>CM019148.1:110462603-111165312 GCA_009733165.1 Naja naja
TGAGGGGGGTATATGATACGAATCTTAAAATACATAAAAAGATGTCTCACAGTGAAAAAAAAAGATCTTTTTTAAATTCCAGAATGCAGGTGTGGAATAATAGTTATAATGAGATAAATTTCAGTTTAATATTAGAAGAAAATTAGGAACACGGGAAGATAGGAAGGAAGAAGGAAAAATAGGACAACTGAGGGGGTGTGAGATAGGGAGAGAAATTGCAATTGAGAATGAGGAACAAGTGATGAAAGGGAAATAGGGGCAGAGCAAGAAGAGAAAGGAAAGGGTGAGTTGAGCAATTTTAAATTTGATAATTACCATTTATGAATACCAATGGCTAGGATTGAACAATTCTGGTTATATTCAAAGAAATCAAGGCACACCAGATTTGTTATCCTGCTTGGTGTATAGGCTTTTTGTACAGTACAATTTTATAGGCAATTTTATAACCAAAAACCTACTGAAGAATACTTGAGATAGAGTAAAAAGGCTCTTCCTTCTCTTTTTCTCCCAAGCTCTGATGAAGCCAATATCTGTCAGGAGTTCTCCAGATAAAACCCCATCAATTCAGAGACAACATTTGATCCCTCCAAAATGGGGATGAAGTAGATCACACATTATTTAGCACACATGTATAGATAGCTCTAGGTGTTGGTCCTTACCTACAAAGCTCTCCATGGCTTGGGGCTGGGGTACTTGCAGGAACGTCTCCTGCCAGCATCGAATACCAATCGCCCGCTGCGCACCCACAGACAGGGCCTCCTTGAGGTACCATCGGCTAGACAATGTCGACTGGCAGTCCCTAGGGGGAGGGCCTTCTCTGTGGGGGCACCCACTTTGTGGAACCAGCTTCCCCTCGAGTTACGACTGGCCCCCGATCTTCGTTCCTTTTGTCGCGGCCTAAAGACTTGGTTATTTGTACAGGCCGGCCTGGACTAAGTGTGGGGGGGTGTTTTAATATTTTAAATGTTTGTAAAATGGGTTTTAATGATTATTTGGTTGAATTTGGTTTAATTCCTTTTTAACTTTTGTATTTGTATGGTTGTTTTTATGTGAGCCGCCCTGAGTCCTTCGGGAGAGAGGGCAGCATATAAGACCAAATAATAAATAAATAAATAAATAAATAAATAAATAAATAAACAAACAAACAAACAAATAATATAATGTAGGTAGTGTAGAAGGAGGCTTCATTTATTATTTGAATTTAAATGGTATGCTGGTTAATTTAACATGGGATAAAATTATATAAAGGCATTTGAGACCTGAAACAGATAATTGTGGCAGATTATTTCACGAGGTTTAATTCTGGCTCTAATGCAAAAATAATCCAGTGCAGAAATAGATATGTCCAACAGTTCAGGTCTTACTTCTAGATAAGATTTTTCAGATTGTGACTGCACATTTCACGGTACTGTAAATTGTATACGAACATTCACCATTGATTAATTATATTCCTGGTTTCAAAAATAGTAGATTCAATCCTGCAGAGCAACTAATATGATTGCTGAACTATATTGACTTTTCTGAGATGGATTTTTGCAGTATATTTGCTTATTGGCTTTTGCTTACCTGAAGGGAAAAAAATTAGATTAAATCTGTAACAGATTTTTTTACCTCACAGAAAGCAATGCTAAACAAACATTTTATTCCAAGTCATAGCTTTATCTCCCTCCTAACTGTCTTAGTTTCTACTATTCTATTTTATCAAAAAGAAGTTATTCTGACTTACTTGGGATTTTATGTCTCCAGGTATCTTTCATTTAATGAATGCAATACAGAGTTTTGAAAGAGGAATCTAATAATGAAGGATTATCCAATAAATCTGACTAATTCATTTTGAAAGACCCCCTTTGACTTCACAAATGAAAGCTGAAGACTCAAAACAAGAGGATGCAATCAACAATTATAATTGTTGAAAATTTGGGATGAGGTGCCGAAAATTTTTTTCATTAGTTCTTACATGTAAGTATGTATGTATGTACACACACACACACACACACACACACACACACACACACACCACTTGTCTTGACCTAGATACTATAGTTAGTTTTTCAAGAAGCTGCATAGGACTGAAAATCCTTTTTGGAATAATCAAAAGCTCAGTGGAAGCCCCTAGTCCTGAACAGCAGCAGGAACACATTTCAAAATTAATAATATTGTGTAGAAAATCAAAAACTTTCTTTTTTTCTCTAAGCCTGTAGAAGAAGTGCTATCGAAATTGAGCGGGACGTTGTGAGAAATACCCTGCTGCTGATAACAGCCTCCCGATGACCCGTGCACTCCCACTGGCAGGGCCTGCTCAGGTTGCCGTCAGCCAGGCAATGCCGGCTGGTGGCTCCCAGGGGTAGGGCCTTCTCTGTGGGGGCACCCACCCTTTGGAACCAGCTACCCCTGGAGCTCCGGGTGGCCCCTGACCTCCGATCCTTCCGCCGTGGCCTAAAACCTTGGCTGTTCCAACTAGCCTACCCGGACTGAAGGGGGGGGAGTCTTTTTTTAGTGGTTTTTAGTGGTTGTTTTTTAAATTTTTAATTGATTTATGAGATTTCCGGTTTAATTAATTTTTTAATATTTATATTGTATTGTTTTTAGTATTGTAAGCCGCCCTGAGTCCTTAGGGAGATAGGGCGGCATATAAATCTCATAAATAAAATAAATAACAAATAAATAAATAGCAATACAATTTCTCATCATTTGGAAAGAGGATAAAGAAAGAAAAAAAAACTGACATGTATGCGCCATGATTTTGCTTTAATGCACCAAATGCAACAATCAGAAACATTTCCTCAATCTCCATCCTCTCTCAGACTTTCTGGATCTGCTTCCTTTAGTGACGGTATCATGCAATTCTGTATTCATTGACCACCTATTGGCTGCCATAGTTTCTTCCAAGGCATGCAATGCATAGCTGTCAAAAGGTTGCCTGCCTCAAATGAAAGAGAAAATGACTTGGGGGGGGGAGGGGTTTGAGGAATAAGACAAGAAGGAGAGCAAGAGGTAGGGGAAAAACTAGTAAAAAGCAGAGTAATCATGCTAACACAGAAAATAACACGGTTCACTTTTACAGTAATGGGATCTCAGCTGATCACACAGAAAGAGACCTTGGATTTACAGTTCAATGAAAATATTAACTCGGGATGCCACTGCAGGGAGAAAAAAAAAGGCAAATTCCATGCATGGAATCAAAAAAGGAACTGACAACAGAACTGCCTGTGTAATAATACAACTATTAAGCACCTCTGTAGTGAGACAACTCTTGAAACATTGTGTACAATTCTGGTCACTTTACCTTAAGAATATTTTTACTTGTGGAGTTAAAAAGTATTTTTAAAAAGTGGCAACTGAAAAGATAGACATTCTGCAGAGGTTCTCCTTTGAGAAAAGACTATAGTAGATGGGGTTTTTCACTTTGAGATGAAGCAAGGGGGAAAAAAAGGCATGACAGAGTATATACAGTATGTAATCACGTATGGCATAAATCTGTTGTTTCCTAACTTTTTAAGTTGCAGAATCTTTCTCTCTCTCTACACACACACAGACACTCAGAATCCCAAATGAACACACTTACACAAAGAGAAAGAGAGCCTACAACCCCTAGTTGAGAGCCATTGACAGTATGATTACTTACTTGTGACTTTAATCTTCTACTGAATCCACCATCAAATTCTTGTGAACTCTTGGTTTCTACAGAAGATGGTTTGAAAAACCCTGGCATAGATAACATAATACGTAATAAATTTCCCCCCCAGAGTCATCCATTCAACTAAATGCTGGGAGAATAAAGAATATACTCTGAAAGAACCTTTTCAGAGAGCACACATTAGAATATCTTTCCAGCTGCTGTAGTAACATGAAGCAAAATTGAAGGTTTTAAAGGGGTGGCTGCATAGATTTATCATAGATCAGGTGGTCAATGGCTACTAATATTGATGCCTATTTAGTACCTTCTGAACTATACTAAAGAACTCATGCCTTAATGAAAAATGGTTGCAGGAACTGGGTATGTCTAATTCAATGAAAAGAAGAACTAGGGATGACATGATAACAGTATTCCAATATCTAAGGGGCTACCACAAAGAAGAGGAAGTCACCTGTTCTCCAAAGCAGCTGAAGGCACATCAAGAAGCAATGGACAGAAAGTAATCAAGGAGAGAACCAATCTAGAACTAAGGAGAAATTTCCTGAAAGTTAAAACAATTAATCAGTGGAATGACTTGCCTCCAGGAGTTGTGGGTATTCCATTACTGGAGGTTTTAAAGAAGAGATTGGTCAGCCATTTGTTTGAAATTGTTGTGGTTAGCGGGCAGCAGGTGTGGACGGCTGAGGAGAGTGAGGACTCAGATGAGGGGCCAGGACCATTAGGGAGTGGACTGCTGCCTTCAGAGATTGTGGGGGCTGGCAGCAGTGATGAGGAGGTTCCCGAGGAGCCTCTGCTAAGTGCGCGTACGTGCAGGATTGCACGCAGGAAAGAGCAGCTACAACAGCATGGGCGACTTGGGAGTAAGGCTGCAAAGTAATGGCCCCTCCTTCAAGAAGATAAAAGCCAGCTGTGAAAGGAACTTACTTTGCAGAAGGCAAAGACGTTTTGAAACTCCAGCCTTGTGGACATTCCAGTATCCTGAGTTTGTATTTGAAGATTCTTGCGTTGCAAATTCTTTCTTGTCTGTTATCTTTTGGCAAGTCTTGCACAGTTTGGCAAGGCTTGTGCTTATCACAGCTAATTATTTTGCAAAAGCATTACAAAGGTTTCTGTTCCTTTTGGATTGTGTTTGATTTGTTGGAAAAGGGCATGGGTCAGAACAGAAATGTTATAGGGTACTTGCTTGAGCAGAGAGTTGGACTAGAAAACCTCCAAGGCCCCTTTCAACTCTGATATTCTGTTATCCTATTAATTACTGGTTGCTGGATGGTGACAGTGAACACTCCCAATGCAGACTTGTCCACTAGCTGAACCAAGTAGACCATGGAAGACATAACTGTATGTCTTCTACATCACAAAGGACAGTTAGGTTACCATACATCCACATTTTCCTAGACACATCTCTGATGGCGTCAGCTATGCTCTGGTCATCCAGGAAGAATAAGAATCCTGAAATATCTTGGACTGGAGCTTTGATTCTCAGACCTTTAATGATGGAATAGCAATAGCAATAGTACTTTGACTTATATGCAGCTTCACAGTGCTTTGCAGCCCCCACTATGCAGTTTACAGAATCGGCATATTGCCTCCAACAATCTGGGTCCTCATTTTACCAACTTTGGAAGGATGGAAGGCTGAGTCAACCTTGAGCTTGTAAGAACTGCTGAACTTCTGGAAGCTGGAAGTCAGCAGAAATAGCCTTCAGCACTTGCATTCAAACCGCTGCACCACCATGGCTCTTAGCAATGGGTGTGATACAGCAAGCTGCAGCAAGTTTCACACCATTCAAAAAGAAGCGTTGTTGATGTCTCCTGGCTATAATCTCTAGACAACACTGTTGCTCTTGCTGGTTCCTGATTGATGTATGAGGGAAGTGGGGTGGCCAGCAAGCATAGAAATAGAGCTGCTACTGGTTCAGAAGTATTATCCCGGAGTTTGGATGATTGAGATGCTTTTATAGATTGATTTAATTGGCAGAGACATTTGTAAGATTGTAAAACACAAACATTAATTTGCCACATGTCAAATTTAGCTCTCACATGGTTCAAAGTAAGCAAACTGTTACTTATCAGGCTGCAACCAAAACAAATAATGGTTTGGAAAATGTGTCTCCTATCCCAAAAAGAGATAGAGCAGGCAAAAGGAAGAGGGGACAAGAAACTGAGCACTGGGTTATAAAGAAAGCTTGTATTGGGTACACAACAGATCCTTGAATTCTGTTGTCATGGCTTCACAGCAGAGGTGGTATTCAGCAGCTTCTGACCAGTTCTGGAGAACTGGTAGTGAAAATTTTGAGTAGTTCAGAGAACCGGCAAATACCACCTCTGACTAGAGATTTTACAGTCTCCTTCCCCTGCCATGCCCACCAAGCCATGCCCACAGAACCGGTAGTAAAAAAATTTGAATCCCACCACTGCTTCACAGATTTGGTACAATAAATCGGTTTATCTGAACCTTTCTGTATCCAGTAAATAACTTCTTACAGTAGTTACTCGGCCCTGCTAGCTGAGAGAGGCCTAATACCATAGACTTTTGATTTGAAAACATTGCTTCTGGCCCAGTTAATTCTGGCATGAGTCACTGAAGGAATCATAACTGATTTAATAAATCATTTGTAATTTTCTTGTGATAGAGGACCATAAATAAATAAGGAACATGCATACCATACTGCACATAGTGTTGTGTAAATGACTTTCCTGCCCTTTTATGAAAGTTGACATGTGATTACTCCAGGGGACAGCAGGATATTTGAAGATATCCTCAGTCTGAAGGCCGAGCCAGCTAATTTCTGGGTTAAGAGTCATAAGAAAAGGCTGCAGGGACTTTGAAGTTGCTCTTCAGCATTTAGCGTTGGCATATAGTCTTCCCTGTCTTTGTTAGATGTGGGGTTTTTCTTTGTAAATTCCATCAGTTCTTTTAAAATGTGTGTATACATGGCCTTCTACATTGTCAAATATAAACATGATATAAAATGTCTTTTTTTGTCTTTCTTTGGGACATGAATTTTCTATTCTTGTTCTCCAAAGTAAATTAGGAATAAATAAAGGCAGATACACTAAGTACGCCCTTTATTTTCTTGCAAGGAAGGAGACAAAAACAAATTAATAATATTTTTACCTTGAATTTGTCTGTCCTGGTTGCCCCCTCTTCAAAAACAGGGGTGATATTCACTCTCTTGTGGCCATGCAGTTTAATGGGCTGCATTCTTGACCTTTGATTCTGGCAGGAATCACTCACAGCTGGCTACAGCTGTTCAATTATACTGGCTATTTTATAGTGTCCTGTATTATATTTTCCCTTATACAACAATACAGAATAATGTTGTATTATTTTCCCTAAATTTATAGATACCATATTATTGCTAGTATTGCAAATGTTGTTTCCCCTTACTTCCAAGAAGCTTGGGCATGCCCAAGATGGCAGTTGGTGGGTGAGAAGACTCTCTCAGTGTTCTGGAGGTTTGTTGGTTTTTAGCGAGAAAAGATCTGCTGCTACCCTCCCTTCTCCTAGGATCATCTTGAGAGCATCGCGGGAGGCCACTGGGGCTGTTTCTGCAAGGATTGGGCTGGCGGCTTGGCGTGGCTGGACTTTTTCCCCCCGCGGCTTTTACAACCGCCGCAGCTCGTCGGCTGGAGGTGGGGCGTAGCGGCAGCGCTTTCTGCCTTTCCCTTTGTTGTGGCGTGGCGATGGCGTTGTCTACCTACCCTATGCCTCCAGTGTTGTGGATCCAATGCTGCTGACCCTACGTTACGGACCTGTTGCTTGGCTGCTGGTCATCGGCTGCAGTTGCTGGCGACGGATGTGGCGAGGCTGGGTTCCGACGGAGGTGACTGCGGCGGATCGGACTACCTGCGGCTTTGCTGCGACGCCGGGGTTTATCCTCGAGGGAGTGGATGGCGGCTTTCCGGGACTCTTGGTGTTGTTGTGGCTGCCTCCCGGTATCCACTCGGAGCCCCGGACGGAGAGGCCGCTGGCTTAATGGCCCTCTTCTCTCCCCCGGTTTCTGGGCAAGGGTGGTATGCCCCTGGGGGTTTGGACTTTGGAACTCCCCCAGGGAGCCCCCTTCCCTCTCCCCAGCGCGAGCTCTGGGAGGAGTTGACTTCGCGGTGGATGGAGGCCTATAGGCCTGAGAGGCCCAGGAGGCCGGGAAGGATCTGTTCACTGTTGCGGCCTGGGTTGGAGGAGCCAGCCTCCCTGGGTGGGGTACTCTGGTGATGTCCCCCCCGGGAAGAGTTGGCGCTATGGCTCCAGATCCCGGCCGCGACCAGTTTGTGATCAGTTTGGGGTTATACTTCCTGGACTCTTGTGGACCTGACTGCCCCTGGTTGGTGGGCATTCACTTACAACCATTGCCTTTCTTATCGTCCTTGTCATTCTGGACTCCTTAGACACTATTGATGGTGCCTGGGTCATCTGCACCATTTCCATCATCTCCAGTTTATGTTGCTTTTCTCCTGGAGACTCGGCTGCCTCCCACTGTGGTGAGAGAACAGTGGGAGGATGCAATTTCCCCTGCAGTGAGAGGGCAGGGGACTGCTCAGGACTGCTCAGGACTCTTTGCCGCAAGTTACTATGGTGGCAGCACAGTGACTTGTTTATTGGACTCTAACTGGCGGCAGCTGTGAGAGAGCTGCCGACTGCGGCTTGTTCCTGTTCTTGTTTATTGCCACAGTCTGTCTCTTTCATTGTATTCCATTCTTACAATGTGTTCCATCGTACCAACTACCTCCATTACTATCTGAGATGTATAAGTTATGCTTGTCTACTCCCTACTAGATTCTGGGCCCTCCAGGCGGTTCCCCAGTCTGTGGAATGGCCCTATGCGCTATCAAAAGCTTACCTTAATGACAGATCTTGGGATCGAGAGGTGGCATGTTGCGACTAATGGGCCAAATTCCAAACTTAGAAGGAAGGAAACTTCTTAAATTTTTAACCTGTTGTCTTAAGGGTTAGGGAGTGGGGTTAATGGGTCTTTTGCAGCCGGTTCGGGGGAGGGAGCGGGGGTTGGGGGCGGCGGGGGTGCGGGACTCAGGTGGGGGCGCGATTCCCAGGGTGGTTGGAGTCGGCAGCAGGCGTGAGGCATAGGGCCGTATCATATGTTGGGAGTGCGCACCGCCAGCTTTGTGCGGTTGCTGCTCCGACCCTATGGCCTCCTCCCGGGGAGTTGGGAACAGGGACCCCTGGACTTAGGCTGGTGTACTTTAATGCCAGGTCCGTGGCTAATAAAGCCACCCTCCTCCATGAGATTATTGAGGAGGAGGCTGCGGACCTGGCTTGTATCACCGAGACCTGGTTGGGCCGGAGGTGGTGTCCCTCTGGTTGAATTATGCCCTCCAGGTTTTGGGTTGTGCACGGCCACGGGCCCAGGAAGGGGTGGCGGGGTGGCTGTGGTTATTAGGGAGACCTTGCTTCCAAGGGAGGTCACTATCCCAGAGATAGGCGGAAGTGAGACCCTTCTCCTGAAGTGGGGGCCTAATGGTCAGGTGGGCTTGCTGCTCACATACCTCTCTCCCAGCTGTGTGACAGCAGCCCTGCGGGACTTCTTGGCGTCCTCGGGGTGGCGGTGGAGTTCCCAGGCCTTATAGTCCTGGGGGACTTTAACCTGCCTTCCCTGGGGATGCGTCGGGATTGGCCCAGGAATTCATGACTTCTATGGAAGCCATGGGCCTGACCCAATTAATTCATGGCCCCACCCATGAGGGAACACTCTAGACCTAGTTTTTGTCTCTGAGTGGTGGCGTAGTGACAGAGGGCAACCTGTTCATCGGCTCTGCCCGTTCCATGGTCTGATCACTATCTCCTGCAGCTGGTTTTCCAAAGGCCACCCCACTGCTGGGACAGGGAGCCTCTTAGATGGTTCCGCCCAGCCTTATGGACCCTGGCGGTTCCAGGCGGAACTGGGGCCTTTTCCCTCTTCCCTTGCTCACAGCTCTGTTGAGGATCTGGCGGCTTGGCAGCGGGCAGCCGAGGCCCTCGACAGGGTTGTCCCCATCGCGTCCCCTCACGCCCGGATCTCGGATGGCTCCTTGGTACTCAGAGGAGCTCCGGGAGATGGCGTCGGAGGGCTTAGAGAGCAGGTGGAGGGCCACCCGCTCTCAGTTCGTCGAACCCAGTTAAGAGCCCATATTAGGACTTACCTGGGAGCTATGAGGGTGGCGAGAAGGTCTTATCTCTCCCCTCATAGCGTCCATCCGCCCAGCCGCCCTGTTCGGGTTCGCTCTCTCCTTTGTCCTGGGGAGGGCGGATCCGTTCTTGAGAAGGGCTGAGAATTTGGTCAATATCTGTCGGATAAGATCACTTTCGAATCGGGCGGGTTGTCCACTGATTTGCAGCGGTCTGAGGAGCGGGATACAGGTAGTCTGGCCAGTATGTTCTGGGATGAGTTCGATCCTGTTTCGAGGATGAAGTGGGCGGGATTATGCTGAGTTCCACCACATGTTTGTTGGACCCGTGCCCTTCCTGGCTGTCCTATGCTGCCAGGGAGGTCACCTGCGGTTGGATCCGGGCAGTTGTCAGCGCGCTAAGGGAGGGTGTTTTCCCTCCGCCCTGAAAGAGGCGGTGGTGAGACCCCTCCTGAAGAAGCCTGCCCTGGACCCGACTGTGTTAGATAACTTCGTCCAGTCTCCAACCTTGCTTTTGGCGAAGGTTGTTGAGTGTGTGGCCAGACAATTTCGCTTTTCCTGGATGAAGCGGACTACCTAGATCCGTGCCAATCGGGCTTCCGGCCTGGTTTCAGCATGGAGACAGCATTGGTTCCACTGATGGATGATCTCTGGAGGCGGGACAGGGGTTTTTCCTCTGTCCTGGTCCTGTTAGACCTCTCAGCGGTTTCGATACCATCGACCATGGTATCCTTTTGCGACGCCTCGCGGGGTTGGGGTGGGGGCACTGTTTTCGGTGGCTCTCCTCCTACCTGGGGCGGTCGCAATGGTGTTAGCAGGGGGGCAGAGATCGGCCCCGAGGGCACTCAATTGTGGGGTCCCTCAGGGGTGGTCCTCTCTCCCTTTTATTTAATATCTACATGAAACGCTGGGTGAGATCATTCGTGGTTTTGGGGTGAGGTATCATCAATATGCTGATGATACACAGCTATATATGTCCACCCCAGGCCAGATCAGTGATGCCCTCTCCGTGATGACTTGCTGTCTAGATGCGGTGCGGATCTGGATGGGCGGAAATATGCTTTGACTCAACCCGGCCAAGACTGAGTGGCTGTACATACCGGCATCGCGGTCCAGTTTGGAATGTCCATCGTTGACCATAGGGGAGTGGTGCTGCCCCTGTGGATAGGGTTAGGAACCTGGGGTCCTCCTGGATGCACGGCTCGGTTGGAGGAGCAGGTGGGAGCCGTCACCAGGGGCTTTGCCCAGGTCCGGCTGGTTCGCCAGCTTCGCCCGTTTCTGGACCGCGATGCCCTGCGTACGGTCACTCATGCCCTTGTTGCTTCGACTACTGCAACGCTCTCTACCTAGGACTGCCCTTGCACACCATCCGGAGATTGCAGCTGGTGCAAAATGCGCGGCGGTGGTGATGGGAGTTCCCGGTTCTCCCATGTTGCCCCCCTCCTGCGGCCTGCATTGGTTGCCGGTTGCGCTCCGAGTGAGGTTCAAGGTTCTAACTTTAACATACAAAGTCCTTCATGACATGGGTCCCTATTATTTAAGGGAGCGACTGTTGCCGACATCGAACACTAACCGCCCTGTGCGATCTCACAGACAGGGGCTCCTTGGGGTCCCGTCAGCCGGACAGTGCCGGCTGGCGGTCCCCCGATGACGGGCCTACTCTGTCGCGGCCCCTGACCTCTGGAATCAACTTCCCTGGAGCTCCGCCTGGCCCCTGACCTCCGCACTTTCGTCGCGACCTGAAGACCTGGTTGTTTAATCAACCGGGCTGTGACCCTGGGGTGGGGTGGTTTTTAGAGTTTTAATGCTGTGATTTTAGTATTAATTCGGCTTGATTTGTTTAATCTGGTTTTATTTAACTTATTGTTGTGTGGTTTTTATTTTGTAAGCCGCCCCGAGTCCTTCGGGAGAGGGGGCGGCATATAAGTCGAATTAATAAATAAATAGATAAATAAATTATGTTCATCCACTCACCTAGTCAGATTAACACTCCGTAGGAGAAGCCAGCCATTGTTAGATCATCCTAACCCACAAGGCTGTTAAAGTGAAGGTATTTATTGGCTATCATACATGACTTCATCCAGAATCCCTTATAATAGCTTATCCTGTGTAAAAAACTGGATGAGATATCTAGAACTTCAGGAAGAAAGCTAAAACTGGCACTGCTAATGGAGAAAAGTCATCATTGTCATAGTCATCATCATCATCATCATCTCACCTTTTTATTTCTGATGGACTCAAGGTAAGGTATATACCCAATACTCCTGCCTTCTATGTTCTCCATAACAACAATCCAGTGAGGTGGACCAGGCTAACAGAGATTGACTTGTCCAAAATTACCTCGCCAATTTTTGTAATAAAGGAAGATTAGAACTCATAGACTCTTGGTTCCTAGCCTAGTACCTTAGCCACTACACCAAACTGAGCTCTCTTTGAAGTTATATTCTGGGATATCTTTTCAGTTTAGAGTAGTAATTCTTAACTTTTTTGTACCAGTAACCTTCCAAAATTTCTTCCTTCTTGGAAAAAAAATGAATTTAAAAGTATAAAATAGTGAAAATAAAATTACATTTTTTCCTGAAATTACATTTTTTCCTGAAATTCATGGGCAAGCTATCCCATAGACACCAAGTTAATGACCTCAGTTTAGAGGATGGTGTTCAGAATGTTAAGCAACAACCAGTTCTTGAGCAGGTAGCACTGCATAGCAGATAGGTCCAGCAGAACCAAGACGCTGTGACAACTTTCTACAAGGATGATCATTCCCATTCCTGTTCAGGTCTCTGGGTGATAGGAAAAGTTCCCTGCCTCATAGCTGGCATAGCTTGGCATTGGGTCACATTCCTCTTCTACCCTACACAACCCGCTGAAGACCGAATAGAGAAGTGCCCTTCATTCAAAAAACAACAATAATAACTAGTTTTTATGAACCAGATCAAACTACCTAGAGAACACCCAATGTGGTTTTCTTCATGACACTTTTAAGTTTTTGGTATAAGAAGATACATTTGACTATATTTAAATTATCAATAGACTTAAGCAACACTGACTATTACCGGTATCATCAAACCTTCTTCTAGTATATAAATAGAGGCACTTCCACTTTTTGGAAGAGTTGAATGTCAAGAATTCCTGCACAAATTCCCAAAAGAGTCAGTGTGGTCTGGAAATACACAGATTCAAGTCCACCATCAACTATGGAAACCAATTACATGTTTTTGGAAGTGTCACCATTCCTTAGCTTGCCCTACCCTACAGGATAATGGCTGTAAGAAAAATGGGAATAAGTGATAGCCCTGCCTCAAGATCCTGGAGGAAAGGTAGAATATAAATCTAGTAAACAAATAAGTAAATTAATTGGAGAATATATTTAGGGTAATCCAATTTCATTTCCTTTGCTTTGATTAACTAGTGTAGCTTTACTTGGGAAACAAACAAATAATTACCAGACATATCCTTCAGCTAATTAATTGGTGCTTTTATATGGAAAAATTATCTATAATGCCACAAAGGAAAAGTTCTTTTAATATAGAGAAAAAATACCTCTCTTGCTGTGCTGGCCTTCCCCAAGGAGGGAGCATTAACCTGCAGTTACTAAGCAATTAATTCCACCTCCCAAGAGGTAAGATTGCATATTTGAGCCAGGAAGCCTCTAGGAGTTCACTGAACTAATTCCAAGGTTAAGATTTTCCACTAGGGAAGAGCAGCTGTGGAGGGGAAATGATTTAAATAACCATCAGAATAATTATGTGTGGAAATTTTTGGACAGAACTGGATGCAGGAGATTAGAGACCTGTTCAGACAATATCTTTGCTTGTGGATCTTAATACAGAAAAAGAAGCCTCTTCCTCAGGAGATCAGCTGTTCACCTACCTCACAGTGCACCAATGCCAAAGCCCAGTCTTTGTGAAGTTTAGTTTGCTTTGCTTCATGCTAAAAGTGGGGAAATAAGGCATACTTCGCAAATGCAATTAAATGACACACAAGTTGATACATATCTGCAGTAGGCAGCAGGCAGACATCTTTGGCATTTATCATATAAGGGAATGAAGGTACTTCCAATGGGTCTGGCCAATTGGCCAGATTTTCTTACATCTTTTGATGGTGTTGTCTAATTGGATCTGCCATCCTCAACAGATGCTGCAGTAGCCACATTATACACAGTACAAAAATTCAGTTTGCTATGGTGGACTATCTTTTATTTTCATTTGAATAATGCTAGTGTTCTTTCCAATTGCAATCATCTACATGAATAAGTGTACAACCTGTATGGACATTGGGTATCAACTTGTCCCTCTTTCAGTCATGCATTTGCTCTCATAAGGAGGAGATCTAAGACGCTCCTAAACAAACAAAAAACCCATAAATGTAGTGTACCCTAACTGCTTCTGCCATCAATCCAAGCCACGAGTTGAATTATTGAGGAAAGTATCATTTTCCAATATTTAGTGGTGTAATGAAAAGCAGCCCTGCTTAACATTCTCTGTGCTACAGTTTTGCTCTCCTTTGGTTCTGCTATACCAGCTGAGATCTGAGGGGAAGAAGAATAAAACATGATTTCTCAGGGGATGCAGTGCTAGCCTGGAGGCCTTAGCATCTGACCTATTTGAGTATTTTCTGTCCTTTACCACACAATAAAGGAGAAACAGGAACATTGGAAAAAATGCTTGGATTGTATCTATCTCTTCTTGTTAAAAGGTGGTGATTTTAAACTAGATTTGATTCTGAATGATCTGCAACTATTTGCTCTATAAACAACTACTTGTAATAATCTACCAACTGTCTGTTTGCTTGGATTGCCCAACTTGTTCTGTGATGGGCTGTTGGGTAAATAGTCTTATCTAGTATCCAAAAGCTGAAGTAGTTGACCTTTTGACTTCTTCATCCTATCACATGGAGAGCTTTAGATTTGTCCTGGACTAACATTGTAGTTTGAGACCAGTCATGACATGTGGCTCTGAACCTTCTGTTGTAAGAATAACACAACCAATTGCACTCATCGCATGCTGTATTAGTTTTTTTCATCCTAGTGCTCTCTGTCTCTCTCTCCAGGATTTTAATCCTGTATAGGCACACTAGAAGGTGTACGGTAGTTTGAAAACTTCTGGAGGGCACCACTGATGCAAGATAGGAACCTGAGAGACCATGTCTCATACTGGCAAGTAAAAGGGGCAAAGAGGATGGGAGGAAAGAGATGATTCTGTAGCAAACTGGTTTTGCTTATGGATAAAGTTGTGGTGACGTTGGAAATTATGTTAAATTGTGAGAGTATGCATCAATGTCAAAAATATCTTCATATGTGAAAACCAAATTTGATATTACATATAAATTTAATATGGAAACTAATTCCGGACTGTAATTTAGGAATTACAATCAGGAGTTCTATATATAGGCTTTTACAGCATCCGAAGATTGTAAATTTTTCTAATGTATTATTTTAACATTTACGTTTCTCTATGAGTTTCTAAATGAAGATAGAATTGGTGGACAAAGAAGAAATTATTGTAATCTCTCATCTTGATTTACAGTTTGTACTATACTGTTATTGCTAATTATTGCATATGAATTGCATATTGATTTTAATTATTTGAAGTATTAAACTGACATATTTTTATATATGGAACAAAATCAATGTTAGCATTAATTTCATTTAATTTTATAATACTTGTAACATTTTGTTCACTTTTTGCTATTCCCAGTTTCTGTTTTGTCTTATGTTTATAACTGTCTTAATATTTTTAAAAAGAAAAAATATATAAAAAGGAAATAAATTCTATAACACCATGTCTGAATAATGAAATTACAGAAATACTGTATATCTCCTTTGTAAGGTGTAAATAGAATCAACATGTTTAAAATAGGGGGGGAGGGAGGGAGAGAGAAATAGAATGTAGAATTTTCATTTCATATTTCAATAATCTTGAAGGAGATAAATATAAAGAGTCACAGATAGAAGAGAATATTTATAGTTCAAGTCTGTTGGGTCCTTTATGCTCTCTGCTCTTGATGGTTTCCTTTCTTGCACTGATGATGTTACTTTGTTTGGTAATGAAATGTCTGCAAGAAAACTACCAAGCTCAGAGAGCACCAAAGACCCCACGTTGCTCAAAATATAGATTGTGACTTGAAAGAACATCCCAAAGAAAATTTATAAAAGACATGTATTTAAACAAATAATAAAATCATTGAATGAAAGAATTTTAAGATTACTGGGAGTACTATCCCAGTAATACTCTAATGGCAATGATAGTCAAGCAGAACTTTGTCACGCTTCTGGAAATTTCTGACAGGCAATTGGCAAAGTAAGAAGTATGGGCTTTTCATATCTGATGAGCCCATGCAGTGAAAGAGACCTAGAAATAGAAGTTCTGCACAGGGGATAATTGAGTAGGCACGTGTATTGCTAGCTCATCAGTGGCACTGCAGCCAATGCGGAAGCATTTGGGATAGGATATATTATTAAATATTAATTTATTTAAGGAAATTAATATAGCCACCCACCTTAAATGCAAAACTGGGTGTTGAACAACCATGATGCAAAAAACAAACCCCCAAACAAACAAACTAACAAAACAACCGATGTAAAAGAACCCCATAATCAGATAGAATTAAAATAATCCCCATGGAAGAAAAAACCCATAGCACCATGAAACAAACTCACAAAACAGGAGTATATATCTCAGATTATCCTAAGATCTTAGCAAGAATGCCAGATTTTAACAGGTTTATGGAAGGCCTAGAGGATGGGGGTGGTCCTTCAAATCTAAAGAGGGGAGTCTGTTTCACAGGACTGGTGCTGTGACAGAGGAGGTGTTCCTTCTTAGTCTTGCAAGATGACACAGCATAATAGAAGGAACCTGGAGCATATCCACCCTATTGGATCTGATGGAATGGACAGACACTCTGTGAGATAGATGGCCCTTCAAATAAATTGGGTGTGGCCTATGCAAGGATTTAAAGATGATATGACCACTTTGAATTGCACCTGGAAGCATAAAGGAACGGGACCAGTGGCGGGATTCAAAATTTTTGCTACCAGTTCTGTGGGCGTGGCTTGGTGGGCATGGTGTGGCTTGGTGGGCATGGCTTGATGGGCATGACAGGGGAAGGATACTGTAAAATCTCCATTCCTACTCCACTCCAGGGGAAGGATAAACCTTGTGAACATGAACACTGTTCTACAAAGAGCAGATCCAGTGGGATGAAGACATTTGAGGGTTTTGAAAGGCTGTAGAGATGGTCTTGAGACAGTACAAGGAAATGTAGGTCTGTTGTTCTGCAGATGCAGATGAGAGTTTCTAAATTCAAGCACAACTTTGATAACAGTAAGCAATATTTTTTAAAAAAATGGAGCAGAAAGACTCCAAACCGTTGGTGATCTTTTTTCCCAAGTGTAGAAAAAAAATATCCTAAAAATTTATCATATTGGGTCACCTGAACCAATGAGTTCAAAAAGAATTGTTTCAATCAATATTTTAGGCAGCAGATGCTTATTTGGGCTAGAATTAGGCATCCTAATTCTATCCAAAGGATTGTCATGCAACTGGTGGAGACTGACTCCAAGGAAGAGGAGGAACAGCCAGCAAGGAGTGGAAGTGTGGCTCCAGAGGTGGTGGAGGAGGCTGGGGAAGGGCAGAGGCCAGCTGAGCAATCAGAGGAGGATCCAGGCCCATCTCCTATCCATTCCAGGGCACGCAGGGAGGAGAGGATCAGGGAAAAGCATGGTCTACTCAGGAGGAGAGGGCCATGATCCTTATCAGGGCTTACAGCTGGGAGCTATGTATATAAGTTTGTAACTGCATAGTCAGAATTGCTGGAGTCAAAGTTAGTGTTTCCTTTGAAGGAGGTTTCTATTTGTTGGCATTCTTCCCAAGGACTTTCCCCGGTTATCTGCTTGGAACATATGGTTACTTATCTTGGTTTACTTTGGAACTCTCGCCAAGACGGTTTGTTTTTGTTTTCCTTTTGCCTCATTAGTAACTTTTGGGACTTTAAACTGTGACTAATAAAACAGTTAAATTGAAGGCATTTCCGGACTATAATTCATGTTTTGGGTTTTGGGTTATTTTGAGAGATTACAGGTCATCACAAGGATTTGGAGTAGATGAAATTACTTGGTCTTGAATTTTAATACATTCAAAATAAATAGTTTCAGAGTGCAAGAGGCTAGGATATCTGTGAATTGAGAAAGTAAATATAAAGAATTGAGCAAAATGTCTTTGGAGATTCTCAGTCATCCAGATTATAGTTGTTCTAAAGATGGTTTTTCAAGATGTTTCACTTCTCATCCAAGAAGCTTCTTCAGCTCTGACTGGATCGTGGGGAATGGAAGGATTTATAATCCTTGCAGATAGCTGGTCATTTGCATTCTTTTAGCAAGTTGTAAAGGGGATCAAAGAAGTCATCTATGTCAAAATTAAACAGCAGAAGGGGAGGGATATGACATCATCTATCTCCAGTCTACCACACAGTCCTTTCAAGAGTTCCAAGAAGACTCCATATCCATTTTCACCACTCAGATGACCCTCAGGTGACACCACTCAGGTGACACAGATAAACCTTCAGGTGGCCTTAACAACTTGCTAAAAGAATGCAAATGACCAGATGTCTGCAAGGAATATAAATCCTTCCATTCCCCACCATCCAGTCAGAGTTGAAGAAGCATCTTGGATGAGAAACAAAACATCTTCAAAGAAAAACCAGAAAGTCCAGCTGCCTCTTGAAAAAGCACTTTCAAGACTTTGAGCAAAATGAAAGGGGCTACTAATTTGCTACCTGGAGACAAGCAATTGGAGGAAATAATTGTCCATAGAGTAAAAAAAATATCCCCCAACCCAAAATATTAAATGCACACAAGTCAAAATAAAATTTAATGTTATGCAATATTTTTAGCAAAGCACTTTTTAAAACTATCCTTTCAGAAATAGACATTTCCTGAAACAGATTTCCCTGTCTCATTTATTCCTGGATTTTCCCCTCCAGATCCCTGTGGATTCCTATCAGCTTGTTTGTTTGTTTGTTTGTTTGTTTATGTTTCATATTTCTTAACTGTCCAGCTCCCTCAGTTAATGCTGAGCTACAGGGAAGGTTGAACCTCTCATCTCAGTGTCAGTTCCCAGTTTCTTCCTTGGTTTTCAATTTTCCTTTTTAGCAGAAAGAGAGTTCCTTGCTTTTGTATCTGACCTAGAGTCTATGACCTTCATGAAGATAGAAATGCCATGTCTGAGATGAAGGAATGTGTATCAAACTTGCCTAACTGAAAAGACATACAGGCCCGTGTTTCAAATCATTCCAAATTTGATGTTGAGCCATTGCAAAACTATCTTTTAAGATATATCCATCCATCCATCTATCCATCTATCCATCTATCCAGCCAGCCAGCCAGCCAGCCAGCCAGCCAGCCAGCCAGCCAGTCCGTCAGTCAATTTGTGAAGCTGCCAATTTTACAAATAGGATTCTGGGAATTTAAACAGCACCAGAACCAATCAGCATGAGCCAAATAAAAACAAACAAACAAATAATCCATAGAAAAGGATGTTAAAGATCATATTAAAGTCATAGAATGTAATACATAGTAAAACCATAACACAAAATAGTTTTTGATGCAAATAAAAGAGCATGCATTTTTTAACACACACATAATCAAAAACATTATTGTTGACATTCCAGAATGTGCTACTAAAAACATTATGAAGAATGTTTCTTTCTATTGCCACTCAAAGTAGATAAAAGTTCAGCTGATTGCTAAATTAACTGATTATTACCAAAGCTAATCAATTAAAAAAAATAAGTTTGACTAGTCTTCATTTGGAGTTCATGGAATTAAAACAAAATCATCTTGCTTATCATTCCATGCACCTTGGCTGTATCAACATGACAGAATACTACTGGTTTTTTATCATATAAACTATGTCTGGAGGGACAGAAAGATGTCATCATAAACACATCTAGTCTTATAAAAAGTGTTACTATCTTTATCCCCAATGTTCAAATATCTAAAACTGGAAGATAATGTTCACCAGCAGTTAGAGAGGCTAAAGGTAAATCAGAGCTTACAATATGTTTGCATACGATGCTACAAACAATTATCCCTCAAAACTTCACCTTGATGTTTGCATTCTTTGTCTCTGGAGATTTTCAGTCATCCGGATCATGATTGTCCCAAAGTGCTTTTTCAAGAGGCAACTGGGCGTTCTGGTTTTTCTTTGAAGATGTTTCACTTCTCATTCAAGAAACTTCTTCAGCTCTGACTGGATGGAGGGGAATGGAAGTCTTTGAATACTTGATGTTGGGCATCATTGTTATTGTTGCATTCTCTCATGCACAAGACAGGGAGTGGGTTAGCTTCTACTAGATATAGAAGTTCTTGATGTAGTACTTCTACTAAACTAAATACCAAAAATAACTTTTAAATAAAAAATGCATAAAGCATTGCAGAAACAGTGAACATTTCATGACCTGTCATGAAATCTAATTTTTATAGAAACTATTTTCTACTTCAGTATATAACTAAACTGTACTGTATTTACAAAATCCATCACTGTATTTCATCATTTGTATTCTTCAAATGCAATATAGCCAAGACATGGGTGGCATATACAGGCCAAATGAACCAAGCAGCAATGATATGGAAAGGATATATGAAGTAACTTTATTCCTCTGGGCATTTTGCTTACCAGTATCACTGTCCAGGGTGAGAAAAAAAAAATTAAAGCTGGAGTTTGCCAAATATGTTTCTGGGTCCCATGACCTAATGAATTCCCAAAATTATTTTTTAATAAATATATATCGGATAGCACTATTAGTTATTTTTTTCTTTCAAAACAACTTGCAGGAAGGTGAGATGAAAAGAACCTGCTGAATCAGGCAGAATAACTATTTCACCTAACATTCTGTGCAATCCTGGAATCAGATTATATTATAGTGATAGACATATGTCCTGGTGCAGAATCAAGTTTGCAAATACACATATCATGTAAGGATTATACAGCATATCAACTTTCCCAATTTAATATCTTGCAGATGTGTTGAGACTATAACATCAATAATTCACAAATCATCATGTCCTTATATCATTCCAATTTATCTAGAATGAGCCATTTTGGGAATAGCTAAAATAAGGAATGGGCAGTATCACTGGAGGAGATGAATGTTCCTGAATAATTGGAAACTCTACTTTGTGAACTGCATTGGCTTCCAGTTTCTTTCTGGGTGCAATTCAAGGTGCTATTCATCACCTTTAAAGCCCTTTATGGCACTGGGCCAGGCTATCTTGGGACTGCCTTTCTCTAAGGACATCTAGTCATGCTTCCAGATCAGATAAGATGGGCATTTTCCTCATTGCCATCCAATGAGACTTAGGAAGTATGCCTTTTCTATGGCAGCCCCTGCCCTACAGAGTGATCTAGGGAGTGTCCTATGGAACACTCTGCCCTCTGAGGTTCAGTAGACCCTGCCCTCTTAGCCAGTGGTGGGATTCAAAATTTTTACTACCAGTTCTGTGGGAGTGGCTTGGTGGGCATGGTGTGGCTTGGTGGGTGTGGCTTGGTGGGCATGGCAGGGGAAGGATACTGTAAAATCTCCATTCCTGTTCTGACCCAGACTTCATCAAACTTAATGAAACACAAACTTATTTTAAAAGCAAAACCTATTTTAATGCAATGCTGGGAATTACTTGCATTCCCAGCCAGAACTAATTATAAACAGTTCCCCCAGATAAGAGCATGCCATTCAGTGCTGTAGAAAGCTGCCAAAAAACAGAATTCCAATTAATTATAATATAAACCAACCAAAGTCCCATAAAAAACCAACCAGAGTTCACAGAGCTTCAAGAAGGACTCGGAATCTAATTGAACTGCTTTGCTTCCTGCAAAGCATTCGTCATTGAGGTCTGTCTTTTATCCCTTATGGAAGGGGCAATCACCTCCCAGCCTTACTCCTGAGTCACCCTTTCTGCTTCAGCTGCTCTCACCTTCTAGCAGCTCTGTGCACACACGCACTGGGAACAGGCTCCCCTGGGTCCTCTGCTTCGTTGCTGCCACACACCGAAGGCTCCAAAGGCAGCACCCCACTTCCAGATGGTCCTGGCCCCATCCCTGCATCGAATGCAGGACCCTCATCCAAGTCCTCTCCAACTCCCTGCCTGGTCCCCTTTCTACCTCACTGTTCAACTCCACCGCTGTCTGCACTGGCTGCCGGCGAACCACAACAATACCCACCTCACTCTAGGATCTTGGTGGGCATGGCAGGGTAAGGATACTCCATTCCCGCTAACCTGCTTTCCAGCTCTGTTCTCCTGTGTAGGGCAACAAAAGAAGACCCAGCTGATCAGCTGGGACTCGGGAGGCAGAGAATAGATGGGGGCAGGGCCAGTCAGAGGTGATATTTGCTGGTTCTCTGAACTACTCAAAATTTCTGCTACTGGTTCTCCAGAACTGGTCAGAACCTGCTGAATACCACCACTGCTCTTAGTTTTCTGTACAGCTTTGAAGACCTGGTTCCCCACAAGTTTGACCTGATGCCAGGCCTTTGTTGTTTTTAATCAATTTAGTTTTATAGTTTTAACATCACTTTTATGCTGTTGTAACTTTTGATTGAGAGTCACCCAGAGTTGGTTATGAGATGAGCGGCTAGGTCTTAAATAAATAAAATGAAATGAAATAAATAATACAGTACATGAAGCTAGTTCGAGTCAGAACTTGTTCACCTAGATGCATTTTGCCTCCGTGATTCAGGAGGATTTTTTCCATGGAATTATACAGAAATTTTTTGGATTAATGTCTAAATTGATGATGCTAGGATTGAGCTTGGATTTTCTCCATTCAGATTTCAAACTCAGCTGCCAAGCCACTGACTCAACTCAGCAACATTATATCAGTTCAAACCATTGTTCCATCCAGGTTGGTAGTGACTTGTGGCTTTTCCTGATTTTGGGGATCTTTCTTAGCTATAGTTACGGATACCAAACAGTCAACACTGCAGTCCACCAAGAAGGATATCCTTTATTATAGTTCTCTCTCTTAAATTGTTTTTTTTAAGCTGATTGTATCAGAGTCAACTGAAATGGGAATAGGTCCTAGGTCCTGGTGCTATGCTTCAAAGTATCACACATATTCAACCAATTTTGTGGGGAATTAACAGGTGTGACTTAGATGTTTTAGTTGTTTTGTCTAACTGTAGTTATTTATTTGTATCAGATTTCTGCACCACCCATCTCATCTAAATTATTCTGGATGGTTTACAGATTAAAAGGTATCTTTTTTACATCAGATGCTATGGGATAAACAAATATAATCATAAACTGTATAACAGTGGCAGTCATTTCTATCTGTAATGTTTTTAAACAATTTAGAAAAGGCTGTTTGCTGTCTGCAAAAACCATGTTTTAATTTAGGAGAGGGACTGAATTGTATTATCTTCTGGTGGAGTCCTGGAAAAGATAATTGGCATACAGAAACCACTAAACCGCTTCTCCAAGAAATACATTGGCCTCAGTTAGAGTAGAAATAAATAATTTTTATGTAAAAAAATATTTGCAAATTTATCCTCATGTAGCTTTTTTTCCCCCTGGAGACAATTGATTTGGTGGACATGTGGTCAATACAATCTCAGAGTCTTGGCAAGAAAAACAACTCAATTTTTCTCATTACTAAAAGGATTGCTGAAATTGCAATTTCTCTCCTAGGTTTATTTTACATCCATTTTAACATCTGTTGATTTAAGAATATATAAATGCAGTCACAAAAGCATAACTTTTACTTACATATCTTGATGTGCTTAGATGAGGAGTGTCAAACTCAATTTCATTGAGGGCCACATTAAGATTGTAGTTGACCTTGGGGGGGGATGGGTGTGGATGGGGTGGGTGTGGCTGGAGTGGGCATGGCCAGCTCAACATTGCTCATGTTGTGGGGTGCCTGTGGCATCCCATGTGGGCTGGGGGAATCCATTGTCTCCAGTGGAGGAAGGTGAGACCAGAGCAAGCACCAAATTCTTGTCCACCAGAGGAACCTGACTGTCCCTCTCAGGCCAAGCTGATGGCGGCCCAGACTTCCTGGAGCCTGGATCAACCAGCCCAGCCCAGCCCAGCCTCGCTTCCCCAAGGGGGCACCTGGCTGTGCTTACCTCCTCCTGGAGGGTACTGTTGCTGTGCTCACTCTCCTTGGCCAGGTTGCTCATGCTGTGTGCAGGAGGACAAAGTGTGTGAGGGAGGTCCTCACTCTCTTCTTGCGAGGAGATCCAGCTTTGTAACCAAAGCATCTTCAGCTATAGATGGGAGATCACCAGGAAAGAAGGGGGCAAGGGGAGGGCAAAAGGGCAACAGGGCTTCCCCCAGACCCTCCCTCTCTCTGATATCTCCTTCCTTCCTTCCTTCCTTCCTTCCTTCCTTCCTTCCTTCCTTCCTTCCTTCCTTCTTTCCTTCCTTCCTTCCTCCCTCCCTCCCTCCCTCCCTCCCTCCCTGCTTCTCATTTCCTTCCTTCCTCTGTGGAAAGGAAGAGGGGAGGGGGACAGATTGACAGTGCAGTCGGTGGCCATGCTGCAGGGGGAGGGCAGTCCTGGTGAAAGGGAAGCTTTGCATGCTGTGAGGCCAGGCTGGAGAGCAGGTCAAGGAGGCTTGTGGAGGCCATCTGGGCCAGAATGTTGTTAGCCTTAGATCTGATTCCCCAGGGCCATCCTGGAATTGAAGCAGCTATCTTAAATGGGTGAGATTGGTGAAAAAGAGTGGGCTGTGGCAATATGGTAAATTTTGAAAATCATCTAGCATTGTCTAAGAATCACTACCTCAGGCATAATTTCTCTTTTTCACACACACCCACACTTGTGCTGCTGATATAATCAAGCAAAGAGTTCACCAGAAGCAAGGGAAGCCAACAGAATAAGACAATGGGCTCACTGCAAATAAGCAAGTCAATGGGAGTAATCAATTTCCCCTATAGTAAACAAAATTGTAGAGTGACTTGATCTTTATGTGGCAAGAAAGACTTCACTGGCCAATGCTCAACCCTAGGTCAGTCACTTCCTTCCTAATTTGTTTGTCAATTTTGAAGAGGATGCAAAACTAGCCCACCATGTTTCTTGTTGAATCAGTCAATTGGTTTGGTTTTCCACTCAGCACCCCAGTCACTCATAGCTCTGGGGGCCTTTAGTTCAGCTCATCATAACTTCTTAAATGCCAGTGAATTGGAAGACAAAATACATTTTGGTCCAATCTGCTTTTCTTGTTCAAGTTTCTTCCTGTAAATATATTAGCATCTCAGAAATGATAGACATACCGGTTAGTCCTGGGGCTGCTTGTCTAAAAACTGGCCCAGTGAACTGTGCAGATTGGTCATGTAAACAGAATAGTACGTGATCCTACACTGTACTCTTCAGTGAAAAGAACAAGACACACCATAGCAACCACAGCACCACAGGTGGAACATACAGCTATGCCTCTCTGAGGAAAAGCTGACCTATTACAGGCTCATATTGAATGTCCAGTGGGAATCCTTTGTCTTTAACACAGTGATTAAGAGGTAGCTTGGCAATGAATAAGTACATCTAAACCACTATTGTCAAGGCTTATTCAGTTTGGATCACATCCATTGCTCCTCATCTTTTGCTGCATTGTGAATCCCCAGCTGGCTGGGCCAGAAAAAAGAAATAGATACGTGCACAATTGCCGAGGCAAAGAATGTGGAATATTATTGTTATGACAAAATAATGCATGTGTGTACTCAGAGGACCAAACTGAATGTGAACCATGGATTGCTATGTAGGTATTTGAAAAGATATGAATGGGATGGTGATTTTGAACTTAGTGGGAAAAGTTATTGATCTTTTTCTCATACGGGAAAATCCTCATATGACTTACAACTTGCAACCATTCAGTTAGCAACTGTTCAAAGCTACAATGGCACTGACAAAAGTGACTTACAACCAATCTTCACATTTAATTCCCATGGTCATGGGATCAAAATGGGTACTTGACAATTGGCATTTTTGGAAACTAGCATGTTGCAGCATCCCATGGTCACGTGAACATTATCTGCATCCTTTCCAGCTGGCTTCTGAGAAGCAAAGTCATTGGGAGAAGTTAGATTCACTTAATGGATGATTCACTTAACAACAGTTGTGGTCTGGCAAAAAAATCTTGAACTCACTGAGGTTCAAGTGCAAATTTAGAGGTCTAGATTCTCTTATAGATTATTAGCTCATTAAAATACAAAAATTTAACAGGGACAGTAAAGAATAAATAATTTTCCGAATAACAAAAGTAAGGAGTATGTTTTTCAGCAACCAGTTCTAAGATAAATATTACTGCATGTATTCACATATAATTTAGAGTCAGGGGGAGTAGTCAGGTGAGTTTGTAGATGCTATTGTTTTATTTAAGAGAGTAGATATACAAGTGCATTGTAAAAAGTTCCAGAAAAGTACCTCAAAATCTAGAAAACAACCTGGCAACTGAAGTTCCAGGTGATTAAGTATATTGCAACCCAATTAATTGAAATATTTTACTACTGGTACAAATAAGAACAATCCATACCAATAGAGTATGCACTGATGATGTGTTTTACCTCCTAATACCAAAATGTTGGAAGTGATAAAACCAGAAAGGTATTATGGAGAGAAAACTGGGTGAATGACCTACAAAAGTGAAATGCAGTTCGAGGGTAAAAGGATGCAATTTAGCACTCACATACGAAAACCAAACTTTACCTTTACAGTGATGAGATCAGAACTGGCAGTGACTGATGCGAGAAAGAACCTTGGAGTCACCGTGGGCAGCTTGATGGAAATGTCATCCAGTGAGCAGCTGCTACAAAAAAGACAAATTTCATGCATGGTAACATTAGGAAAGAGACTGAAAATAAAACCACGAATACAATAACGCCCTTAAAGTCCCTACATTTTAAGAAGCGTATTATGGATCTAGATAAGATAGAAAAAGAAAGAGCAACCAAAAGGATTGGGGGTTACAAGTAATAGTTAAAGCAAATGAAGTAGTTGAATATTCGAAAAAGAGAGAATGAGGGGAGATGTTATAATTCATTCTCTCTCTCTCTCTCTCTCTCTCCTATATATATATAAAACACACATGTGCACACGTTGTTGTGGGGAAAATAGGAGAAAAGACAATTCAACAATAATATATGTAGAGGTGGCATAGTAGGGTAATTGGTTTCATGTTCTACTTATGAGTTTTTAGAAGCATATTTATGCTTGCAGCTGGATTCGAACAGACCTCACAAGATCAGCACCTTGGTTAGGAATCTCTGACTCTGGTCTATTTGTAAATATTCACAACATCTTCAAAATATCTTCTACTCATTTCCCAAATTATGCTGGAAAAAAAAGTGAAATCTCTGAAAACTTGGTAAAATTCATTAAAATGCCAGCATTTCATAAAATTTTGTGCAAAGATGGTGAAATCTCACAACCTATCTCTTTTTTTTAATAGGTGGGAGATAAGAGTGAACCAAACCTTTATAGGAGATTAATTGATTGCACCAGAATCTAGAAAAAGTTATTGTTTATTTAAAAGATGATGCTGTAACCTTGTTTTGATGATGGGGTATAAACAATGGGGTAATTTTTCTATAAATATTCTAATATCTCTAATTTTTAGTCTCATTTTTTTGCTTTTCAGAATAATGAGGCAGTAGCCTTGATTTTACCAAGGAAATATTTTCCCTAACATAATGGCTCTGTTGAAGTGACTGAAAAATGACAGTTTTTAGAATTGTAATGTGAGCTATGAACTGGGATCTACCTAATTCAGCCTTGATCTTTTGAGAAGACCTTAACTTAGATCAGTATTTCTCAGTCTTGGCAGCTTTAAGATTTGTGGACTTCAGCTCCCAGAATTCTCCAGCTAACAAAAAGGGAATTCCTTGAAGTTGAAGTCCACACATTCTAAAGGTTGAGAAATACTGTCATAGGGTAATAAGCCTGACAGATTTAACAGGAATGTGGTTCTTGAGAATGTGTATACAGATATCTTTGAAATTGCCGAAAGTTAAAAAATGTTATAAAAATGATAATATTATTGTTCATAATCCTCTGTTAAGCTGTTTATAGTGGCGGTATGACATTTTCCTCTGAAACTTACAATGAGGGGAGAGGGCATGTTCTGTAGTCTTCCATTATGTTGTTGCTCTTTCATGCTTTTTCCAGTTGCTAACAAGTTGGAAAGTCCCAGTTGTTGGGAGTGCTTCATTTTCTTACCAAAGATGACTCAGTATGGCTTTCTTGGAGAAATCTCGGCCAGGAAAATGCCCTAAGAAAGTCCAGGAAAAATCAAAGAAATACATGTGGCCTAGAAATAGTGAGAAACCAAGACTGAGTGAATTAAGGAAATGGCCTATTCAACAGATGTAACACAACAGTCCAAAGACCAGTGGGTAGCGAACAATGATGGGTGCTCCCCCAAGATTCTTCATTGAAAGCAGTTCAATAAGAAATGTGATTTTCATTCAGATTGTGGCTATAAATGCAATTTCCTTAATTATATTCAGAGCTTCCTACGATAAGAAAAACTTTTATTGGAATTTAATGCCTGCTTGTATGCCTTCAAGTCAATTTTAGATTCCTGGTGAGTGCGTGGACTAGTCCCTGCAGTTTTCTTATAAAGATTTTGGAAGTAGTTTTCTCTTACCTGCTTCCCAAGGCTGAGAGAGAGGTCCCAAGGTCCCTTAGTTGCAGTGGTGGGATTCAAATATTTTTACTACCAGTTCTGTGGGCGTGGCTTGGTGGCCGTGGCAGAGGAAGATACTACAAAATCTCCAGTCAGAGATGGTTTTTGCTGGTTCGCCGAACTACTCAAAATTTCTGTTACTGGTTCTACAGAACTGGTCAGAACCTGCTGAATACCACCTCTGCTCAGTTGAGACAAGAACTCACAATCTTCTGGTTTCTAACGAACCAACTTGGCTCTTCAGGTATAGTTCAGGAATTCATGGAACATCCATTCTCCCTCCACCATTTTTTTCCTAGATCTTTTTTGCCCCCCCCTCTCAACTGCTTTGTTTCCCAAAGTACTGGCCTGTGGGGAAAATAGAGATCATCCTTAATTTTGCCTAAATTGATCTCCTGCAGAAATTTTGATAATTAAGCTGAGGTCTTTTGAAACCAGGCTTAGGGCTTCATGTAGCTCAGAAAATGCTTATAGAAATTACAGGAAAGAAATTCATGGACAACATCAATACTTGGAAGCACTATTTTGTATGCACATGTGTGATCTATCTTACAACATTGGTCATATTACAGAGCTCAGTAGGGTAGTTTGTTTCTGTACCTGAAACAAAGAATAAAGAAAAATATGTTATCAAAACTGTTATCATTAGATGAGTTGAAGCTTGTATTTCCTCAACTAGAACAGATGAAACTTTTTTCCTTTTCTAGAATCTTTTGGAGCAGTGGAGGGAAAGTCATATGCAGTTTCTTCATGAAATTAAATACTAGTAGGCCCGGTAGACTATTATGTAATAAAATTATATATTGTATTAATTCTATTATATTTTTATTATATTATATAGGCTATTACTATTATGTAATATAGTGCTATATAATTATTTAGCCTATTACTATTATAAACAGACTATTCCCTTATTTACACTATTTGCAGTTGGAAAAAAGAGGATAAATTGTTCCTTGCTGTCTTTCTTTCAAACCCTACTTTGTTCTCACCTGATCAATGAATGGGACCTTTATCATGATAATAGCAGCTTCCGGTGCTGAGTGGCTTGGAGGGATGTATTTGAGTACAATGCAATTTTCACCTTTTCACCTTCCAGGAGCACAGAAGAAAATAAACAAAATATCTTTTTTTCCCTTAGCAGTAAATGGACTGAACTGGAAAGAACTGAACAGCCAGGAAAGAATGTGAGCTCATACCTCATATCCGGCCCTGCCCTGAACTTGCTATCTGCCTTTACAGGTGGCCAGCCCTGATGCCAGTTTCTCAGTGTCAGCATTTTCAAATGAGGCACATACAGTGACAATTAAATATAATGGATGGATGGCACTCTAAAAGTTATGCAGAAAAAAATGTGAAGGTCGCATAGCTCTGTGTGGTATGGCATTGGCTTCCTTTGGGGAAGCTGTTATAAAACAGCAGTGAAAAATAAGGGGAAAGTATTGTGTGGACTTTTTTTTTATTCCTTTAAATCAGGCATGTCCAATGTTTTGGCTTACCTGGGCTGCCTTAAAGAGGAATTGTCTTAGGCTGCATGTAAAATATGTAATACAGTTAATGTAGCTGCCTTTATTTTGAAGGGCCTTGTGGGGCTGCAGTACTAGCTATCTAAGACTGCATATGGCCCATGGCCCATGGGTTGGACAAGCTTGTTCAAGCTTATTAAATTCTAGCTCTATACCTGTGCTTTGCTACGAAACTATGTGATCAGGCTTAGTTTTGGGGAATGAAAATAAGGGGGAAAATTGTGTCTCTGCCTACCAGCATCCATTGGTATTTATCTGGCTAGAGTCCTGTCAGTGTGTTTGGAAACTGAAATGTGGAAACTGAAACAATATTTTGCTGTTGAGGAAGGAGACAGCAAGGAGCCTGGGCGTGGCTTAGCTCAACTGCTCTGCACTAAAGCTGCTTGGTACTGTGAAACTAAAACAGAAACTCCTCTCCTCTGCTTTTGGAACAAATTTCTTTTCAAGTGGGGAGGGGGAGTAGAACTGCTTAGCATATATATATAATATATATGAAATACTAATGCTCTAATGGTCATTTTGAAAAATCCTTTCTTAGTGAGCACCTAGAAGCCAAGAGGAACATATGTGCAGGTCTTGGCATGTTCGGGTCTTTTCCTGTGTAAGATTGAGAGTATCTTGGTGACATTTCGACAGATAAAATCAGCAAAATTCTCCAAACACAATATCAGGACAGCCTTCAGCACTGACCAAAAAATAGCCAACATCTTAAGAAACCCCAAGGACAAGATCCAGCTAGAAAACCAAGGAGTTTATGAAATACCATGCAAAAATTGCCCAGCCACATACATTGGACAAACCAACAGGAGAATAAATGCATGCATCGCAGAACACAAGAACGCAGTCAGAAAAGAAGAAAATACTTCCTCCCTTTTCCAGCACCTTAAAGCCATAGGACATGAAATTGATTTTGAGGGAACCAAATTAATCTCCAATACTGAACACTTCAACAAGACAATAATTAGGGAAGCCATCGAAATAGAGAAACACCCCCATAACATGAATAAACAGGATGATATCTCCCACCTACCAGACATCTGGAAACTAGCCCTAATCAACAAATGAATCCCAGCCACGAAAACCAACACTGGACCCAAAACAACACATGATGCCACCACCAATCTCCCTCACCAGACTCAAACCCAAATCCATCCCATAGACGAAAGACAACCACCATCCAGAAACCAGACCTCGGCTGCATCACCAGCTGCTACACCCTCCAACCCCCAAACTAAGCAAACTGACACACGCCATGAACACATAGCCAGACCTCCAACTCAGAGCCAAACCAAAGCCCGGAACATTACATCACAGTCATCCGCTCAGGATATCACATCACGGAACTCAGGAGGTTACACCACAAAACCTCAGGATGTTACAACACAGCCAATGACCCAGGAGATTACAGCACAAACCCAGGATGTCACAACAATAGAACTCGGAAGGTCATCACACAGCCCATTACCCAGGTCGTTACAACACAAAAAGCTGATAGACACACAGCCAGTACCTCAGCCACACAGGGTCTTATGAAAAAGCCAACCAATCTGCAAACATCAACTCCATCAACCAATCAAGAAATAACAACACAGCCAACCAACCCACTTACAACAGAGCCAGCACACCACACCTCCTCACCAGTATTTATAGAGAGATGGCAGCTCTGATCACACTTTGCTCGCACAAGCACAAAGCCGAAAGCACCAGCCTGAAGATGGCGAGTGGGACCTCGTCGAAACATCACCAAGATACTCTTAATCTTACACAGGAAAAGACCTGAACATGCCAAAGCCTGCATACCTGTACCCGTGAAAATCTACAAATATATATATATATATATATGTTTTCGTAGATTTTCACGGGTAAAGGTATGTAGGTCTTGGTGTATTCGGGTCTTGTCAATCTTACACGGGACAAGACCCGAATACACCAAGACCTACATATATATATATATATATATATATATATATATATATATATACACACAGAGAGAGAGAGACACACACACATACACACATATATCTATATAGAAGAAAACATCATTAATAGGTGTTACATGCCAAGCTATTCCTGTTTGTCTGTAACTCTGAGAAAGGATAGGGTCCTGATTAGACAGCTAATAAATGGTTTTGTCATCTAGGCTGTCAGCACAATACTGATTGGTTGTGTACCATCAAGTCATGGTCAACTTTCAGAGACTACTTAGATTTTTTTCCATGACAATCTGTCCCTAAACTGGCTTTTCAGGTTTTTTCCAAGGTGCACCTATTGTCATTGTAACTAAGTCCATCCACTTTGCTGCTGGTCAACCTCTTTCCCTTTTCCTTTCACTATTCCCAGCATTAGAACTTTCTCCAGAGAGTTATCATAGGTTTTTACATAATGTGTGTGAAATAGGATAATTTGAGCATGGTCATTTTTGCCTCAAATGAAAACTCCAGCCTTGGATAGTTATATTTCTATCCTGTGAGAGACAAAACTATCGTTATTCAGGTTACCATCCAATCTCTGTCAGAATCCTTTGCCAGCTTTTTTTTAACCTTCTATTTTATGCTGGCACCTTGTACCACTAAAGTGAAGAATGTACTTTCTCCTAGCAGCTCTCTTACAGCTGAGAATTTGGGATTAATAAAAAGTTAGGCTTTTGGCAGCAACTTGAACTTAAAAAAACTTTTCCCCCAAGCATGAATTCAGAGAGTTCTTTTTATCAAGTTATTAAAGTGAAAGAATTAGGGAACTATTCTGAGTTTTGCAGTGTTAAGTCAGCGCCAGAAAATTAAACACAGATGGCTGATGCTTCATTTAACATCTTTATAAACATAATAAGTAGATTTTACAAACCAGTTGTAGATTTCTCCAATATGGAGCAAACTCAGACAGAAACATGTTGCAAGTAACTTCAGTAGCAAGCATTATGCACAGCAGAGGAGAGAAGCAGTTTAATTTTCAATAGACAGACTCAGAGCTCAACATAGCTTCAGAGTTGCTGACCTTAATATAGAGCCACACCTAAGCTACTTTTAGTTTCAGTTTCCAGCCTAGGCTACTTCTAGTTTCAGTTTCCAAAACAATCCTCATTGGCTGACTTAGTTGCTATGCCTATTCATTGGCTGACCTTGTTACCAACTTGTTACTGACTGGAACAGTATTAACTGAAATTCAGAATGATAACTGGACCATACCAGATTGTCCCAGGTTTCTCTATTTGTAACCATGGGTTCTTGATTAATGATCAACTGACTCTAAGTCCATTTATTGTCTACACCGTGAGAGTAACTAATTTTCACCTATGGGAATTTGTGGGATCTAAAGATTCTGGTGAAGATTGCATCTTTATTGCTATATACTTTGGTTATTCAGTGTTTGGATTTCTGCAGTAGTCTTATGGGTTGTTCCTCTGTTCTGTTTCCCTGATTCTACAGTACTGCTCAAACTTTTCTTTACCCTACATAATACTCTCATTTCACATTTTGCTAACTCTTCACTGCCTTCTAATTGAGCCAGAGTCTAGTTTAAAACACTGGTGCTCATATTTAAAGCTCTCTAGCTGCAAACTAACTAACTAACTAACTAACTAACTAACTAACTAACTAACTAACTAACTAAATAACTGCCTCCCTCCCTCCCTCCCTTTATGTTATTTATGTTCCATTTGAACAGAATAGAACAGAATAACAGAATTGGAAGGGATTTTGGAGGTCTTCTAACTTGATGCTCAAGCAGGAAACCTTGTACCATTTCAGACAAATGACTGTCCAATCTCTTCTTAAAATCTTCAGTGTTGGAGCACTTACAACTTCTGGAAGCAAGTCATTCCACTGCTTAATTGTTCTAACCTCAGGAAAATTCTCTATAGTTCTAGATTGCTTCTCTCCTTGATTAATTTCCATCCGTTGCTTCTTGTCCTGCCTTCAGATGCTTTGGTGAATAGGTTGACCCCCCTCGCTCTTCCTTGTGGCAGCTCCTCAAATTGGGCCGCCACAAGGAAGAAGGGGTTTTCATTTGGGCAGGGCTTGTTTTTGTTTCCATCCCAGGATTGTAATTTCTGATCTTTCAGGAATATCGCAATGTCATTCTGGACTCATCTCCTTCTTTACTTTTGGGAATGTTGATGAATTTTAAAAGGAATATGAAAATTTTGTTATTGGATTAATGGAGTGAGAGTAGACCTGTTTATCATGCTCATCTTTCATTAATGCTAATAGTTCCTAGATGAGTATCACTGGTATTAATTATGGATGTGTAGGCAACTTTGTCATATCATAAAGCATAGTTTCAATATGTATACTTAAGCTTGGCTTTGTCATAGTTGAAGGTAGTATTTTTATTGGGTTGATTCTTAAATTGTGTTCTATGAGTTGAATTTTAGCAACTTCTATATCTTTCTTACTTTTATCTTGCCTTGGTATTACTCAGCAAATACACAAAATAAAAATATTTCGCTTATGTTTTTCATAATAACTCTAAGAAAAATATACATGACTTTGCTTGAGAGTAAGTGCCATAGAGATAGGTGATGATGATGTCTGCTTAAAGATGATTTGGACTGACTGGTAAGAACTTGTTTGTATTCCTTATATTTAAAAACATGCACTAGTAAGTATGTCCTCCAACGGAATGAATAATGATGCCAAGTGAAATACAGTTCAACTTTGTCTGGCTATTTTGTTAACCATATTGGGGTAGAGAGAAGTTGGATGGAGGTCATAAAAGAGACAAAGTCCTTATGAATATCTTTATGTAATGTCCATGAAACAACTCCATTCTATGCATATTTCATCTCTTGCTTACTGTATATCGTTGTGAGTAGTTCTGCTCAGAAGTCTCCATGGTATTTTTAGGGTGGCCCCTTTCAAATTCTTTCATGCTTCAGACATTAGGTCAGACAAAGTTGGTTGTAAGAATTCTCTGTCAGCCCTACAAAAGACAGCTTGTTTCCAAACAGATAAATAACATTTCTAACAGTGAAGCTGCATTTTCACTTTTTTCAGATCTCAGACACAAATGTCTGTGGTTGTATACAGATCACAGCTTTTGCAGAGAGTTGGAGGGGCTACTGGGGAGATAGTGCAATGCTTTATTCATTGCCTTTATTGTGTCTTGCCTAGCACAGCAGTGAATGACGGGGCTGGGATAAAACATTTTCTTACGGAGGCAAAATGGTAAACGACATTCCTTCTCCAAGTCCAAAGACAGTAAAATCATTTTGACACTTGAAGCAAATTGGACTGTAAGCATTACTCTTGCTTTTTCTTGGGGGAAAAAGCACAGCACAGTAGCATTGAGTTCATCAATCAATAGCAATTTGTTTGCAGACTTTTCAGGTCATTGGCTATCAGCTGTTTGAAGTGGCCACTTCACTTTGCCCAGTGACAGGCTATGCATAAACTGATAGCCTTGTAAGAAGAAAAAGATACACAAAGCTGTCTCTCCAACTGTTTCTTACCTTCTTCCCAACCTTCTCCTTTCCTTTACTGTTGCTTATTTGGACCTATTCAAAATTCAAACCTTCCCCAAAATTTATCCATGTGTATTTTTGCCATAAGCAACTTTTAATTGCACAAATTGAAGAAAGACCATTAGATCTGGTCCATAAAAATCTAGAAAGAGATATAGCATAACTGTTGGTTTGTGACTTTTTTGCCATCGGATGCTAACCATTTTTTAAATATCCTGGTAACTCTATCTTAGTGTGAAGATTCCTACTGGGTTGTACACCCAGATTAAAATAACTACTTATGGGAAAAGGAAGTTTCATTGGCAACTATAATGGTTTGCTGCAGTGGTTAGATTCAAATTTTTTTTATTACTGGTTCTGTGGGTGTGGCTTAGTGGGCATGGTATGGCTTGGTGGCCATGGCAGGGGAAGGGTACTGCAAAATCTCCATTCCCACCCCACTCCAGGGGAAGGATACTGCAAAATCCCATTCCCTCCCCACCCCACTAACCTGCTTTCCAGCTCTTTTCTCCTGTGCAGGGCAACAAAAGAAGACCCACCCAATCAGCTGGGACTTGGGAGGCAGAGAATAGATGGGGTCGGGGCCAAACAGAGGTGGTATTTGCCAGTTCTCTGAACTACTCAAAATTTCCACTACCGGTTCTCCAGAACTGGTCAGAACCTGCTGAATACCACCTCTGGTTTGCTGGTTTAAATCCATTTCAATTTCACATTGTGCAATAGAAGCAATTCCCTTTAAACAAACAGGGCAATATTGCTAAGTTTTGGCAGATGTTTATACAACTTAACACCAACTAACTGTGGCTTGACGAATTTCCACAAGTGCAATATTTATTTTAGAATCAAAACCAACCTTTCCTTGAGGGAAACTCAAGGAAACTGCATATATAAAAAGAATTCAGTAAAGTAATTACCTGAGAACATGTTGATGTTTACACTAAAATGCATTGTAAAGTCAATTATACTATATTTTACAGTAAGTTGTAATTCTGAAGGAAAGGAAGGATTTTTAGACAAGATTGCATTTTGGGCTTCATCTTTAAAAGCAGAAATAGCAGTTTTAGGCCATTTCTCCACAGCAGTTCCTCCCACCTTCTAATCCTCCACAAACCAGCTTGAAACAGCTAGGATTTTAATGTTTTTAATGCTGTAAGGAAAGAAAGAGTTGTTTCATTATGAGATGGGCGACAAATAAATTTAATAGATAGATAGATGATAGATAGATGATATATAAATAGATGATAGATAGATAGATAGATGATAGATAGATGATAGATAGATGATAGATAGATGATAGATGATAGATAGATGATAGATATAGATGATAGATAGATAGATGATAGATAGATAGATGATAGATAGATGATAGATAGATGATAGATGATAGATAGATGATAGATAGATACATGACAGATAGATGATAGATAGATGATTGATAGGTAGATGATAGATAAATGATAGATAGAAGAAAGAAAAAGAAAGAAAAAAGAAAAAAGAAAGAAAGAAAGAAGCCATCTGCAATCATCTATGCCTCAGACATAAAGAAAAGGTAAGGATCATCATGAACCATCAGTTGTCCTCCCATCTGATCAATACTGGAGTATAACCAGTTCTGTAAATTAAGCTACAATAAATCCAGCCCCCAAAAAACCCACCCATCTACAGACCTCATGCAGAAAGCAAAAAGTAATGGCCGAGAGAGGGAAATTTACTTGCACCAATTCACTGGGACTAGAAATGGGATGCTGAAGAATGCCTCTCTGTGTGTGTGTGTGTGCATATGTGGGTGTGTAGATAGTCCTCAAGAGAGGAAAAGGAAAAGAAATTGCTCATCTTTGTCCATGTAGATAGTCTAATTTCGGAGTTTCAAGGTGCTTACCATGACCCCATAATCCCTTGTGGGGTGGGAGTCTGGGCAACTGAATAGAGCTTCTAGTGTGTTTAATAGCTGGATGCCCTTCCTGTTGCCAATGCAGAGTTTTGTTCAGCAGATATAGTCTCATTGTGCCCAGAGAGAGAAATATCTATCTGGGATCGAACTCACAGGCTCCTGATTGTGAGGCAAGAGTGTCACTCTTATATGTTGTGTATGTATATGCTTATATTATAATGTATCTATCTAATTTGGCTGGCATGGGCTGAGTCTTCCAGGCATCAGTGCTGAATTCTGTAATGAAGAGCATTTAGTTACTCGATATCTATATCTAATTTACTTGGAGAACTGATTGGATAAAGTGTGGAGTCTACCCTACAGTTGTCTGTGGTTTGGTTTTCACACAACATTGCTAATTGATTGTTGTTTGAATCATTGTCCTGGCGGTGCTTATTGTCCTTTCTCTTGCACAAATACCTACTGTTGTTTTGGTTTTTATCTATTAGATTGATTCCTTAATAACTTAGTCAATGAGTCACCTCTAGATGAGATCAGGTGGCATATATGTTTATTAAATATAAAATAAAAATAAATTGTGTAGTGCAAGCTCATCCTGAGTGTCACAATCACAATCACTTGCAAAGCATAGATGTGTTAGAAATATCTAGCTGTCTTCTTACTGGAAGAAGACAACATGAAATATGAGGATGCTCCAGCATAGTGTGGAAATTACTGGGCTACACTATTTATTTAACCCGGAAGAATACTTGTTTATTGTTTGTTTTGCTTTTTATATATGCTGCATTTTATTTCTTTCAATGTCAAAATGTTACAAAACAACAAAACATTAATGTATAGTATGACATCAACTTCACTGTAAATCTGTCTATTTTACTCCCATCCTCTCACATAGAAAATGTATGACCAACAGCCATCTCAGTATAGTTTAGGATTATAGGGTGTTTTGAAACTTTTGGCTGCTTTTTAGCTGCAAAAAATATCTGAACCATCAAATTTTGTTCTGTGACCTCTTGTAGCACATTATAATTTAATGAAATTAGATTCTGCCCCCATAAAAATGTCCTGTCAATTAATGTTTAATGAAAGGCCTGTGAGCTATCCTTTTAACAATTACTTGGCTCATTTCTGTTATGTTCAAGGGCTCTGTATTAAAGGACATCCCCTCTTCCTTATTCGTTGCATGTATTGACTGGAGCTATTAAATAAAGAACAGATATAGGAAAATTCTAGTGAAAAAAATGGGGTGGATCCAAAATCAGACAGAGATCAAGGATCAAGTGTGCCCTGACATAACCACATTTATCAATGGGAGAAGCATCTAATGCTACAAACTGCCTACTAGATTAAACATTGGAAGCATATTAAAGTGGCTAGATGCACCAAATGGAAGATATTTTATGGGGTGATTGCCTTTTAGTCTGGCAGGTCTGTGGTGCTGGGATAGTAGAGTGACAATCATACATTTAACACTTTCCTATCTCCCATTATAGGGTTTTAATGGCAGCAAAAGTTGGTAAAATGATAGTCAAAGCAAGACATCTAGAATTAGCTATTCAAGTAAAGTGTTAGGTTGAACATTAACAGTTCCAATTTTGAAAGAGAGAATTTTCACTGTAACAACATGCAATGTTTTTCTTCCTGAAATGGCTGTTTATAAGTGTAATTATAACTGCATTTCATGTACAGAGCACAGCCACCAACATATGCTCATCTCATATGGTGTATATGGTGCTGCTTTATAACTACCAACTCAACCCACTACTCTGCAAAGTTGACTTAGTACATCAGAAGTCTACCAGGAACAATACTATATGGACTTTGGCATGCTTCTCTCTGGGTTTACACTGTGAACCAAAGGTTTCATACTTTTTGCAAGATTCTCATAAACACTAGTGGATGCTGCAGTACTGGTCTGCATCCAAACTTCACTTACTTTTCCTTAAATTGTTTCCACTGATATCTTCCTAACTATTAAAAACCGACTTCTACACTAGGCATTTTCCACACAGACATATTTTTGTATATAATTTTTATTAAAGATTTTTGTGCGTTATTAGTCTGATTATGGTCAAGTACTTATAAGATCCATTCAGACAAAGCAGTTATCTAAATAAATCTGATTGTCAGTCCTGCCCCAACTTGATTAAGATTGACCACTGACTCCATTCTGTCCACTTTACTAAAAAGCCAAGTGGATTACAGTATGGTGAAGCCATAAACAATTAGCCTTCTCTCTTCCATACTGTCTCCCTCCCCCCATAGTTTATAGCAGACTGGCAGCTAGCGAATACGAAACTCAAGCATATGATGGAAGTCCTGACACTGACGTTGAAAGTGGTATGTGATGAAGACTTTAAACTCCTTAATGAGCTCATTAAAGAAAAGGCTTTTGACATATAAAGAGATGATTCCCCCAAATGAAGGCAGGTGGTATTCCTTTCTTCATTTTTGTATAGTTTTGGAAAGTAACAAATTTGATTTCCTAATCAATTAAGGTACAGTGCTTTTGTTGTTGTTGTTTTTCTCCTTTGTGGTGGTCTGTCTCTCAAAGAATTTGATCTCAATTCTCTGATAAAAGAAAATGCCACAAAAGCGACAATGAGAGAAAATGATAGTTGCAAAGAATTTAGTTCCATAGACCAAGGCAGCCAAAATGCAGAGGGAATTTTTTTTTTTTAATTACATTTATATGCCGCCCTTCTCCGAAGACTCAGGGCGGCTCACAATTTTTGGAGCACAATCCAATGTGCTCAGCACAATTTGATGACAATTAAAAAAAAAAAACCATTTTGGAAGCAGGCAAAGGGGATTGAGCAGAGAGCAGAAAGAACAGACTTAAAAATAAGAGACAAGAGTCAAAATTGAAGCGTGGTATTGTTAGAAAAAGTATTTTAGGGTTGATAGAGATATATGAAGCATGCAACAAAATGTATAAGTAATAGTGTCCAAGAAAATAAGTATGTGAAAGATGTAATAAATATTGTGAGAAAATAGTAAGGCTTCAGGTGTAGATGCTATAATAGAGGAAATTTTAAAATATGGGTGTGACTTGCATATGGAAAAATTAAATGACTTGTTTAACATGTGTATAAAGATTGATAATTGGAACAGTATGGTTATTGTTCTGATAAACAAAGAGAAAGATTTCAAAAACGAATACAAATATGACAGGGGATTATGTTAATTTTGCCTGTGAAGATGTTTGGTAGAAACTGTCAGAAAGGATGTTCAAATGTTTACTATTTAACAGAACATTCCTATGCTACAATATAAGAAACATGTTCAGCTCTGCAATGGACATTTCACTGGTCTGTCTAGTTCTGGGGTGTTAAATTTGCGGCCTGTGGGCCGGATGTGTCACATGCTGGGTGCACCCACACCTGGTTTAGTGAAGGGGAAAAAAGTCATGATATGTCACGTGACATCATCATGATGACACAAGGTTGACACCCCTGATCTAGATGAAGCCTTTACCTGTACTGCAGTGTATTGTTCATTTTTGTTTTTCTGTCAAATTCTGTGAAATCATATGAAGAAAGGACTATAGTTTTTGGCACAAGTAAGTGAAGACCTCTCAAACTTGTTTTCACTTAGTTTCTGTCTCTCTTTGATGGTAAGTTTGTTTTGGCATTCTTTCCATATTTTTTTATGAATCCCTGAAATTTTTGCAAGAACTTTTTCCAAATACAGTTTTGCAAACTAGTTTTGTAGTCAAGTGTTCAAATGCATGTAACTTTTCTGTTTCATATATCATTTATTTATTTGGAGATTTCTTCTCTGCTTTTTCATCACTGACTGGTACTCAACATATCTTCTAGAAACCATTATTAAAAATACAGCTTCAGATTTGTTTTTAGTATTAAAATGTTTCTTAAATATTTTAGAAATAAATATACAATAAATAAGGAAATACTAATAATCTAGCAGACACCCTTTACTTGGGTTTTTCCCTTTCTGTACACGCTTTTAACAAAGTTTTTTTTCTACTTACTGCACATTTTATGTATGCTGAAGGACACAGAAAGTCAGAAATTGTGTTACAAAACAACTGACAATAAAAAAAAATCTTGCATTAAATACATCCACATAATTTTTGCTTAGGACTTTCCACTTTTAATATCAACAATCACATCTGAGGATCACCTAAGGGCTGGTTGTCAGTTTAAGAGGCAAAAGGAAGCAACAGGAACCAGGCAACTATATGATCCAGCTAAGAAGAGATTATGTTCCAGAGGCAGCAGCCAAAGGTCAAAAGTTTCTTGTTAGGTAGGTAGGAAGCAATCACATTCCAGAGGCATCAAATGAGAGGCTAGAGAAACAAATTTCAGCCACTAAAAAAAAGGGAATGGAAAAATGTCAGCTTTATAAAAGTCACTGCTATGGGTCAGCAAGGGCATCTACCTTTCAAGAATTTCTACCACTTCTGGATACTTCCACATCCCTGTTACTCCACATCAGCATTTCTGTTGGACAGATAAGCCAGTTTACTGCTAGCTCTTATGGGGCACACAAAAAATAATACTGGAAAGTTGCCTTTGTTTTAGGAATGCTGGACTTTGGAGACAAGTGGTTTCTCTCTCATTTTTCTCGACCTCCTAGTTCCCATTAGACAGCAATTCCCCTTTTCATAGCATGCAACCTCTCTAGTGTTATGCCATCTTTTTATTATTCTTTCAGAATTAACATTGGGTGATTTTTTTAAAGACACTGGACAAAAACTACAATATGAGCTAAGGACAAAAAAACTAGGATTGGGATGCTAGCTGCATGCTGATTTTTGTGTGTTGCAGTTGGGAAGTACGTTGGTCAGTCCATCTAGTATTCTCAGTGTTTTAAGATTGGCATCTGGGAGGTTTGATCACCGCAGGTTCAAGATCTTTCAATATATATAAGATACGTGATGGGAAAATAATGGGAAAATAAGAGATTCAAAGTAATGAAACTTTTTGAGTTCAAAATGTTTTTAAACTTTTTCTAATTTGGCCAAGCACAATTTTCACTATAAATATTTCCTCCTCCTCCTCCTCCTCTTTCTCTTCCTCCTCTTCTTCCTCTTCCTCTTCTCTTTACTGTTTTTCTTCAGTTGGCTGTTATATAGTCTTCCTTTATTGGCCTAGTACTTAATTGTTTTGTTTGTTGATTTTGATTTTGATCATTTAGTTCTAAAATCATTAACTTTAATCCCACTGACACCAACAAAGTTGTCAGGTATTGTGATCTTCCAGACAGCCACACTGTGGAAGCAGCTTGATCTCTGCAAAGCCTTTCCACCAACAAGCTAAAGGCAAGAGTATGGATGGAAATAAAAATCACCTAGAACAGGAGTTTCCAACCTCTAGGCTGTGTCCTACTTCTGGGCCTTAGGCCTTTCGGAACAGGGCCGTGGAAGTGAGTGTATTCATGTGGATCCCTGTTCATGCAAGCAGCAGATGAGTGCATGCATTCTCCATTTGCACAAGCGGCAGGCACATATACCCACTGCTCACACAAAAGGAGCTGCATGCTTGCTTGCCTGTCCCTCACATGGAACCATCCCTTCTCCTCCCAACTGCCAGTCCACAAAGCCAAAAAGGCAGGGGTGGGATTCAAATTTTTTAACAACCAGTTCTGTGGGTGTGGCTAAGTAGGTAGGCGTGGCTTGGTGGTCATGTTATTGGCTGGATGTGGCTAACTCAATATCACTCACATCGAGGCACACATCTCCTCACCTGGCCTCTCATGACTGTGGGGATGCTGCAACAGGCGTAAGTGTGAAAAATGGTCATAAGTCACTTTTTTCAGTGCCATTGTATGGTCACTCCACACAAGCAAAGTACTAGCAAAGGAGGAAAAAAAAACCTCCAGAGAAGTTCCTGAGACAGGAAGTCTAGTCCTGCCAAGAATGTAATAAGAGTTAACGGAGAGGCAGTTTCTGTAAGCAACACCAGAATGTTTCCTTCCTGCCGTCCTTACAGGATTAGGCCAGTAATTTCTTCTAACAACCGGTTCTCTGAACTGCTTAGAATGTTAACAACCGGTTCTAGAGAATAGGTGCAAACTGGTAGAATCCCACCCATGCAAAAAGGTTGGGGAACTCTGACCTAGGGGAACCAAGTTGCCAAATCCACACATTAGATTTTTTTAAATCAAATTACACAAATAGGTACACACATAGGCATTACCTTTAGTTGTGACTCTAAAGCCAGATCATGTGCCCATCTATCCTAATTTAGTTCTTGGTTCATTGTTGTTTTTTTGAGAGGCTTACAGTAAGTTCTCTCTTTGCAGATCAGTTATGATGAATTTGGCATGTTGAAATGAAACATTTCCTATTTCTCTGCCTGGAAACAATAGTGCTTGATGTGGCCATAATACTAATAATGGCATTTTGAATTTACATATCACTCACATGCACTTTGTCCTGTTTCAGAGAATCTCTGAAGGTTTTACCCTAAAGTATGTAGTTTCATTCTAGTCACTTCAGTCAAGGGAGGAAGGATAGACTGAAATATTCTTCACTAGTTTATACATTATCATCCAGCTACATTGTTTTAGAGCAAAACAAAATTGCAGTAACTATACCCCCTTGAAAATAATGGATTGATTATATCAAGTCCTCTCTGCAGACAATATGAAGGCTTATGTGCTACAAAGGCCTGACTCTTGGTGTTCAGTTCAGATACATTCTTCATTATGTATCCTGAAAGTATCCAAAACTCAGTATAGTATTGGACTAGAGTGCGAACTTTAGAAATTTGATCACAACCTTCAAAATCAGTGGTATACCTACTAGTCCATAATAGTGCTACATTATAGATAACCTTGCATGAGGAAGAAGAATTTTTCTGGATTGTTTTTATAGCCTAGGATCCTACTGGGTCTTGCAGTCATAACAGTATAAAGCAGTATAACTACAGTATGTTTGGTAATTGGAACTGGCTGTCAGTTTTTAAATCAAATATAATATTTTTGGCTGCTCTCAAGCATGCTTGCTTAGGATGGGAGGAGGGTCCAGTAAGACAAAGGGGGCTCATTTCCAAATACATGCAATTAGGACTGTAGCCATAATTCCTTTGTTATTTCATGTTATCTCCAGCTGTGAAACAATGTTTTGGCATTCATTGTCATTTTATAGGATTCCATTGTAATTCTATTTTAATAAAAGCCAGTTGTAGCATAGCGGTGACAATTACATCTAATTTTTTTTCCCTTGAAAGTTGACAGCCAGCAATATAATTTAACTATGCTACGGAAACTTTCTGAAATGCAGCTGAAAACTAACTGCAGCAGAAATACTTGTAATTCAGTTTGCTCCATGACTGGCAATGAGTGGAAGCCCTCTTCTTTTTTTAAACGCAGTTTAGAGTAGTATATATATCCACTGATGCCATGAAATATTTCTCTTCCCTAGTACAACACTTCATTACAGTACCATGCCTTCAGTTAATAATCATATTCTTGAAAAAAATTATGACCGCGTTTCCACAGTAGGATTGGCAACATTTTTTTTCATTAGTACTGCCAAACGAATGTCCAATTTGGTATGCTTATGTTGATAACATTGCCTGTCCTTCAGGATCTGTACTCAATGCTGGCCCAGGATAATTCATTGCCCAAAATAGATTTTAGAGTCCCAATACAAAAGAACTTCTTGGAAATGAAGTTTTCCACTGGAGAATTAAGGTACAAGGCTTTAGCCTCCTAGATGATTGGACCTGAAGCAGTTTGAAAATCCATAACAAACAGGTAGGCAGGAATGTGGCAGGTACTTGGTGGAAAGTGGACAAGATTGGAAGGACCATCCAAACAGCGGCATGGTTTCTGGCCTTGAATGAGGGGAATAAAAGAGAAGGGGATGTTCTTGAGAATCCATTTGTGATGCTAGATAGTGTCCTTCTATTGTGGCAACTGCTTTGATCCCACTAGAAAGTACTTTCAGACAGAATTTCATATATATAAAATTAATGTAGAAAAATTAACCTGAAAACAAATTTTAAAGTTAAGAATCATTTCAAGGAGATGTGGAAAGAATTTACAGAATATCTGAATTATTACAAAGATAAAGTATCAGTACTGTAAGTATGCAACTAACTTTGGGAAATATAATCGATCCCTTCAGCCAGAATAATCATTATGCTAACAAAGATAGTTAGTTTTAGATAATTAACCCATTGGTTTATCTATTAATTAGAAGTTTAAAAATAAAAGAATTTACTTTGTGTGCTAAGCCTGGAAATATCTTCAATTAAACACAGACCTCAATAAGCAAAGGGACAGATTTAGCTTTATTTACTTAATTTATCCACCTTTCCCCACTTCTAAATATAAGTTCCAGATTTCTATATCATCACATCAAAACGCATTATCTCCAACTTGCCTGGTTCCTTCCCTTCAATGGTGTTAATCAAGAGATATAATGGTCTTCTTTTCCAAGATCAAGCTTGTATCTATTCTTATATTGAATGTGAGAGAATTACTGATATATTTCTGTGTTGTCCAGTCTATTATCCCTGGGAAGCAGAATTGATAGTCCTTCTAAGTACAAAATATTTGAGTAGACACTAATAGAGAACAGTGTGGTTTTTGTTTTTGCTAAGTGATCAGTTTTTATATTTTGGGGTTGTGGCTAGAAACCAGGTGTGATTTCTAGTCCTTAGGCACAAAACCACTTGGGTGACCCTGGACCATTCATTCTCTGAGCCTTAGGAAAGAGAGTAGGACAATCTACATTTGAAAAGATGCCAAGAAAACAGCAGGGACCTGTCCAGGCAGTCATTAGGAGTTAATGCTCACTCAACAGCACCAAAAAAGGGAGAGAAGATACTGGACATAATTGGAATTGCGGGGCGGAGGGGGGCGCAGTTTGGGAATTCTGGAAGTTGAAGTCCATGCATCTTAAAGTTGTCAAGGTTTAGACCTAGACCTAGACCTTGAAGATGGAATGAATGCTTATCACAGCATTCATTGCAGATGAAACCAAAACTAGGGGGATTGGAAACATCAAATCACAATTAAAAATAATTCCAGTATACTTGAACATTGAGCCAAATCCAACAGGATAGCGTGCAGTGCTGATAAATGTACATTTTTCAGTTGATGAGAAAAGTCAAATTGATAGAATCAAGACTGGGGAGAACTGGCTTGTTCTCTGTGCATATAAAGTTGCATACCAATCCCATTGTGGTAGCTTGAGTGGCATTAAAAGAAACATTGCTAAACATCACAGGAGGTAATTGTTGAATTGTATGTTGTATTGGTTAGACTGAACTTGGAGTACTGTTCTCACTTCTGGGTATTGCAATTGAATAGTTACGTGGAGAAGCTGTTGTAGCTTTAGATAAAGTTACCAGGATGACAAGGAGTATGAATATAAGCACAATGAGACATAAGATACAATAAAGGAGCTGTGTACTTTATAAATTAGCTTGCAATGGAGAAGATTAAGGTACAAATATAAGAGCAGTGCATAAATATCTAAAAATCTCTCAAATGCAAGAAAGAGTGAATCTATATTCTGCTGAAACTGAGAGTTGAAATAAAATGAGGACCAGTGAGTTGAAATAAAACAGTAGAACAGTCAGCTTAGAAGAGTTCTACATTCCCCTTCACTGGAGTTGCCAAATAGGGTTAGATGGCCATTTATTTGGGAGAATTGGGTGGATTCCTGCATTAAGCAGAAGGTTGGACCAAAAGCTCTATAAAGAGCCAATTCATTCATACTATGACTGTATGATAATTGACATTCATTGCTCATTCATGTCAGCTCTATTGCTTACAAAGGGCAAAACAGGATTGCACGCCATTTGATGAGGAAATCTCAATAACAACATTCCAGAGAGAGCTGTGTTAATTTATGGAAGGAAATTTACTAGATAAATGATAGAAAGGATTAGATCACATTCCAGCTTTAAAGGGCTAAGGTTTTAGACCTGTACCTCTTTCTTTTAAATCATGCATCTTTTGTAAAAGTTTTATTTGGATTTTCACAAAACATAATACAAATAAAATATCTTTTTTGAGAGCAGCATGATTCCAGGTTATCACATCTCCATAAGACATAATCTCAATTACATATTCATCTTTATATTCTATTTCATATTTTATCATTTTCACAATAATTTTTCCCTTCCCTTACTTTCCTCAACCTTATTTCTGATTTTCTCATTCCTTTCTAATTCAATTACATATCTTTTTCTAAAGGTCTTTATCTTTCTGGTCATGATATTTGTACTTTTGTCTGTCCTACTTACAATTTCATACATTCTTTTTCCATCATCGTCCCAAAAGGGAAAAAAAAAACAATTCCCTCCCTTTCCAGGCATTAAAAAGCAAGGTTTCCCCTGTGATTACCAAATGGAGTGTATCACCTTTATATCTTATAGTTGTTATCCATTCCATTCTCATTTAACATTTAATTTATACATTATACAATTATAAGGTTCAGTTTCTAATATCTATTTTATATCATGCGACTCTTATCAACCGAATTCCACTTGGTACTTTCCCTTAAAAATACACACTGAATTCTAAAAAAAGAAAAAATATATAACAATAATGAATAAAATGATTATTCTATTCAAATTCATCCTGACAACTGATATTGATTTCATTATAAATCTTTTACATTTCTTTTCAATTATATTTTATAAATTGTTAAGAACGATTAAAGTATTTTCATTCCTTCCTCTTATTACCTCTTCTTCTACTTTTGTTCCCTTTCTCTCTTTATTTCATTTAATTATTAATATTCCATTACATAACAATACCAGTTTTGTCTTTCACTTTAATCACCTATGTTTCATATTTTCTAGCTCATTACTATTTCCAATATAACAACACTATCTCTTGTACCCTTCCAGAATCCTCTCTTTCAATTTATATTTTTTAACCATTATCTCTATGTCTTTTAAATAGGCTAATACCTTTAATCCTTATATGTTTTTTGTTTCTTTATTTCCTGTTTCTGTCCCTTATAACTTCTTTTCCTTTTTATCTTTCCCCTCTTTTTCTCACCACCCATTTTGTCCCCCTGTCTCTCTGGTTCTCCCTTCTGCAATCCTTTCTTCTGCTTCTTCCTAGTATTATATTTACTTTTCAAACTATTCTTTTTTTTAGTTGTTTCCTCAAATCTTGAGTTTTTTACTCCCCTTTCCCCCTTTTCCCATTTTACCCCACATGGAATTGTTTGGTTGTTAAAGATGGCTTCTTCTTTGTCCAGCCCTTCTTGTTCTTCAAGCATTTCTTGTTGTTTTTCATAGTTGAAAATCTCCATTTCTAAGAATTGAAGTGCGAAGCCAAAGGATCCTCCTCCCTCTTGCGACTCTTTTTTCATTTTTTAAGTTCCCTTTTTAGTTCCTCGAGGAGTACTGCCATTTTAAGCACTTTTTAAACAACCACCCGATTAATTTTAGTTCAGACCACTAGAAATCCAACACCCAAAGTTCCAAAAATCACCAAATAATCCAAAACTGTTTCTTCTTGCTTCTTTTTTTCCACTTTCCCTTTCTGGGGGCTCTGTTCTTGTAACTAAGTTTCAGTTACAATGTATCCTTTGGAAGTCTTGTTAAAATTCAACTGTTAATTCTTTTTATTTCCAGGTGGTACTCTTTGCTGTTTCCAAGTCCCACCCTTTCTTTTTTCCTCTACTTTCCTCCTTTTGAAGCCTTTAGAATATCCAGAAAGTCTTTATTTTCCCTTTGACACTTTAATTTCATCTTAAAATTGCCTGTTAGTGTCAAAGTAGATTAACACCAAATTCTTGCTTAAATCTCTTCTTTTTAGCATTCAATTGCAGCTGTCGATGTGAGCGAAAAAAATCTTTTTTCCTCCCTCTCTCCTCTGCCGCCTTAAGGATCTTCTTTTAGGAGTAACACTCTTTGTAACTTAAATTCCAGGGTTCCTTGCATAGATGTTATCTCTGCTTAGCCCTGTCTGTCAAGCTCTCCCCTTTGTCTTCCTCCTGCTCAATCTTGTCCAGTCAGTTTCTTCTTTGCGGTGGCCATTTTTGACCACTGCTGCAACCGCCTTCGGAAAAAGGAGTAAAGACCAGCCGAGAAGGAGAGATGTGGCTCCCCTCAACTCAGCTGGCAGTCTCCCCCCTCTTTGCCACCTCTACCGGGTGGCTTCAGACCCATATCCAAGGGATCAGGGCGCTCCAGCGGCCAGCATGGATTGAAACCGCGCACGATCACGGATTTCTGTCCATCGCTGAAGAAGCCCAAACCAGAACAAAGTCAAGCATCTTTTGAGAAAAAGCAACCAAAGGAAGCTGTTAACTTTTAAATTGTACATTTGACATGATTTTGTACAATCAGAATGGCATAGATGTGGAATACAAAGTAAATAATTTTCCTAGGACATAACATATCTCCAAGGATGTTTTCTTGTTTGTTTGTTTTTTCCTTAAGAAAATCAATTTCTCTGAAGGGGAGAACCTAGACATTTTTAACAAAATCAGAAAAAAAAACTTATGCTTTATGAAAATCAAATATCTGGAATATTTCAGTACGGTCACTTTAAGTCAAGTGTGCACATTTTGTGATCCACAAAACAGAAAAGATCTATAATCAGACCACAGACACCCCCAAGATCTGCTGTATACATACATAAATTATTTTATTTTAAGTGTGGCCTTTCTTTTATCAAGTTGGGAATTAAGACAGATATCCATCCCTTTATTGGGTCAAAATCATTACTGAAAGGGATGGAGTTCTGACATACAAACTGACATTCTATCTAGACAATCAACTCCATTGAACACTATGGTTCTGAAAGAACAATCTCTTTTACTCTTCTTACCATATTCTTAAATAATACAAATGTTCCCTTTCTTCCAAAGAAGTAATATATCTGTGATATATCATCATCTCAGAAATCCTTCAATGAAATGTCAGTATTTTTGCTAGGTGAAATATTTTTGTTCCTCTATATTGCTTTAAAAAAAAAGATCAAGGATCAAACCTGACTTGAATCCTCTTTGGAATCATACCAAATAATTGGTGGTTTTATTTCCTATTATTCTTGCTGATAGAAAAAGTAGTAGAATAGGGGTAGCCTCATTATTCAAAATGGTACAGGTCAGAGTCAACACAGTAGCTTTGCTATTGATAGTGCTCTCTGGTATCTGAATTTTAAACCTGTGATATTCAGAAGGATTCAAAGGGACTTGGGAAAGGACAGGACTGGAAGTACTGAATATCCTACAAACTTTTTAAACCTTGTGTATTACAAGAAGGATTCCTCCTCACCTGGGAACACCCCAAGAGCAAGGGACGTACACTGATGTTGTGTTCAGGTCACCTGGTTCAAATAATATAATTGCTTTGTGGGTGAGCTAATATCCCTAATGATCTACTGGTCCTGCTATGATTGCCATGCTCATGGAGAGGACACATAGATTGCCAAGCTGATGGACAGGACCCACAGATTGCAAGATCATGGAGAGGATCCACAGATTGCCAAGCTCATGGAGAACACCCACAGATTGCCAAGCTCATGGAGAGGATCCATAGCTCTGGATATGTAATGTGGATTTCTTCAGGGGTGGGATCCAACAGGGTTAACTACTGGTTCGGTGATTTACGATGTGCTTCTCTGCACGCTGCCCACACCTGTAAATCTTCCTCAGCTTGCTGCCTGCACAGCTGAGCAGCGCCATGTGCAGGGAAACAGTGTTTGAAAAAGCACTTTTCCCCTGCTTTTTCAACTGCAGCTGTGCCTCACACACAGCTGAGGTTGAAAAAGCAGGAAATAAAGGTCAGGTAACAGCCCGGGCGTGTGGGTGGGCCAAAACAGCAGCAGACATAGAACCGGTTCTATTTCTGCTGCTCTTCAGAGCTACCGGTTCTACAGGGCTGGACAGAACTAGTAGAATCCCACCCCTGGATTTCTTATTTCTAAAAGAACTTCAGGTTTTAAGCCCATGCATTGTACTGATACATGCAAATGGATCAACTGGAGAAAAAATAATAAAGTCACGTTTGACTCAGAAAGACCGCTCAGTGCTGCAATTCGCTAATCTGTGGCATCAAGGAATGTGCCTAATGACTGGGGTGTGTGGTAGTGAAATAGAAACTACTCTGCATTATGAATACTATTATTACACCTATAAAGAATTCTATGGAACTCAAAATAGTAATCTAAAATGACTGTTGATGAAAAGGGATGCATGAAACTCAAATGTAGAAAATATTATTCCAATTTCTTGCAGTATGAAAGACTGAGAATGGGGGCGGTTTAATCCAAACCACCGGAAGGTACTAGATTGCATTGTCTTCATCTAAGATGGGGGTGTCAAACTGGCGGCCCATGGGCTGGATGCATCATGCACAGGCCACGTCCATCCCAGATCCCCAAAGGGAAAAAGTCACGAAATATCACATGACGGCAATGTGATGCTGTGAGTTTGACACCCATGATCTAAGAGATGTAATAGGAAGTAAACCTTACAAAAATGTACTTTCCTAAATGTCTTCAGAATATTTTAAAAACATAAGAAGTTTACATTAAAAAAAATTCCCTTCGTACTTCATAGACAAAGTTGAAACAACTAGGCCTACTGTGCAACAAGGGGAAGTGAATTGCTTCCAGCATACATGAAAGGGAAAGAAGATTAGTGTGTGGATGTACACATGGGGGTGGTGGTGAATGGGTGGCTGTGTGCAATGTGTCCCTCAGCTACATTGACTGATGGCACCACCTCCCACCAACATGAAGATTTGTCTTGTTGGAATAATTTGGAAGGAGGAGGTATTGGCACTCCCTAAGCTTTGGCACAGTAGGCCACTGCCTGTTTGTTCTTAGCCTAAAGCTGATCCTTTGTTGTGTTGTGTGTGTATTCTCAGCCTAAATCACCCCATTAGAATTGTAAGGCCTTTTCATTGAAAGTTATGGACTGTCCAGTGTAAGCTGGTAGATTGTCAATTTTTTTGTAGCTGAAATTCTAAGAAATTTATTTTTTAATGATTCATAGGAGAAAAAGTATACAAGTGCTATCAATGGATTTTCAGGGGGTTTTGCTGGATAATACTATTTTCTCAAGTATGTCATGTCCAAATGAGGGCACTTTTACTATCTCTTTCTCTTTCCCTTTGTCATCTCATCATATTCTTAATTATCATCTGCTTCCATTTTTCTTCTTTCACAGCTTGTAAGTGATATTACTATTCAGATTTCAGACTTTTAATGTTCTTACTGGGTTCACTTGTACCTGTACTTTCAATATTTTGTTTTCAGGAGCTCTCATTTTCCCCTTTTTTACTTGTTTATTTTATCTAGTGTTTGATGTTATGAATTTATTAAAATCTGCTTTCCTACATAAACAGTTGACTTTTGTCAGTATTTCTTCATTTAATTATTTGGAATCACAACATAATACAATGATTTCTCCAAGGTACTTGACACTTTCAGTCCATCAACGAACTCTTTAGAGTAGTTAGGATTAGATCCAGGATGGTTGATCCTTTCCTTGTTTCTATTGTAAGCAAGAGAATTCAGAAATATATTGGAGATCTCCTACTCTGAGAGTTTGGGATGGCTTGCAAGGAGATGAAGAATAAAAAACTTATATATATGTGTGTGTGTGTGTGTGTGTGTGTGTGTGTGTGTATGTAGGTCTTGGTGTATTCAGGTCTTGTTCCGTGTAAGATTGAGAATACCTTGGCAACGTTTCGACGAAATCTCATCCGTCATCTTCAGGCTGGTGTCTTCAGCTTCGTTCTTCTGGGAGAAGTGTGTGATAGTGGCTGTTTTTTCCTTTTAAACTCCAGAGTTGGCTGTGTTGTTACTTCTTGATTGGTTGATGGAGTTGATGTATACAGATTGGATGGCTTTTTCCTGAGACCCTGTGTGGCTGAGGTGCTGGCTGTGTGACTCTCAGCCTTTTGTGTTGTAACGACCTGGGTAATGGGCTGTGTGATGACCTTCTGAGTTCTATTGTTGTGACATCCTGGGTGTGGTGCTGTAATCTCCTGGGTCGTTGTCTGTGTTGCAACCTCCTGATGTTTTGTGTTGTAATCTCCTGAGTTCTGTGATGTAGTATCCTGGGTGGAAGGCTGTGATGTGACATTCCGGGCCTTGGTTTGGCTCCGAGTTTGCTATGTGTTTATAGCGTGTGTCCATTTGCTTAGCTTGGGGGTCAGAGGGGGGTGTAGCAGCTGGTGTTGCAGCCATGGTCTGGTTTCTGGATGGTGGTTGCTTTTCATCTGTGGCATGGGCTTGGGCTTGGGTTTGAGTCTGGTGAAGGAGATCGGTGGTGGCATCATGTGTTATTTTTGGTCCGGTGTTGGTTTTTGTGGCTGGGACTCATTTGTTGATTAGGGCTAGTTTCCAGATGTCTGGTAGGCGGGAAGTATCATCCTGTTTATTCATGTTATGGGGGTGTTTCTCTATTTCAATGGCTTCCCTAATTATTCTCTTGTTGAAGTGTTCAGTATTGGAGATAAGTTTGGATCCCTCAAAATCAATTTCATGTCCTGTGGCTTTAAGGTGCTGGAAAAGGGAGGAAGTTTTTTCTTCTTTTCTGACTGCGTTCTTGTGTTCTGCGATGCGTGCATTTATTCTCCTGTTGGTTTGTCCAATGTATGTGGCTGGGCAAATTTTGCACGGTATTTTATAAACTCCTTGGTTTTCTAGCTAGATCTTGTCTTTGGGGTTTCTTAAGATGTTGGCTATTTTTTGATCAGTGCTGAAGGCTGTCCTGATATTGTGTTTGTTTGTGGAGAATTTTGCTGATTTTATCTGTGGTGCCTTTGATGTAAGGGAGGAGGGCGATGCCATTGTCCTGTTCTGTGTCTTGGTTTTTGTGGGGAGTCTCCCTTAGGATTAGGTTGGTGATTGTGCTTCTTTGGAATCCATTGGACATTAATATGTTAGTGAGGGTGTGTAATTCTGTTCTCAAGTAGTCTTTGTCAGCTAGGCGTTTGGTTCTGGAGATGAGGGTCTTGGCTACGGAGTTGATCTGTGCAGGGTGGTGATGGGATTGTGCATTTAAGTAGCAGTTAGTGTGTGTCTTTTTCTGGTAGATGGTGTGTCCTAGGGAGCCATTGGGTTTTTTGTAAATTAGGACGTCCAGGAACGGTAGTTGGTTGTTGGTTTCTGTTTCCATGGTAAATTGTATTTTGGGGTGTAGGCTGTTGAGATGTGTGAGGAAGTTGTCCAGTTTTTCTTTCCCGTGTGGCCAAATTATGAAAGTGTCATCTACATATCTAAGCCAGAGTTTGGGTTTGTATTCGGATTTGTCTAGAGCATTGGTTTCAAAATGTTCCATGTATAGGTTAGCGATGACGGGTGAGAGGGTGATCCCATAGGTGCTCCTTCTATCTGTTTATATCTTTGTCCATTGTGGATGAAGTATGTGTTGGAAAGGCAATGGTTGGTCAGATCTAGGATGTGCTTAGGTGGGTTGTATTTGTTTTGGATAGCTGTCAAGGCTTCTTTAATAGGTATTTGGGTGAAGAGGATATGACATCGAAGCTCACAAGTAGGTCACTGGGTTGTAGGTTTTGTTTCTTTATTGTTTCTATGAAGTGGAAAGAGTTTTGTACATGTGAGGTGATGGATTCTGTGTAGGGCTGGAGTTGTTTGGCGAGAAATTTGGCAAGGTTCTGTAGAGGTGAGCCTATGGAGCTGACTATGGGTCTGAGTGGTGTTCCTTCTTTGTGTATCTTGGGGAGGCCATATATATATATATGCAGATCAAATCTCCATTATCAGTATAGTCCATGCTCTAGGGAGTTTGGTAAATTGATTAAAAACACCATCTCCATCCTTTGCCTTGTTAGATGACTTGCAGTAGTTTTTATAAACAGTACCACCTATGTTTCTTCATCTTTTTACATCTTACCCATATGCTTTCAGTAGAGCTTCCTGATTCAGCATTTCCTCTCAGGCATGTGATTTCTTTAGCTACAAAAGTCAGTCTGCCACCCTTTGAACTGAGTTTATAATATCCTCAAGTTTATCAAGCCCTTTGGGGCAGTCAGACATAAGAAACCAGAAGCCCTCGAATTTCTGGAATGATCTTTATTGCTACTAAAGCCATTCTCCAGATCAACTTATGCCTAGTGTAATTAAGACAGAATTATGATTACTCTCTTTGCCGTGCTTCCTCTTTCTTTGGACTAAGAAATTTTTCTTCATTGATCCTTCAACTTCCTCTGTGTTCCCAGGGTCTGTTAGGATATTCAATTATGACATTCTATATTCCAATCATGATTACACCAATTTTTAATGAAATGACTTTTCAGACCATTTTTACTTTCTTGTGTTGGGAATTTTAATTTCTCCTGCTTGTTATTCATATTCTCTGTGCAAAATACCTGAATTCCTCCTCTTACTAAATAAGGCTAAATTTGACATCATATTTGTCTGTGAAACATGGCTCAATGCATCTCTCCCTGACTCTATTACCACAGTAAGAGACTATCATATTTACCAATCAGATCGTGAAATCCGTAGAGGAGGTGGTGTTGCTACCTTCTATAAAAAGTCCTTACTTCTAAAAAACATCCAAGTCACCCAGGAGCTTGCTTTTCCTGAGAACATCGTCTGTGAACTGTCCTTAAATATCACATTTTGATTCTTATTATGCTACAGAGCCCCTGATTATGACACAGAACATGTAAACAAGCTAAATTCACTACTAACATGGGCATCATCCTGCCCACATACTCTTTTTAATTAAATATTTTTATTTTAAAAAAACAAAAATACAAATCTCTATTCACATTAACAGTGTTCGTGTCGTTATTTTTTTTAAAATTACATTTATATGCCGCCCTTCTCCGAAGACTCAGGGCGGCTTACAATTTTTGGGATACAACCCAATGCGCTCTGCAATAGCCTTCATTCCATTGTATATGCCTGCTTATTACTAAGCGGCATTTTTACAAAGTCAGCTTATTGCCCCCAACAATCTTGGGTCCTCAATTTACCTACCCCGAGAGGATGGAAGGCTGAGTCAACCTTGAGCCTGGTGGGATTCGAGCCTACAGTAATTGTAGGCAGCTGGAACTTGAATGCAGGCATTTAACAGCCTGAGCCACCAAGGCTCTAATTTTGAGAAACGAAATCTCATAATTAATCGGCTGTTCATTGAATTTAAGGCAATCTTTGATTTGGGGGCTTTTACGATAGGCAGTGATGAGATGATCAGCCCAAAACATCTTGAAGGCAAACTTCTTCCCATAAAGTTCTTCAGCAGGTAGTATGAAGAGGAGTTTCCAAGTCACAAGCGCTTCCACAAGTGTGAGTTTGGAACTAGGATTTCCCCTGCAGCTGGTTGACATGACTATTTTGTGGTCTTCCACCACAGGGATCCTCTAAATTACACTCTTACACTCTACGTATTCATTTCTTGTATTCACAACTATGTTTATCCTTATACCTATTACCTTGTAAGCGATTGACAAATCAAATAAATAAATAAATAAATAAATAAATAAATAAATAAAATTGCTGTATCCCTCAAATGTCACTGTTTACTATTATCCTTATGTGTTGAGGATTTGTGAATATCCCTTTTGGGTTCACATCTCCTTCATTACTGAATGCAGTCATGTTCCTTATTGCCAGGATTTTAATCTGAATTAGTGCCTTATCTTCCCATTTAAATAAGACCCTCTGGATAAGGCTTGCCAAAACCCACTTTTCCCTGTCCTTGTGAGATGCAGCCCATCTTTTTAGTCTAGGAATCCAAATTTACCAGCTCTGATAAAGTCTCAAACGATGCAGGGCTTTGAAGTCTGGATCCAAAGCATCTAGAGAAATGGACTTCAAAACCATACTTATCATATAATTTTTTTTACAGGCCTAGCATGAGGAGCATGAGACATCTGCCTTATTATTTACATGTTCTGCACATCTTTCCTACTCTGCTGTGCAAATGACCCACAATCCACAAAGGAAGTCAAGATTGTTCATGATCCTTTTTTCAGGTTCTCTCCCAACTCTTTCTTTTTCCTTATACCACCTTCTTTCTATTACTAGAACAATCCAACCCATTCTCCTTTCTTTTGCTGCTTTGTCTTCTCCATCCACTATGATAGAAGGACTCTTGAGCCATCACAGAGGGAGAATCCAACCAAAGCAAAAACACTATGCAACTTTTTACCTACTGAGGTGGAAGAACATGGCACTCAAAGCAGGCAAGGTCATAGAAGATGATGGAATAGAACTTGAAAGGGCCTTGGTGGCTCAGGCTGTTAAATGCCTGCACTTAAGATCCAGCTGCCTACAACTGCTGTAGGCTCGAATCCCACCAGGCTCAAGGTTGACTCAGCCTTCCATCCTCTCGGGGTAGGTAAATTGAGGACCCAAGATTGTTGGGGGCAATTAGCTGACCTTGTAAAAATGCCGCTTAGTAATAAGCAGGCATATACAATGGAATGAAGGCTATTGCTGAGCACATTGGGTTGTGCTCCAAAAATTGTAAGCCGCCCTGAGTCTCCGGAGAAGGGCGGCATATAAATATAATTAAAAAATAATAATAAATTTAAAAAAAAAATAAAGAACAGAAAATCCAAAGCAGCAAAAAAGTTGTTCTTCAGGGATATGACTCAACCAATTAAAGTGAATATGAATAAATATGAAAAAAGTGATTATGAATAATGTTCATTAGTAGAGCCACAATCTATTTATGTTTTTGATCATGTAGGAGTAATAAGGAACTGTACAGTTGCAGCATCTCCAATATCAGAAAAACCTCTCTCACTCTCTTTTCCCCCTCCTATCCTATTCAAGCCTTGCCTGCTTGCCCAATTCACTGCAGTTTTAAAAAGTGTCTTTAACCTCCCAGACAATCAGACAGCTGTATTTGCTTTCTCATTCAATCAATGCAGTTGCCTACATTCATAGGCGGAAGCTTTCTTGGGTGTAGTGATAAAGGAATAACAGCAGATTTACAAAGCTCAGTTAGGAGATATCTCATTTGTTATGGAATTGCATGTGTCTTTGTTAAAAACAAGAAATGTTAGAGAAGGATATGATAATATCCTCTCTCTCTCTCCCTCTCCCTCCCTCCCTCTCCCTCTCCCCCCCTCTCTCCCTCTCTCTCTCACACACACATGGATGGATGGATGGATTGGACTAAAAAGCCACACTGGCAAATTCCTTCTTCTCCAAACAGCCACTCAAATACTTTGCATCTGAGGAATGGACATAGAAGGGATCTTCCAAAGAAACTCTGATCCAGAACATGGAGAGTATAAAAAGTAAGCCATTAAGTTTAATAATTTTTCCCCATGATTTTGCTTCAACATTTTTTTATAGGCTAGCTCAAGCATGGGCAAAAATTGCCTTTATTGTCTTGCAGCAGTAAATGCCCCATCAGTTATGTATATTAGAAACTACTGCTACTCTTTATTTTCCAGAATCAACTATGGCACTACTTTCCTTGATGATTTTATGGAAGCTACAACTTCAATATACCAATAAAAATGGTCTAACCCTAACCCTACTATTATGACAATTGTAGTTATGAACATGTCAACCAAACATGATTGCTCCATTGTATACTCCAGTTTGGACATCTCAGATAACTTACCAACTGTCCCAGAGAATAGGGTATCAAGAACCACAGAGGAAGAGTGCAGTCTTGTCCTTTGATCACAGGGCCTTTCTCTTTTGCCTAGGAATGCATGCTTAAAATTGTCAATGCACTGCTCTCAGTCTTCTGCATTTTCTAGTTTTTTCCCTCAGTATAAAATAACATGATGGAGTTGACATGTGAATCATTTCTTTACAAAAAAAATTGTTGCAGTTTATGCTCCAAGCAGTGATGAAAATGCTTCATTGAAGAAGAAGATGGTAAGTTTTATAGCCAAACTCAAAATAGAAGCCGGAGGATGGATGATCAACTTCTTCAATCCAATGCTTTCTTCATAGCTAACATAGTCTCCCAACAATAAAATTACACTCATATGCATTAATTTATTAGATGAAGTATAGAGAAATCAGTTATTGGTGTAAAAAGTGTAAGAAATCACAATTATGGTTGTAAAAAGGTGAAAACAGTTCTATATCAGTTATAACAGCAAAGATGTGAGCAGAGGCTGACTGTGGAATAGATCACATATTATTCATATGCCAATTTCAAGACAAGCCAAATTAGAAAAGAAAGTCAACCAGTTTCCAAGATATTATCTTGGACATATGCCCACCATTTTAAGGAGAATATCAAGAATCACTTTGAAGTTCTGAATCTCATTGATAGGGAACTGGAGAACTGATGATTATGATGATTATGAAAAGAGGCTGCCAAAGTTCAAGAAGCAGAACCAAACAAATTAGATGTCAGAACAAACAGTGGAAACTGTCCAAAAAAGAAGAGAAGCCAACACCCTCCCCCCCCCAAAAAAACCACAAAGATCTTAGAAAAGAACTTAACGAAGAATTTCAGAGAGCTGTTAGAACAGACAAGAAGCAGAATGAAAATGACATTTTTACCAACATTGAAGATGGAACTGTCAAGAAAAAACAAGGAATGTCTTTTAACTCAGAAGGAAGTTCCAATCTTGAATTGGTGTGTGAAGAGATGTCAATAAACACAGAGTTACTGATACAAAGAGGATCAAAAATGAAATTAGTATACTGACAACTTCCAAGATTTATTTATTTATTTATTTATTTATTTATTTATTTATTTATTTGATTTGTCAATTGCTTACAAGATAATAGGTATAAGTATAAACATAGTTATGAATACATGGATACATATAAGAACATAAAAGAAACAATAGGACAGGGACGGTAGGCATATTGGTGTGCTTATGCATGCCCCCTACAGACCTCTTAGGAAAGGGGTGAGGTCAATAGTAGACAGTCTAAGGTTAAAGTTTTTGGGGTTTGGGGAAGAAAAGATACTTTAAAAGACATTCCCTGCTTACAAGAACCCCCAATTCTAGAAGATGGTTAGATCAGCCTTCCAGTCATGTCAAATTGGAAAGCTACAGGAATTGATGGAACATCTGCAGAAATACAACAAGCAACAAAAGAACAATCAGAAAAGCTTCTAACCAAAGTATGCCAGAAAATCTGAGAATGACACAATGGCTCACAGATGGAAAAAGATTAGGCTACAATGCCAAAGAAAGGAGACTTGGAATATGCAAACTATCACACAATATTCTTAATTTAACATGTTTGCAAAATAATGCCTATTATCACCCAGCACAGATTACAGCTCTGTGGAAATGGAGATTGCAGATCATCAAGTTGGTTTTTGAAAAAGCCAAGGAACATTATTGTTGATGCAAGTTTTATAATTGAGAAAGAAAAAAAAAACATCAGAAATAAGTCAATATAGCCTAACTGATTGTAGGAAGGCTTTCAATGTGTCATCAAAAGTGAAGCTGTGAAATATGCTTGGGAATACTAGAATGTCTCATTGTCATCATGCAAAACTTATATATAATTTAGGAAGCCACAGTCCTCATGGAACCTGGCAATACAGAGTAGTTCTAGATTGGCAAAGAAGTGAAGCAAAACTGCATACTTTTTATTTATTTATTGACTCTGCATGCTAGATATGTATTGATTCCAAGCTGAACTGCAAGAAGATGAGCTTGGTTTTAAAAAGAGAGGAAGAAACATTGATAACTGATGCTATGTTCATGATATTCAAGGTGTTGGTATTAACATTCAAAGTCCTTTACGATTTGGGTCTGGGGTACTTGCGGCAGCGTCTCCTGCCGACATCAAATACCGATCGCCCTGTGCGTGCGCACAGACGGGGACTCCTCGGGGTGCTGTCGGCTAGACAATGTTGGCTGGCGGTGCCTCGGGGGAGGGCCTACTCTGTTGCAGCCCCCACCTTGTGGAATCCACTCCCTTTGGAGCTCTGTTTGGCCCCTGATCTTTGCTCCTTCCGCCGCGGTCTGAAGACCTGGCTGTTCGAACAGGCTGGGCTGGACTGACCTTCTGGGGGGAGTTTAATGTATTTTTAACTGTTTTATCGATTGGGCTTGTCAGATTTAATTGTTTTTTATATATTTATTGTTGTGGTGTTTTTACTGTGAGCCGCCCCAAGTCCTTGCGGAGAGGGGATGGCATACAAGTCCAATTAAATAAATAAATAAATAAATATTCCTCTGACAGGTGAAAACACAATTAATCCAGAAACTCTAGTAGTGAAAATCAAGGAGAACAGTAAAATGGGACTACACTTAAATATAAAGACCAAACTAATGACAATCAGCCTAATAACTGACAGTGAAGATATTGGAGTGGTATATAGCTTTCTACCTTTTAGAATTAGCTGTATAGTAAAAGAACAGTAGTTGAGAAATATGCTGAAGACTTACTCTTGGTAGAATAGCAATGTAGGCCTTGGAAGAGATATTTAGATGCTACTTATGTATACTTATAATTTACAGAACTATATAGGCAATGGATTTTTTTTTTACCCCATGACACTCTATGGAAGAAAAAGTTGGAAGGGAAGAGACAAGATAAGAATAACATGTTTTTGAATTTTTGTGTTGAAGAAAACTCCTGGGTCAACAAAACAGAGAACAATGGATTATAGCACAAGCCATCTCTCATTCAAGCACAGATAACTAGGTTCAAATTACCATATTTTAGACACATTACAAAGACTTCTTGATGCATGGAGGACTAGCAGGTCTTTGCAGCCTTTTGAAAAGCCAGTAGAGAATCCACTGTGCATATTTCAGGGGAAAGGCTGTTCCACAGAAATGCCATCTTAGCAGAGGAAGCGTGCTTCCAAGGTCCTGCTAGACGACATCATTTTATTGGTGGAACCCAGAGAATTATCAATCTGTCAGGATCTGGTGTGGCAGGCAGAAATGTTTGGGGAGAAAAAATCCTTTAAATTGATGCAAATATATTCTTATTGCAATTCTTGAGATCAGTCTCAATAGTACTATCTGCATAACTAGAGGTTCACTTTCAGGATCTGACTTTCTCTTCGGCTTGTTTAACCATCATTTATTTTCTCAACACTTACTACTTATTAGTCTCTACTCTTTCTTCCAGTAGTCATTTAGTCACTCTGCCTTAAATCATCTACATCTTCCAGAAATCAGAAATGTATTCATACAGTGCAGCAGAAAGGAAAATTTTATATGTCCTAAAACATTTGTGACTGGAAAGAATCCTTTACAACAGCTTTGTAATGATGTAGGAACACAATCAGGGGAATAAGTAAAGACCTGGAAATGCAGTAAGGATGGCTTATCACATTTGAGAATAAATGAAATAATATACTATAATTGCCTTTTAATACTCTAAATATCCAAAGTTTGAAATCGGTCAAATTGCAGTGTTGTACAGTCCATCTTCCAAAGAACTTGGCCTGAGCTTCAAAGTCTAAATGAAGCTTCAGATGGGCTGATTTTTCTAGCAATAATGCTGCATCAAAAACATAGTTGGCATACCACACTAGAATACCGGAATAGGTAGGATAATCTGGAGGACAAGTAGTATCTGTGATGTTTCAATATTGTTTATCTAGGCCTTTAAAGAATGGAAAGAATTTTATCAGCATCTTAGTAGATCTTTAACACAAATCTAAGGTAGCTGGGGAGGTGGGATAGTTGCTCTTCTGTGCTACAGGCATTTACATTTAAGCCATGGTTTTACCAATTGGTTGGTGACCTCAATTGCAGCCCTTCTGATCAAAATAATGTTTGTTGACTTTGCAAGAAAAAGCCTGCCTATGTAAGAATTTCAATAATTTAGGTTGCTTCACATCGATTCCCAAGGCCATTTGGAACTAGAAAATAACTAAGGGATTTTAGGCAAGACCTTATCTCAAAGACATGAGCATTCTTGTTCGATTCTCATTATTCAAGCACTGAAACAGTGCTAATAAATAAATAGAATAATCTCAATCTCTCTTTCTCCCTTATTCTCACACAGATATATTGGCTCAATTGAGATGTCATATTTCTGTTCCAGTATGTGATTACTTTCTTGAAGAAGTCATTATTTATTAAACCACAATTAAAATAAAATTTATTACATTGTCCAAGCTAGGAATCTGTGGGAATGTTCTGTATATGCTAACATTTGAAATCAAACTCAAATGGTGGATAGTTCAAATGTTGTTTTGGGGGCAAGAGAAGGTTGTAGACTTGGGAAGAAGATCTGGGGAGAAGACTTTCAAAAAGGTCTTAAGTCAGTCTTACATATATTAAAATTTGCACTTTAGCATACTATGTTATATTGAAGATGTTATGACTAGATGTAATAGGTTTTGTTTGAAAGCAATAGCTAAAATATATTATAAAGCATAACACTAGAAAAGTTATCAACACACAATAGCATTGTATTTTTTAAGTCAAGGGATTTACACTTTGGCATCTGTTCATAAAATGTGTTTATTTAATTGTTCTTAAACTTCAAAAAGCAATCTATAAAGCTTGAACTTCAAGATATTAACTGTTTAGAGTTCAGAGTCACAGGCAGGGCAATCTTTTTCATGTTCTCAAAGTCTTCCAATATTGGAACCACCAGAGAATAATAGTACCCTGCTTGCAATAGATTTGCAAAAGGAACAAAAAGGCAGAGAACTATTTATATTTCTTTTTCCTTACATAGCATTAAAAAAGCCTTTCTGCTCCATGAATCAGAAGGACTGAGTTTATATCATCTGAATCCTTGAGCTTAATTTTCACTGAATTAGGGCTGTGAGGGAAAACTGGTTTGAATTCAGAATTTCCCAGGCCCACACAGGGCACATTGGCAAATCTCTTTATTGAGGAATAAGCTGCAGCAATAGGAAGAGAGGGATTATGGATCTTAATGTAGTGATAAGGAATGGTGTATCAATCTTGGATTCTCCTGTTCACATAAAAAATGTCTCACCTCAGAAGGCTCACTTGATCTATCCCAGGGGTGTCAAACTCGCTTTGTTACAGCATCATCACATGATGTATCTTTTCCCCCTTCATTAAACCAGGCATGGGTGTGGCCAGCATGGGACACATCCGGCCCGTGGCCTGTGAGTTTGACAGCCCTGATCTATCCTATGACCCAAGAATACTGTTCTTCCGGTATAGGAGTGTGGCTGATTTGTACTAATTAAACAGAAATATACAATATGATTTTTTAAAAAAGTTGGAACTGAAGCACTTTGAAAGAGGTTTTGCATTATTGTTAATTTATGTCTAGGCACATGTTGATAATAATGATAATTATGATGGATTTTAAGCTAATGACTGCTTTCTTTGTGGTGCTGACATAGGAAGAGCTTCATTAAATCTTTCCCTGGTGCTATTTTATTGACATTCTGTAATGTATATAGATCTGTAATTGTATTCATTATAATTATAATCAGTTCCAAGAGCTGCTTTACAAGAGATACCGTTGATCTGCTAGTGCATTCATCTTCATTGCCTATCCAACCCAGAGATACCTTTGAGAAGATACTTTCAGAAGCAGTTTTTTAGGAACCTACTGTAGAAAAGTGATGGCTTTTAATGAACTGTGTATTTCTTTTAATATTATGAAGTGCCTGGTAAATTTGATAGAGAAACAATCATGATAAATAAATAATAACAAATATATTAAAGTTGCAAACTCACCCTTCTTCAGAATGGACAAAGAGGATTATTGACTAGAAATGAGCATTGTATATCTTTCCCACAATTTTGTTGTTGTTATGGGTAGCCAGAAATAATTGATTTCAAATAGTAATTAAGATTTAATGGGTATGCGTGTGTGTACACGGAAAGATCAAACAGCAGACTTTATGAAATAGAGGAATTTTTTTCCACTTGTTTACAGATTTTGTTTGACTTTGCATGAGAGCTGAAAGTAGGGTTCTATCTAGTCTGAAATATTTATGGGACAAAGCATCATGATTATAGGTTAATATTTATTGTTGGATGGGTAAATAAGCTATTTTACAATTAATCTAGAATTGAATATGTACGAAGATCTCCTGAAAAGTAGGCAGTATCCTTATGGATACACAGTATGTAGAGAGCCAATCTGGTCTAGTAGTTAAGTTACCAGGCTAGAAGTCTATGAGTTCCAGTCTCTCTCTAAAAGCTGGCTGGGTGACTTTGGGTCAGCCATTTTCTGTCAGCCCAATCTACCTCAGAGGATTGTTGTTGTGGAAAAAAATAGGAGGAAAAAGGAGTTTTATGTATGCTTGCTACCTTGAGTTACTTATAACATAATAAAAGATAAGTGAATAAATAATAAATAAACAAACAAACAAATAAATAAATACATGGACAATTTTTCAAGCAAAACAATGAGATACTTATCAGTAAGAAGCAAGACAGATTATCCTTGCTTTCAATCTCCAGATGCCAATATGACCTACGTATCTTTGAATGGTTAGACATGAAATAAGAACTAAAAGGGTGAAATGTTGTTGGAAACAAAGCCACAGCCACACATCCAAAGGGTTAATCAGAAGCCCAGCCATCATTACAACTCTTTTGTGAGCCCTGGCAGAGAACAAGGTACAACACAGACAGCTGCAGCTTGAAAGAATCCCAATGACCTAGATTCTCAACTAGATTACTGTCTGCTTGGGCCTGTGTTGCTCTCCCGGCATTGTGAGACTGATTTCACTTGCTCAGACCAACTGGCTCACTGTGCTGACCCATTTTACCATGGCAACTTGATTTGCTGTCCCAGAGCTCAAGAAAAACTTAAGATTCCAAGATTAAGTAGTCTAGCTCCTTTTCACAGAAAAACAACTGCTTTTAGCAAACACCCAGTGAAGAAAATGGCACTGTCTATTAGATGTGGAAAGTAGAAATGAACAACTATATCATTTTGAAATCGGTGTTTCTTATCTCCATTTAAAAAAAGAACCTTTTACACATCATCCTGTTAAATCTGTCACTTAGTTTTCTTTTTGCCAACTAGTTCCTTACCTCTTCTCTTGTGAACTTGCATAACTTCATAAAGGCATTTTCTACACAACATGCCAATGCCACTTCTTTCATATTCAAACTCAGATGAAAAGTCATTTCTGTCATTGTATGCTAGCTGCACTTTTGTGACTGTTTTGTTCTGGGGGGTGGGTCAAAGAGAAGGATGGGACAGAAGAAGGCATTAGAAACAGGAAACAGCTTTCCTGAATCCCATTTCTGTAAGGATAAATGCTGTAAGGACAATTTATTTGCATTCTGCCTCATTCCCCGATTTTTCAATTTTCATCTCGTAAAAGAGATTCCCATCTTTAAGGCACTCTCAACTTACGTGAGTAGAAATATCTGCTGAACACAGTCATCAGTAATATATCTGATAAAGCCATGAATTAAAAACACTTTAGACTTTAAGGCATCACTGTGAGTAAACATGTAGGTATCATATGGACACTCTGATTCTTAACAACAGGAATGTATCTACCAATAATGGAAAATGGAGATTGGACATGATTTCTGGAGGGGGAGGGGAAACCAATTATTATTCATTTATTTAGCCTACAATGAGAACTGACAAAGAACCAATCAAATATGGGTTTTGCTTTGAATTAAATTTTATTTCAGCGATGCTTTTTGCCCTGTTCTCGTCTTTCTGATCCTCTAGTTCCTTGCCTCATGAACAGATCTTAAGAGTCATGGTGGTGCAGTAGTTAGAATGCAGTGCTGCAGGCTACTTCTGCTGACTGCTGGCTGCCAGCAGTTTGGCAGTTCGATTCTCTTCAGCTGAGAGCCTTGGTGGTGCAGGCTGTTAAATGCCTAGCACTTAAGTTCCAGCTGCCTGCAATTAGTGCAGGCTCGAATCCCACCAGGCTCAAGGTTGACGCAGCCTTCCATCCTCTTGGGGTAGGTAAATTGAGGACCCAAGAATGTTGGGGGCAATAAGCTGACTTTGTAAAAATGCCGCTTAGTAATAAGCAGGCATATACAATGGAATGAAGGCTATTGCTGAGCGCATTGGGTTGTATCCCAAAAATTGTAAGCCGCCCTGAGTCTTCGGAGAAGGGCGGCATTTAAATGTAATAAAAAAAAAAGATTGGCTCAGCCTTCCATACTTCTAAGGTCAATAAAATGAGGGCCCAGATTGTTGGGGGCCATATGCTGACACTGTAAACTGCTTAGAGAGGGCTATAAAGCACTGTGAAGCAGTATATAAGTCTAAGTGCTATTTTTATTGTTATCTTTATTCTGAGCAGAGGTTAGAAATATTTAGAAAGGTTTTCTGGCAGACAATCATTCCCTTTTAAGATGGTCTGAGACTAAACTGTTCTGTTGCTACTCCAAGGAGGCAAAAAATGAGGGGAAAGAATCTAAAATCTTAGCAGGACTTTGTGGGTTGTGAGAGTGGGTTGTTTGGAGACCAAAGTGAGATTTCCCTCTGGCTATAGTTATTTCTCTGGGCACTTGGAATGAATATGTCATCTGGAATCTCTGTTTTCTACAAGAAAGTTTCTGTTAACTTTCCCTCAAGCTAGATCATAAAAGATGGTGCCTGATTTATGTTCCCAAAATCTCCTAATATATAGGATTGTGATTTATAACTTCCCTTAAGCTAGATAACTGCTGATAAAATTGTTTGACAGCCTTTCTTAAAAGTGCTGATTACCTTATATTCAATTTATGATAATGCTTTTCCCATCCAAGGTTTTCCCAGTATACATTTTCTTGATGTAAATCTTTTCTAAAATGTAGAAAAGGTGTTACTGTTTGTGTATAATTTTCAGCAGTGTACCTTCCTTTTTAGCCATTTATTTTTGGCAGAATCTTGCACAAGGAGAAACAAATTCTATCCAGTATTTGATGCATGCTGTCATCTATGAGCTCCAAAATCTGATCAAAGTGGAATATCCAGATTCATGGTCAATGAGATCTGTGGCTAAATTGTTTTGAAGCCTTAGTGAGACATGGAACACCTGAAAATTCATTGTCTGAATTTTCCAGTTGGATCAGACTGCACAGTAAAAGTCTCATTCACTGTACAAAGCTGATTCTATGATTATGAGAGAAAAATAACTTATTTTAAATCTAACTTTTTAGTAAGCATTACTGCACTGTAGGCAGTACCATTTTTTCTTTACATCAAAACTGCCACCTTCATGCAACATCTTGTTTCTAGCTGGAGGTGAGATCAAAACACTTGAAGACTGCAAAATGTTTCTTAATGGTAGTTAGATATTTTCACAGATATGCTCAAATTGCATGTATTAAATGCTAGCAGTGAATAAGGCTTTTATTTATGCTAGTGAAGTCACATAATAAAAAAAGTCCTGTAATGAATTGCTTGTTCTCTTCAAGTGCAAATTAAGACTTTACAAATATATGATCAAATGCTGACATCTATATTATATTGTGGATGAAGCTGTGATACTAGATGTCTTAACTAATCTTATTTCATAACTTCACGCAAAGTAGTCATTCAGGGATATGTGTGAGAACAAGTTCAGGTTTGTTGGGCGATCCCTTGTGATTCGACAGACCAATGGGTAGATCAAATGCTTTATTTGGGTTTTTAAAAAAGTTTTTAAAATTAAAAAGTCAACTCCAATTGATTTTTTTAAAATTTCAGTGACTATGTTATCTGGAAAGAAGACTAAAGAATGTGTCCTCAACACTGAAAATGTCCCCAACATTTTTACAATGAGTAGTGACAATTGTGAAATTGTTACTTGATGACCCTGAAATTATCTCCAGCAACAGATTATTTTGGGTGGATGAATTCCAGAATATAATGCATTTTGCATTAAAAATGCAAAAAATGAACTTCCAACATTCCAAAAACAGTGCAAATACTCATTTTCTCAAAATAGTATTCTACCTATATGACCAACGGGTGAGGGGGACTTTTCTATCTTTTACTTCAAGTACATGCCCCTTGTGTCTTAGCTTTTATTTTTAAAAACTTTAAACCTGATGGCAGGCTTGTGAACTATTCTGTGGTGGAGATGAGCTACTCTGATTAAAACTATCAAATTAGCCAATCATGGATAATACCTCAGTTGAATTGAACAGGGATTCTATTAGGTAAAGTGTTCATTCTTCCACATCTTTATGAAAGTTTACACTGATTATTGAATCTTAGAACTTTAAATATAGTTTTGGTTTGGGTTATCAAATAATAATTTAGAGAACTGGAAGGGAAAACAATGAAGTAAAACAAAGCATTCACAAGCCAGGCATAGAAAAGATCTTTATATTTCCTTTAAGGAGAGGCCTACGCATATGCTTCGAGCTTTCAGTCAGTATTATACAAACATGGACTTTGTATAACAAATACAATATCTGGTGCTATATCACAATTATTGTTAGATCAATCAATCCAATTAAAAACTTCATAGGATGTGGGCATTCCGTTCCTTAATATTTTACAATTGGAAGAAAAAAATCACTTTACACAGAATAGCATTTATAGCTTGCAATCTTGGAGAAAATCATTTTTTCTAAGCTAATAATAATAAAAATAATGTCTGCATTAACCTTTTCATATTCTGGTATTTTTTCTCACCCTTTCTCCATTTCCAACAGTGTATAGGAACTGATAATTGAAATGTTCAGTGAAAATCAGGCAAACTCAGACTAAAGCTGTGTGCATAATGCATTAATCTGAGAAAAACGCATGTCTATCCCATGACTCACAGAGCAATTAAAATGTATTACAGTGAATTAATTTCCCATAATAACTATGACAGAGCTGATGAGGAATAATAAAGACTTAATTCACTTTAAAAAATAAGTAAAAATGATAACAATCTTCCATAAAGAGTGAATTTGTATCTATCTCATAATTTTATTTCAGGTTTGATTTCGTTTGATTTTTTTTGCTGCATGAAAATAACAACAATATGTACACTATATCATACAGATCTTGTAATCTAAGTAAAAACAGATATTTCAACAGACCAAAGACTATTCTATCAAAGTATAGATGAGATTAAAAATTCTGAAAATGGAGAAATGCTAATAAAAACACAAGTTTGCTTTATATGGATGAGCTGAAACTTTATGGAAAATCAAATATTGATATTCAGTGATTAACAAACAATTTAACAATCTTTAGCAGAGATATAGTCCTGGAATTTGACCTAGATAAATGTGCTGCAATAGCAATAAAAAAGGATATAATCATGAACAATAATGGAATTGAAATAACTAAACCATGAGAAGCCATCCAGATGAAGCTATAAGAATTTGGGTATTTACTTGTTGGGTAACATCAAACACTGATGACTTAAAATATGATTAGTTAAGAATACATCCAGAGTGTGAATATTGTTAAAGACAAAATTGAACAGTGGAAACACCATCAAAGCCACTAATATTTGGACCATACCTGTGGTACAATACACTGGTGGAATTACTAGCTGGATACAAACTGGGCCTAGATAGTTTGGACCCCAAAACAAGAAAACTTCTGAATATTAACTGTGCATTACATTCCCATTGTGATATTAATAGATTATATCTCCCTATAAAAATGAAGGCAGTGGTTTACTTCAAGTCAAACAAACTGTCAAAGAAGAAAAGTCTCTATTGCCTGATTACATAAAAGGCAGCCAAGAACAAGAATTGGTGCAAGTTAAAAATTGGAACTTACTAAATGTACAGGAAACAAAAACGAATATCAAAATAAAGTAATAAAAACACAAACAAAATGCTGATGAAGTAAAGGGAAGCAAGGGGAAAGCAGATACAGATAAAACCTGGCAAATGGCTTACAACTAGAAATTGGGAAAAAAACAAAAACAAACCAAAGACTTGATTTTGGCTATGCAAGAGTAAGCCGTTTAATCTAATACAATCAAGGGCAGAACTGGAAAAAAAAATCATGATTCAAAATGCAGATTGTGTAAAGAAGCAGAAGAATCAGTGGTTCATAAACAAAGCTTATACAAGAAGATTGCACAAACTGATTATAAGCAACAATATAACACAATCACCAAAACAATTCACTGGAAAATTACCATATACCTATAATGAAAATTGGTGGGAATATATATAGGGTAATTGAAAAAGTAGTTGAAAATGAAGAGGCTAAAATATTGTCGGATTTGCACATTGATAAAGTCTTGGCTCATAATGCACTATTATATTATAATGCAGATAATAACTTTGGCTGAAAAAGAGAAATAGTGTGTAATTTATGTGACAATACCAGAAGATAATATAATAGCAGACAAATAACTGAGGGAGATAACAAAATATTAAGATTTGAAAATCAAAATGGAAATGGAAAGATTATGACACAAACTGGCCATGGTAATTGCAACATGGGTGCCAGATTTTTTTTAAAAATCTGAAACTCTGTACCTTGACAAAATTTCCATTTGTCAGTTGCAAAAGGCAACACTGCTCGGATCTGCACATATACTACACTGACACATAATGATGTCTAGATTCTTGGGAAAACTCAATGTGCATGAAAGCCAACACCAGCTAAAGAACTGGTAGCTGTGACTTCACATAGCTGTGAACAGATAATAACATATAATAAAAAACACTCCAGACATAACAGTTATCAATAACATAGACAAAATGTCTGGATAGTGGACACTGCGCAACCTGGAGACAGAAGAACAGAAGAAAAAGAACTGGAGAAAATCACAAAATACAAAGACCAGCTGATAGAAATACAACTGTGGCAAAAGAAAGCAACTTTAGTACCAATAGTAAATAAGTGCCTTGGGTGCAATCCCAAAATATCTGGAGCACCACTTGAACACCATTGGCACTGATAAAATCATCATCAATCAATTGCAAAAGGCAGCTTTAGTTGGAACAGCTTACCCTGTAATGATATCTTTAACACCTCCTATCCCAGGTCCTTGATAGGTAGATAGATAAAATGCCAAATCCAATCTAAACATCTGGCTGACTGTGCAATCAACAACAACAATAATAATGTTTGTGGCTTAAGCAACAGGCTTTTGTGAGCTTTTGTATGGTTTTCTTTTTGTATGGTAATTCGGAGATTCTATGGCTACCATTAATAAAAGAAAGGAAGAAAAGCTGCAGTAGCAAAGGATCAATTCATGTTCAGGGTATCTATAAGATTAATGGCAAGTTTTACCTTCTAGATGCAGAAAATGTCTTATGTTAGGCAAGGAATGTGGTTTAATTCAAGAAGAAATAATGATTTCTAGAAGAATGCCACAGTTGCATCCAAAATTCACCCAAAGTTGCTTCTGTGAAACTTGTACTCATTTAAAAGTGCCCTGAATCATAATTGAGAATTAGGGATTTCAGTATAAATAATTGGTTTTAGAGAGGTTTATTATACAACATCGTACTATTCAATCAGCCATGACTAACTTAAGATCGCAGAGCCATTTATGTCCTAAAATCTCTCCAAAAATAGTCAGCAAAATAAATATATAAGTAACAGCCATGTTAAAGATATTTAATTAACAATTGCCATGACCTAACTTTATTTATATGTCTTTACCTTATCTACCTTTTTAGAGCAAATTTCTTAACTTTGGGAACTCTAAGATGTATGGACTCCAACTCCCAGTATGCTCCAGCCAGCAACTTGGCATCTTGAATTGCCAAGATTGAAAAACACTGTTGTGGAGAATAATCCCTGATACTCTTCCTAAAGACTAAAAATCTGACTTTTAGCTGAAAAAGAAGCATGCTGTAAATGACATCTTCAGTTAACATCAATTTTAACATTCTCAGATATTCTTTTAATCATCTTATTCATACTGTTTTTTACTTTTACTTTTCAGATCTAAGCATCTTGGGAAAGGGATCTGGAACCATAAAAGATCCCTTTCGCAAGATGCGTAGAATCTGAAATGCGAAGATAAAACGATACAAATAGAAGGAGAGGATTAGTGATAAAAAAAAGACCATGGAGAAATAAAATTAAATTTATCTTGGATGTGGAAAAAGATGAGACTCCATATAGGGATCTGGCAATACTATGTTGCCTATAGAATCTGAAAGGTATACCAGAAACACAGACTTGGTGTCCCACAAAGTGTTGAAGGAGAGAAAAGATGAAGACCAACTAAAGATGATCTAGATATTTAAAAAAGTTACATAAATTGTAATATTGTTTAGGAAGAAACAATATAATTTGATAACAATCTGAACAACGAAAATAAATGAGAGGTTCAATTTATAGGCATGGCATTGTCTTCTTCACCCACTTTGTACACTATGAATTGTATTTTTGTTGGCAAAAGGTATGGCAGGTACTTTATTTGTTTATTGAAATGGTAAAGACTGTAAGCATATCAGGCCTTGCTTCAAACATGAAAACCCTATTGACAAGTTTTTTTTAAATTCATATTTATATCCTGCCCTTCTCCGGAGACTCAGGGTGGCTTACAATTTTTGGGATACAATCCAATGCGCTCAGCAAGTTGTTCATCATATGAACTGATCACATGCTTGAATGAATCTGCAGAGGACACTAGGGTGGCATGTTCTAGACTCCCATTTAGTCTTTGAATTGGTCAGGAAAAATCATTTATGTGTTACCCACATAGGATGCCTTCTCCACAGGATGTTTTATGCAAGTATTTATTGTTTGAAAACCCACCCTAACAGCCCACTATAATAGTGGATAACCTCAAGCTTGATGTCAAGGAATTTAAAGCTGCAATCCCTAAACAATGGAATTTATAAGAGCTTCCTTTTGAACAGATACAGTATGTCTAGAAATATTTGTAATACATTGTGGCCAAGATGAAATTCATCTTTCTTCATGATAAAAATCAATAAAATTGGCAGAAATTGAGAGACACCACTCCTTTAAACACCTCTGATTGCTTGTTTACTTATTTTTCAGAAGTCTTCTGTGTCTAATATATGCAATAGTAGTCATTTTCTCAGAGAAAAATCAATGCCAGTTTGCCTAGGAGTAAAACCAAACCTCACATACAAATATAATATCAAAAGACAGTGCTCACTTTTGTCTCTATGTGTGCATGAATCTGAATTAGAAAATGAATTGGGAGAAGACTACAAATAACCCTTTCACTGCATGACATTTTCCACTTAAATTTCCTGACCAAGCTGTTGAGTCCTAAAGTTCTAGACACCGATTAATGTTCACAGAAATGTACTTCTTTAACCAGCTGTGGATAGTGAATTAAATAACCGTGAATTAATGAATTAAAGTGTGGGGAAGCAAACAGCTTCAAAGTAGAAAAACAACTGACCCATCTCAGCATCTTTTGTCCTCCAGGGCTTCTATCAAATTTCTCCTCCATGTTTTTATGAGCAACGTTCAATCTCATTGCTAGAAGGTCATGGCCATGCTTTGTGAATACTGTGCATATTATTCATAGTGCTTTGGGGAGGGGGGCAAAGTTATTTGTAATTACTTAATTGTGATCATCTTCAGGCATTTTTCATTTTTGGCAGAAGAGGATGGTATTTTAATTTATAGACTAAAACATTTGGCTGGGAGCAGCACGTCATGCAAGTCCATTCAGAAAACAAAAAGCTGTTTTATTAAGATTGTTGCTTCTGGAAAAAAAATAGTGGAAGTCAAAACCATAGAACTCCAATGGGACCTTTCCCCAAATTGCTTCTCCTTTCAGCAACAATAACCCAAACCACACAATTCTAAGAAGAAACATGAAGAAATCCTATTTCTGAATACATAAAAAGTGCTTGATTTCCAAGAAACATCACTCTGATTGTTCTTCTTGCTCTTTTTTAGTTTGTTTGTTAGTTTTGTATTTCATTTGTATCCCTTCTTTTCTCTGATACCTCAAGGCCGAGTCATGGGTCTCTGCTGAGTCCCTGGAATGAATGACCCAAAGTTATCCAAAGAGATCTCACTCAAGAGAGTGTGGACTTACTCTCTAAAGTCCTGGTCCAGAATTTTAGTCATTATGCTGTGCTATATTGGTCTGCCAGCCTAGTTTATTCAGAATTCTAGTCCATAAATTATGTCTAGTGCTGGGTTCACAAATGGTGCCATAAACTATAATAGGGCAACATGTGAACTTGACTAGAGTTTAATGTGGCTGTTCTTTGACATAATGCATCTTGGATGTCATGTGTAATGGAACTGAAAAATCATGGTTAGTTTCCCCCTCCCCCAATTTTAAAAAAAATGGGATTTCATATTTTTAAAGTAACATCTTTTTCTGAGATTAACCTCAGGGGAGTTATCTATGTAAATTTCTACAAATTAAACAATTAAAAGCACATGACAGTTGGATACTATATTGCATTTTCTAATAGCAGAAAATGGCATTGTTTTAAGTCTGCTTAAATCTCTCTCATGCTAGCTGGAGAGTTGGTCAATGCTTTTTAAAGTGGATAAATTTGAAAAATGCTGCTCTCAAGTCAGTATCATTTCTTGATTAAAATATTTGCTTATTGGTAATTTTCCCCCAAAATTGCATTTAACTCTGACCCCAAACAGCAATTCTTTATCACTTTGTTTTTCTATCTGGTTTATTCAAGACATGTGTAGCATTTTCTTCACTTCTCCCCATCAAAGTCCTCTCTCTCTTATAAATCTTTAATTGGATAATTAGAAAGAAAGAAATGATGATGGTTTTCCGTCAGATATTTTGTTTGCAGATCAAATTTCCCACTACAAGAATCTAATGATTTTTGGCAAGGACCTTTGGAGACACTGAGACATCTAATTCATCCTGGGTTTTTTTAAACAACTTTCTTTGCTTAAATTCTTCACACCACTTAGTTTGTATGGAACCTTCTCAACTATCTGAAATTTAGTAATGCTGAACTTCACAAAAGAGAAACATTTGCCTTCTAACAACATCTCAATCTGCCAAATAATGAGGACCCATTTTATCTCCAAATAACTAAGTTAAACTTTCTGTTTCCTCACCCTACGGTGATAAGAAATAAAACTACCAGACCTATTCACTTACAACCCACTCACTGGATGATGGGTTAGCCTTTAACCCCTTTAATTTTCTATTGTTTCCACAAATTGTGTTTACTTTTGCGAAGAATCAGAACAGTTATGGCTTTTGGGATTTTCCTCTATTTGTAAAAATCTTGTTTTTCATCAATTCTCAAACCAAAGAACAGTCTCTGAGCAAAATCAAAGTAAAATATTTCTCAAGCATTAAACTGGGCCCCAAACTGTATAATATGGTCAGTGGAAACTGCTATTTTGTAACATGGCTTTCACTTTAAAATATTATTTTAATGTTGAATATTATCCTGAATGAAATATCCTTGAAGAATTAAAACAGGCACTGCATGAATTAAGAAAAACAGAAACAAAAAGTTCCCCATTTTTTTAAATTCCATCAGCATTTTGGTGCATTTTGATTAAAGCAGCTCTTTTTTTTTAATTGAAAAAGGGTTATGTTAAAAAGAGTGATATTGTCTATCTATCAGAGTTTTCTCTGTTTAAATGAACACTAAGCCTTTCATTAAAGTAGAATTCCAATGGAATTGCACACTACAAGCCTTTTTACCCTTACTGAGAATTTCCCCATGACTCAAGTTAGAATATTGAACTGCAGTAATGTCCAACTGATTAAGAGTGACGCATCCCTCAGAGAAAGCACTGTAGAAAAAGAGGCATTGTTTACAACACTTTTACAATCTCAGGGTGGTAATCCCCTTTTCTGTAGTCTTCAGAACATCATAGATTGTAGATATCATCCGGTCTAAAAAATTGCTTGACATTTGCAGTGCATAATGATATGTATTTACAGGGAAAGGTGAGCATCATTAGAAAAGCATCTTCCAAAGAATTTATGATTTTGAACAATGTAAGGCTGTGTTTGAAATACAACAGTGTATAAATGATAAACACACTATTGCAAAAATGCACAAACTTTTATTGAAGTTCGAAGCAGAAGAACAAGTAAGATAATGTTGATAAAGTGGGCTAAGATGTTCACTTAAACAAATGGAGCAATGGGAAAATACGTAGTTGAGGAAGTGAAATTTACATTATGTTCTATATAATTTTTATTGCTGGTGTACTGTATGTACCCAGAGACATTGTCTGGAAAGTACAAAAGTGTTTCAAATTTGTTTTGGAAATGTGAACAACATGAGGGGACATTTTGTTATGGTTGGTGGATATTATAAAAGCTAAAATGTTTTGAATAAAAATAAATAAATTAATTCATAAGACTCTAAATACTAATGTACTGTTTAAACTGGAGAATTTTCTTTTGAGATTGATGGATAAACAACTGGAAAAAGTCATGGAACTTTGTTTTCATATATAATAACCTCAGCAAGATTATTATATGCACAAAGGTGAAATAATACAGCGCACAATGGAGGATGGGTTGATGAAGTTGATGGAACTTGCAAAGATGGCTAACTCATTTCTCTAATTAGAAAAAGTGTAACATCTACATTTTTTGTTGACTGGAAACATCCTATAGCAGGGGTCTTCAAACTTGACAGCTTTAAGACTTTTGGACTTCAACTCCCAGAATTTCTCCTCGAGGCATGTTAGCTCAGGAATTCTGGGAGTTGAAGTCCACAAGTCTTAAACTTGCCAAGTTTGAAGGCCCTTGCCCTATAGACATTTTGCCTGAAACAAAAATATGAACTTATGATTTATGGTTTCTTTTGGCCATAAAAAGAACCACAGAATAAAGGATAATTTTGTATTTGTACTTAAAATTGCTGTAAAGAAAATTGGATGCTACTTGTTTCCATTTCTTTTTATTCTTTCTTTTTTGTTGTTATTTGTTTTTCCTTTCTGGAAAACCATCCTCCAGATCTGGCTTGTCCAATAGACACAGCAATGAGATACAGGCACAATAATCCTTTTGGGCCATCTAATGGTCACCTGAACTTATGCAATCCATATCTGGTTTGCCTCTCTTGTCTCTTTTGCTTTTTACTCAATCAGGCATTAAACATAGCTGATATGCTCAAATTGAAGCATCCTGCTCTGAGAAAAACTCAGAGCTCCTAGAGCTAGAAGATCAGAAATGGTAATCTGATCCATCAAAATCTGAGGCTGATTAGGTAGAACCATATAATACTGTGCCAAAATTGGCTTTCTACATCCCTGAAAGCTTTATTTGCCTATGAAAGAGGTCTTTGTTTTTCACTGAAATCTTAAACTACCTTCAGATTTGTTTTGGTTGTGGTTTTGAGTTTCTGTTTTTGTTAGAAATGGGAAAGGGCACTACCCGCCCCCCCCTTAAACATTGCTCCATCACTATGTGTTCTCCCTGGCTACCTGTGCTTGCTGATTTGAGAAAACTTCATGGGAGAAAAATGTATCTTCCCCATGGAAATTCAGAGAGATTGCAAATTGCTAGGAGGATCATAGAATGAAATACAGAACTTCATACACACCCTTGGCCTTGGCCCAGTTAAAATAACAGCAACTACTGAGTTCACACCCATGAGAATTTCATATTCCTAAATTTATTTTCAATCAAATTGAAGAAAATTGCTTTCAAGCAAAAAGAATCATCCAAAGACTGGAGGGATTTGGAAGAGAAATGGTGTAAGGTGGAAGTGTCCTTAATATGCATACATACAAGTGTTACAGAGTGCTGGCTCAGTTAGCCACTAACCAAAAAGTCCCAAAGTAGAAAACTTCCTGTGAGTAAAGCACTACTCATAAATAAGACCTAACCTAATAAATAAGACCTACCTTATGAGTATGATAATATCACCACCCAGAGCACCACTGATAAATTACAACTGAACGCTATGGATCTCTGAAATTTCAGGCCTTCAGTGCAGATAGGACTCCACCATAAAAATAATCATTGCAGGAACGTTGTCTGATATTGGTCACAGACTTTGGTATATACTGCTTAATTTTTTAACTATCTCCTTGGTATTGTTTGCATCTTACAATGGGTCTTGCTTATAAAAAATGGCCCTGCCAAGTTGGCCATTGTATTCTGATCCTAGCTTTATTCAAAACTCCATTTCATGGCCTACCATTTCCATGTTCAGGTTTATGCAATAATCACCTGAAAGAATTATATATTTTCCATGATTTTGGAAGCTAAAATCAGAAATGAATCTTCGTTAGGGTTGTGTAGTTCTTTGGCTCTAAAGACTCAATGTTACTTCAGAGCATGCTAGAAAAACTACAGATTGGAAAGTATTGCAGGTACATGTTCTATTCACCCTGAAGCATGATCCAAGGTACATATTTGCCATTGCATCTGAAGCACTGCAGAATCCCAGTTATTAAAACTGAGGTTGAAGATCAACCACAATCTACTTAAACTCTTTCTTGGATAAATTTAAATCCAGATTGTTATCACAGTTTCGCACAAGTTAAAGCACATTTCCAGAAGAATTTGAGAAGGAAGGATATTGGATTGTGTATAACGTGCTGCTCACACCTCAAACAGGAATTGTCTAAAAAGTTGCACAACAGGTAAACAAAATCATCAGGGGCTTGAGCATTTTCCCTAAAGAACAATTACATTTAGTGCAGCTTTTGAATGGAGGGAGGGAGAGGGAGGGGCAGATGATAAATAATTTCATGAGTGGTATGAAAAGAATGGTCTTCCCTCTCTCACACATGAGGGGATGACCAGCAACTAGAAGGTTTTAAAAGGAGATTGGACAAATTCATGGAAGATAATTATCAAAGGCCGCTTAGCCATCCAATAGCTGCAGGCAGCATACCTTAATCACTAAGTAATTATAGAAGAGGAGCATTACCTTCCTGCTTGTATGTGTCAGCTTCCTGAAGGTAAGTAGCTGGCTCCTGGAATACACAGAATGCTGCCTACAAAAGATTCTCTCATCTTCTACTATTAGCTTAATCCATTTAGTTCTGTTCCAGCATTCCCAGCAAATATAACCAAAGGGAGTTCTGGGAGTTCTCATCCCAGAACATTGAGGGAGCAATGATCTGGTAAGGATTCCAAAGGGTATACTGCTAGAATTGCTCTTCAAATCTCTGTGAACCCAAGAATTGTCCATGTTTCCAATGGCAATGAAGCCCCTGAAGCTGATTAAACAAAAGGCTAGATCATTGTAAACAAAGAAGCAAAAATCCTAAAGAAACAATGTCAAACCATGTTTACATTTACATTAACAAATGTTCTCCCCCTCACTTGCCCTTTAATAGATCTTCAATCTAGGGTTTTGTTGAAAGGGTAATTGAAAATTCTTCATAGTTAAGCATTATTAGCCTATGATTATTATAGAATCATAATCTGATTGCCAATTAGGCATTCCGACAATTTTATTTAATGCATTCTAAAAGTACTCTGAAGCCCATAAAGAATGGTTTGGAAAAGCAACCCTCTGAATTAGTTAAGTCACAGAATGTCAATCTGTCCTCTGTTCTACTTTAAAACTGAATCATAGCTGCATAACTATGTGATGTACTGTGTGACAGATATGATCAGCAATATCAGTTTTAATATTTCTTTGTACAGAAGTTTGCGTAGCCATACTCAACCAAATGCTATGAAAAATGACTAACTCTTCTTAGGGTTTTAAAGGCCAAATTCAACATATTGAATTGAACCCTAATCAGGGGTGGGATTCAACCGGTGTTACTACCAGTTCAGTACTTACGTTTTGCGTGTGTGTGTAATACAACGGAAGCTGTGTTGAAGATGGAATATGCAGATCAAATACACTGGTCTTCAGCAGGTGTTATATTATACTTCCTGCTTTATAAATCCTATGTTTTGGCTCATTTTGAAATTGGCAAAGAGTTTCCTGTTTTGCCAATAGTTTGCTATGGGTGGGGAGGTGAATTAATGCAATGACTTTATTTGCAACAATTTCTTTTGTCTATGTTTTTTATTGTTGAGATTCAAGGCAAAAAAGATTGTTAATTTGCCAGTTCACTGTTTATAATATTATGCTATTTCTGGTTTCATATTCTGAGCCAATCATTTGGATGCTGCTATATTGAATGATTGGATACAAAATGGCATAAATAAAATGGGCCAAACCATCTACATTGATCTGAAGATTTCAGTGATGACTTTTACCTACAGCACAGGAAGAATAGAACTTTGGAAAAGGAACTCTTTGGTGTGCAGGTGGTGTTATGCATATGGTACGTGCATATGTTAAACTTCTTCCAAGGGATAGTCTACTACTTGAACCTGAACTTGAGCAACACAGAGGAGTTCAAAAGAAGACAAATTAACTTTCCCAGGCTGTACAATTTTCCTAGTCTCAACTAGCTACCAGCCAAAATGTCAGCTGATCCATGGCTTTCCTAAGACATCATACTTGTCTTGAAATAGATATATTTTTCTTTCAAATATGAAGTTATTGATAGGGCTTTAACTCCAATCATTCTAAATATTCCAGTTTCTGAAGTCTTTGCAGAGTTTAATGGTTACTTTTATTTCCATGGCTTTGGATCATGGAACTATACTCACATGGTTGAGTGACACATTCAAACACACCCAAGAAAGAATGCAACAGTCAAAGCTAGTAAGATGCCATAATGATTGAATAACTTTTAACTTGCTTATTTACAACAAAAGGAAATTTGCTCAAAAGACTGAATTTACACATGCAGTCAGCTGAGATGGGAACAAGAGGAAACAGTATCTCATGTATTTAGTATTTTTCCTTCTATCTAGTACATTAAAATTCTGTGACAACTTTTGAAAATGGATCCAGAGCTTCTAATTCTGCTGAAAATGATCTGTGTTCAAAGGCATGATATTGGTAAATTTCTATTGATTATTCTGTCTGCCAATCACCGGTTTGCAGTTTTATGTTTAAAGAAATGATTTCCTTCTTAGGATTGTTATGGGCTGAGGTATTCCTGTTCAACAGAATTTGCTCCAACTGGATATAGTCTAGAGATGCAACTACTTTTAGTGTTTGCATTGCATATCCGTGGCAAACAGACTGCACATTATTTGAGGGCGCACATAATCTAGCTATGTAAAAGAACCATTTTAGTCAATGTTCACATGAACACAGAGCAAAAATAAACAGTAAGATGTCTGTGATATCTGTAATACATTGAGAGCATTTGCTGTGAAATTTGCACATTATGTCTTCAATGATGTTAAGTCTGAAATGGAATACATGAGAATCCTGAGTGGCTCTGGAGAATATATATACTTCATCTACACAGTGAAATGCCACAAATGTGGTGAAATTCTTTGTAAAAGGAGATTGAAGATATTTGCAGAAATAAGCGGCATTTTTTGAGAATGGAAATAGTTCAGAAATGACTGGGATCTTTAAGTGATATGACCTTTCCACAAGTACTTCATATGACTTTTACTGTATATTCTTTTGTAGACATGGGCAGTATTGCCCATGCAATCCAAATCTCCTCTTTGTCTTATTTTCCTGGTGGCATTGAAACCTGGTTGACCCCACTGTGACAGCTGTATAAATAAAAGTGTAACAAGGACTAATTATGAGATTCAACATACATGTGGTGACAAAAATGATTTGATTAATGTTTGTAGCAATCTGATTTGTTCTACTTTTTTCAGTTTAGAGCTTTTCAGTTCTTTCCCCCCTAATTGACATAATGCATCTTTTCAAAAAGTTTTCATAATTTTTTTCTGCCGGGTAACAAATTACAATGGCAATCGGATACGTATAGTGGCAGCTTCAGTCTTAAGCTTTTAAAAATTCAATTAGAATTTTCTCTTCTGCTTAAAACCTTTAAGCTGCTGCAGCTGCAACTGTGCTGTTGCTGATGGGGCGGATGTGTGACAACAGCGTGAAGGTCAGTACAATGCTGGGAAAGTAGGATAAGCAAATGGGACTATAACGTCTCCCCCCTTCTGCACAGCAGGAGTTCTTGGAGCTTATTTCAGCCAAGAGAATTTCATTTGAGACCTGCCACCTCACCCCACCCCAGCAATTCAGTTGACTGTGCTTTAAGTATTGTTCTTGAAAACTAGTCTGCCCTCCTTCTTTTTACGGGGTTCTTTTCAAAACCATTCCCTACCAGTAGACAGTAGTCAATTTCTTGTCCCTGAAGGAACTAGCAACAGTGAGCAGCTGCAGGATGGACTTGTCGCAGTCTCAGATAAGCATAATTAATAACCAGAACAATGACTCTACATTATAGCAGTGAGCAACAGGGAAAGCTTTGTTTGAATTATTTTGAGAAACGAAATCTCATAATTAATCAGCTGTTCATTGAATTTAAGGCAATCTTTGATTTGGGGGCTTTTACGATAGGCAGTGATGAGATGATCAGCCCAAAACATCTTGAAGGCAAACTTCTTCCCATAAAGTTCTTCAGCAGGTAGTATGAAGAGGGGTTTCCAAGTCGCAAGCGCTTCCACAAGCGTGAGTTTGGAACTAGGATTTCCCCTGCAGCTGATTGACATGACTATTTTGTGGTCTTCCACCACAGGGATCCTCTAAATTACACTCTTTTTGCCTCAAAGGATTTTCTGTTTACTATTGCAAATATTTGCCAATTAACCTGGATGATGTTTGTATTCTTCATTCCCACACTGACATGAAAGTTAGCAGCTATCCACATCCACTGACACTATTATTGAGCAAAAATATTTCATCTTCTCAAGCTACTGAAATGGGATAGGCCTTTTTAATTTCCCTTGCATTTGGTGTGAAATGAACTTACGTGGCAAAATCAACCTGAGCCTTAATGTCATGTAAATGTTGTTGCAACAATCAGTGGCAATTAAAAAAAAAAACACGTCCTCTTTTCTTTCAGAAATAGACATCAGGATTTGAATGACAAGATATTAGTTCAAAGCAGAAAACACTAGCTATTTCATCAGTGAGTCTGCTTTTGGCTTAATTTCCAGTGATACTTTAGAAACCTGCTGTTAGTCCTGATAAACATCTAATTCTTTCAGCCTTACCTGTGAGCTGTAATTTAACAGAATGTATACACACCAACTCCAAAATGGCTAAATAGAGGAAATTAATTCTTAATTAAATAAGAAGTGCTCCCTTAGGACATTAAAGTAATCAAGACAGGCTAAGATAGGCTACATTTGCCAAAGCGGAAATGTGTACACTCAGCAAGTCCAAGATTTTTCTGGCTCAGAAAATGATGCAGGGGAATGAAAAAGAGAAGGTTCTTAAGTTACATGTTTTTCAGGCAATCATTAATGAATAATTTTAATCCCTTAGAAAAATAGCATTTTTCTAACCCCAGTTCATTTTTCAGTCAATAATCTGAAAGAAAAATGTTAACCATTGAAGCAATTACGAATGGAGCTTACCATGCTTTTCAGTGTTCTAAGCTATGTTTTCAGTAGCTGAATGTATAAAAATATCCTGATTGTTCAAAGTTTTCTTTAATAAATTTTTTATAAAGATGTTAATTTTTATTCTAGCATGTAGGGAAGGGGATGCACCGGAATTTAATGATGTGGTTGAAATAGAAAAATGGAAATGTTTCAGAAAGAACTCTTCTCTTGAGCAAGGAATGTTCATCTTTACTATGCTTGTGATTATAACAATAATAGATACTTGTGAATGAGATTTTTCATTCATTCATGGAATTTTATTGGCATGTTTGTCCTAGCTTATTTAATTTGTATGTTTTTATAAAACTTTATATGATGATGATGATGATAATGGTTATTGTTTATATACCAGATTTTTTTTGATGGATTTGATACTTTTGATTATCTGGTCTTTGCCAACAAGCTAGGAAAGTCAAAGCTATCTTTGCAATATATGTGCTATTTCAATTAAGACAATGCTTAATCATTGTTGAGTTCAGATTGTATCCATTCCTATGGTGTCTAAGTACTTTTTTTCCAGATCTTTTGGTGTGGCACCAAGTGCACCAGTTACTCTTTTTAAAGTAAAGTTACACATTTATTTATTTTTGTTTTTTTCTAATTCTTCTCATTGACCTATTGTATCTATCTACAGCTACTGCAGTGTCAGTTAGTCCTTCAGTTTAGTCCTTCTATAGCTCATCTTGTATCCAATGTATACTTTCTGCAGAGTATTGAAAAAGTGTGGTAACTTAGGTTTATTAGTATCTCTACCATTAAGCTTGGTTTTTCAAGATTTTCCTTATGTACATATTCTCCTCCTCCTCCTCCTCCTCCTCCTCCTCCTCCTCCTCCTCCTCCTCCTCCTCCTCCTAATCCAAATCCAAATCCAAATCCAAATCCAAAGTGGATTTGGCCAGATCAAAATGTTTGGAAAGCAAGAACAAAAGCTATTTACTTTGATTTAAATTTCAGTTAATATGTATTCTTCTCGTATATATTTTTCTGTAACATTGCCACAATTTTCAGAGGCTACTTTTTCATTTTGTTTTATTATCAAGAATTATGCAGATTTGTCTGTCTGCCTATCTCTATCTATTTATCTCTCTTTCTCCATCCATCCATTTATTCTTCCTGAAGAAGCTCAGTAGAGCCTTTAGTTTAAAAGACGCAACTTTACATATTTTAAAAGTAACTGCCACTTGAATATTGGAGAAAAGAATTGAATATATTTGAAAATATAGAAATGACCCATCAAAAACGGTATAGAAAGAATAACAGGGAATTCAATGAATTTCTAGAAGAATCTCCATCAGCAATCCCCTTCTTGAAAATACTCCCAATAGTTTGCAGAATATTCTCCATCTTGAAAATTTAGCATAGTTTTATGCCAAGTTTTGGCCCAAGTGAAGCTGCCAATGTTCATAATTTTTCTTGCTCAGTGTACTATTTTGGAATTCTAGTAAAATGTCATAGGCATTGTTACAATGTTTGGGTACAAGGCATGTGTTTCCAAGTTAGTAGGATGTGGGCAAAAATATATTGGAGTGTAAGGTAGTCTTTAGATTACAAATCCTAGCCCACATATAAATGCCTAAGCATTCTTGAAACGAAACTGGACTTTGCTGGCACTTGTGACATACAACCCAAACTGGTCAAAATTGAATAATAGCGTTCTTACCTTCAATGGAGAAAGTGTGTGTTGGATGGGTATAACTATGTATTGGTAACATAATCCATACCTTTTCTATCTTACTAACATGGATTTTTTTTAAGAATCTCAATTGACCAAAGCATGATATCTAATATAGATAGAACCATCACAAATGGAAAGCTGCAATTTGGAATCTAAAAGTGATAAAAGTTAAGGAATATAGTTTAATGAATGGATGAAAGAAAAAGAGCTACCCAGAAAGATAAGACAAAGAGGAATGATGCAATAAGGCTGAATTTATTATTTTTAATTAGATTTAAAGGCTGCCTGACTTTAAATGACTCTGTTAAAAGCCATGAACAATAAAAAGAACAAAAGAAAAAGATCATGAACACTTGTAATAACACAACACTATGCCTTATCCCCCAAGAACAACACACAAAATGGAACAACACAATGTGTCTCAAAAGTAACAGCAGCTCAACAACCATCCTATTCCCAGCCCTGGGAGCAAAGCCAAATTTTCAAGGACTCACATTGGTCTCAGGGGCAGGTGGGATATGTTTCAGGTAGCAAACACTACAACAGAGAAAGTGCTTTTCCTAGGTCCTTCAGCCATAGAGCTGAATTAAGTTGATCCAATTCTGGAACACAGCTGACTGTACAGGCAGTGACATGAAAGTGTAAAGCATGTTATGAATGAAAGGACTAAAATATACATTAGAAAGTATGAAATATCATTGTACAGGTTTTGTGGGTGTGAATGGAAGCAGAAATCTGTAGCTTCCTTAGATGTTCTTCTCAAGTGAAGAGTGATAATAATTAAAAATAAAGATGAATTTGAGGGGAAATTGTGTGAGATTATGAATGAATGCAATTCAGGGGAAAATATCCTTTAAGTGACATGAACAGATAGTAACAAGGCAAGAGACTATAAAATAAATGATAGGGCCCTTCAGAGATACAATAATTAATGAAGGTGGGCTTTAATTGGTGAGCATCTGCTTAGGAAAAAAAAAGGCTGCTTGATTTGAATAGAAGGTTTGAGGATAAATTTACTCATATGTGCATGTAGCAAATGAATGGATATTAATCGAAAACATGATTAATTGATCATGATGAAAGATTAGAGATTTAGTGAAAGATACAAGAGTGAAGAGAGGTTCTGAATGTAGGAGAGATCAAGATGTGCTAAAAATATGGAGGTGGTTTGTTTATGGAATGGCTGTACAACCTGTTTAGCATGTGTGGGAGGCTGTATCGGTGGCTGATGATTGAATGAATTCCATTATTGCTCCCCTGTTCAACAGAAAAGGTAGCATGAATGAATTACAGGGGATTAGTGTGCCTGGGAATGTATCTGATAGAATTCTGATTGAAAGGGTGACAATGAGCAAAATGGGAGTTACGCAATGTGACTGGGTGCCAGACTGAGGTATGCCAAACAGATTTTTGCCTTTCAGGGAGTCATTGAGAAATGTATGAATGTGATAAAAATATATTATATGTGTGTTGATTTATAAATAGCATATGATAAACAAATAGGCAAAAATTATGAAATATTTTGCATAACCACGGAGTGCAATATTAACTGCCCACTGTAATAAATGTGCTATATGATAGATTTAAAGCAAGGATGATCATAAAAGGAAGGTTTAATCAGTGGTTTGATAGGGAACAGACAGAAGAGAATATGAGATACCCCCTTCATTGTTCAAGGTATGAGTCATGGTGGCGCAGTGGTTAGAGTGCAGTAGCGCAGGCTAATTCTGCTGAATGCTGGCTGCCTGCAATTTAGCAGGTTGAATCTCACTCTTGACTCAGCCTTCCATCCTTCTGAGGTAAGTAAAATGAGGGCAATATGCTGATTCTGTAAACTGCTTAGAAAGGGCTGTAAAGCACTGTGAAGCCATATATAAGTCTAAATTCTATTGCTATTTATAGGTGAAAGTCCATAAATGCTTGAGGCGAATTTTGTTGGTTGGGGACACAAATGTGGATGTGCTTTCATATGCAGATAATTTGTTGTTGGGTGAGAAACTGAATGATTGGCAGTGAACATTAGCAGATAGCATAAAGGAATGAGGAAGGAATATATATCTGAACATTAATATAGTGAAGTCTTGGGTAGTTATGTTTGACAAAGAAAATGGAACAAAATTCTGCAGGTTAAATGTAAATCAGAACAATCAGTTAAACATGGATGCTTTGGGTAGAATGCTTACTTAAGTTGCAAAAATGGAAGGAAAAATTTTAAAACATGGAATTGCAGGTAGAAAGATAAAGGGTAATATTTTGTATTTTATGAAGAATGTATACAGGTAATCCTTAAGTTTCAATCACAATTGGAACTAGAATTTCTATTGCTAAGTGATGCGGTCATACTCATAATGTATGATGTCACATAAACACACAGCTTAGCAATGGCAATCCTTGCAGTCCCTGTTGCCATCATTAAGTGAAAATTGCTGGTTGTTAAGCAAGCACTGCAGTGACACTCTGGAAAGGTATGTGAGAACAGGCAAGTGAGGCCATGCATGACCGATGTGTTTTTTGATTTGGGGAAAAATGGCGAATAGGTGGAAATCACATTCTCAGATGACAGCATTTTGCCAAACATACCAAACTTGTATGTTTATGTTCAGGAGGTTCTACTAATTTCTAGTTTTGCTAGCTTCTTTGTGGATATTTCCATAAGATATATTTATTTTATTATTCCAAAATCATCCTTTTTCATCATCTCAGTTATCTGCACATGAGAATTTTCTTCTCCTACTTCTTACAACAACAATAACTTGGGGAGATGAGTTGGGCTGAGTAACGGTGACAAATTTGAAGTCATCCAATGACCTATGTGACAACATTAAAAGCAGCTGCACCTCTTCGCTGATGATGTAAAATTATTTCACACCACCAACAATGCTGCTGCCCTCCAAAGCAACCTTGACTATGTGTCAGAATGGTTGAGCAATTGGCAACTCCAAATTTCAACTAATAAATGCTCTGTCCTACACATTGGCAAAAAAAAAAATCAGAACACCAAATACAAGTTAGGTGGAAACGATCTCGGAGTACTCATCTCAAACAATCTAAGCCCCAGAGCTCACTGTAACAGCATTGCCAAAAAGGCTTTAACCTTATTTTGAGAAGCTTCTTCTCTGCCAACATTAAATTGTTAACTAGGGCATACAAAACCTTTGCCAGACCAATTTTCGAATGTAGCTTGTCTGCCTGGAACCTGCACTGTATATCGGACATGAACACAATTGAGCAGGTTCAGAGGTATTTCTCAAGAAAAGTTCTCCACTCCTCCACTCACAAAAGAATTCCCTATGCCTCCAGGCTTGAAATTTTGGGCCTGGATAATCTAGAACTGCATCGCCTGCGGTCCGATCTAAGCATAGTTCACAAAATTGTCTGCTGTAACATCTTGCCCATCAATGACTTCTTCAGTTTCAATCACAATAATACACGGGTAAACAATCAATACAAACTCAAGGTAAACTGCTTCAAACTTGATTGCAGAAAATATATATTTATATTTGTTATCTTGTACATGTTTGACAAATACATACATACATACTTACATACAAGTATGAGTTCCATTGATTAGGATCCCTGTATGAGCCACTGACCTGATGTTTTCCTTCCTTCCTTCCTTCCTTCCTTCCTTCCTTCCTTCCTTCCTTCCTTCCTTCCTCCCTCCCTCCCTCCCTCCCTCCCTCCCTCCCTCCCTCCCTCTCTTTCTTTCTTTCTTTCTTTCTTTCTTTCTTTCTTTCTTTCTTTCTTAACATTTAATGAAATGAATTCATTTTTGTTAAATTGGAAGGATTCCAAGGTTAGAGAGTTCAAGGACTGCAAAAGCAAAAATACTGATGGATGAAAGAATGTAGCTGCAAGTATCCCTGAAGGAGATTCATCCTGTTGTTCCTTCAAGGATCCTGGCGAAGCTAGCAGTGGAAAGCTACCCTCAAACAAGAGAATGAAAACAGCTGTGCCACAGCCATACTTGGGTTAGTTGACTCTGTAAATACAGTGTTGGGTGATGAAAAGGTCATTGGCAGGGATATCCTGCTGTGCCACAATGCTTGCAGATGCAGTGGGTGTATTTGCAACAGCATCATATCACTGATGGCAAGGAATTAATGGGTTACAGACAATCCAGTTTCACTCCAGTTATATTTTCTGTCAGCATCATCAACTCTGGCTTCAGTGGATTATCCCACCCTGTTGTCTAGGTTTTGCCAAGTAGGAAATTGTGTTATTGTCTTCTCCAGAGTTTGCTCTTCTGAATTTACAAAATAAAACAACTCTTTACGAGACTGGGGTATGTGCCATATGTGGGGAAAGTTTTAGTGGCCAGAAGCCATCTTTAGAAAAAAAAATTCCAAGTAGGGCAGTGAGATCACCAAATAATGTAATTGGGTGGGGCTGGACTTTCAAGAAGAGGAGTGACTTTTGGGGCATGTTAAGCCTTTTCAGCTTTTCCTTTGTTAAGTTTTCCTCTGTTGCAAGTTTAGGCAAATCTGACAGTGATTTATTACCAGATGTATGATTTCAGCAGGATTGGGAGGACCAGAAAAAGAGTTTATACTCACTATATTCACTTGTCCTGTTTCTGTTTGATGCTACTTCTGTTCTTTTTAAAATAAGGTAGTCTTGAGGAAAGAGAAAAGTTTTCATGGCTAGGATGTGTGAGGTTGATCCTCAATGGGTACAATACAACTGAAGTTGTCACATCCTACGTTTTTTTTAAATTGTAATAACCTTCCCGATACAAGGCTCTGCAGCCTATCAGATTCTAAAAACACCTGCATAATTTTTAGCTATATGTTTCATAGTTATTATATTAGCAAAGTTTCTATTGGCCATTCAAGGACAAGGCAAATCACATATTATTCTAATGCAAACATGGAACAACTGCTGCTTCTGCCAATAAATACTATTTACAATTCAACGCATACAATACACAGTGTTAATGCACACTCACCCACACAATCACTGCTTTTGGTGGATTATCAACTAAGTGATCCAAGTGACCCAACACTGATGCTAAACCTCTCTGCTAACCAGTGCTTAAATAACCTCTTTGCAATTCTAGACTCTGTAGGAAGTATCTTTCCTAACTTTGCTTAGACGCATAGAAAAATGTATTGTTAGCTTCTTTTCCTTTAATCTCTTGAGCGAACAGCCACAACTGAACAAGCTTTTGCTCCACTTTTATAAATAAAATAATCTGAGTTTGTTTGTACCCTGCTTGAATTGTATGGTATGTGTAAAGCACTGCTATCTCTACCTTCTGATTTCTTGCAATTCACATTTAAAGCTTGGATGTCACATTGAGTGTGAACTTCCTTATTTTCCTAGAGTCAATCATTCTTTCTTAAGCTGCCCTATTGTTTCCCACTTCACCCTTGCCCTCAAGCATCGACAGATGCTTCCTGCATGTGAAGTCCTTTGCTTATAGTCTACAGGCAAGTGTATAGATTAACTTGAACCATTTTGTTTGACTTTTGTAAGAAAAAACAATGTATAAAAATAAACAGCATTGTCTTAAGGTGTTAGTGTGTAGCACAATTTCTCTCCCTTGCTTTCTTCTATATTTATCTTTGGGGAAGAACCACTTTCCTGGTGGCTCACTAAAGACTTCATAAAACAAGTGATCTCATTCTTAGTGTATCAGCAGGCTACATTGTGTATTGATTGATTTAGGATTTCAGGTTAAACTTCTGAAAGCATCTAGCACATTGCTTCCTTCAGATTTCTTTTTCTCTCCATGTATTAACATAAGCCTAGAATTTTCATCATGTTTGGAATCATTCATATGCTATAACGCAAATGAAGAAACCATCACCACCTAATGGTTAATCAGTTGCTGAAGATACATTCTCATAAAATACAAGTGCAATCATAGGCAATTTATTCCAGTGGGGCAGGGTGTGTGTGTGTCTAAAATGCATTGTTAGATAATACTTTTATTAAACAAACTAATAGAACCCAACATAATATGAAGCTTTCACATTCTCCATAATTTTTTATTGAGCAAGAAGCCATAAAAACAGGGATAAGGGGAACAATGATGTCTAAGTGTGTAGTTCAAAATCAGTCCTGAGATGGAGGTTATGGACTGAAAATATAGTTGCGCTGGGCATGCTTTGGGAGCTGAGCTACACTATAATAGGTGAAACTGGCAGCAAGAACATCTCATATAATATTAGGCCTTTGATATTTTGAAATTGGTTCAGAAGTGCTTTGGAACTCATAAAGACAAAGATAGTATTTCTCCAAAGTTCATTAAAACATTATCTTTTATTATGTTTCTCTGGAAGCCTTAAAATGGTGGTGGTTATGTTAAGAACCTGATCCTTTAAAGTAATCACATAGTTAAGGAGACATTTAAAGCAACCATATTGCTTTTCAGGGTTGTGCTGAGAAATGTTTTGTGTTCATTGTCTTTTGTTACACCTAACATCACAGGACAAAGAAAACAGCTGCTGCTCAGTGCTCTAATTTTTTTTACTTTTTACAGCATAATTGAATTTCAAAACTAAATATAGAACTTTACAGAGGATTTTGACTATTGACTTAATGATGATTTGGCACATTGTGGACTTACCTTGTCAATGCTATCTGCTTTGGGACTTGATAAAAATTTGGTTGAACTAAAACAGAGGATTTAGGATCTAGTTATCCAAAATGACAGATCCAAACTTCCTAATCTCTTCTGCAGCAAAACCACTCCTTACCCTGATCTGTCCATAGAGCTTCTGTAATATCTTATGTGGTCCACAGAAAAGACTATTTACTTTGGCCTGACTTGGAGCTCCACCTATTAGAAAGGCAGCTAGTAGATATGGGTTTTTAATGTATTTTTTATTGTCGTGTTTTATGTTATGTATGTAGGTTTGAATGTTATTGGTTTATTTGAACTGTTCTTGTAAAATGTCAAATGGTATTGGTTTAAATAGTGTGGGAAGAAACCCTGCACTCCCATTGGCTGGCAGCTACGGCTGCAGGCTATAAGAAGCAGCTGTAGCCAAGCCAGGACGGGTCCATTCGAGCTGTAGTCACTTAATAAACTCTATGCTAGGAACCTTATAGGTGAACCTTTGTGGATTCCTGCTGAAATAACTCACATCACGGGCCCTCGTTCTTACAGGGTACAAACAGAGGATGGAGTCCTCTGGAGCAGGCACATTGACCAACTTAGATCCAGGTTCCCTCAGGAACATCGCCCCTGTCTCCCTCTAGGTCCCTCACCTGATGTTTCTTCTAGGGGAAGGGGGAACAGGAGGAAAATCAGCAAACAGGAATCAACCCCATGTGTAACGAGCCATTGCGACAGGAACCATCCCGAACCCTGTCACAATGCCAAGATCCACCACCTGAAGTGGAAGATTGCACATCACTACCTGACTTGGGTGCTGACATTGGAATGGAGATGGGTTGGGAGGAGAGACCAGATTCTAACAGTCTAACAGGGTCTTCTTTCACAGGAAGTCCTAACAGGGAAATGTCAGTAGACACATTTCCCTCTCACTGGGTGAGAACGTTAAAACTTCTGAACCACGAAGGTCTCAACGTACACGTAAGAGCCCCACCTATTTAAAGGAATACATTAGATAGATTGGGGTTTGGTATGGACTGAACCTAGTGGGGAGGGGTGTTATGTATGTAGGTTTGAATGTTATTGGTTTATTTGAACTGTTCTTGTAAAATGTCAAATGGTATTGGTTTAAATAGTGCGGGAAGAAACCCTGCACTCCCATTGGCTGGCAGCTACGGCTGCAGGCTATAAGAAGCAGCCGTAGCCAAGCCAGGACGGGTCCATTCGAGCTGTAGTCACTTAATAAACTCTTTGCTGGAACTCCTCGCGTCTGACTCTTCATGCAAACTTAACATTTTATATTTGGGCTTGTTGGTTTAATGTTTTTTTAAATATTTATTGTTCTGTGTTTTTAGTTGTGAGCCGCCCCGAGTCTTCGGAGATGGGGTGGCATACAAGTTCAAATATAAATAAATAAATAAATAAATATGCAGATAGTCCTCAGCGTACAACCACAACTGGGACCAGAATTTCCATTGTTAATGTGGTCAACAGTATTAAGTATCTGGGGGGAGCAGATAACTAATAATCTGAAGTGGTCTTTCCACAATTCATCTTTAACGAAGTGTGCAAATATGTCTGCTTTTTTGCATGGGATCTTTCTGTCCTGGCCACTTTTTACAGAGGTATGATTGGGAGCATTTAACAAACTGAATCACTGTGTGGTTTGGTGCAGTGGTGGGATTCAAAAAAATTTACTGCCAGTTCTGTGGGCATGGCTTGGTGGGCATGGCTTGGTGGGCATGGCAGAAGAAGGATACTGTAAAATCTCCATTCCCTCCCCACTCCAGGGCGGGAAGGTTACTGTAAAATCCCATTCCCTCCCCACCCCACTAACCTGCTTTCCAGCTCCATTCTCCTGTGCAGGGCAACAAAAGAAGACTCAGCTGATCAGCTGGGATTCGGGAGGCAGAGAATAGATGGGGGCGGGGCCAGTCAGAGGTGGTATTTGCCAGTTCTCCGAACTACTCAAAATTTCCACTACCAGCTCTTTAGAACTGGTCAGAACCTGCTGAATACCACCTCTGGTTTGGGCTGCAGTGCCTCAGAAGAGAAAGTCATTCAGAGAGTGGTAAGGACAGCCAAGAAGATTAAAGGAAGCTCTCTTCCTGTCATTCAGGATGCTGCTCATAAATGATATGTAGTTAGAGCTCAAAACATTGTTAGAGATCCCACACACCCACTTCACATGGGTGTTTCTGTTGCTCCCTTCTGGGAGGAAGTTTCAAAGTATTTCTAGCAGGATTACCAGATTCTATAACAGTTTTGTTCCCTGTGCCATCCATTTGGTAAACTCTCAAGATTCATTTTTCTTACCATGTACATGTATACATGCAAACTGTTTCTCCATGTCATACAATACTGTATATGTGGGCATATGCATAATTTTGTATTTATTTATTTTGTCATGTTTATGTAGTGTATATTGGAGGTGGAGAAACTTTGAGAGCTGTATGCAATGAAATTTCATTTTAATGCATGCCTACTAGTGTACTTTCAAAGTCAAAATAAACAATAAAGTTATTCTAAATCTAAGCAGCTTTTAAGTGTATGATGCCCAATTTTATGATCTTTTTGGCCATGGTTGTTAAGCAAATCACTGAAGTTCAGTGAATCACATACTGTTGTTAAGCAAATCCGGTTTCCCCTCAATGACTTTGATTGTTGGAAACTGGCTGGGAAGTTCACAAACAGTGATCACATGGCCTGGGATGCTGCAACCATTAATAGTTACATGCCAATTGCCAAGTTCATGAATTTTGATTGTGATCATGAGAATGCTGTGATGGGTGCCATTACCAGATGTAAGTCACTTTTATTCAGTGCAATTGTAACTTCGAATGGTTGCTAAATGAATGATTGTAAGTCAAAGACTACCTGTGTAAGTAGTTGAAGGCTTCTCATCAAAAATCAAGCTTGTTTCTGTTCTGACTTGGAGGTAAAATCTGCTTATATGCACTAGTAAAATGTCCCAATGCCAATCAAGCTCAATGCTTCCCCTTGTTAATAACTCTCATAGTCATTGTGATAGGAAGCTATTACTCTTCTTCTGAGTGACCACTCTTTGGAGTCCTCTAAGAAGTTGAAAGTTTCTTATCAATAGCTGTAGCTGTTAGGAACTGGTTGGTTCCTTCTCAGTGCTGTCAACTGTTATTTGCTAAATGTTCTGGGATTTTCTTTCTTTTTTCCCCCCCAAAATTTCTTTTATCAATACCACACTGTATGCTGGTCTTTTATTGTGTTTGGTGTGGTTCATAAAAATTGATTTGACTTGAAGATGGGAAAGTTAGACATCCCCATTCTGCCTCAAGTGAAGTCATAGATACTTCCATTTAAGTTATGACCTGGGTCAGAACATAGTTTATTTGGATTTTTATAGGCTTTGGTATCATTTTGATTTTTTTAATAAAAATATTGTAAAATCGTTTACTTTAAATTAACACTTGGCTAAGTCTTCTTGTTTACAACTCATTGCCAGATTATTTTTAATATATTAATTCCTGACTTTCTGTATAAGAAATTTGAACTTCATTTTATGTGTTCCAGTTGTTTCATTGCCTCATACCCACACCCATAATTACAATAATTACTCTAAGCCACAATTGTTTTAAGTAACGTGGTCCATTTATTCCAATTACATCAATGAACGAATAAGTCAGAAGGATGGCTTGATTTTAGATAATACATGAACAGTATTATTGCCCTTGGGAGAATAATTATATTCTAAACCAAGCAGATTTATAAAATATTATTGGCTATGTTATGTATGCAGGTTTGAATGTCATTGGTTAAGTTTGAACTGTTCTTGTAAAATGTCAGAAATGATTGGTTTAAAAAGTGCGGGAAAACCCTTCACTCTGATTGGCTGGCAACTGCGGCTGCTGGCTATAAGTAGCAGCCGCAGCCCAGCCAAATCGGGTCTGTTATGAGCTGTAGTCACTAAGAAACTCTTCACTGAAGCACTCCACATCTGACTCTTTATGCAAATCTAACACTGGCGATGAAGGTGGGATCCTTCCCGAAGAGAAGGCAACGCGGAGAACAAACTGAGAGAGATGGCTGCACTGAACACCCCCTCAGCCCCGTTTGATCCGACGGCAGAAGACTGGGACTTGTATGCAGATCGTTTCCAAATGAATTTGGAGGGAAACGATCTCGGCGACATTTCCGACAAGCAGAAGAGGGCGGTCTTTCTCACCCACTGCCGTCCGGCCGTTTTCAAGATGGCGAAGGCATTGGCGGGAGCTGCAGATGTGAAGGTAATGGACTGGCCCGACTTAGAAAAGTTATTAAGAGCCCATTACGCGCCACAAGTATCGTGCCTCATTAAGAGACACGAATTCTACTGTCGGGATCAAGGGGAAAGCGAAAACGTTAATGACTTCATGGCAAGTTTAAGGGACATTGGGGGTGCATGTGAGTTTATCAACTTTGAAGAGGCCATGCGCGATCGATTTGTTCTAGGCCTAAAAGACAAGGTTTTGCAGAGCAAATTATTAATGAAACCTAAGATCACGCTTAAGGAGGCCATAGAAGAAGCTTCTTCAGTGGAAGCTACCAAGTCCTCAGCAGCAGCCATGAAGAAAATTAACAAGGCTGCAAGCCATCCTGATGTGGAAAAATCCACAACAACCCATTGCAAGCAAATAGATTCTGATTCAGACTGCAGTGAGGTGGAGGAAGGAATTTATAGACTCAGAATGGAGAAGAAAAGGAAAGACCTTGGAAGAAAGAGGCAAGACTTTTATTTCAGAGGTTGTGGGGGGGGGGCCACCCCTGCACTGAATGCAAGTTTTTGGATACCATCTGCCTCTGTTGTGCAAAAAGAGGTTACCTAGCAAGAGTCTGCAAATCATCCAGAACTCCACCCAGCAGAAAGAAGTTTTCTGACAAAGAATTCAAGCCCAACAACCTCAGTGAGAAAATGGGGTGCAACACAGAAGCAAATGGGAAGAATGAAACTCATCAAACAGTCACTATTGGTCATTCTTCACCCTTAAGAAGCAGAAAAGTACATGTGAAGGTACTCATTGAAGGAAGGCCTTGCCAAATGGAAGTGGACTCAGGCTCCTATTTATCTATGGTGTCATGGGACACTATTCACAGGCTACTCCCAAACATTCAGAAGAAGCATTTCCAGAAGTAAGCACTGACTCTTAAAGACTACCAAGGGAACAAGATTCCAGTAGTTGGAACAAGAGAATTCAATGTGAAGTTCAAAGGCCACACCAAACGTTTGCCCCTGACCATCGTGGACAAAGACTGCCCAAGCTTGCTGGGTCTTGAGTGGTTCAATCCACTAGGCATAGAGGTGACTGGCATCAATCACGTGAACAACACTGAATAGGAGGAGGCCTTGAAGTCTGAGTTTCCAGAGGTCTTCAGCAACGGATTGGGCAAGTATATGGGGACCCCTATCACCTTCAACCTAGATCCCAAGGTGCCACCAATTCGTTTAAAGCCCAGAAGGGTCCCATTTGCCTTAAAGGAAAAAATTGATGCACAATTAGATAAACTAATAGCTCAAGGAGTTTTAGAGCCCACTGACCACTCCAGATGGGAAACACCCATAGTCACACCAGTCAAGACTGATGGGTCAGTGAGAATCTGTGGAGACTATAAGGGGACATTGAACCATGCGCTTCAGCAGAGCGCATATCCAGTTCCAGTGGTGCATCATTTATTAAATTCACTTGGCAGGGGTACAGTCTTTGCCAAATTGGATCTGGCCCAGGCATATCAACAACTAACAATTGATGATGCCACTGCAGAGGCCCAAACCATTGTGACTCATAGAGGTGCCTTCAAATGTAAAAGGTTACAGTTTGGAGTAAGCGTGGCACCAGGCATTTTCCAAAGCCTTATGGAAAGGATGCTCCAAGGACTGCCAGGGGTACTACCTTACTTTGATGATGTGTTAATCTCTGCTGAAAATGACACTCAATTACAAGAGAGACTCAGAGAAGTCCTTACCAGATTCAAGAAAGTGGGGTTAAAAGTCAAGGAAGAAAAATGCACCCTTAGAACTGACAAGGTTGAGTTCTTGGGCTATATGATTGACAAGCATGGCATCCACCCTACAGATGCCAAGGTTCAAGCAATCAAAGAAGCCCCTAGACCAAAATGCAAAACATATTTGCAAGCCTTCCTTGGACTTATTAACTTTTATCACATGTTCCTACCTCAGAAGGCAACCATTGCAGAACCATTACACAGATTACTTGACAAAAAGTCTGTTTGGGTCTGGGGCAGGAAGGAACAATCAGCATTTAACAGTATTAAAAGACTAATCACGTCTGATGCTGTACTGATACAGTTCTCTGAGAATTTGCCTGTTGTACTGACTTGTGATGCATCCCCTTTTGGAGTGGGGGGGGTTTGAGCCACTGGCTTCCCAGCGGGAGGGAAGCTCCTATTGCATTTTACTCTCACACCTTGACCAAAGCAGAGAGGAATTACAGCCAATTGGACAAGGAAGCATTGGCAATTGTTGCAGCTATCAAGAAATTTCATGAGTATTTATATGGGAGAACATTTACCATTGTCACAGATCACAAACCTTTGTTAGGCATTGTGGCAGTACACCCACTATCCTGTCACCAAGAATGCTGAGGTGGACTGAATTTCTTGCTGCTTATTCATATAAACTTATCCACAAGCCTGGCAAGGACATTGGACATGCTGATGCCTTGAGTCTTTGCCCACTTCCTTGTCACAAGGAGGACTATGAACCTGAGGCACACATCTTTTTCCTAGAAACTGTTGCCAAGCTTCCAGTACACGCTGCTGAAATTGCCAGAGAGACTGCCAAAGACACTTTATTGGCTCCTATTATAGGCTGGATTAAGAAAGGTTGGCCTCTTCAAGATCTACCTCAACTTGCCCAACCTTTTAAGTCCAGGCAAACTGAAATATCTATATTAAGAGGATGTATTTTGTGGGGTAACAGGGTGGTTATTCCTGCAAAACTGCAAAGAGAGGTTTTGGAAATGTTACATGAGGGTCATTCTGGTATTGTAAGGATGAAGGGATTGGCCAGGAGTTATGTATGGTGGCCAGGTATTGACAAAATGGTTGAAAACTGGGTTGCATCTTGTCCCAATTGCCAGGTAGTCAGGCCTGCCCCACCTCACGCCCCCACACAGGAATGGGAATGTCCTAGGGGCCCGTGGTCTAGGATCCACATTGATTTCGCTGGCCCTACCAGAGGGCACACCTTCCTTATTATAGTAGATGCATATTCCAAATGGCTAGAGGTAATCCCTACAGCATCCACCACAACTGATGCTGTCATCAAGCAGCTCAAAAAGCTTTTTGTAACCCACGGGTTACCTGATGTTCTTGTCTCTGACAATGGCCCTCAATTTACATCTAACCTTTTTGAATCCTATTTAGCACCACAGGGTATCAGATATGCCCTGACTGCCCCTGGGCACCCTTCAGCTAATGGCCGGGCTAAACGCATGGTACGTTTTACCAAGGAAAAGCTTCAGCAATTGGGTCCTGGGGACATCACTGAGAAAGTTGAAAAACTTCTTAGTGTTCAGCACATCACTCCTAACCCATCAACTAACTTATCCCCAGCAGAGTTGTTGATGGGTAGGAAACTTAGGTCTCCCCTTGACCGCCTTCATCCCTCTTATGCACCCAACGCACCACTTGATTCCACTAGCAAAGTTCGCACGTTCAGTGTGGGTGATTCTGTTTATGCTAAGAACCTTATGGGTGAACCTTCATGGATTCCTGCTGAAATAACTCAAATAACTGGCCCTCATTCTTACAGGGTACAAACAGAGGATGGTGTCCTCTGGAGCAGGCACATTGATCAGTTAGGATCCAGATTACCTCAGGAACATCGCAATTGTTCCTCTCTAGTTCCCATACCTAATGCCTTTTCTAGGGGGGAAGGGGAAGAGCATGAGGATCATCAGCAAGCAAGAATCAACCCCATGTGTAACAAGCCATTACGACAGGAACCATCCCAAAACCTGTCACAATGCCAAAATCCATCCTTACAAGTGGAAGATTGCACATCACTACCTGATTTGGGTGCTGACATTGAGCTGGAGATGGGTTGGGAGGAGAGACCAGATTCTAACAATCAAACAGGGTCTTCTTTCACAGGAAGTCCAACTAGGGAAATGTCAACAGACATATTTCCTCTCTCACTGGGTGAGAACGTTAAAACTTCTGAACCACGAAGGTCTCAACGTACACGTAAGAACCCCACCTATTTAAAAGAATACATTAGAAAGGTTGGGGTTTGAGTATGGACTGAACCTAGTGGGGAGGGGTGTTATGTATGCAGGTTTGAATGTCATTGGTTTAGTTTGAACTGTTCTTGTAAAATATCAGAAATGATTGGTTTAAAAAGTGTGGGAAACCCCTGCACTCTGATTGGCTGGCAACTGCGGCTGCTGGCTATAAGTAGCAGCCGCAGCCCAGCCAAATCAGGTCTGTTATGAGCTGTAGTCACTAATAAACTCTTCACTGAAGCACTCCGCGTCTGCCTCTTCATGCAAATCTAACAGGCTAAGATATACGAGATCTTAACTTGCTAGTTCAAGCCAAATCAATTCATAATTCTGTTTTTCCCAGTGGGACATGTGTTGTCAGGGAGAAATCCTTAATAAGAGCTCTGACCAGGCTTCAGATATATACTCCCTTTAAATTTAGAGGGATATTATAGCAGGATGAGAATAATCATGAAGGTAGTGTAGGAATTAAAGAGGAGTATCATAGCATCCACATTACAGAAAGGGGAACTGTATTGGTTTTAGGATGCTGAAGATATAGTAGAATGTTACTATCAAATGCCATTAATAAAAGATCAAAGAGGAAAATATTGCAATAATCAAAGGAACTGTAGACCATTAGATCATTATCACAACCTGTCAGTTTAAAAAGCGTAGCTTAAAGTCCATCCATGATCGTAAGAACTGCTGTACACATTTAAGATGGCCTTCAGCCCCATGGTTGCACAACTAAGCAGCTCTTGGAGAAGCAGAACATTTGGAGCAAAACATCAAGTTCATTCTATTCATGACCTTTTTATACCACCATAAAAATATTTGCACATCATTATCTGCCCCGTTGTGTGTCAATTTTCCGCAAAGTCTCCTGTTTGCTCATGCCATCATGCTTCTAGGCTCATTTTGTCTTTTCCCTTTCTTTCATTAGCTCTCCTGCTAGCAAAACTGTCTCAACAGCCAAAGTACCAAAAAAGCAATAAACACCGTATATGTCTTTGCCATTCTGTTGGTATCTTCTTTATTGGCTTTGTATGTACACAAAGTTCTAGTTAAATGCTAACAATCACTTCTCAAATGAGCACGATGGTGATTTAAGTGTGTAATGTCTCCTTAAAAATAAAAGTATGAGTTCTCATGATACTTCATGAAAACATTATTGCTGTATAAAAGGTCAATAATTGGGATACCAAATTTAATGTTTGTTTTTTTAAGGCAACTAATGATAACCATATACTTTCATTTGATGTAACTAATGGGGAAATTCTTCAGCAGTTTCTCTCTTTTATTTATTTTTTATTTATTTTATTTTTATTCATATTTATATCCCGCCCTTCTCCGGAGACTCAGGGCGGCTTACAGTTTTTGGGATACAACCCAATGCGCTCAGCAATAGCCTTCCTTCCATTGTATATGCCTGCTTATTACTAAGCGGCATTTTTTACAAAGTCAGCTTATTGCCCCCAACAATCTTGGGTCCTCAGTTTACCTACCCCGAGAGGATGGAAGGCTGCGTCAACCTTGAGCCTGGTGGGATTCGAGCCTGCAATAATTACAGGCAGCTGGAACTAAGTGCTAGGCTATTAACAGCCTGCACCACCAAGGCCCTTTTGCAGAGTTTTACATGATTGTGTATTTCAAATTGCCTTTCATGAATGGAATTCTGTAGAAAAAGTAGGAAATATGCCTCTGTGAGGGAGATAGGGGGTTCAAAATTTGGTAGAAAACAAACAAACAAACAAATAAACAAGATGTAACATTGCAAACCAGACCTGGTATGCAAAACTCTGGAAGATCACTAGATGGCAATAAAGAGAGACATTTTCTTCACTCTTTTGCTTCCGTGTATTGTTTGTCATGCAGCTCTGCCATGAACTTCAAAGTAAGAGGTAATGATAAATAAATAAAAAGAGCCTTGGTGGTGCAGGCTGTTAAATGCCTAGCACTTAGTTCCAGCTGCCTGCAATTACTGCAGGCTTGAATCCTACCAGGCTCAAGGTTGACTCAGCCTTCCATCCTCTCGGGGTAGGTAAATTGAGGACCCAAGATTGTTGGGGGCAAGAAGCTGACTTTGTAAAAATGCCACTTGGGGGGGGGGGCAAAAAGCCCTAGCAATAAGCAGGCATATACAATGGAATGAAGGCTATTGCTGAGCGCATTGGGTTGTGCTCCAAAAAATTGTAAGCCACCCTGAGTCTCCGGAGAAGGGCGGTATATAAATATGAATTAAAAAAAATATTATTGGGTGGCCAGGCTCCTAAGTCCCCTTCCCTAAATGTTGTCTTCTGATGGGAGTTAGGAATGTGCCCTTTTCTGGCAGCCCCTGCCCTATGGAATACTCTGCCCCCTGAAGTTTGGCAGACCTCTACCCTCTTAGCCTTTCATAAAGCTTTGAAAACCTGGTCGATCCCCCCCGCCCCAAGTGCTGGGATGAGCTTGGATAATGGCACATTAAAAGTTTGACCTTGTACCAAGTCTTTGTTGTTTTTAATGCTTTAATTTGTTTAGGTTTATAGTTTTAGTATTGGTTTGTATGTTGTTTTAAATTTTCATTGGAAATTGTTGATAAGATGAGCATCTGTATAAATGTTCTAAATAAATAAATAAAGAGAAATTTGCAGTGTAAACATTTCCCAATAGAATACAGGTAAAACTCAAAAAATTAGAATATCGTGTAAAAGTTCATTTATTTCAGTAATGCAACTTAAAAGGTGAAACTAATATATGAGATAGACTCATTACATGCAAAGCAGGATAGTTCCAGCTGTGATTTGCCATAATTGTGATGATTATGGCTTACAGCTCATGAAAACCCCAAATCCACAATATCAGAAAATTAGCATATTACATGCAATCAATAAAACAATGATGTACATAGAACAATATCGGACCTCTGAAAAGTATAAGCATGCATATGTACTCAGTACTTGGTTTGGGCCCCTTTTGCATCAATTACTGCCTCAATGCGGTGTGGCATGGAAGCTATCAGCCTGTGGCACTGCTGAGGTGTTATGGAAGACCAGGATGCTTCAATAGCAGCCTTCAGTTCTTCTGCATTGTTTGGTCTCATGTCTCTCATCTTTCTCTTGGCAATGCCCCATATGCTGGCCAATCAAACACAGTAATCCCATGGTCATTGAACCAGGTTTTGGTTCTTTTGGCAGTGTGGGCAGGTGCCAAGTCCTGATGGAAAATGAAGTCAGCATCCCCATAAAGCTCATCTGTGGAAGGAAGCATGAAGTGCTCCAAAATCTCCTGGTAGACGGCTGCGTTGACCCTGGACTTAATGAAGCACAGTGGACCAACACCAGCAGATGACATGGCTCCCTAAATCAACACAGATTGTGGAAACTTCACACTGGACTTCAAGCATCTTGCAGTGTGTGCTTCTCCATTCTTCCTCCATACTCTGGGTCCTTGGTTTCCAAATGAGATGCAAAAGTTGTTCTCATCAGAAAAGAGGACTTTGGATCACTGAGCAACAGACCAGGTCTGTTTTTCTTTAGCCCAGGTAAGACGCTTCTGACGTTGTTTGTTTTTCAGGAGCACCTTCACAAGAGGAATACGACATTTGAAGCCCATGTCCAGGATCCGTCTGTGTGTGGTGGCTCTTGATGCACTGACTCCAGCCTCAGTCCACTCCTTGTGAAAGTCCCCAACACTTTTGAATGGCCTTTTCCTGATAATCCTCTCCAGGCTGTGGACATCCCTGCTATTTGTGCACCTTTTTCTTCCACACTTTTCCTTTCCACATAACTTTCTATTAATGTGCTTTGATACAGCACTTTGGGAACATCCAACTTCTTTTGCAATTACCTTTTGAGGCTTTCCCTCCTTATGGAGGGTGTCAATGATGGTTTTCTGCACAACTGTCAGGTCAGCAGTCTTTCCCATGTTTGTGATTCCTACTGAACCAGACTGAGAGACCATTTAAAGGCTCAGGAACCCTTTAATTTATGGCTTAATTAGCTGATTAGAGTGGGACACTTTGAGCCTAGAATATTACACCTTTTCACAATATTCTAATTTTCTGAGATTGTGGATTTGGGGTTTTCATGAGCTGTAAGCCATAATCATCACAATTATGGCAAATCATGGCTTGAACTATCTTGCTTTGCATGTAATGAGTCTATCTCATATATTAGTTTCACCTTTTAAGTTGCATTACTGAAATAAACAAACTTGTGCATGATATTCTAATTTTTCGAGTTTCACCTGTAGAATAGAATTTTTCCTGTGGAATTTTTCACTGCTGTATTTTTATTCTCAAAACCTATACATGTATTTCTAGTGTTCCACATTCCCTATTATATATTATGCTATACAACTTCCTCCTGGGATCTTAGAAAGTCCTTCATAAGAATGAAATTAGCCTGATTTTGTCCTAGTAAGTTAAGTTAGAGTAGAAATTGCTAATAGATCCTGGTGTCTTGTGTTTCAATGCAAGGTATCTGTTGGAGTTCTAGACAGAGAAGAGTCAATGGTGTGTCCATGTTCCTATTACTGTTTTGGAGGCAGAGTGTTTGTATAAATTGCTCCTTTTTTGACAGAGTGCTCTTCCCTTATTCTTTTTTGTGTGAACTCCAAACAATGATGTGGGGACAATTGAAAAAAAACATGTAATCATTTTTAAAATATTCTATCACCAGATGCTCTATACAAAACAATTTTTTAAAGCTAAGAAAGTCACATAGCAATGAAAGTTAATAAGCTTCCTGACACTAAATAATTGCATACTTGGTATTCATATCAGAATATTCATCAATAAACATCATATTCCCTGAAAATTCTTAACAGGACAGCATGGCTTAAATTCAACAAAAGGCTTGGCATTACACAATATCCTAAACCATTTACATAAGGACCTATGTACTGTAAGTATCCAAGAATGCTTTCATTTCAGTTGTTCTGCTGTTCAATATTATCAACTCTGATTTAGCATAACCATCAAAAGTTGTCTCTGTAATTTTTCATGTCAGAGAAATTGCAAGTAGTTAATACTTTCTTAGAAATGAGGTCATCAGTATCACATGAGTCATTTAGCACCATTTAATATCTACTTTATTCATTGTTGAAATGATAATTAAATTTGATGACCTATGATCATGTTTATAGAAATACTTTATGGTACATGTTCTATATGCGTGTGTGAGAGAAACAGAGTATGTGTACATATATGATGAAAAAATAGGAGTCATCAGATCTGTTAGCATATATTCTTCTTTATCAAATTAATATCTGCAAACATTAGCTACTTAAAAAAGAGAATTACTACCATTATTATATATTTTTTCTAAAACAGCTTATGAAATTTTTGTGTAAAAATGTATGTATCAAATTTGACATATATATGTCAAATAACAAAAGCAGAGTTGTGGTGGCGCAGGAGTTAGAATGCAGTACTGCAGGCTACTTCTGCTGACTGTTGGCTGAGAGCAGTTCAGCAGTTCAATTCTCACCAGCTCAAGGTTGACTCAGCCTTCCATCCTTCTGAGGTCGGTAAAATGAGGGCCCACATTGTTGGGGGAAATATGTTAACTCTGTAAACCACTTAGAAAGGGCTGTAAAGCACTGTGAAGTGGTATATAAAAAAATCTAAGTGCTGTTGGACTATTTAGGGCAGCACTTACATATACTGCAGAAAATTATGCACAAAATTTCCAATTTACAACAAGAAAATAATGAAACATCAAATGTAAATAAAAGAGAAAGGAAAATAACAGGAAGAAATTAACAATTTACACAGTCCTAATAAAGACAACATCTTTGCCATTTTTTCCTGATGAAAAAAATTGAGGAATGTGAAAAGCCCTATGTAAGTTTGTGACCCTGAGTTGGCCTCCCAGAGCTGTTGTATTGTCCTAATATGGGTGATTCTTCTTCTTATTTCTTGTGTGTGTGTGTCTTACAGTAGTGTTCTTTGCTATATTTCCTAAATGTTGCTATTGATCCATTCTAGAAACTAAGTCAAGAAGCAAATGGATTTGTATAGTGAACATGAAATAGCAGCAATTAAAGATAATGGAGGGAAATGATATCAATTAGAATGGGGGGTTAGTCTTTTTTTAATAGCTATATTTTTATGACTGCTACTATTATCTGCTGCAATCTGTCTTAGCTAGCTACCATTTCTAACCAAGGATAATAGCAACCATTATGTCAAAAGGAATATTTGCAGTTTGCAAACAAGATAGTGAAATGTAGGTTTCATTGATTTGAGATTATTGTTCTGAAATACACATTCCAGGGCTTAGTATAGAGTAACAGGAAATGTAACTCTCCATTAGTGCCTCATTTTGCTTCTGAACTTCCTGTGCTTTAGAGTAATGGTATCACTCTCTATTCACACTTAAAAGAAAAGTAAAAAAATCCATGTACCAAATGCTTCCATGCCATAAGCCATTTATGTGGCAATATAAAAAGCCAGTAAATAGACAAATAAATACTTCAGAGAATATATGAATTCAGCTTTTCCACACCACAAATGAAATTCCAATTCTTTATTAAGGGTTTTCAATCACGATATTATTATTATTATTATTATTATTATTATTATTATTATTATTTATTGGACTTGTATGCCGTCCCCTCTCTGAAAGGACTCAGGGTGGCTCACAACTAAAAAAAAATTAATTAAAACACTATTACACATAGCAAGCCCAATTAATCTAAAACTACAATACAATTATAAAATTTAGAAATGTAAACCTCCCCCCAAGAGGTCAGACCAGCCCGGTCTGTTCAAACAGCCAGGTTTTCAAATTGTGATGGAAGGTGCGAAGGTCAGGGGCCAAACAGAGCCCCAGGGGCAACTGGTTCCATAAGGTGGGAACCGTCACAGAGTAGGCCCTTCCCCGGGGCACCGCCAGCCGGCACTGGCTTGCAGACAGAACCCAGAGCAGCCCCTGCCTGTCTGCTCGTACACAGCACACATATGTGTATGTATATAAGTAGAAAGAGGCCTTTCAAGTTCTGAGTCATCATCCTACTCTTAAATCAACAGTACAAAAGGTGGAGCTGTTCAGAGTTCCTGTACAACAAAAATTGATACCTTGTAATACCTGTATGCATCTGGTTGTCATATTTGGAAACAGAACGCGACACTAGATGTTTCTTCCAGCAAAAAAAAATCAAATTAATTCACTTGATTGTATATGTGATTTTTAAAGGTCAATGCATAATGAAACAGTTTATGTCTCAGATTTGAGAAATGATCTGTAACAATTTAAAACTCAAGCCTTTGAATGTTATTGTTTGATTAACCTTTTTTCATTCTTTGTTAACCCATTAGAAAAGTCTACCTGCTAGCAGACATGCTAATGAGATGGTAATTTGGAGGGTAATAGATCTCCCAGGCTTGTAAAAAGTATGTAATACAGTTACAGCAGATGAATGAACTTGGCAGGCCAGCATTTCTAGTGCAGCATAGTATTTGTTTTCTCTGCAGCAATGTGCAGCATGGAAAAGCCTTCTATTAAACACAGTTTCCACTTAGAAACATAGGCCAAAAATTGTACACTGAAATAGATTTGTAAATGGGAACTGGAAGATGAGGCAGCTTCATGGATAATGTGTAAGATTCTCAGCAGCGTCTCGTGCAGAAGTGAATAACTGTACATCACAGCAATTAGAAATGGATTCCCATGCTCATCTCATTTTACAGCTTTCACATCACAAACCACGCAGTAACAATGAAAGTGATCTCCAACAAATTCTTAGACTGCAACAATATTTTCCAAGAACTCTGAAAAGCAGCCACAGTTTGGAATGCATTGTTCTGATGAACCTGCAAAAGACTGTCATCTATCTCACTGGCTTTTTAGTTATTTACTTATGTATCATATTTGTATAACCATTCATGTCACATGAAAGGGAGATATTTTGTAGTTGCTGCTGCTGCTGTTTGAAAATATAAGATATAAAATGATTCTATATCATTCCTTTTTCTTCTTGTTGACCAGGTAAAAAGAAGAAAGTTTTCAGGTTAACAAAAAATGCCTGTATAACATTCATTCTCTGTATAAAACTTATGGAGAGGGAAAGCAGGATAAGCAGAGAAAGAAGGAAGGTGGATTGATGTTCCCTGAAGTAGTATTAAAGATATGGCAATTGTTAGTTTCTGCTTTTCTAAAAGGGGGTGGGAAAAAAAGTGATGCTTTGAAGAGAGAGCAAAGAGAGAGAGTTCAAAGCCTTCACTAATCCTGAAGTCAGTGTTCATCTTAAAGAGTTACCCCAAAGCAACATCTTGCTGTTAAAGCTAAAACCAGGACAGATGTTGCTGTTTGCAACTTAGGTACTGTATGTGCATTTTTCACATGAGCATTTGAAATAATTGAATTTCCCATTACAAATAAAAGTGATCCAGTGACTTCTTGCCAATAAAGAGCTGCTTGCTTTCCATTTGTCAAAAGGTTAAGGGGCAGCTTTAAGCATGGAGTACAGGAGAGAGAGAGAGAGAGAGAGAGAGAGAGAGAGAGAGAGAGAGAGAGAGAAAAGAAGAAGAAGAAGAAGAAGAAGAAGAAGAAGAAGAAGAAGAAGAAGAAGAAGAAGAAGAAGAAGAAGAAGAAGAAGAAGAAAAAGAAGAAGAATAGTTTATTGGCCAAGTGTGATTGGACACACAAGGAATTTGTCTTGGTGTAAATACTCTCAGTATACATGAAAAAAAATACATTAGTCAAGAGTCGAGAATCATAAGGTACGACACTTAATGATAGTCATAGGGTACAATAAGCAATCAAATCATACTAGGAAACAGACAATATAAATCATAAGTATACAAGCGACAAAGTTATAGTCATACAGTCACAACTGGGAGGGGGTGGGTGATAAGGAGTGATGACAAGATTAACAATAATAGTAGTGCAGACTTTGTAATAGTTGAACAGGGTTGAGGGAATTATTTGTTTAGCAGAGTGATGGCTTTCGGGGAAAAACTGTTCTTGTGTCTAGTTGTTCTGGTGTGCAATGTTCTATAGTGTCGTTTTGGGGGAAGGAGTTGAAACAGTTTATGTCTGGGATGTGAGGGGTCTGTAAATATTTTCACAGCCCTCTTTTTGACTCGTGCAGTATACAGGTCCTCGATTGAAGGCAGGTTGGTAGTAATTGTTTTTTCTGCAGTCCTAATTTCTCTATGAAATCTGTGTCTGTCCTGGTGGGTTGCAGAACTAAACCAGACAGTTGTAGAGGTGCAGAGAGGCGGGGGGGGGGGCAGAGAGAGAGAGAGAGCAAGAGCGAGAGTGACCTGCCTTGTAACAATGGAATCTAGTGGTGATTTCCCCTCTCATTTATATGCCACCCAACTCTCAGCAACTCTCGGTGGTTTACAAATTATCAACAACCTTTAATAACAACACATGAAAAAAAAAACCAACAAAACAAAGATAGCTGAGAAAGAAAAACAAGCACTGATGAAAATAAGGAAAGTGAAGAAAGGGGTATTAATTGTTCTGACCAAAGACCTGGTTGAAGAACCAGGACTTCAGGGTCTTTCAAAACATCACTATTGGGCAAATGTTCAAATTTTGCTGTAATCTCATTCTAGAGAACAGATGCTGCTATAGAGTAGGTCCATTTCAGGATCCTGAAAGATGGCATTGTTTAATCCATGAAACCCATATCATACGAACATGCCTTTTCAGTTAAGATGCCTCCCCTCTAAAATAAGCTTTCACCTGAGATCCATGCAATTCCCACCTGACTGAAGATCTAAAGATTTTCAGGCCTTGGGCTAAGGTGATTGAGAGGTGGAATTGTTGGATATATTTGTATGGGTGAGTGATATTGACCAATTTGCCATCTTGTTCTCTTCATTGTATTTCTTACCTTGTCTTTTTTAATCATGAGCTGCCCAGAGTCAGTCTAGAGTTAGGCAATGCTTCAACTGAATCATCTTAATTTAACTAAATCTTTTAGATTTATCATTCATACCTATCTGTCTGTCTGTTTATCGCTGACTGTTGTTCACATTAGATATGTTCTCAGTCTTTTGCCTCATGGCCTGTTGAATAGATTTCTGTTTTCTCTTTTTATATTTATGATTACAGAGTATTGAATGCTAGATCTACACCATTGATCAAAAATAGGAGTGGGGCAAGCTGTAATGACATGTGTACAATTTTCATATTCAGTAAGAATAAGATCTGTTTCTCAATGTAATTACTTAGGGACTTTATTCTCCAAGAACAGTTGTTTGTTTGTTTGTTTGTTTATATCCTGCTTTTATTATTTTTATAAATAACTCAAGGAGGCAGGCATACATGTACCCAATACTCCTATTTTTCTCAGAACAAATAACAACAGTAAGGTGGGTTGGGCTAAGAAAGATTAACCAAAGTAATCCAGCTGGCTTTCATGCCGAAGGCTAGAGTAGAATTCACAATCTCTTGATTGTGCCTTAAACATTAGGCCAAATTTATGGTGTCATCATCCGATTAAGCTTAAAAACTTTTCAGAAGAACTCAGTCTTTGTCATAGCCTGTAAAACTTTCAGGACAAATGTATTCCAAGGGATGCCATTCTGGTCAATACTCCCCTAACCTCACAGAAATGAGGAAATATAAATACCAGACTGGTATTTGTATTCTAGCTAGAGATAATGTAGGGACTCCCCAACACCAGCAATGAGATTCTGTTCAGGAGCTTGAATAGGGATCCTGTCAGGCAGCAGATGGCCAGTACAGACGCAGGATTTTCTTGCCTGTCCTTCTGGCCAAAGTGTAAAGAATTACCGAGATGATCATACAGGAAAATAGGTGACAGCTAGCAAAACATGAATGGAAGAATATGTTAGAAGGAAAATATAGAGATATGATTTATCAGTGTTAATAATATGTTAATAAATATATAAGAAGCAGGGAAAGAAAAACACTGTGTTTTTCAAAATTCAATTACAGTAGCCTGCATCAATTAAACAGAATTACAGTATTTCTTGTAGGCTTGAATTAGGCCAAGTAAGTCAAGTCAAGGAACAAAAATAGAGTGGAGTCACAAGTAGCGGACTAAGATTGCCAACTGGATTTCTACTCACAACATTCACCCACTTGACCTTGCATTGGGCAAAGTCCCATCTTCATCTAGAATTTACTTTCTTAAAGTTCCAATCAAATATTTTTAGACAGTGCAAGCATTTATCATTGTGCCTTCCATGAATGTGTCTAATTCCCTTTTAAAGGCTGTTTCAGGTTAATGGCTATCATTATGTTTTCTGATAATTAAGTCTGCAGTTAATTACGTGCTGTGCAAAGAAATGCTTTGTTTTGCCTGCCCTGATTCTCCCTCCGTTTCATTTACAGACTGCTTCAAGAAATGAGGGAGATCACTTCATCAGTTGCCTTGCACCCCGTCAATGTGCCTCAGAAATCTGCTGCAGAGGCTTTAGGACTGAATCCCAGAAGAAGAGTTCAACAAGGTCCTGGGATTGAAAACAGCAGCAGCAGCAACAATAGCCTCATCTTCTGCTAGTTTTTCTGGGAAAAGAATGAATCTTTTTGTTCGTGGAAAGGGTTCTTGGATTCCTAGATAGTACATAATTTTGTCTTCATTTCAGGTTTGTAGTGCTGCTGGTACTGGCAAAATAAACAGGCATTATTCTCCATTATATATGGTTGGTTGGTTTTTAAATCCAATCAGTAATCTTAAAATATAATATCCAAGCATATTTGCTGTATTTATCTGATTTCACTGTGTGGGATATACATTTATAGTAGCAAGTAACAAAAATAAAATTTCAGGGAAACTCCATCCTGCGGTGCTGTTTTTCTTTTTTTTCCCAAGTAGAAATTATAAAATTTACCTCTGAAATCGATGGCAGAAGTCTACATCTATTTGAGGATGGAACAGGACTGCCACTATACATTAAACATATTTTAAAGCATCACGATGCGTTTTCATCATCATTATGGAATGGAGAACGAACATCCTTCACTTGGTCTTGGACTAGTACTATATAACATTTATGTGAGATAATAATTCAGCTTGACTATTTTTATAACTACGTTAATAATGAGATCTGTGATCAACACTTTTTTTAAAAAACATGCGTAGCCAAAGGGTTTACTTCTATTATTGAAGCCTTGGTGAGCCTTGGTGAGCCTTGGTGGTGCAGGCTGTTAAATGCCTAGCACTTAGTTCCAGCTGCCTGCAATTAGTGCAGGCTTGAATCCCCCCAGGCTCAAGGTTGACTCAGCCTTCCATCCTCTCAGGGTAGGTAAATTGAGGACCCAAGATTGTTGGGGGCAATAAGCTGACTTTGTAAAAATGACGCTTAGTAATAAGCAGGCATATACAATGGAATGAAGGCTATTGCTGAGCGCATTGGGTTGTGCTCCAAAAAAAATTGTAAGCCACCCTGAGTCTCCGGAGAAGGGCGGGATATAAATATGAATAAAAAAAATATTGCTAAACTGATAAGGCAATGAAACCAAGGCAGAATTCAAATGGAAAAAAGTGGCTGAGATGGAATGAAGTTGAGATTCCCCCCCCCCCACCCCCAGAGGAACATGAAGCACATCCTGTACATTTTCATCAGTTTATTTTTCATTAATGAACTTAGATTATGGATGATTATGTTTCCAATACTTAAAAATTTCCTAGGACTACAACATTTCTGAATTTGAAAATCCTACAGTGCGAATGTTTATCTACATATGAGGTGTTTACACCATAACCAAGCAAATACAGTTGAAAAAAGAAAGATATGGGAAAATAATATATAGCAACTTTACTCCAGATTAGAGAATAGAGTTTATTGAATTATTTTGCTAAAAATATCAGACGCTTTCACAAAAGCTAGATTTTCAGTGTCTAGCACATTTTGACAAAGAGCTGCTGAATTTGGAATGTTTCAATTTAAGAACCTGTTTGAACCTACATGAGATTTTTCAGTAGAATTACCTTGTTATAGATTTTCTTCTGAAGAATATTCAGCAAATTCTGGTAATCCAGGGCCAATTCAAAAACATAAGCTACCTACACACTATATATATAATATGAGCGAGATGGGGGGGGGGAGGGAGGAAAGAGAGAGAATTACTTTTTCTTCAACTAGTATGATGTCCAAGCTGTTATATTCTTGATGTTGGTCCATCTGAATATGGAAAATCTATTAGAAAATAACAACAATAACAACAATGGCAACCATAACTAATCACTTCCTTTTATCATAACTGTCACAGTAGAAGTACAAAATGCAAAATATAGCTTAAAAGAGTATACAAAATGACATTTAATTAAAAAGTGAGGAAACAAGAATGAAAGAAAAATATAGTAATCAACGGACACCTAAAGCACATAATTACTGTTACTTCTGAGTGGGTCTTTACTATTTGTCTATGGATAGAAATCTTGCCAGACTAAAACATCTATCTGCTTAACTATTAGTATACAGTTTTCTGTGAATTGCTAGGGGAGGATACTATCACCCTCACCCTCCTCCTGCATACCAGAAATTCCAAGCTCAGCTGTCTCTTTTCTCCCTGTGAAATAGCCCCTCCCTCCTGTGACTCTGGACCACATTCCACCATAATTACAGTTGTTTCATGAATTGTGTAATGAGCCTTCAGCACCACCTAGGTAGTCAGCCTGCAAAGTGAGATTCTGCCCATGCAACAAAACCTCCCCTTATGGCTTCAGTGATCAACCTGATTTATAATGGAAAAGGTGATATGTCAGGTATCACAGTCCCAAGATGCTTAGAGATTTATATGCCAAGAGAAAAACTTGGATATAACTTGCTGGCTGAGTGGTAACCAGTGCAGGTACCTCATAATGGTAGACTATGTGATTTAAAGCTACACCTATTTTTGAACCCAATGTTTATGAAACTATATTCTCACTTCCTAGCCCTACAAAGGTTATACCACTAAAAAGTAGATCATAACTTTTATGCTGCTTCACTTCCCCACCCCATCATATAGCTTAACAGAAATCAATTAGTAGAGTTAATACATGATATTTGTGTATTGCAATATGGTCTTTATGAAATATAGGAAATTCCATCTTCTTAAGGTTCATCAACTTTATGAACTATTTCTGTGCAAGAGTAATTGGTAAATGGATATCAGAAGTCTAAAAAAAGGAGTGCATCTGTTGTCCAAATGTAATGGTTTTGAGTTATGCTGTTGGTGTAAGCAGCATACTTTTCAATATTTAATAAGAAAAATTGTGACTTAGAACGATTAGATAGTATCTGGTGTATATCCATCAAAGGCATTCCTAAAGAAGATCAATGTACACTATATTGGAAGGGTGTACAAAGGTAGAACAAAATATTTCTAGATCAGTAATGATTTCAGAATCAATTGAATCATAGACCTTAGAATGATGGTTAGGGCGCTGCAGCCAGCATTCCTGGGAAGCCAACACTGTCCGATACAAGACTTTTTCATTCCAGGAGGTTTGGCTGCACGAGTTGCTGTTTGATTCAGGCTTTAGGATATGTCTCATTAGAAAATAAATTCTGAGGGGTGGGGGAAGGAAGCCAAAACAATTTAATAAATGACTTGATTATCAGATTCCCCTTTGTCTGTAGTTATTTTCTTTGGTATGTTGCTTCACATCATGCTTGCTCTTTCATCATTTCCTTCCTTTTAATGCCTTTAAGCTTTATAAGTATAAACTAAAACATTCCCCCAAAGTTAGAAACTCAAAATATGCCTTTCCTTTTCAGAAACACCCACAAGCTAATCTGGTGGGTTTCCTTAAACCATGAAATCTATCAAATGTGAAAGCTTCAAAGTGTTGTTTACGTGCTTCATATCTGCAAGCCACAAAAACATAACCTGTGGATCAGGCCTTGTACCCATGACCCACTGACTTCTTGACATCTTGAGGTTATGCATCCCAAGCATGTATAAGCAGGAAACGCCAAACTTCTTTCAGCCACATCCTGGTGTGACTGCAGTGTAAATTAGAGCTGTGTGAAAACCCTGGGAAAAAAATAGTTTGGCATGGATGCCTGGTTTTCCTTTCCTTCTCTGTCCCCTTTTAACCAAGTATGTGGAATAAGAATTATTCTAATTAATCTGTGGAACTGTTAAATACTAGAGATTTTTTTTTTAAAAAAATCTGAATAAAATAAAATAAAAATCTGGGACTGGAAACATTTCATCAGGAGAATTAAGTTTCTACTTGCACCTGTAAATGAGATATATCAAAGAGATACGAACGCTTCTGAAATAAAAACTGAGGGGAAATCAACACTTTGGCAAGAGATTATTTTGGATCACTACTAATTGTTTAAATTAATGGAAAGTGGTGGGTTTAACAACTGTTGTGTTTGTTTGTTACTATTGAGACTCAGAGTTCACTGTCTCCACTTGTAAAATAAATAAGTTTTCCTTTTCCTTCCATAAATTTTACAAGAAAATGAAGCTTACTGAGTTAAAACAGCCTGAGTCTTGGTGGCTCAGGCTGTTAAATGCCTAGTACTTAAGTTCCAGCTGCCTACAATTACTGTAGGCTCGAATCCCACCAGGCTCAAGGTTGACTCAGCCTTCCATCCTCTCGGAGTAGGTAAATTGAGGACCCAAGATTGTTGGGAGCAATAAGCTGACTTTGTAAAAATGCCGCTTAGTAATAAGCAGGCATATACAATGGAATGAAGGCTATTGCTGAGCACATTGGGTTGTGCTCCAAAAAACATTGTAAGCCGCCCTGAGTCTTCAGAGAAGGGCAGCATATAAATGTAATTTTTTTTAAAAAAACAGCTTTCACAATTGTTTTATGTGGAATCAGTGGCAGATTAAAAAAAAGTGCACCATGGGGGAAAAAATTAGATTGTATCAGAGAGGTCTGTTCTATTGTTATAATAAGCATTTAAAAGATGCTGTTTATGATAATACTTTCAAGTAACAAGATTGAAGTCCTTTGCAGATCATTTTTAAGAGACAAGGTTCATTGTGTTCCAAACACAACAAATATACCATGTTAAGTGGAGGAAATTAGAAATTGGGTTCTGTATATATACAGGTAGGTTGCATTAAGTCCTAGTAGGATAATAGTTTCATTTACAACTGCAATTGGAAACAGGTTGTAGAATGAAAAATCACAGGACCACATCTGACTTATGATGGCAGTTTGCCAGTTTTGACTGTGGTTGTTAAGCAAATCATAATAGATTGTTAAGTTTAATGTAACGTAACCACAACTTGTGACTTCTTTCCATCTTCCCCATTGAGCGTATTTGTTGGAAGCAGGCTGTTGAAGGTTGAAAATGGCAATCATGTGAATGCTGTGATCATCAGAAATGTATGTCAGTTGCCAAATGCCCAAATCACAATCACATCACCATTGGGACAATGCAATGGCTACAGCTTCAAGGACTGGCTGTAAGTCTCAGTATTCATGCTGTTGTAACTTTATCTTATTTTATTTTATTTATTCATATTTATATCCCGCCCTTCTCCGCAGACTCAGGGCGGCTTACAGTTTTTGGGATACAACCCAATGCGCTCAGCAATAGCCTTCATTCCATTGTATATGCCTGCTTATTACTAAGCAGCATTTTTACAAAGTCAGCTTATTGCCCCCAATAATCTTGGGTCCTCACTTTACCTACCCAGAGAGGATGGAAGGCTGAGTCAACCTTGAGCCTGGTGGGATTCAAGCCTGCAATAATTACAGGCAGCTGGAGCTAAGTGCTAGGCTATTAACAGCCTGCACCACCAAGGCCCTTTGATTGGTTGCTGAACAAGTGGTAATGGATTAAGGTAAAGGTAAAGGTTCCCCTCGCACATACCTGCTAGTCGTTTCTGGCTCTAGGGGGCAGTGCTAATCTCCATTACAAAGCTAAAGAGTCAGCACTGTCCAAAGACATCTCCATGGTCACATAGCCAGCATGACTAAATGCAAAAGGCGTGCCTTCCCACCAAAGTGGTCCCTATTTTTCTATTTGCATTTTTACATGCTTTTGAACTGCTAGGTTGGCAGAAGCTGGGACAAGTAATGGGAGCTCACTCCGTTATGCAGTGCTAGGGATTCGAACCACCAAACTGCCAATTTGTTTGATCAACAAGCTCAGCGTCTTAGCCACTGAGCCACTGTGTCCCTTGATAGTGGATTAACTGTACTTTAAAAAGTTATAGAGTAACTGTAATCATAATCCACTGTCCTGTCCCAGACCAACCACAAACAAATATGTGATGGAGTTGTTTTGTTCTCTTTATTAAATGAGGCTTGCAAACACATGCACTTGAAGTATAGACACAAGTTTCCCACCAAATTTCAGCAAGTCTGAACAGTTTCAAAACAAAGTGGCAGGCAGGAGAATAGTGAGGTGGAGTCTGAGGATTGGAGTTGGAAACAGATTAATCAACTGGTACAGGTTCACAAATTAAGGCACACACCCTGGGAGTTAACAGGCAGTTGTCCTCAATGGAAAGCTTGTGCTTGCTGCTTCACTTAAATAACAGCAGTCCCAGTATAGGTCATTTAGTGGGGCTGATGCTGTGATGTACTCCATCAGCCCACTTCATCAGAACTCATAGGATCAACTCATTGCATAAAACCTCATAACATGAACATCTCTGGATCATGTTGGTTAATAATGATGGGGTTGTTTTTAATGAGTTGGGTTGAGTTTTCAACTTTTAGCAATTTGTTGCTAAACTGTTCTTTTTACACATTATTTGTTGCCTAGATTCACTTTTGGGGGACAAACAGTCATGCAAATTTGTGTAAATAACATTAAATGTTTCAATAACCCTCTCAAGACCTATCCAGATAGCTCTTCAATCCTTAAGTGGATCTCAGCAACTTTATCCTCCAGATGCCTAGAAAACTCTCCATAGTGACCCCATAAGTATTCCTTCTCCCTATCCTTCTCTAAGAGTCTGGATCATTTTTAAAAGACCTACTGGATGGCAATCTGCTGATCAGAGAACAAAGTTTTACCATCCTTATCACCATAATGTAGGCCCAAGGATGGGTTTTTATGTGTATTCAGTCAGATTTATTAATCATTGTATGCCAGTTACTCTCTATGTATCCCTTGATGTGCTTCATTCCCCTGGCTTCATGGAAAACCAACAGATTCCCCAGTTGGCAAACTGGAAGCCAAGCAGTTCCATTAAATTACTAATTAATTCAGACTATCCTCCCCTTCTGGTACTCCCAATGGAAGTCATTATTTCAATGGGAAGGATTAATCAGATATTTCCCCTTTATTTAGTCTAAGCTATGGGAAAGACAATCAAACAACCTATGAATTTCAAGGAGAATTCCTACCCATAGAAGATATTAAAAGTTAATTCATCAAAATATTTTTCTTAGCCTTTATTTTATATTAGCTTCCCTTGGAAAAACCCTTGCTGCTTTCTCAATTCTGACTGAGAAAGAACATGCTGAGATGCAAAAAAATATTGGTACATTTTTAAATGACACAGAAGGGAGAATTGTAAAAACTACCACTTCATAGTATAAGGGCAGCAGCTGCAGTAAGTAATGAAAAAGTTTTATCTTGAGAAATATGAATCCCTTTGTTGTTTGAACCTGATACCAGTGATAGAGGAACATTTATCAGCTTGGTTTAGATTCAACTCAATATTAATGACATTTTTAATGTGGTGAGGGGGAGAAGAAAAAGAAACTTCATGATGAGTTGAGTAGCAAAAACAAAGTGTAAGAGAATTGCATAGCACCAGAGGATCATAGCAGGTCTTAGAACATAGAACATAGAAAAATATGGTTGGGGACTTCTGGTGGCACTTCCATCGAGGACGGACGGAGACTGAGATTGTGCATGGCTTCAATCCATGCTTACCCTGTTGGAGGGGTCCCTACAGGACCGGAACCATCAGACCCACCTCGGAGGGGTGGGGGAAGAGGGGAAAACTTCCAGCCAGGTTGAGGGGAACTGCATCTCCCCTCTCTGGCTTAGTATATTCCCCTGGAAGACAGGGATAAGCGGCAGTTTTAATGGCTGCTCTGAAGACGAGAAGCTATCAGGACTTAAGTGTGTGCTGGAGCAGTGAAGTGGTGAGTGGCATGTAACCAGATAAGGGAAGCTGAACTTTTTGTTTCAATAACCCTGAAAAGCAGAAAGAAAGATTCCTTGCTTGAGAGTATAACAATGGCAAATGGAAAACAAGAGGACAATATAAGGCAAATAAAAAACTGGATTACAAAAGAGCTAAAACTAACTTAAAGATGGAATTGGGAATAATATACAGAACCTGGCATTAATTAGACATTGGATAAAATGCTGAACTTGCTTGGAATTGAGTATACTTAAAAAAAGTTAATGGTTGAAATGGTTGAAAATTAACGTTATTAGACTAGAAAAAATGAAAAAAGAAAATAACTTTGAAAAGTGGAAGCAATATAGAGCGCCACCTAATGGTACAAGACATTTTTTCCTGGATGACTTCATGGAAAATTACTGGTCTTTTAAATGCGTGAATGAGAAAAGATATGAAATAAAAGACTTTAACACAACAAAAACCCTGGAAGCTTAAAAGAAAAAGGGGGAGATTGCAGCAAGAGGATAAATGAAGGCAACATCTTGGGATTGTTGGGGGTTGACTGTGCAAAGGAAATAGAAGGACCAACAAGGAAAAGAGAAATAAACAGAGTTGGCAAGGATTACAAGATAAAGAATAACTCAACTGATTAAAAAATGGAAGAAGCAAGCAAAGAATTTAAGTTGGAACTGCGAATGGTGAAAGAAATGTTAAAAGAAAGAAGGGGACTATTGGACATACTGGCAGAAAAAGTAATGCAATTTATAGCAGAACAAAGAAACCCTAGAGAGGAGGAGCCAAAGAAAGAGGAAAACAGCCCAGATGGACATGGTTGTCCCCTTGCGGCCTCTCCCTTGCCGGAGACCTCGTTTAGCTCCTTGGTTCTCGGAGGAGCTTCGGGGAATGAAGCGGCAGAGGAGACGCCTAGAGAGTAGGTGGAGGACTAGTCGCTCTGAGTCTGACCGTCTCCAGTTAAGAGCCTATATCAGGACTTACCTGGAAGCGATCAGAGCTGCGAGATGTTCTTACTTCTCCGCTCTGATCGCGTCTGCAGATGATCGCCCTGCGGCCCTGTTTAGGGTCACTCGCTCCCTCTTGCAATTGAGGGGGAGGGGACCCTCTGCGGGGAGAGCAGAGGATTTTAGTCTACATCTGGCGGATAAGGTCGCTCAGATTCGGGCTGGCTTGGACTCTGACTGGCAGGATGTTGACGATGGCGTGGCGACGAGTCTTGTGGATCCGGTTTGGGTTGAGTTTGACTCTGTCTCCCTGGATGAAGTGGACAGGATCATGCGGAGGCTGTCTTCCACCACGTGTTTATTGGATCCGTGTCCTTCCTGGTTGGTTTATGCCTCCAGGGAGGTTACACGTTGGCTCCAGGCAGTTATCAACGCTTCTTTGAGTGAAGGGGTTTTTCCTGCCGCCCTTAAAGAGGCGGTGGTGAGACCCCTCCTTAAGAAGCCTGCTCTGGACCCAACCGTTTGAATAACTATCGTCCAGTCTCCAACCTTCGCTTTTAGCGAAGGTTGTTGAGAGCGTGGTGGCTCAGCAGCTTCCGCTGTTCCTGGAGGAAACTGATTACCTTGACCTGTACCAATCGGGTTTCAGGCCTGGGCACAGCACCGAGACAGCATTGGTCGCATTGGTGGATGATCTCTGGAGGGCTCGGGACAGGGGTTTTTCCTCTGTTCTGGTCCTTTTAGATCTCTCAGCGGCTTTCGATACCATCGACCATGGTATCCTTCTGCGGCGGCTCGGGGTTGGGTGTGGGGGCACCGTGTTACGGTGGTTCTCCTCTTACCTTCGGACCGTTCGCAGTCGGTGTTGACGGGAGAGCAGAGGTCCGCCCGAGGCCTCTTAGTTGTGGAGTGCCTCAGGGGTCGGTTCTCTCACCTCTCCTGTTTAATATCTACATGAAACCGCTGGGCGAGATCATCCGTGGTTTTGGGGTGAGGTATCATCAATATGCAGATGATACCCAGTTGTATATCTCCACCCCAGACCAGATCAATGATGCTCTCTCGGTGATGTCCCGTGCCTGGAGGCGGTGCAGGCTTGGATGGGGTGTAACAGGCTCAGACTCAACCCGGCCAAGACTGAGTGGCTGTTCTTACCAGCATCTCGGGTTTCAGTTGATGTGCCATCTTTGGTCATGGGGGAGGTGTTACCCCCGTGGATAGGGCGAGGAATCTGGGCGTCCTCCTGGATGCACAGCTCAGTTTGGAGGAGCAGGTGGGAGCTGTGGCCAGGGGGCTTTCGCCCAGGTTCGGCTGGTTCGCCAGCTTCGCCCTTACCTGGACCGAGATGCTCTTGAACGGTCACTCATGCTCGTCACGTCCAGGATCGACTACTGCAATGCTCTCTACATGGGGCTTCCCTTGCGGATTACCCGGAGGTTGCAGCTGGTGCAGAATGCGGCTGCGCGGCTGTGATGGGGGTATCCCGATACTCCCATGTTACACCCCTCCTGCGACCTGCATTGGCTACCGGTTGCCTTCGGGTTTCCTTCAAGGTGTTAGTAACAACCTACAAAGCCCTTAATGGCATGGGTGCAGGGTACTTGCGGGATCGCCTCCTGCCTGCATCACAGTCCAATCGCCCGTGCGCTCCCATAGGAGGGGCCTTCTGGGAATACCGTCGGTCAGGCATTGTCGGCTGGCGGCTCCCAGAGCTAGGGCCTTTTCTGTGGGAGCCGCCCTGTGGAATCAGCTTCCTGCGGATCTGCGTTTGGCCCCTGATCTCCGCTCCTTCGTCGAGACTTGAAGACCTGGCTGTTTCAGCAGGCCGGCCTGGATTGACCTGGGGGTGGGTAGTTTTAATTTTGTTGTTTTAGTGATTTTATTCTTTTAACTTTTGGTAATTTGGACTTGTTTTTATTTGTATTGTTGTATATCTTTTGTATGTTCGCCGCCCTGAGTCCTTCGGGAGTAGGGCGGCATACAAGTCTAAATAAATAAATAAATAAATAAATAAGATTCAGAGACCTTGTCAAAAGACATAAAAGGAATTAAAACTAAGACATTGATGACAGAGATAATAAACAAAAGAGAAAAGGTTCCCAAGAGTAAGCAAAAGAAGAAGAAGCTGTACAAGAAGAAATTTCAAAAAAGAGAAAAGGAAAAGGTGGGAGGAAAGATGGGTGATTGGCAGATGGAAATAAAAGTAATATTAGAGGAAAAAAGAGGGATAAAGAGGAAAGACCAGGAAAACTTAGTAAAGAGAAAGCTGGCTAAAACTAAGAGAAATGACAAGGCCGAGAGATTTAGAAATAAGGGTTAGATATAGCATAAAAGGGGGATACCACATGAGAATGTATCTTTGTATTCTATTTTTATTAGAAATGTAGACTGGGCAGATTTGAAGGTTATAACTTACTGGGAATTACCTTAAGATTATTGGATAATTATAAATGAGAAAAATGAAGATGGAGTGAGCGATATTAAGAGGGTTCTATTGTTATCAATCCTTTCACATGTGTATGTGTGTGTGTGTGTGTGTGTGTGTTTTCGTAGGTTTTCACGGGTACAGGTATGCAGATCTTGGTGTGTTTGGGTCTTTTCGCATGTAAGTTTGAGAGTATCTTGGCAACGTTTTGACAAGGTTCCACTCGCCATCTTCAGGCTGGTGCTTTCGGCTTCGTGTTTGCAAGCATGAAGCCAAATGCACCAGCCTGAAGATGGTGAGTGAGACCTCATTAAAACATCACCAAGATACTCTCAATCTTACACGGAAAAAAACTCAAACATGCCAAGACCTGCATGCATACGTACATACATACATACATACATACATACATACATACATACACATACATATTCTAAAACATGCTAATGACTATTTAAATGACATTAGGAAAACAGAGAATATGATGATTTGGGTGGAATTATGGTATTAATTATATTCAAAAAGTGTGAATTAGGGTTATATAAGTGCTACAGGTTGAAATTGGTCAAAGGGAAGTAAAAGGGGAAATTAACTCTGTTTTTACCTTTTTTTTCCTTTGTGGTATACATGAAATAGAAAATGCAATTGATTATACAAAGCATATGAGAAAATAGAAAATATAATGAAATAGGAGGGATTATGTGGGAAAGTAAAATATTTATAATGAATGTATTATGTTATAATCAAAAGCAGGGGAATGAAAATTTATTAAAACTATATAGGTAAATTTTGGCTAAGTGGAAACAAAGGGGAAATTGAAATGATTATATGAATATCTCTGGAATATATATAAGATATATTGCAGATGGGGGGATATACCATGTGGATCCTAAATGTATTAATCTTATTTTACTTTTACTCATTTTTTTTCATTGACTGTCGAATAATATATTGGTCTTGAGAAAGTTATAGATGACAACAATACATAATGTAACATAAAATAGGTGGTAAGCTGAAAATGGAAATAATAGGGGATAAAGAAATGAAAATATATGTGAGGATGAAATGATTTTGATATTGAATTAATGAATTGAAAAATGAAAGGGAAATTTATTTAAAGATTAGTTGAATGGATAATAATTTGAGGGGATATTAATTAAGAAAGTTGAAAATGTAACTATGACTATGTATAAGTATTGTAATCTGGAACCACGTTGCTCACATGAAGAGATGTGTAAAAAATAAAAATAAATAAACTTTGATTAGAAAAAAGAAAAAAGAAAAAAGGTTTGGAAGGGACCTTAGAGATCTTCTAGTCCAACCACCTGCACAAGGAAGAGACTCTACACCATTCCAAATGGCTGTCTTGAAGGATTTGAAAAAGTTAGGCAAGATTCTCTACTGCAGGTGGACTTACTCTACTTCTGAAAGCAACATCAGTCTGGTCAGTGAGAGCATCACCACTTAAAAATCAAAGGGTTCATTCTCATGAATCCAAAAATTGCTTGCGAAACTTATAGCACAAGCCAAATGCTTTTCCATGGGATTAATCTCTGAATAAAGCCTATTAATTGACTCATGATTTACTCATGCTCAAACCTTTATAGTATTGTGCTGTTAAGCATTTTTATTGTGGATAAATTATGCATTATTTAAACCTCTTATTCTTCGGAATCATCAACTACTAAAATATAAGATGTTAACTTATTTTAACTTAAATCAAAATATTGTCTTTTAAAAAATTACCAGCAGAGAGAATGAATGTTAGTCTCTTCTCCCAATTGAGGATTAGAAGACTGCTCCACTGTGAAATGCAGAAAACAAGATCAGAAACTTGACAAGTTCCATATGTCATTCTAAATTACTCTACCTCCAGGAAAGTTCTGCTTCTCTTCTACTATGGAAGCAGACAGCTTTAATTTTCTTAGTCTCTTGCATGAATTCCTATCCAAGCACTAAAAGCTACAAAATGGCAAAGGCTGAAAGGCCCAGGGGGTTGGCAATATGATACGGGGTCTTTCAGCCCTAGGTCACTGGTTTGAATTTGCTCTAGGTTGATATGGCAACCAAAATTCTTACCATATGACAGTTGGATATAGCCTTAAGTCTATTAATGAGCTGAGGGGGTCTACATGCAAGCTTCCCAGATGGCCTTGTTGACATCTTGAATGACCTTCTCACCTTCACCCTTGGATATAATCCATCCAGGTCATTGCTAAGGTGTATTGATTGGGCAATGTTGGTCAGATCATATTATACTTGCCTAGGTTGTTTCTGTGTGCTGCCTGACAACATACATGTGGTACTCAGTGTCTGAGAGCCCTAAGAGCAACCTTAAGACTGCATCATTTATGGAACACGTGAATGACCACAAGGATCTTCCACCTCCCAAATACCCCATAATTTTCAATACATGCTTTTGAAAACATATTCCTTGTGGATTAAAGACTTACAATTTAAGCATTGCCAAGACAAGCTATCCAGCAGAATTATAAATAACATACAAATAGCTTTCTCTATAATTACTGTGGTCAATTATGCTAACAACAGCAGATAGACTTTTATTTTCCTGCAAAGGAATACTCAGTTGGTGAGGCTCTTCATTGCCATTGGTGGGAAGGAGGGGAAATCAGTGAGGCAAAACAATGGAATTCAAAAAGATCTGCCAAATAATGCATTAAACATTGCCAGAACTAATGGTGAGCAATGCCAAACTATTCCCTATTTTTGTAAATATTTGAAATCTGGATTTACTATAATACAATCTCACTTAAAAATAAAAGTTTTATAAAGCTAGCAAATATCATCTCCACAAAATTTTTAAAAGATTTTTAAAAATGTTTAGTATGGAAAATTTTTAAGAAATGATTTTTATAATATATCATGCTATGTGGTAACATTTGGTTGACATTGGTAGATTTTGAAAAGCTAAGCAGAGCCAGCCCTGTACCTAGTACTTCTACACTGAACTATTTATTTATTTATTTATTTATTTATTTATTTATTTATTTATTTATTTATTTGACTTGTATGCCTCCCCCTCTCCAAAAGGACTCAGGGGGCTCACAACTAAAAAGAAACAATAAATTAATTATCTAAAACACTGTTAAATAATACAAGCCAATTTATCTAAAAACCCTTAAAAATTTAAAATATAAAACCACCCCTCCCAAGAGGTCAGCACAGCCCACCCTGTCCAAATAGCCAGGTTTTCAAATCGTGGTGGAAGGTGTGAAGGTCAGGGGCCAAATGGAGCCCCAGGGGTAATTGATTCCATAAGGCGGGAGCCGCCACAGAGTAGGCCCTCCCCCGGGGCACTGCCAAACGACACTGGGTCGCAGATGGCACCCTGAGGAGCCCCTGCCTGTGTGCTCATACAGGGCGGTTGGCATTCGATGCTGGGAGGAGACACTCCCGTAAATATCCTGGACCCATGCCTTGTAGGACTTTGAATGTTTGTACAATGCTAGTTGTTCAACTAGCAGGATATCCCTAAAATATAGACTAAATTAAAAAGGCAATTAATTATATGGACCTATCCATGAAACAATCAGGAGTTTGGCTTGGTCTGATCTTTTTTTCTTCTTCAGAGGACAAAATGAGAAGCAATGATAACTTCTTAGGTAGTGCTGTGAAATTCTCATTCTTTGCCACAGCTCATAGAAATCTGCTGGGGGTAAAACCACTCACATACAAAGTGAGGTATAATGAATATGCTGATTGCAGCTAATTCTCCTGTCTCCTTATTTATCAAACTGCAAGTAGAAAATTTGAACAGATGCTTGGTTGGAGGCATCTCAACAGTCTTCCACAACCTAATGTCCTTCAGATATGGCAATGAGGTCTGTAAATCCCGAGAGATATAAACCAATACATTTACACAGCCTTAACCAAGGAAGAGTTCTCCAAACAGCTGTTTGAAGAACCTGGGGTAATTCCAGTTAATCTGACATTGGGGGAAAACCTTGCTGAGGACCAACTAATAGTCATTTCTAAGAAATACTTTTTTTTTCATTTTAATTTCACTGATAGGATCATGCTGACAGGTTTTGGAATTGATTTTTTTTTTGCATGAGTTGAAATTTTTCCCCTCATATTGCAGAACCAAGTATGTAGCAGTAATTTCCCTACCCCCGCCCCACTTGAAGAGGAAGTGAGAGATTTGTTTTTCAAGAAGTAAATTGCTTAAAAACAGAAGGGAAATCCCAAAGGTTTTGACTCTTGAACCAAGTAGGGGAAACTGATAACTTCTTTTAAGAATAAGGTTTATTTCCCTTATTTTTTAGACTAATTGGAACAGTGAGAGTCAGTATCACATATTAACACGCCAACTTCTTCTGGGGCATTTTGTTTTACTCATAGACTGAAACAAACCAGATTCCCAACTAGGCAGAATTTCCCCTTTTATTTTATACAGTTATCAAATAAAATAATAAGTAAGCAGGAGCTGAGTAAGATGGAAGGCTTTTTCATAATTGTTTTGTTGACATAGCTTATTCCATCTTTCTGAAAAACTCACTCTCCTATTTGCTCAGAATTGCAAGCTATTGCCTCTGTCATCCCCTCCACCCCGATAATTGACCAGTCTGCTCTTCCTTGGACAAGTTTGCTTAGAAAGCCAGAACTGTGAGTCAGAATATATTTAAATAGCCAGTAATAATATGCTTGGACCACCAGTTAAGACACAACATGACCAGTTTCTGTAGGGGTTCTAAAATGTACTCATTCTGAGAAATCCTTTCTGTTCTCTTTAGCTCCTAAATTAAATTTTGAAAAGAAAGGAAACCCATGTTCCAGAGGAATCAGAGAGAAGTTATATGGCTTAGGTTCCTACATACCTACCAATCTCCAGAACCTGTCTAGGGAAGGAAAGGTGGGTGAGAGTGATTTTAACATTGCAGATTCTCAGAATCTGCTATGTGAAACCAGAGGATAATAAGAGCTCTTCCTTCTGATGGCTTGCTTGTTATCTAAGACAGCACTCTCATGACATAAACAATGGCATGTCAGGAAAACTGGCCCAACATTGCTAAGCAAAATTTAGTTCAACATAAAACTTGAAAAATCTTCCTTTGCCATCATCACTAGAATGGAAGCGTTGCCATCACAATCTGCTCTGTTCTTTGTGAATACAGCAGCAGCAGATTCAGCTGGTGCTCAGCTTTTCAATAGGCAGATCTGTCTTTAGTTCTTGAATGCATACAAGTTCATTTCTTCTACAATCATCCCAAATATCCCAGCACAATTTCCACATGATTATATGTCTGCTGGATGTTCGTTTTCAAAAAGGATGCAGTGCAATCAATCTGGCTACTTAAAAAACAAACAAACATGGATACAGAAAATGTGCCATGCTATGGGGAATACTGTCTAGAAAGAATGAAAGAAACCACATGTTTTGGAAATCATTAACTGATGCCAAAAGCTAACAGCAATTTGGATTAAAGGTATATCTAAAACAATAAAACACAAAATTACAGCTAGGTTTCTAGCTAGCTATAAAGAAGACTCATTAAAGTTGTGGGAATATAGTGATTCTTTGCTTATTTGGACCAATTTTGGATGTGTTGTCTCTAACTATAGCTACAGAGGCAACCAAAGACATAAATGCAACAAATAAATACTGTATCCCACTTGCCTAATAGGTGAATATTGGATCAATTCTCAGAATAATAATAGCTTGCTCAAAAATGAATATTGCTTCTCAAATAGATCCCGGTTGGCTCCTTGGTTTTCAGGGGAGCTCTGGGAGATGAAACATCGAAGGAGGAGCCTAGAGAGCAGGTGGAGGGTGAGCCGCTCCGGATCTGACCGTGCCCAGTTAAGAGCCTATATTAGGACTTATCCGGTGGCGATGAGAGCAGCGAGGTGTGCATACTTCTCTGCTCTCATTGTATCTGCGCATGATCGTCTGGCTGCCCTGTTTAGGGTCACTCGTTCCCTCCTATATCAAGAGGTGAAGGAGGATCCATTGCAGGGTAGAGCAGAGGAATTTAGCCAACATCTGATAGATAAGGTCGCTCAGATCCGGGCCGGCTTGGACTCAGACTGGCAGGGGTCGGAGGACGGGGTGACGGTGAATCTGGCTGATACCATCTGGGTTGAGTTTGATCCTGTTTCTCTCGATGAAGTGGACAGGATCATGTGGAGGCTGAGCTCCACCATGTGTTTATTGGACCCGTGTCCTTCCTGGTTGGTTTATGCCTCCAGGTAGGTTACACATGGCTGGCTCCAGGCAGTTGTCAACACTTCTCTAGGGGAGGGTTCCTTCCCTGCTGCCTTAAAAGAGGTGGTGGTGAGGTGTCTCCTCAAGAAGCCTGCCTTGGACCCAGTCATTTTGAATAACTATTGTCCAGTCTCCAACCTTTGCTTTTTAGCGAAGGTTGTTGAGAGCGTGGTGGTTCAACAGCTACCGATGTTCCTGGAGGAAGCTGATTACCTGGATCCATACCAATTGGGCTTCCGACCCAGGCACAGCACGGAGACAACATTGGTCGCGCTGATAGATGATCTCTGGAGGGCTCGGGACAGGGGTTTTTCCTCTGTCCTAGTCCTATTAGACCTCTCGGCAGCTTTCAATACCATCGACCATGGTATCCTATTGCAGCAGCTTGGGGGATTGGGAGTAGGAGGCACCGTTTTATGGTGGTTGTCCTCCTAGCTCTCGGGCCGCTCACAATCGGTGTTGGCAGGGGGGCAGAGGTCGAGCCTTGGGCCCCTCTTTTGTGGGGTGCCCCAGGGGTTGGTCCTCTCACCTCTCCTGTTCAACATCTATATGAAGCCGCTGGGTGAGATCATCCATGGTTTGGGGTGAGGTATCACCAATATGCAGATGATGCCCAGCTTTACATCTCCACCCCAGACCACATCAGTGATGCCCTCTCCATGATGTCCCGTTGTCTGGATGCAGTGCAGATCTGGATGGGGAGGAACAGGCTCCGACTCAACCCGGCAAAGACTGAGTGGCTGTACATACCAGCATCTTGGATTACTCAGGATATACCATTTTTGGTCATGGGGGGAGAGGTGTTGCTCCCCGTGGACAGGGCATGCAATTTGGGTGTCCTCCTGGATGCACAGCTCAGTTTGGAGGAGCAGGTGGGAGCTGTGTCCAGGGGGGCATTTGCCCAGGTGCGATTGGTTCACCAGCTGCATCCTTACCTGAGCCAAGATGCCCTACGGACAGTCACTCATGCACTCGTCACCTCCTGACTCTACTACTGCAATGCCCTCTACATGGGACTTCCCTTGCGGACCACCCGGAGGTTGCAGCTGGTGCAGAATGTGGCCGCGATGGGCTGTGGGCTGTGATGGGAGTGTCCCGATACTCCCATATTACACCCCTCCTGCGCGACCTGTATTGGTTGCCGGTTGCCTTCCGGGTGAGATTCAAAGTGTTGGTAACAACTTATAAAGTCCTACATGGCTTGAGTCTGGGGTACTTGCGGGAGCATCTCCTGCTGGCATCATGCTCCGATCGCCTGGTACGCTCCCACAGACAGGGCCTCCTTAGGATACCATTGGCCAGACATTGTCGGTTGGCGGTGCCCAGGGCAGGGCCTTCTCTGTGGGAGCACCCACCCTGTGGAACCAACTCCCCTTGAGCCTTCATTTGGCCCCCATCTCCTTCCTTCCATGACCTTAAGACCTGGCTTTTTCAACAGGCCAGTCTGGACTAACCAAGTGGAGGGGAGGGTTTGTTTTAGAGAGTTTTTTAATTTTAATTGAATTTTAATTCTTAGGCTTGTATTTAGTTTAATTTTTTTTTATTGTAAAATTTGTAATGAGTTTTATATTGTTAGCCACCCTGAGTCCTTAGGGAGAGAGGGCGGCATACAAGTCTAAATAATAATAATAATTATTATTAAAATATTCTACTTTGCCCATTAGTTTTGGAGGAGGGCTGAAAAATGACATGTAGCTAAAATCCCTATTTAGAGATGTTTTGGAGGCATCCTATAGTTATTGGGAGGCCGTGTGACCAATGGGTTTATCAACCTGAAATAGACCACACTTCTCTTTGCACTGGGGGGCTACTATGCCATCAAAGGCATCTGTTGTGATGGTGGGGTAATTAAGATGGCATGTATGACTATGCAATTGATTCATTGCCTATATGCAAGGTCAAAGCAGATTCAAAATGGTAGACTTCAATTATGTGATTGTATCATCCTTCCTCCACCTCAAAAGGTGCCCTGTAGGTTAGAATATGGTTTTTGTTTTTGACTTAATATTGTATTAAATATTAAGTATGCACTATTGCTTGTAAATGGTGGTTGATAGTTTAAAGTTGTGTGGCCACCACAAATGATGGCTTATTCATTAAATGACAAACCAAACCACATTAGCAGAATCTAGCCTACGTTTCCATTGCCAATCATAAAAAATCTGAGAAATGCATATGGCAAGACTAAGAGAACCATCTTAGAAGAGTTACCAGAGCCATTGAACAAAATGTAATTTACTTGTTAGTCCTTCTGGAAGCAGTTTGCTGACCAAAAAAAAACCATCTTCTTATATGAGGACTTTACTCATTTGGTGCAATTCTGTGTGCTCCAGAGTTAGTTTACAAGTCTTTGTGAGATGTTTGGCTTCTTTCTGACTCAAGAGAGCCTACCAAGGTTCAAGAAACAGTCTTGGCCAGAGTTCTTTGCATATTGCTGCATTTGCTGTGCTCCCCTAAAATAATTTATTCTTCTATCATTGTTTATGTAAATCTCCAAAGGGTTCATGGCTGCCTGGAGAAATGATATTAACCTGCCCTGCAACCCTTCATGCTCTGGTTACTTTTAAAGATACCTAAAGTATGGGCCTTGGTGGTGCAGGCTGTTAATAGCCTAGCACTTAGTTCCAGCTGCCTGTAATTATTACAGGCTCGAATCCCACCAGGCTCAAGGTGGACTCAGCCTTCCATCCTCTCGGGGTAGGTAAATTGAGGACCCAAGATTGTTGGGGGCAATAAGCTGACTTTGTAAAAATGCCACTTAGTAATAAGCAGGCATATACAATGGAATGAAGGCTATTGCTGAGCGCATTGGGTTGTATCCCAAAAATTGTAAGCCGCCCTGAGTCTCCGGAGAAGGGCGGGATATAAATATGAATAAAAATAAATAAAAATAAAATAAAGTGTACAGGTGGCTATTCTGCTTGGTGTCAAAAATTGCATTTCTATTGACTGGCAGTGGAGGGTTATAGCACTTAAAACTGCACTACTTTGCAAGGGTCTGAAAGCAGTGGCTGTCATCTGGATGGAAGAAAGAGAAGGGAGTTTCTCCAACTGAATACTGAGCGCCCCCATGGGGCCAGCTCACCACCTGGAGCCAGATTACATTTTATGAGTCATGAAAATTGGGGTTGATGTGATAATATGCTGGAGGGAGCCACTTCTGAGGGGAGGGTGAAACTGTGAGCGTTTACATTTTTCTTACCTAATCATTTAATTAGCGTAGCCAAGAAAAAGCTAAATCTCCCCTGTGATTACAGGCAGGAAGTTTCCGACAGAGAAATAATGTTGCAAAATGTGACATCCAGCACATCTGCAAGCTAGGAATTAAAACTTTTAGTTCCTACTAGGGCATAGTTGGAAAGCTGATTCTCAGAGGGAGGATTTTGCTCAGGTAAGTCCTCAGAACCATGGTAAGAAGGGTTTCCTAGCAATTAAATTTCAAGCAGCAACACTTCCTTTCCATCTACCACATAGGAAGGATGTGACCAACATCAAAAATAACTTTTGGTTAGGTTAGCAATGAATGTGCAAAGGAGATCTGACTGAAAAATATAACTGTCCCCTTGTTTGCTATGTATAGTTCACTCAAATATTCGCACATACTTGCTTAAGCATTTTACATTATATTAGTAAGATCGCTGAAATTTTGCAGAGTCACTTTTTTTTTCTGCAAGGGCTACAGATGAAAGCAAATACCAGGCCATTTCAACCTTTCAGGATTTTAATCTGCTGGGCAGTCTTTTAAAATAAGAGCTAGCACTTTCATCTCTGCTATGGAGAAGTGTTTCTTTTCACGCTTATCTTTTGCAGATGAGGCTAGTGTCAGGAAGTTTGGCAACTAGACTTACAACCAGATTAGAGCTTTGTATTTAATCAGGGCCAGCCTCCAAACCTAGGGCCTTCTGAAGCAAAGGATAAGACCTTGTAATCATCCTGATTTCTGTGTACATTAGCCAACTAAGTGGAAAGTTGAGTTTTATTTCAGCGGTGGTAGTAGAGCAGTCGCTTCAGAGAAGGCACTTTTTTTTTACTTTGAGGGTATAGAGTAAGTCATATGGGGGTACCCAACTCTGTATTCCAACTCTTTGATGATGCTGCTTCTCTTTCCCTGCCCTCCAGAATTGTCTTCCTGAGGTATTTATTACCCTTAATGAAAAAGCCTTAATAATAGAGCCAATCTTTCTGTTAGTGTTTCAGGTTAACTAATAAATGGGTATGTTCTGCATATTTGCTGGAGTCAAAAGGAAGGAAATCAAAACAATAAATAAAGGCCCAACAACTCTGTGATTGCCTCCACTCAAAGTATGCATGCGTATGAGTTATTTTTTAAAGTTTTTGCTTATGATTCTTGTGAGCAAACAGAATGTGGAAGTGAAATAGAAGGACAGCTGTCAGGAACTGCATTCCATTTCCACATCTGAAACCCCCAGGTTGCAAAAGAAAACAAATAGTTTGAAATACATCTTTTTTCAATAAGCCATTGCAGTGCCCCTGAACTGAAATGTTAAAGGACCCACATGGAGAAATAGGAAATTACTTTACTTTTTTTTTAACAGTAGGATATGAAAAGAGAAAATCTTGCCCCCTTTCCTGCCTGCTTTTACATCTTGTCACCACTTTCTGCTCTTTGATTGAAGCTCGTCATAAATTAAGGGACCAGGATTAAAATTACTTGGAAAGAGATGAAACTCTAGAGTCAGCTTTAGTGCATCAGCTTTCAGCCAAACTCAATGGGATAGAAGCTGTCTCTCATTAAGTGTGTGAGGAATGCTGACCACAAATCTTGCTTGCTTTTCAGGGGTTTGGAAACTATAACCAGCTGTCACTGTTGTGTATGGTTTATTAATAACCATTTATACCAGCAAAGCTTCATTAAATCATTCAGGCAGGTTTATGTGATATAAAGAAGGAAATGTAGCATCCATTCACTGAGGTTATCATTTTTGTTTGGAGTTAACTGTCCTGCTAAGCACTATTGTAACAATACTTTTTGTAACTATCAATTCAAGTCTCTTTTCATTATGCAAAATTAGTGTGTGTGTGCGTGTGTGTGTATACTTGAATTGAGACTTGAATATATATATATATATATATATATATATATATATATATATATATATATATTTCACAACAACAATCTTGTGAGATGGTTGAGGTCCCTGTGAGTTTTCCTGGTCCTGATCCAATTCTTTAACCATTTCAGTATGTTGGCTCTCCAGCAACCATGGCAAATGGTGACGGATGTTGAGGGCTTTAATTCAGCAACTTTAGAAGAGACACAGTTTTTAGTAGTTGTTGGATTCCCTCCTGGAATGACTTCTAAAACGATCCCACCAGTTTTCTTATTACCTCTTTTAGAGGTAATAAGAGGAGAAGGAACTTTTTGTCTCAACACTAATATAGTCATAGAACATACCTTTACCTTCCACTCCACTTCTTTAATAGCTATGATAATTCTAGAGAGTAAAAACTTGCCTTTAACCAACTAAGATCAATCTTTTAGACTCCTATAGTAGCAGCATGTTTCAGAGAAGAGACCCAGCATTATTTTCTGATTTAGAGCCACTTGGCTTTGGACTGATTGAGAAATAACCACAGCCAGAGCAAAAACTAAAATTAATTTATTGCTAGTTTTAATTCAATTTAAATCAAGTTTATTTGAACATTCCAAGAAACGCTGCTTTGAGAAAAAGCCGATGCTCTACGTTAGCACAGGACAATTTTGCAGTGAAAAGAAAGTAAAAGCCAAGAGCCCTGGGCACCTTATATGTTTTGAAAAATAAACAAAATGTATGCCTAGATGTTTCATTAAAAACTTGGAATATTTGCCAGAACATAAACCTGCCATGCAAAAACAATTTAAATAGTAAAAATGAAATAAATATGATTTTCATTAAGTCTCCCCTCTCTCCCTCCCTCCCTCCCTCCCTCCCCCCTCTCTTTCTCTGTGTATGAATGAATAGCCTATGTGGCATAATGGTTAAGGTAAGTGCTGGACTAGGAGCAAGGAGACCCAGGTTCTAGTCCTACCTTAGTAATAAAAACCAGTTGGATGACTTTGGGTCAACCATTCCCTCTTAGTCTAGACAGGAAAGTTGGAAAACTCTAGCAACCAACTTCCAATTTGGCCAGTATAGTACAACCTTTAATGAAGAAAATTTCAATCTGCAATGGATTATATATACAAAAATACATATAGGTAGTCCTCAACTATGTTCAACATTACAGCAGCTGAGAAAATATGGATATAATGCTGGTCTTTGAGGTTTCAGCAATTGCAGCACCCCTGGGATCATCTTCACAGTCTGGGTGCTGGGATACCTGGCTCATCATTATGACATTGCAGAGAAGCACAATCAACTAATCACCATTTTTAACTTTCCCTGCCAGTCTCTCATGCCCAAACCAGCCTCCCAAACCTTCCCTGTCCTCCTGCACATCTCAAGGCATCCCCATGGTTCTTACCTGGAACTCCCTCCTCTTTCTCCTTAACAACCACACATCTTGGAGTTACAGTAACAACCAGAAATGCCAGAAATTGCCATTACTAAGTTATGTGGTCACATGATATCATGCTTTGGAACCTAATCACTTAGCAAAAACAATCCTATTGTAACTTGAAGACCACCAGTATTTACATACCATACGGGATGGCGAACTTATGGCACATGTGCCAGAGGTGGCACACAGAGCCCTCTGTGCAGGCATGTGAGCTGTCTCCCCAGCTCAACTCTGCCACGAATGCGCACATGGCTCCTGCCAGCCAGCTGGTCTTTGGGTCTCTGCTGTGCATGCATGGGGGAAAGGGCACATGCAGGGGGGACATGCGTGCATGCATGGGGGTGGGGCACATGCGGGGGGCACATGCTCAGGGGGCAGGGCACATGCAGGGAGACATGCATGCATGTACGGGTGTGGGGTCCATGTGCGGGGGGCAGGGTGCATGTATGGGGGATGCACGCACATTGAATTTTGGGGGTTTGCGCATGTGCACTTTGGGCACTCTGCACCGAAAAGGTTAGTCAGCACTGCCATAAAAGAATACATACAATGCATATTATTTAATAAGAAGCCCACTGTTAGGATCCTTTCCAAGGGGTGAACGAATTTTCTGACGTGCAGGGTGAGAAAAGTCTATCTGAAAGGTCTTTTGGAATGCTTATCTTTATTTTTTTTTAATTTATTTGATTAGTCAATTGCTTACAAGATAATAGGTATACATATAAGCGTAGTTATAAATACATGGATACATATAAGAAAATAAAGGAAACAATAGGACAGGGACGGTAGGCACTTTGGTGAGCTTATGCACGCCCCCTACAGACCCTTAGGAAAGGGGTGAGGTCAATAGTAGACAATCTAAGGTTAAAGTTTTTGGGGTTTGGGGAAGAAACCACAGAGTCAGGTAGAGTATTCCAGACATTGACCACTCTGTTGCTGAAGTCATATTTCCTGCAATCAAGTTTGGTCTGGTTAACCAAACCGGACCACAATGTATCTATTGTGTGCTCTTGTATTGCTATGGTTGAAGCTGAAGTATTCACTGACAGGTAGGACATTGCAATATATAATTTTATGTACTATACTTAGATTGAACTGAAGGCAGTGTAGTTCTAGGTTGTCTAGGTCTAAAAGTTCAAGTCTGGTGGCACAAGGTATTCTGCTACGAGTAGAGGAGTGGAGAACTCTTCTTGTGAAATATTTCTGGACTTTCTCTACTGTGTTAATATCAGATGCGTAATGTGGGTTCCAGACTGGTGAGCTGTATTCAAGTATTGGTCTAGCAAATGTTTTGTATGCTCTAGTTAGTAGTGTGATATTACTGGAGAAAAAGCTACTCAGGATTAGGTTTACAACTCTTAATGCCTTTTTGGCTATGTGGTTACAGTGGGCTCTAGCACTTAGATCATTTGAGATGAGTACTCCAAGGTCCTTTACAAAGTTTGGGTCATCAACAAGGTCTTGACTATTCAGCTTGTATTTTATTTTCTGATTTTTTTCTGCCAATATGTAAGACAGAGTATTTATTTGTTGAGATTTGAAGTTGCCATTTGTTTGACCATTCTGACACATAGTCGAGGTGTTTTTGAAGGGTAGCAGTATTGTTGGTGGTGTTGAATAGCTTTACATCATCAGCGAAAAGAATGAAGTTGCTCTTAATATGATCACAGAGGTCATTTATGTAGAGTATGAAGAGAGATGGTCTTAGAATGCTGCCTTGCGGGACACCACTGTTGTCAGGTACAGGATTTGATAGGACACTCCCAATTTTGACCATTTGTTGCCTGTTTGACATGAATGCTTCTATCCAGTTATGCAGGTGTCCAGAGATACCATAAGATTTTAATTTTAGGAGTAGTTTATCGTGTACCACTGAATCAAAGGCTTTACAGAAGTCTATGTAAATTGCATCAATTGCTTTGCCCTGATCAAGTTGTATAGTCCATATATTTTTGCAGTGTAAGAGTTGCAGATTACAGGATAGTTTTTTTCTGAAATCAAATTATTTGTTAGAGAGTAGGTTGTTTGTCTCTAAGTGGAGGATAATGGATTGGGTAATAATTGATTCCATGACTTTATAGGTGACACAACATAAAGAGATTGGTCTGTAATTTTCAACTAGGCTGGGGTCTCCCTTTTTGAAAATGGGGATGACCGTGGTTAGTGACCATAGGTTTGGCAAGGAGCTGGTCCTGAAAGATTTTTCAAAGATTATGCTTAGAGGTTCGGCTATGGCAGAGGATAGCTTTAAGAAGTAGGCACATATTCCATCTGGTCCAATAGATAGAGATGGTTTTACATTGTGTAGTGTTTTTTCAACATTGTCTTCTGTAAAATCAATATTTATTAGATCATTGTAGTTGTCTGTGGTTCGAGTAGGAAATACTGGGCATGAGCCATTGCTGTTTACAAATACTGAGCCAAAGAATGTGTTAAAGAGGTTTGTTTAATGGTGTCATCGTTACAGTCTTTACCATTAGGTCCTTTCAGGGGTGGGATGGATCTTGAGTCTTTTAGTTTGTTGTTTACAAAATTGTAGAAAGCGTGGGTGGAATTGGTGCATAGAAGGTTTTCCTCTTGTTTAGTGTGATAATTGGTGCATTCAGTCTATCTGGTGGCATAAATTTTTGTATCAGCTTTTGAACTTGGCAACATGACCAGATTTGTTTTTTCGCTAAAGTGATATCTTTTTGGATTGAAGCTTCCTTATTGTTATGGGTAATCTGTTTTTTCTGGCTTTGGGAGTTGTTATTGGTACATATAGTTTGATGACTCTTTTGACTTCAAGTAAAAATATGTTGTAATGGTCTTCAACAGTATTGCATCCAGTGAATAGAGATTGCCAATTAAGGGATGAAAGATCATTGTCTATAAGATCATAGTTGCCTTTTTTGAAGTTATAATTGGGGATTACATCGCTTGCAGTCCTTGCTGGCAGTTGCTGCAAACCCACAGCTCGTTCTTTCCCCTCTTCGGCTTCCCTCTCCCGAGACCAGGCACCTTCTTTTCACTAGGCAGCTTTTTCCTCTCCAGGCAGCTGAAAAATTTGTGATTTTTTTGACTAGAGCCTAGCGATTGCTCGATCGCCTTACCCAACAAAGGGAAGCCGCTCAAGATGGGATTCCTGGACCCTGGCGGGAGCCCCTTACTCCAGATCAAGTGCCTTTGTCCAAATCTTTATGCTGCTACTTTGTAGATCCCTAGGACCTAATCTATGTATTTTTTTTTTACTTTTGTTACTTCTACTCCTGTCTCTGAATTTAGTTATTGGTACTTTTCCCTCCTTCGGGCTCCCAGCGACATGACTATCAATCTGCCTTGGTCGCCATCTTTGTCAAAAAATTCCTCTGATTCTCCCCAATAGACATTTAGGGATTGAAGCCTGGAGGTGGAGCAGATTATAGCTACCTATCTTTTGCATGTCACCATTATTCAATTTCTCATGGGAACTAAATTGATCATATGAAACAATATGGATGCAAAAGAGAAATTGTTTTTACTTTCATAATAATTGTCGATTCCCTCAAGTGCATTTATTAAGTAAAGCTCATGTCCTTGGGGTACTTATGCACAGAGTACCAATTCATGCATGTACATACAGGGCAATTAAATGGGAGATTAAAAATATTATACTTTTGTTAGAGATGATTAGCCATTGTTGATAATAACACAGCAGAAAGTCCAATGGCAAGGAATGAATTAATCCTCCATGTCCACCTTTCAAAAAGTGAGATCCACATCTTTTGTACAGTCCAGAAAATTACAGACTTTGAACTATTTTTTCCTACATCTTATCCTAGGGCATGTCAATTGGATTCTAGAGTGTAAGAAGGATGATATATAACAGTGTAGTCTTTTAATTATCCTGGACTGAGGCATGTTTCTGAACAGAATAGATGAGAAATCCCAATATTTTGGGAGCAGATAAACACATTTGGAATGTTGAGGGCATATTATGAGCACTCCCATAAAATGGCTGCCATAGTGAGCATGGCTAGTAACAAATGTTGCTACCATGCTTGGTACTATGTCCGTACCAGTATACCAATTCATAGAAGGCCTTTTGCTCTTTAAATTTCTCACCTTTTCTTTTTTTGAGGAGCTAAATAACTCCTTCTCCCCACACCATATATGTGATCCTCTCACTCTTCCTTTAACTAGCTTTTTTAAAAAAACAATTGTAGTTAATGATAAATCAACTATTGTCCTTGACTCTAGCAGTGAGAAAATCACAAAAATTCAGATCTAGATCAATAATATACGCTGTTTGCTATCCTAAGAAACAGTTGTACATGCCGTTTTTATATTCTCAGGCAGGATTGAAATATAGAAACGAAGCAAATGTCTTGAACTGACTGTGGGGTACTTTACTAAGGCAAGGCTAGAAAGCCAAAGAAACATATTGAAAAAGGAAAAGGAAAAAAAACCCCAAATTTTGCTTCTGTTACAGAAGCTTCTATGACTGCATAAATTTCTCCAACAGACTAGAGACATTTCTCGATGGAATTACATTTGTTCCTTTTCCTCCAATTTCAGTATTCTACCCTGGATTTTCCTAATGAATGTAATTACATAATTAACTTTTGGGGAAAACCCTGGCCTTGTGCTGTTGTTTGCATTCATTGAAGAGCATGAAGAGCCATAATTTTCTTATTTAAACTTAAATGAACTGCAACATTATACATGGATTAACCATTCAGCTTCCCTTCTTTCACTGTTGGATATCTGCTTGCTACCAAGATGAGAAAATAAAAGGGCTTTTCTGCTACCTATCTTTATTTTCATTGGCTAAATGTTTTCACCCCCTGCATATCTTAACAGTGAACCATAAAGGTTCTGGCAGCATGGATATTCATTAGAAGCCAAGAACATCACAAAAGCCCAAAGATACTATTCATTCTTGGTTTCTTGAAGGCAGTAATCTATGAGAATTATTTCAAGCAGGCCTTCCTTCAACCCTGTGATGCCTGGTGTTGTTCCTGTTTTCTCTCCTCTCCTTTTGCTTTTCTAACTTCATTGTGCCTGCCAGTTGTGACCTAATTAAATGCTCTTGTTTCAGTTGAATCAATAGTAACATCCCCATAGCATTTAGCCACCACAGAATCAAATTTTTTTTTAACATGCCCTTGGTTATCTCAACAAACCTTAGCTATATGTTTAAGGAAGAGAATAGGAAGACCACAATTGTTAAGTTTGCATGAAGAGACAGACGCGGAGTGCTTCAAGCTCCTTGTTTATTCGTGACTACAGCTCAGAACGAACCCACTTTGGCTAGGCTGCGGCTGCTACTTATAGCCAGCAGCCGCAGTTGCCAGCCAATCAGAGTGCAGGGTTTTCCCGCACTTTTTAAACCAATCATTTCTGACATTTTACAAGAACAGTTCAAACTAAACCAATGACTTTAAGCCTGCATACATAACACCCCTCCCCACTAGGTTCAGTCCATACTCAAACCCCATCTATCTAATGTATTCTTTTAAATAGGTGGGGCTCTTACGTGTATGTTGAGACCTCGTGGTTCAGATGTTTTAAGGTTCTCACCTTGTGAGGAGGAAATGTGTCTGCTGACATTTCCTTACTAGGACTTGTAGTAATGATAGAACCTGTTTGGTTACTACAACCTGGTCTCTCCTCCCAATCCATCTCCAACCCAATGTCAGCACCTAAATCAGGTAATGATGTGCAATCTTCCATTTGTGAAAATGGTTGTTGGTATTGTGACAGGTTTTGGGATGGTTCCTGTCATGTTAGCTCGTTACACATGGGGTTGATTCTTGCTTGTTCATTACACTCATGATCCTCCCTTCCCCTAGAAGAGGCAGTAGGTATGGGAACCAGAGAGGAGCAAAAGCGTGCTCCTGAGGCAATCTGGATCTTAACTGATCAATGTGCCTGCTCCAGAGGATACCATCCTCCGTTTGTACCCTGTAAGACCTGGGGCCTGTGATTTGGGTTATCTCAGCAGGAATCCATAATGGTTCACCCATAAGGTTCTTAGCATAAACAGAATCACCCACAGTGAATGTGCAAATTTTGCTAGTGGAATCTAGTGGTGCATTGGGTGCATAAGTGGGATGAAGGTGGTCAAGGGGAGATCTGAGTTTCCTACCCATCAACAACTCGGCTGGGGTTAAGTTAGTTGAGGGGTTGGGAGTGATATGCTGGACACTGAGAAGTTTTTCAACTCTCTCAGTGATATCCCCTGGACCCAATTGCTGAAGTTTTTCCTTGGTAAATCATACCATACATTCAGCCCGGCTGTTAGCCGAAGGATGCCCAGGGGCTGTCAGGTCATGTCTGATACCCTGTTGTGCTAGATATGATTCAAAAAGGTTGGATGTAAATTGAGGACCATTGTCAGAAATGACTACATCAGGTAACCCGTGAGTTACAAAAAGCTTTTTAAGTTGTTTGATGACAGCATCAGTTGTGGTGGATGCCATAGGGATAACCTCTAGCCATTTGGAATATGCATCTACTATAATAAGGAAAGGGTGCCCTCTGGTACGGCCAGCAAAATCAATGTGAATCCTGGACCCTAGGACATTCCCATTCCTGTGGGCCCCTAGGACATTCCCATTCCTGTGGGGGGGCAAGAGGTGGGGCAGGCCTGACTACCTGACAATTGGGACAAGATGCAACCCAGTTTTCAACCATTTTGTCAATACCAGGCCACCATACATAACTCCTGGCCATTCCCTTCATTCTGACAATACCTGGATGACCCTCATGTAACATTTCCAAAACCTCTTTTTGCAGTTTTGCAGGAATAACCACCCTGTTACCCCACAAAATACATCCTCTTAATACAGATAATTCAGTTTGCCTAGATTTAAAAGGTTGGGCAAGTTGAGGTAGATCTTGAAGAGGCCAACCTTTCTTAATCCAACCTACAACAGGAGCCAATAAAGTGTCTTTGGCAGTCTCTCTGGCAATTTCAGCAGCGTGTACTGGAAGCTTGGCAACAGTTTCTAGGAAAAAGGTGTAAGTCTCAGGAGCAAAATCCTCAGTGTGAGAAGGAAGTGGGCAGCGACTCAAAGCATGTGCATGCCCAATGTCTTTGCCAGGCCTGTGGATGAGTTTGTATGAATAAGCAGCAAGAAATTCAGTCCACCTCAGCATTCTTGGTGACAGGATAGTGGGCATAGGTTTGTCTCCTGCCACAATGCCTAACAGAGGTTTGTGATCTATGACAATGGTAAATGTTCCCCCATATAAATACTCATGGAATTTCTTGACAGCTGCAACAATTGCCAAGGCTTCCTTGTCCAGTTGGCTGTAGTTCCTCTCTGCTTTGGTCAAGGTGCGAGTAAAATGCAATAGGAGCTTCCTCCCGCTGAGAAGCCTGTGGCTCAAAACCCCCACTCCAAAAGGGGATGCATCACAAGTCAGTACAACAGGCAAATTCTCAGAGAACTGTATCAGTACAGCATCAGACGTGATTAGTCTTTTAATATTGTTAAATGCAGATTGTTCTTTTCTGCCCCAGACCCACGCAGACTTTTTGTCTAATAATCTGTGCAGTGGTTCTGCAATGGTTGCCTTCTGAGGTAGGAACATGTGATAAAAGTTAATGAGTCCAAGGAAGGCTTGCAAATCTACTTTACATTTTGGTCTAGGGGCTTCTTTGATTGCCTGAACCTTGGCATCTGTGGGGTGGATACCATGCTTGTCAATCATATAGCCCAAGAACTCAACCTTGTCAGTTCTAAGAGTGCATTTTTCTTCCTTGACTTTTAACCCAGCTTTTTTGAATCTGGTAAGGGCTTCTCTCTCTTGTAACTGAGTGTTATTTTCAGCAGAGATTAACACATCATCAAAGTAAGGTACTACCCCTGGCAGTCCTTGGAGCATCCTTTCCATAAGGCTTTGGAAGATGCCTGGTGCCACACTTACTCCAAATTGCAACCTTTTGCATTTGAAAGCACCTCTATGAGTCACAATGATTTGGGCCTCTGCAGTAGCATCATCAACTGTTAATTGTTGATATGCCTGGGCCAGATCCAATTTGGCAAAGACTGTACACCTGCCAAGTGAATGTAATAAATGATGCACCACTGGAACTGGATATGCGCTCTGTTGAAGCGCATGGTTCAATGTCCCCTTATAGTCTCCACAGATTCTCACTGACCCATCAGTCTTGACTGGTGTGACTATGGGTGTCTCCCACCTGGGGTGGTCAGTGGGCTCTAAAACTCCTTGAGCTATTAGTTTATCTAATTGTGCATCAAGTTTTTCCTTTAAGGCAAATGGGACCCTTCTGGGCTTTAAGCAAATTGGTGGCACCTTGGGATCTAGATTGAAAGTGATAGGGGTCCCCATATACTTGCCCAATCCGTCACTGAAGACCTCTGGAAACTCAGACTTCAAGGCCTCCTCCCATTCAGTGTTGCTCACGTGATTGATGCCAGTCACCTCGATGCCTAGTGGATTGAACCACTCAAGTCCCAGCAAGCTTGGGCGATCCTTGTCCACGATGGTCAGGGCAAGCGTTTGGTGTGGCCTTTGAACTTCACGTTGAATTCTCTTGTTCCAACTACTGGAATCTTGTTCCCTTGGTAGTCTTTAAGAGTCAGTGCTTGCTTCTTGAAATGCTTCTTCTGAATGTTTGGGAGTAGTCTGTGAATAGTGTCCCATGACACCATAGGTAAATAGGAGCCTGAGTCCACTTCCATTTGGCAAGGCCTTCCTTCAATAAGTACCTTGACATGCACTTTTCTGTTATTGATAGAAGAAGAATGACCAATAGTTACTGTCTGATGAGTTTCATTCTTCCCGTTTGCTTCATTCTCACTGAGGTTGTTGGGCTTGAATTCTTTGTCAGGAAACTTCCTTCTGCTTGGTGGAGTTCTGGATGATTTGTAGACTCTTGCTAGGTGTCCTCTTTTTTCACAACGGAGGCAGATGGTATCTAGGAACTTGCATTCAGTGCGGGGGTGGCTTCCCCCACAACCTCTGCAGTAGAAATCTTGCCTCTTTCTTCCCAGGTCTTTCTTTTTCCGCTCCATTCTGAGTCTATAAATTCCTTCCTCCACCTCACTACAGTCTGACTCAGAATCTATTTGCTCACAATGAGTTGTTGTGGACTTTTCCACATCAGGATGGCTTGTGGCCTTGTTAATTTTCTTCATGGCTGCTGCTGAGGACTTGGTAGCTTCTGCTGAAGAGGCCTCTTCTATTGCTTCCTTCAGCGTGATCTTAGGTCTCATTAATAACTTGCTCTGTAACACCCTGTCTTTAAGGCCCAGAACAAATCGATCGCGCATGGCCTCTTCTAAATTGTTAAATTCACATGCACCCCCAATGTCTCTTAAACTTGCCACGAAGTTGTTTACATTTTCGCTTTCCCCTTGATCCCGACGGTAAAACTCATCTCTCTTAATGAGGCACGATACTTGTGGTGCGTAATGGGCTCTTAACAACTTTTTAAAGTCAGGCCATTCCATTACCTTCATGTCTGCAGCTCCTGCCAATGCCTTCACCATCTTGAAAACTGCCGGACCGCAGTGCATGAGAAAGACCTCCCTCTTCCTCTTCTTGGAAATGTCGGCAAGATCGTTTCCTTCCAGATACATTTGGAAGCGATCTGCATATGTCTCCCAGTCTTCTGCCGTCGGATCGAATGGGGCTGGGGGGGTGTTCAGCGCAGCCATCTCGCTCTCCTTCTGTTCCGCATTGCCTTCTTCTTCAGGGTGATCCCACCTTTGTCGCCAGTGTTAAGTTTGCATGAAGAGACAGATGCGGAGTGCTTCAAGCTCCTTGTTTATTCGTGACTACAGCTCAGAACGAACCCACTTTGGCTGGGCTGTGGCTGCTACTTATAGGCAGCAGCCGCAGTTGCCAGCCAATCAGAGTGCAGGGTTTTCCCGCACTTTTTAAACCAATCATTTCTTACATTTTACAAGAACAGTTCAAACTAAACCAATGACTTTAAACCTGCATACATAACAACAATGGTCAAGGAATGGCTGAGGAATTTATTATTATTATTATTTTTAATTACATTTATATGCCGCCCTTCTCCGGAGACTCAGGGCGGCTTACAATTCTTGGGATACAACCCAGTGTGCTCAGCAATAGCCTTCATTCCATTGTATATGCCTGCTTATTACTAAGCGGCATTTTTACAAGGTCAGCTAATTGCCCCCAACAATCTTGGGTCCTCAATTTACCTACCCCGAGAGGATGGAAGGCTGAGTCAACCTTGAGCCTGGTGGGATTCGAGCCTACAGCAGTTGTAGGCAGCTGGAACTTAAGTGCAGGCAATTAACAGCCTGAGCCACCAAGGCCCATAGTGCTCTTTGAGTTGTGTATACTACTTAGTTGGGTTAAATGAGCTGATGTGGTTCCATTCTACTTAGAACGTGATGCAAAGTATCTTTATCTTTCCATGGAATGAAAAATAATGTAATGCAGGGAGCTAGGGACTCTGCAAAATGTGGAGGGGGAGAGCAATGTTTTCTTGGAAATGGATGCCTTTTCCCTGAGTCACCAAAACTTTTGTGGGAGATCTTTTGTTTTGTTTTGTATTTTGGGTTTTGAATTTACCTGATGCTTAATGTGCTTTCTTCTTTTTGCTCTCCATTGAAAATTGGAGAAAAATACACTTCTGGTTTTTGGCACTTTATCACTAGGTTTAATTGGTTCCAAGTGACAAGAAAAATAGATCTGAGAAATCTGCAGATCAGCTGTGGATTGCCCACCACTCTATTAATGGTAGAGAAGGAAATTTCATATAATCAGGGAACTGTACCTAAATAACAATAGTTTCCATTTTTAAAGGCAGCAACCAGGTCTGGAATTGAAAGCTTTGGGAGTAGTTTCTAATGTTTATGTAAATGTTTATGTCATGAAATTGCAATGGAACACTTTGGATTCTCAGTGCTATGGTAGAAATAATTTGCAGGGAATTTTCCTCAAAACAAATGGTTGTATTGCTTGGATACATGTTCACCATAATAAACAAAGTAAAATTTCATAGTAGGATATGTCCCTATTACTGTGAGTAGCATGTTGTCTGCATTGATATGTGTAGACAAATAAAATTGAAATATACCTCCAACCACATTAAAGTACAATTAGGGAAAGAAGCATTTGGTCATTTTCAAGAATCACATGAATCTAAAAGCATATTCCAAAATGCAATTTGTTCTAAATAAAAAGTGATTTTGAGGGTACCCAAAGAATTAAGCAACAAGTGAGTGGAGTGTGTGTAGAGTCTTGAGCAAAACATTTCTGTCCTATGATGTGGAATTGCTGACTCTGTTTCGGATCAGAATGGTTAAACAGGAAAGAAAATGGGGAAATGTGTTTATTTACATTGGTTATTTTCTGGAACGAAACCAACATTTTCAAATAAAGGTAGAGTGTTGAATGACTAAAAGCATGATAGAAGCAAGTACACACTAATCATGATAATCAAGCTAAGATTTAAGTCAAAATGCTTAAAATAATGTGTTACAGTTTAGCTCCTAAGCCAATACACATAAGAACTAGTATATTATATAACATACCACTTTTGAACATTCCTAAACTAATGTTCTTTTGGTTGAGAAAGAAAAATAATTATTTGGAAAAGCTGCTAATGAAGAATGCTGGAGTTGATTTATGTCTGTGTATGTGGCACAAATGCCTCTTTTTGCTTTGATTATCATGCAGACTGATAACATCATGGTTCACAGAAGGTGAGGAAAATGGAGACCCTTAGATGCTGCTGAGCTCACAGCTACCTAGCCATCACGGTCAGTGACAATGAAGCTGGCTGTTATACTTCAGTGAATCTGAACATCATAGATTTCACACTCTTGATTTACTAATATAAGTTATTTTCATCCCCAAATACTTCTGTTAGCACTGTAAAAACATAGGTTGTCCGTAGGTGAGATTAACGTGGGAGCTCTAAACAGTATTTAATAAACAATAGTTCCAAAGGATAATAGACCCTGTTAGGAAACTGAAGTTCACTCTTTGTGGTTGACAAGATGTTTCTCAAAATTAAATAGTCAAAATCATCTGGAAACATCTGGCTTGCTTTATTTCTTTTCACATTGCATCTCCTTCTGATAATTGAGGGACAATATACAACTAAGTAGGATAACAAGATAAGGAATTAATAAACCTAAAACTGTTTCTCTAGAGAAGTGTGACAATCACTGCCCTCTTATATGTTTCCTTTTTGGGGGGCAGGCTATTGTCCTAATAAGTAGAAACCACTTCATAACTTTCCTGTGAAAACAAAAATATGTATGCTTGTGAAACTCTGTGTGTGGCAGTAGACCAGAACTTCCACATTTGTTTCTCATCACTTGGGAAAACTTGCTTCTCTTAGTTCAATAAAAATGTTGGATATAAAAGTTTTGTTTAACCACCAAGCCCCCACACGATTTGGAGTGGGCAAAATGAGAGTGGGGAGTTTTCTACAAAGGACTATTTCAACATTGGCTTCACAATGAAACATGTAGAAGTATTTGTGTAATAGTTTCTTATAAAAGGGTAACAAGGGAAGTAAGAGCTAATTGTAGTAGCTAACCATTCAGGAAACATTAGTTTTGGTATTTTTATGTTCCCTCTGGGTACATTTATGCTAAACTTATTTTAAGTATTGGCTTAAATATACAGAGCACACAGGTCATTTCACCACTCGTGACTTATAGTTTTTGATTGCATCAACCAACAAATGTTGAAAGCAAATAAAACATGTCCTAATTACTATATTTATTTATTTACTCATCCAAATTTTATCTCACCATAATTTCACAACTTTTTGTGGTTATGCTATATCCACACCATAATACAGTGGTCGATTGATGCTGTAAAACATCTATTGACAAATAATGGGGAACTGGCCTCTGTCACTGTAATAAAATGTTGTAAAATGTGGTACTTGGCCTTCATTTATCCTTATCCTTTATCTATCTGTATATCAGTAAAATAAGATGCAATGAAAACAACAAAAGAATAAACAACAAATATAAAGTGAAAAAAGTGGCAGGCAAGAATGACCATCAAAAATAATTAATATCATCTCAGAGTCATCTAATTTTCTGACTCCTACTCCTGCTTGGGAGAAGCTGAGGGAAAGTGATGGCATGTTATACAATTTAGACATCTATATGTTCAGATTCATGGAAGATGATGAGACAAGTTGGCAGGGCCAATTGCTATATCCTGTGTAGCATTTTTCTAGTTTGTTGTAAAATATATAAAGCTTTGAGAGAAAAGACTCAGGCAACTATTCTTGGTGGAATATCTTCTCTTTTCTATTTTTGCTGTTGTCTTGAGTCCATCTTTCATTCTCACATACAGGGAAAGAGCAGGGGGCTCTGCTGTTTAGTCCTTCAATGCTTAAGGACAAAATAATTATTGAAAATTATTTGTTTCATTCAAAAGCAGTTCTTTTGATACCTGGTTGGAAGAAGGTGGATCAAATCTTTTGTTCTGCATGAACTGTAAGAGAAATTGAGATTCAGCATGTTGTTGTTGTTATGCTATATTACTTTTCCAAACAAGGGTACACTGTGATGTATACTCATTAAAGTATTAGATACCAAATCTATCACAAATATAAATGAAATGGAAGGCACAAGCACCATGATTCATTTACTCCCCTAATACAGGTATCTCTGCAATACAAAGCAGTAATGATGCATGACTTTCAATACAATCTTATTTACCTCTGTGTGGAATTTACTGCTGAATTCAGCAGAGCTTAATTTCAGGTTGTGTATAGAACTGTGGTTTTAAGTTCCAAATACCCATTAAGCTAAAATCAGAATTGCTTCCTTTAAATTGGCTATATAATAGAGGACATATGGAAAAGATATTTGGTTTAGTATCAGGATCAAAATTAAAAGGTTCTCTCTTAATGGATTATTTCCCGATGTTCTGAAATGATACTGCCAGGGGCCAGCAATATTTCACTATACTAGATAATGATGTGTCATATTGATATATATGTCAAAGAATAAAAATTTTAAAAGCCAAAATTTTATAAGTTCAAAATGAGAAAGCTCAGTTTTGAAATCTTGGAAAGTTTGGGCATTCCATTAAGGTCTCATGTGATTTCAGCTTTCCTATGAGGTTTTCTTTAATTGACTCTGACCATTTTGTTATGGTTACTATTTTGTAAAGTCTCTTTTTGGTTATCCCTTTTGGTTATTCTGTAAGGTCGCCATTTTATATTTGGTATTTATATTTGGTATTAGTTTATAATTGCATGGTAGTTTATAAAAAAATTAGTTGGTATTTGTTTCCCAGTCATATTGATTAAACTGGGCAGCATTATAAATCTTGAAAATAAATACAAACAAAGAAATGAATAAAAAGGAGAAATAAGGGGTTCTATGCACGCAAATGAACATTTTGCTAAGGAAGATATTGTTTCAAACAATACTTATTTTGACAACTGATTTACCAGATATATCTATGTAGAGGGGGAGAAATAAAGAGTTAAATATAAAATACTTCAAGATGCAAAAAACTAAGAAGGCTTGGGAATGATTTGAAATTGTATTTTACAGTCTCTTGCTTGGTTTGGATGAAAGAGTGTAATTTGCTGAGGAAAAAAAATTAGGATTAGAGGAGCCTAATCTGAAGTTCAGATGGCATGGCCTTCTGTGCCATGATAAAGTTAAGGTTAATGTAGATTTTAAAGAATTGTTATATTAGAAATTCCATATTGAGAATATAGAACAGATCTAAACCCAGCTGTGCCTGAAAGTGTTTTTATGGGCCTCTACACAAGAAGCATTTTACAGGAAAGACGCAGGAGTAAAGAAAAATGGATAACTGATCAAGAATTGTTACAACAAGAACATAAAATGAAATTGAAAGAGCAATTGCCTGCAGAGGGATTTACTTTTCAGTGGTTTTCATATGCAGTTAAAGATTTAATATAGATAATAGGACACTTGGAACTGAGCAGTAGAAGATAGAATCTGAAGTTGAACTAGGTACGAATGATGAACACACAACTGCTAGAACGTATAACCTTTATTGAAATTTGAAATGGAAAAAGAACAGCTGAAGATCTATATGATAAATGTGTTAAGAACTTTAGTTACATGTATTGTTAGAACAGTGGGAAAATATATGGTTAAAAGGGTTGTAATTTACATTGTTATAATCTAAAAGGGAATCTTTATAAAATGATGTACCATTGGTATATGACTCCAGAAAAATTGTCTAGAAGTTATAAAGATACTTCAAATCACACGATAAGTCTTTATTGCAGTCTTGGACTAGCTACCAATGATATTGTTTTGACGATCAATGTCCCTAATTTTTTTTACTATTAATTTGGCTCTTTTGAGGGTTACTTGGTTGTTCAGCAGAAAGGCTAAGGCTGCAAAGTTCTTTGATACAGGTAGTGACGGTGAGACTGCTTGCTGTCTGACAACAGTAGAAGCATTAGGTCAAATATGATTCTAAGTCCTGTTCTAGGCATAGGCCTTAATTCTTGGCATATTAGCTTCAAGTCTAAAACTCCATTGGGGTGCACTTTGAGGTAGCAAACAAAGTCCTAAGGAAATTCGACTGAACAGTTTCATAAATTCTTAGATTTACATGTGCGCCGAGTTGTATCCATATAATACCTGTTTTAGCTGTAGTTTGATTGCTGCTAGAATGTAATTTGCCCCCTGTTGTTTATAAAATTTAGTTATTGCTACTGTACTCTTTTGGGCAGTAGAAATGGGATACCTGGGTTTTTAATTTCCTGGAGATCTGAAACACTATACCCTAGCATTTAAAACATTTGATGGGAATAAATCCCAATTGTGCCTTTATCTATTGTTGAAAAAAAACTAAAACTTTAGATTTATCACAGTTGATTACTGATTGTTCCTCATTAACATACCAAAGGGAGAAGAACTGCATCATCAGCATAGAGTGGGAGATGTCTGTTAATGAAGAGGCAGACACGGAGTGCTTCAGCTCTTAAGTTTATTAGTGACTTCAGCTCAGAACAGACCTGATTTGGCTTAGCCGAGGCAGCTATATATAGCTGGCTGCCTCGGCTGACAGCTAATCAGAGTGCAGGGTTTTCCCGCACTTTTTAACCAATCATTTCAAACACTTTACAAGAACAACCAATCAATTCAAACTCTGCATACATAACAACGTCCATCAGCTGATTTAGGCATATTGATGTATCAAGTCTCTGAAGTTGATTTATCTTATCTCTTTCTGTCTACCTGTCTCTCTGCTCTCCATATACATATACACACATACCATATGTACACACACACACACACACACACACACATTTTATCCTAAGACCAATTAGAGTCAGGCCTCCTGAGCAAGGAGCCATGGTGACGCAGTGGTCAGAATACTGTACTGCAGGTTAATTCAGCTTACTGCCAGGAGGTCAATCCTGATCAGCTCAAGGTTGACTTTCATCCTTCTGAGGCTAATAAAATAAGGTTCCAAATTGTTAGGGGGGCAATATGCTGACTCTGTAAACTGCTTAGAGAGTACTTTAAAGCACTATGAAGCAGTATCACTTTAAAGCATTTAGAGAGTGCTTTAAAGCACTATGAAGTGGTATCGGGGTGGGATTCTACCAGTTCGGACTGGTTCGGGCAAACCAAATGTTAAAGATACATCTGGTTCACCGAACAGGTATTTCAACCAACCGGCTGGCCCCACCCACCCCACCCCCCCTCCCAGGAGTCTCCACAGGGCCCTTTGTTGATGGAGGAAAGTGCAGGGTCTGCCAGATGCTCTGGGAGGGGGAAAAGTGGGCCTTCTGGAAGTCCAGAATCGGGTCTGTTTCTGGCTTCCAGAGGGCCTCTAGAGCCCGGGGAATGCTGTTTTCACCCTCCCAGAGGCCCGGGAGAAGCCTCCAGACCCTTGGGAAGGCAAATAACAGCCTTCCCAGAAAAACCAGAAGTCATGAAACAGGCCTGTTTCCAGATTCCAGAGGGCCTCCAGAGTCCAGGGGAGCCTGTTTTTGCCCTCCCAGAGGCTCAGGGGAAACCTCTGAACCCTTGGGAGGGTGAAAATGGCCTCCCCGGCCTCTGGAAGCCCACAGGAAGCTGGAAACAGGAAGTTCTGGTAGGCCATGCCCACACCCATCCAGCAACCAGTTCACTGCCTGGTTGCTGGGATTTTTAAATCCCACCCCTGAGTGGTATGTAAGAGTAAGTGCTATTGCTATTATGCCTAGCTTATGAATTAGAAGCAAGAGCTTTTCATGTATAGAGGCTGTACTCAGAATGTCCACCAGTGTAACCTTTAGATATTATCAAAAGTTGCCTTGAAATCAATGAACGCTGCATGTATTGTAGATTCAAGTCAAAGTGATTTGTATATTTGTCTGCCAAAGTGATTTGTCTTTAGAGCTAGGCAATGGTCTATAATGGATTGTCTCAGTTGAAACTTTACTTGCTCAGAGTCAATTATTTATCTCTTTTCCAGGTATGGCATCATCATCAGAGAAAGGGAAATCATCTACTTCCACATCAAATAAGGCACAGGATATATTAGAGGAGATTCTTAGGGGAGAAGGGGAAGAAGAAAACTTACATACTGTGTCCTTGTGCTGGAACAAACGCAGCAGTTTTAGCTGTCTGGAGGTTGCTATAATTTGGAATGCTTGGTATTTTCCCATTGCAACATCTTGAGCTTGTTCTTCCTTTTGTCTTTCCCTTTGAATTCTTTTTGTTCCTGTCTTGTAGCCATTGTTCTCACCTACCCAAAACTGCTGGATTCCAGACTCTAAAATGCCAACTGATCTTAATTGTAAAATTCTAAAATTACTAATCCAAATGCAAGGAACTAAAATTACTAATTGATATTAAGTAATGTTTACTTATTAGTAAGTAAACTATTTAAAGCTAAATAATAAAGTAACTAAAATAGAAGCGTTAAGAGCTCATTTAAATTGCAGTCACTCTGTGACCATGTTGCTCCACACCTCCAAACTACTTCAGATTTATGCCACAAATATGGACATCATGAAGGGTCATGCTATCATGCTTGGTGGATTTGTTAAAAAAAAAAAGCCACAAATTTCTGGGTTGTAAAATTCTTAATTGTAAAATTCTAAAATTACTAATCCAAATGCAAGGAACTAAAATTACTAATTGATATTAAGTAATGTTTACTTATTAGTTGAAATACATATAATGATACAAAGAATTTTAAAGATCAACATTGAGTTGAAACCAGAACTTTTCTTGCAGGGATTAATGGAAAGCCAATTAGAAAAGAGCCACGGAAGATTATTTTTATATATGATTACTGCTTCGAGACTATTATATGAGCAAAAATGGAAAGACACACAACAGAGGAAGGATTTGTAAAGATGAAGAACTAGAAGAGATGGCGAAATTAACTAGTTTGATTAGAGAAAGATCAACTCTTATGGAATTTTTGCTGAAAAAAGAGAACTTGTAATTTATGAGTTTGAAGATTAGAAAGGGTAGTTTATGGAAAGAAAGAAATTACGATGTAATTTTAGAAAGAGAGGGCAAATTGTGAATGTATTTTTATGCCCTCTGTCAAGAAGATTGGAAGCTACTTCTTTTTAAACGTTTCCTTTTTTTCTTTCCTCTTTCCTCTTTCCTTTTTCCATTATTGGCTATTTTTTCTTTATCACCTTTATTTTCTTTTATGGTTTTTACTTTGTTAAAAGAATATCTTAAATTATATAAAAGAGGAAGAAAAACTGGAACTTGTTGCTTATTCTCACCCTTCTGGCAATTCATCCTTCTGGGAAATCATTGCAGGCATCTATGATGGAATGGCTGCAGTTTGCATAATCTGTTGCCTGGGAGAAACCAAAGGCAAATTCTTAGCTTTCAATAGGACTGAGGGAGGGTATTGTTTTCTCCAAGCTTTGATCAAAGTATTCCTTCAAAGTCAGCTGCGATGACTATCTGCTTCTAAATGTCAGAGAGGGGTGGTTGTTCTGGTTTCCTCTGTATGTGCCGAAGCCCTTGCTGCCAAATCGGAAACCGGCAAATTTGAATCTGACTCACCTTGTTCAAGATGAGCAAGTTGCCTTTGCAAAGTGAATTGTCATCTTAGGTCAGAAGCAGGCATATACAACGGAAGGAAGGCTATTGCTGAGCGCATTGGGTTGTATCCCAAAAATTGTAAGCCGCCCTGAGTCTCCGGAGAAGGGCGGGATATAAATATGAATAAATAAATAAATAAATAAATAAATATCATGTTGAGAAAGAACAATTCCCCTCTGCAAGGTGGTTCCATGAAGTGTCAAACCCCTTCAACCGACATATTCCTAGATGCTAGAACAGTGGCCACAAATGGCAAAAAGCCACTGTGATTTTAAAATGAGAATGTGAGCATTATGATGACATTACGCAAATTAGGTGATTGTGTAATAATGGCATGACATCTGATGCCCCACTAAGTCATATCACTTGCGAACTGAAATCATGATGCGGATGTTGTAATTTGCTCCTTTTTGTCACTCTGTCAAATGCCCATCTGCAAAACCCTATAGTATTGAACAGACAGTGCAAAAGACAATTTGGCATTGGGAAAAAAAAGTTATGGTAAGTATCTAAAAATAAATTAAGTGAAAATTCTCTGCTGGGGAAAGAACCAGAGATGGTATTCAGCAGGTTCTGACCACTTCTGGAGAACCGGTAGAGGAAATTTTGAGTAGTTTGGAGAACTGGCAAATACCACCTCTGACTGGAGATTTTTACAGTATCCTTCCCCTGCCATGCCCACCAAGCCACGTCCACAGAACCGATAGTAAAAAAATTTGAATCTCACCCCTGGAAAGTATGGTTTGCATCAGTGTTTTGTAGAAATGTGCTTCTTTCTTAATAGGGAGACTTTAAATAACTCCAAGACTTTAGTAGCACAGAAATCTGAAACATGTGAACATCTCTGTGTTACATGACTACATGTCAAGCCCTACCCCAATGATATTAAGGGGTAGAACTAATCCATCCTCAGTTGAGGATGTGTTGAGTTTCCATTCAGACTGCATAGTGTTCCCATGAAATTAAATTTGACAGATTGATCCGTCCCAGATTGTGCTGCCTCAAGTGTGTATCTATGTACATTTGTGTGAGTAAAACTTACTTAATGCATTGTGAGAAGTGGCATGTACTGAAAGATAATAATTAGAGACAGGAAAGTCTTATCAGTAGTGAGAATTCATAAGCTCCACTCTACACTCTAAAGGTGAACTTTTATAAAATACTAAAGATTCATGTCCCGTGGTTAGTGCTGCACTATAGAAGCATAGGTCTCTCAGTTAAAGCTTTTAGGATCACCTATACCCAGCAATGAATTCTTGGTGCTCTTTCCAGACTGTGGATTGTAACAGCTAAATCTTTTACCATCAGTCTTCTATAACCTCCAGATGTAGTAGGAGCCAACTCCCAGACTTCCCAGCCACCATACCCAATTGAAAGTTGAAGTCCCAACATCAGATCAGGGAAGGAGTGTCTAAAATCTTTTGGTGCATTGCCACTATTAGGTTGCAAACTGCAAGTAGCAAGAGCACAATTTGTCATGTATTATCCCTAGACCAAGTAACAAAGAGACAAGTAATCTTCATGGCTGCCCAACGACAATTGAATTTCTTTACTATTTGTCCAAACCTCTCTCTTAGTAGAATTTTTGTTGATATTGTAGTGTATGATTAGTGATAACAGAATATATTTATAAGTATTTAGTCACATTATAGATCTGGGTCAGCTGGAAGGTTTCCTCCCTGTAGAGGTAGGATACAAACCAACAAGAGAATAAATGCTCGCATTGCAGAACACAAGAACGCAGTCAGAAAAGAAAAAAAAAACTTCCTCCCTTTTCCAGCACCTTAAAGCCACAGGACATGAAATTGATTTTGAGGGATCCAAACTTATCTCCAACACTGAACACTTCAACAAGAGAATAATTGGGGAAGCCATTGAAATAGAGAAACACCCCCATAACATGAATAAACGGGATGATACTTCCCGCCTACCAGACATCTGGAAACTAGCCCTAATCAACAAACGAGTCCCAGCCATGAAAACCAACACTGGACCCAAAATAACACATGATGCCACCACCAATCTCCCTCACCAGACTCAAACCCAAGCCCACCCCACAGACAAAAGGCAACCACCGTCCAGAAACCAGACCATAGCTGCAACTCCAGCTGCTACACCCCCCTTCAACCCCCAAACTAAGCAAACTGACACACGCTATAAACACATAGCCAGACCTCAAACTCGGAGCCAAACCAAGGCCCGGAATGTCACATCACACCCTTCCACCCAGGATACTACATCATGGAACTCAGGAGATTACAACACAAAACTTCAGAAGGTTGCAACACAGACAACGACCCAAGAGATAACAGCACAAGACCCAGGATGTCACAACAATAAAACTCAGAAGGTCATCACACAGCCCACTACCCAGGTAGCTAAAACACAAAAGGCTGAAGGACACACAGCCACTACCTCAGCCACACAGGCTCTTACGAAAAAGCCAACCAATCAGCAAACATCAACTCCATCAACCAATCAAGAAGCAACAACACAGCCAACAACACAGCCAACTAACCCGCTTACAGCAGAGCCAGCACACCACACCTCCCCTCCAGTATTTATAGAGAGAAGGCAGCTCAGATCACGCTTTGCTGGCACAAGCACAAAGCCGAAGACACCAGCCTGAAGATGGCGAGTGGGATCTCATTGAAACGTCACCAAGGTATTCTCAATCTTACACGGGACAAGACCCGAATAAACCAAGACCTACATACCTTTACCCGTGAAAATCTACGAAAATATATATATCATTTTTTAACTAACATATGATTTGGAAAGCAAATACAGCCTTTTAGGTCAGAAGCAAAGTTGAAATTCCTCCCAGATAAAAATAAAAATAATAATTCATCACTCTGATGTAAAACAATCTGGACACAGTTCAATCCTGTTAGCTGCATAGTATCTGAAAAATCTTTATGTCTGCTTAAGCAGATTGTAAGGTCTCCTTCAAGTCTATCACAACTTATCTATGTAGTTTGGCAAACTCAGTATGGAAATTATTTGCCATTGCCTCAAAAATAATGAATGTATTTTTCTTAATTTTTCAGTGAAAAATGCTAACCAGTGTATCTAAGTGCTAGCCAGTTCCCGCTTTGGTTTTCAAGATGAGCTAAAGTTAGCTATTTGTTGCTCCCGCACTGGATACTTAAGCATAAACAGTAATGCAAATTAAAGGTGAAAATACAATTTCTTCCATCTCTGTTTATTTTTCTATTATTATACAGTTGCCCATGTCATATTCATGTCTCTGGACAACTAACAATGTTATAAAATATAAAGCATAAAAAAGACAAAGGAAACACACATAAAATAGCAGCCAATCCATTCCTGCCAATTAAGATAGCCAATGCCTATGCTCTATACCCAGACCCTGAGATAAAACCAAATCTTTAAGGACTTACAAAAGGCTATCAGGGCCAATCTGATCTTTTGGGAAGGGGACGATCTTCCAAAGGGTAGGAGCCCCCATAATGTCCTTTATGCAAATATTCTGTGCTATGTTTTCAGTAATTTTGCACTGCCTGCAATCATCTATGTGATCATGACTGAACAAGGTTTTTGAACTCAAAGAAGAGAGCCATATTTCTATTTAGCAAATGTGATTGGATTAGGAAATATACATTAAAAACTTCGTTGGTATGATTTATCTCCATTACAACTGCATGCTGCTTTTATATATTTCAACAGTTCCTACATTATTATTGGTTGAGAATTATTTTAGAAACTTATAATCTTACTCCATTGCACAGATGGTGAGAGGAATTGTATAGATGGTATTTTTTATTCAGTAAGAAAGTATATGTTTATTTGATTTTATTCTGTTTTGGAAAGGCTACACAGTTCATTGTATGTATTGTTGGCATGTTTTTGGATCCTAGTGAGACACTTGGGATATAGGCAGTATAAAAACAAACAAATTTACTCAATTTACATCTCTTGAATCTTGATGCAAGCACCAATACACTTACACAATAAAATTTGTATTTCTTTGGCATGAAACAGTTTAATACCATAATTTGATTTTGCTGTTGGAAAACCATTTTATTCCCTCCATTGTCCATGACAGCTTTATAAACATATTCTCTAAGATGTTTGTGTGGCTAATGGCAATTGAAAGAAATTTTCCAGTCATCACTGTTCCTTTTTATTTTATTTTGCTAATCAGGCAAAAAAGAAAGTACAAACACAGATATAACAGCATTAAAGAGTCAGGGTTATCTAAACGGAACAGTAAAAAAAGTAAGTTTTAAAAATTGCCTCCTCAAAGTTGGGTTGACTCAAAACAAGGATGTTGTGAGAAATTCAGTCTAGCATCACCTGACAAATAAACAAAAAAATTAGATGCTATATTTAGATTGAAATTATCGTGTACTATATGCTTTCCTTGGATAAACAGATAACAGTTATACTGAATTTGGAATCCAATATTTTCCATAGCTGTTGTGTAGAATTATATGCAGCAGTTGAACTGTATTTCTGAACAAACAGGAATATTGCCAAGATTTCTGAGAGGCCAGATAAATAACTCACAGGATGAAATTAACAAAGACTTCAGCTCTACAGTTTTCTATTCCAGAGGTAACAGATAAGTGACCTTATGAAATTAAGCAAGAACACCCTGGTTAGTACCAGGAAAAACCAGGCCAGACTGGGAAGTGAAACAAATGAATAAAGACTTCCCAGTTGAAGGTGATGGCAAATGAGTTCCATGTTTCTGCCAAGGATATATTCATGGAATCATCATGATTCCAAGCTTAACCTTGAGGAGATTCACTTTTCTTGAACACTCATCATTAGTTTGAGTACATATAGAATGTGATGCTAATTATTGTTGAAGTATTGATTATGGGTGGATCTTCCCTTCTCACCCAAAGAAAACCAATAAGACAAGATACAGAAGGATAGGACTGAATTACATAACCCAGCATGGCTTCCCTGTGGTTGAAGAAATGGTTGTAACATTAATAGTTTTGACTTTAGAAGAGGACTGTAATTAATATTGTTGATTTGTTGCAATTTGTCCCCATATACAGCACTTTAAATAAATGATACTTTTCTTGACTCGACCCCAACATCTTTGGCACAAACGTTGTACGTATTTACTATATATGTTGACAGCTGGTGGCTGCTGATTTTTTATATTTTATCTGGAAGGACAGAACTAGGGCCGCACAGGAGAGAGGAATTATATCATACTTCCAAATAAAGGGGTAGTTTTGATTTCATATGGGATGTTGGGGAGATAATTTTAGAGGAATTAAGATTCCTAGTATTTTTATGTTTATAATGCCAATGTAAATGAAACTTAAGTTGGCTTTTAAAATTAGATTTTCTGCTGAAGAAAGGGGAATATTATGCTTCTAGGATTTGATGGTTTTCTGCCAAGTGTTCATGGTGCAATCTTGGGGTGGGTGGGTGGGTGGTCTAAAGGAGTTCAAATTTTGGAGTTCAAATGCAACTCAGAACCCCAGGTTGTCCAGCCCTGTTTTGTTAACATATCTAGATTCTACTGCACCAAATAATATCTTTACATTATTGGAATCGGGATTTTGGATGTCTAAAATAAATGGTTAAATTTAGCCCTGATGTCAATTATTTAGTAAAAAATATTAAGCTTGCTAGAATATTTAGCTTTTGTTCTGGGGGCACTGAGGATCTTTTCAGATGAAATCAAGCTTCATTAGAGAATGCAATCTTCTTGAGATGGCATAATCCTTTATTTTTTCAATGTATGTACATGAATGGGACCCTATGTATCCATAAACATTGAAAACTTGCAACATATTTCCTACCTGATAATAAAATTCCTTCCAAAGATCTCAAAAATCATTCATTTCTAATCAGAATTTGATCTGTAAAAAGAGAGAAAAAAGTGTGTTTCCTGTAGTTCATTTTTCTTTCTGTGACGTTTTCTAGACATGGAATGGATGAATAAATAAATAAATGTGACAGACAGCTCTTACTGAAACTGAAGACAGAGAAAATAGGAAGGCAGGTCAGAGAACATATGCCTAAATAGCAAATCCATCTGGAATATAAAGGGCATTCAAAACTGGTACATAGCTTTGAATCATTGAAGAATTCTGTGATTTCCACTGATTAATTCTATGCTTCTCTTATCATATATACTGTAAGAACCTGATATTATTTTGGTGCACATTTTATCCAAATAATTAATAAGCTAATTTAACTAGGAAACAGGACTAATCAGTCATTGCACTGGGTCAATCTATGTAAGCATAATTGAGACTAGGAGGAACCAAACAATAAAGTTAAATTACCTTATCAATCCATCATGGAGGTCACTGAGTTCCTGTGCAGCAATCACAAACAATAACTTTCACTCTAAGAATGATTGACAGAGGAATGCCTACCTGGCAGCTTTCCCACTCTCCAAAACCCTCTGAGAATAAAAACACAAACAATGAAGGATACTGAACAGAGAACTGCTGGAAAAAGATACCATAAACTGGGAGGAACCCCAACAATATAAAGCAATTTCCTCTTCTCTCATTCAATCTAACCATACAGGTAGACTTTTAGAGGGACATCAATAGCTGCATGATTAAATTAGGTCCCAGTAATATCCTTCAGCTATTAATCACCTTATCACTTGAGGTTATATTCTGTCTCTAGAATTCTGATCTAGATTCAGATGCCAAATCCCGAATCTGAGCAGCTACATGTATATATGATATCATTTTTGCTTTTTTACATTGATTTTATAGGAATGTCTATAGTAACTATAGGTTTGTTTTTTGTTATTATGCATGTTGAAATGGAGCATATTCTTTAGCAAAGGCAGCCTTTATTTTGTGAGAAGTAATGTCGAGAAAGCTTCTGTAAACTTGATGAATACTTGCTTTGACATGAATATTCTATACGGGAAAATTTTGGTTGGAAATCCAAGCCCATCCCTGACCTAGAATTACAAAATGTTGGAGATGTCATAATTTTTCAGCCACGGTGTCCCAAAAGACTTTTTAAAATGTTCAACTGTACAGTTGTATATTTTCCACTCAAATAAGCCTGAATTCTTGTCTTTAGGGATTGCTGTTCAATTATTTCAGCATAATTTCTGCCAAGACCTTGGCTTTTGTTTTGTTTTCCAGAATCAGTCTTCCTCCCCCACAAGAAACTTCTGAAACTTCACCTCCAGAATGTATTGCTTATTCCCTGGTTCTGTAGGCATCATAATTTGCCTCACTTTTAGATTATGACTGTCTCTTTTAGTTGTTAATGAAACACAGGAGGAAGCTGGAGATTCAAGTCAGCATTTGGTCTAACAATTTTGTAATGGCTGAGATTATTATTGTGTTTGCCCAAAGTTACAATTAGTGAGTTAGGTTGATATAGAAATTGACTGTATGTAATATCATAAAAATATGATTGATTCTATTTAAAAAAAATAAACTTGACAAATACTGAAATTTTATCATAGTGACTAGATTTATGTAATATTGATCATGCCTTCCATTTCTTTTTCAGTGTTAAGAATTGACATAGTGTGTTATATTTAGACTGTTTATCTTCATTTCCATTTTAATTCATATCATTATACCCATCTCTGCTCCTTTATTTGTTTAATAGGGGCTTTATATTACAAGCCTAAGGAAATTCTGTTAAATGAATTGCCTGCCCTTTGCATGAGCTCTTTGAATGACATGGCTAATCATTGACAATTAACAAGATGCTAATTATACCTTCAAATTACAGTCCTACTAAGCAAAATAAAACTCATTTATGAGAGAGGGGAAAAATGTTAAAGGGACAAACACTGCATTAAACTAAGTAACATAAATAAATAAATAAAGGGCAACTGATAAAAGTATGAATCAGCCAAATTGTTGAACATATCAAATAGCTTGCCAACTTGGATGAATGCCATATTCATTTTTTTTTCTATGAGAGTGCACAAGTAAGAATGGTTATGTGTAATATCTTTAGAAGCATGACTTAACAGTGTTGCTTCTCTTCAATTAAGGAAACAAAGCATCAGAAAATGCATTGATCAACCTTTCAGGACAATTTATTTAATAAGAAAGGTAAATATGATAAATACAATATTTATTTATTTATTTATTTATTTATTTATTTATTCGACTTAATATGCCGCCCCCTCTCCCAAGGGACTCGGGGCGGCTCACACTAAAATACAATACAACAATAAATTACTTAAAACTATATTAAACAGGTTATAAGCCGAATAAGCAATTTAAAACCCGCATATTAAAACAAAACCCCAAGAGTCAACATAGCCCAGATTGTAAAAACAGCCAGGTTTTTAACTCGTGGCGGAAGGTGCGGACATCGGGAGCCAACCGGAGCTCCAGCGGAAGAAGATTCCATAAAGCGGGGGCCGCCGCAGAATAGGCCCTCCCTGGTTCCCGCCAGCGACATTGGGTCGCAGATGGGACCCTGAGGAGACCCCGCCTGTGGGCCCGTATTTAAAATCAGCAATGGCACAATGCAAAATGATTTATTGTAACAACCTGATCAGTGTTAGTTTCGTTTAAAAAAAACAGTATAGACAAGAGATGCCTTATTCTACAGTGCATAATGCAAAAGCAGACCCTTGGAAAAAGCATGCAAATAGGAATGGAAAGAGTTCTGTTTGCTACATCTTTTAAATAAACCAGTTAATTCTAATTTCACAGATTAGTAACACCAACATTCTTATGAATCCACACATCTCCAAATGTTGCATTATTCCCAGCCCAGAAATTCCAACAAACAAATACAACATGTTATAAACGAACACAAAATGCTACTTTAATGTGTATTACTGTTGACAAACATTGATATGGAAATTGGGCTGAGCAGACTGGATGGAATATATATGAAATTAAATGGATCAGTAACAGACTAATTATAAGATCTGAACTTGGTTTGTTTTTTTGTAAAATATAATTAGCTTCGTGCCACATGAATAACTTCAATTAGTTGAATATGGAAACAGATGCTTCTAGTTTTACCTGCAATTATATCAGAGGAAGTTAGATATGGAAAAATTTAGCCAATCCTGGTGCTGTGGTATTCAATGAGTCTTCTGTCAAATTTGAAACAATACTGTTGTATAGAAAGTTCAAGAATTCTAAAATTTAGTATGTTGTCAAATCAATCCACAGTTCTGAAAGGAAACAAAAATGACCAGCCTTGAACACATTATGCAAACACTTCGTTTTCCTGAAAAAAAATAATCTGTAATGTTGAGAAAGGTAGAAGGAAAATCAGTAGCAACTAAGATTGGACTTAAGCATAGTACATAAAATCATATGTTACAATGTCTTACCAGTTAATGAATATTTCAGGTTTAACCACAACACAGAGCACACAACAGATATAAACTAAATGTAATCCACTCCAAACTTGATTGTAGGAAGTACAATTTCAGCAACAAAGTGGTCAATGTCTGGAACTCACTACCTGATTTTGTTGACACCTGCTCAAACCCCCACTCCTTTACCCTCAAACTAACCTCTATTGACTTCACCCCATTCCTAAGAGGTAAGTAAGGGGCATGCATAAGCGCACACTTGTACCTACCGTCCCCAATTATTAGTTCCTATTTCATGTATTTAAACTTATGTTTATTCTTTTTCTATTATATTGTGTTTGCTTAAATAAATAAATAAAATGTATTTTTTGGGAAAGCACCAACTTCAGAAGGCAAAATTTTAGTTGATTATCTTAGATCTGCTTGCTTAGTAAAGGTAAATGATGCTCAATGTCACTGTTTCGATAGAGTGAATAAATGCAGCAATTTATTTAATTATTTTATTTAACAAATTTATATGTCTGTCCAACTCACACAGTGACCCTGGATGGATTACAACATTAAAAATCCACAATATGAAACCCATAAAACCCCACCCCTATCCTGCGGTAGCTCAGGATTTTCCAGAAAAATCACAAATTTTTTCACTAATCTCATCTTTGGGGAAGTGATATTCCAGAGGGAGGCAGCCACCACCAAAAAGGCCCTTCTCAGCAATTCTAGGCTTTTAAAGAGTCTGTTAATCTAACTGAAATTCTCTCCTCCTAATGAGTTGCACCAGTTATTGCACCAGTTATTGCACCAGTTATCCCTGCAGGTGGAGCAGAGTGATGCTGAGAACAACACTTCCATTTCACATTGTGCGTACCTTGCCTTGGAACTTCACCCTTAACTCTTTTTCTGGACTTTGGACTTTACCTTCTTTGGATTGGATTTTGACTCATGGGATTTATGTTTTGCACTGTGGATTTGTCTTTGCTGGACTTGCTCTGTGTTTTTCTTGACTTGGGAAATTGGACTCATTGGGTTTTGCTCTGGTTCCTGTGTGAGGATTCCTGGGGAATACTATTCGGGACTGCTAAAGCCTCGAGGGCTTCAAACCTTGTGGTGTTTGCATATATGAGTGGGACAGGGCTGTGATTAGCTTAATAAGCATGGATAAAAAGATTTTAAGTGTAGTAAGAAAAAGGATCCTGTAGAGGGCGCATGCAGCAAACTGCTGTGTCTAATACAGGGGCATCTTTGCATGATCCCACTCCTGTCCTGGGCTGGAAAGTCCTGGACTTGTACATGATCTCACCTTACTAACATCACCACTATTCTTAAGGATTGGTTGGGGGGTTTCACCAATCCAAATGCTGTATCTATGTTACCTTTGTCTTCTTTGTAAAAACCCTATAAATGTAATAAACACTGCCCAGGCAGTCAGACATCTTGGCACCCTGCACAATGACTGGTCTTTGAACTCCATCACTTAAGATGGGGCATGACTTACTTAACAAGTGTTTTAGAAATGTTGACTTCCAGCGATGTAATTTCCATACTGAATAATAAATTAGAGTTCTATTTATATCTTAAGTAATAGCATATTATTATTATACAGAAAACTCCTGTCAATTTGCAATATAGTTCACGCATAATAGCACATACTTTAAGTTTGTGGATTGTTTAACTCTGCTGCTTCATTTAAGATCCATTGCTGTCTGGATCTGGGCTAAACCTGTGTGTGCTATGGAACCAGTTGTTGTTTTTTTAACTTGGGCTGAATCAAGAATTGGATCTTGAAAAGTAGCTGTTTTTTGGCCTAAAGTGGGGATAAACTTCATGAAAGATAAATGTGGTGAATAAATAACAGACATTTTTGAAGGAGATGAAGCACATTTTAATTTTTTTAAAGCTTAGTTTAAACTATCTTGCTAAGTCCGTTTGAGAGAGAAAAGGAATATAGCTACTATTATCCTTATACTGTTATAATTATGTTTTCAAATCAAAGAGAGAAAGGGAGACAAAAAGAACAATGGCTACTTTTTTAAAAATAGGTAATGGTTTAAGCTTGTCAGCAGGATTGTCTTAAACTTTACAAACAGAGCCAGTCAGGGACATCCTGTTAATTTTCTTGACGCTGTGCAAAATATATTATGACTTGTTTTTCAACTATCACACCATTTATTCATTCATTCTGGCCAAGGCTCAGACAAGTCAATATTTCACCACATTAGCTACTGCTAGCAAAGGACACGTCTTTTGCCACAGCAAAATATAAAGTGATGGTAACTGTCGGTTTGTATAGTATTGAAATCCACTACTAGGAAGAACATAAAGGACTGCTAACAAATGTTTTCTATTATAATTAAATGCAAACATGCTGATGGGGAAATTTGCATATACATACATACATGACTTTTATTTGTATTCTCTAATATGGAAATCCCAGTTCTTATTACCCAAATCAATGATCATACTTGAAGTGTCTATTGAGCAAAGGGCTAGAGTATAAAACCCATAATTGCAAAACTTAAACCAAAACATCCAAAGTTCTATTTCACTTAAAACAGACCCTGTTTGAAGTTTTACAGCCGGAATGGATAGCTGTTGTCCACTATTAATTATAACTGAATACATTCTTGATTTCAAGGACTGCTTGGTATTTCTCAATAGAATCAATGCAAAATAAATCAGGGTTTTTTCTTTTGCCAACCATTTTTTTAAAACCAGCTCTAGGTAACACAATTGTGCATGCTTCAGAAATGAATTGGTAGAAGTACTGCAGACTTTGTGTGAGCACAATACCTTTTTTCTATTTGTGAAACAAAGGTTGCTCCCATAAGAGCCTGGATAAAAGGTGTTACTGATTTAAGAGTCTCCTGAACTTTAATGAATGGATTCCTCAAAGCAGCAACTTCTTGTTTCGAGTTCTCTCCTAACCCTGAAAAAAAATTGGATTCCACTAAAGAGGAAAAAGATGCTATTGAGCAAGATCCAAAACTTTTCTTCTAAGTTATTTTCAAATGCATCCAACCAGACTAGGTAAGAGCTGTGATTGATGTTTCAGGCTTACAAGCAACTTTGCATTCAAGGACACAAATTTTAAGGTTATGTTATTAAACTGTACTAAACTCTCAAATATTATTTTAATAAAACAGAAGCCTACTCTAAAAGGTCTAGGGGTCACTTTAATCTTGCAGCTTTTGCTTCTTCTTCAGAACTTACATAAGCTGATCAGTGTGACTGCACATCATGAGATAAGCAGCGTATAAATTTGATAAACACAAATAAACATTTGCCTAAATATATATCCATACATACATATACACTCACCAAGAATATGAGATATTTCTTCTGAAATCTAAATGCTTCCTTTAAAATAGAGATATAGGCACTATCAACAATATGCTTTACATGTGTCTTTATATTCTTTATATGTTATGTGCAATAATTACAATATAATGTATATTATTATATATTATGTATATATATATTTACAATTTATATATATATATTTATATATATTATGTATAGTATATATATATTTACAATTTATATATGTGTACAATTTATTTATATATGTGTGTATATATATGTGTGTACATATACATATACGTTACATACACTCACACATATATAAATATATAAATATATACATATTTCATAAGTTGCAAATTGTGAAGAGTGCAGTTGCCCACTACTAGTAGACTAGTACAATCATAGTCAGGCAAAAAAAAAATCAAGAAAGCCATGGTTGGAGAAAATAACAGAACTTGTTGAACTATTTGATTAGAGAACAGACAATATCTATGTGTCAGCTTTGAAATTCAGCTGCCAACATAATGGGAAGGGGGGTGGAGGAGTTGACAAGTTCAAGGTTATTCTGTATGTCGTACTAAGAAATTCCAGTTGCAGTTAATTGGTTCTCGTGATTTATAAAGTGTAGAATTGGGAGGAGAAAAAAAGGTGGATTCTGTGTAGCGCCTGCAAAAATTCTTTCACTTTGGAAAATGCCTTAGACATACCAGATCTGTTTCTAATAAATCAATTGGAGAGAATATGTCTCCGAGTGATTGATATCCTGGATACTTTCCGGGTGCCTTACACTATGTTTATTGCTAACTGAAAACCTCTTATGGACCTTTTCTGAAAAACAAATTTAAAAATGAACTAAGACCTATGGTTTTAACAAGTAGATAGGAGAGGTTAAAGAAAGAAGAGAGGCATAATATAACTTTAGAGAAAGGAATAAATCCACAATTGTATTCATAACTGCTTTAAAAAAGATCAGAAAAATACATTCATTTATTGTCCAATTTCATTTGCCTTTCCCACATTTGAGGTCATTCAATAGAATAACTGTTTCCCCAAATCATATTACTGCAGTATACATCATTTCTATTTCTTTCATTATCATCATGTAGTGTAACAAATAAACTTCAGCAATTATGAATTCCTACCTTCATAAGCATCCACAGCAGTCTACATTATACTAATTCACTTCCCAAAATGCACTTTTTAACACTTTCATAATTCAATCTTTCTCTTCCATTCATAAACTGCACAAGTTTAGTGCACCTTTATCTAGATTTGCGTCTTTCTTAGTTTTACACACAGAAACATACACACATATGTACACACACACACAATCATTTTTCTTTTCCTTCATTTCTGTTTTTTATTATATATTCTTTTCACATTTCAAGTTACAATCTCCTGTACTTTATCAACAACAGAAGGGCATGAATTTTCCTCTCCATAATCTACCTTGCCTTTGGTCTTTAATAAGTTAAGAAAGGATCTGGTTACCAGTTTTTGTCACACTATGCCACATGCAGTATTTCCTATTAACTATAAGGACACATTATAGTTTGAGAACATATGTAAACATAGCCCCAAATTACTGCAAGCATCTTCATACTACTACATGATATGCAAGCTAAGATCTCAACTTAAAAGATTATCTTGCAAGTGATATGTCACTGACTGCATCCAATCAACTTGAGGATACTTGAACCGAGAAGGGGAAAAAAGTCAGTTTCAAATAACCATGTAGTAGACTATCATCCCCTTGGCCAACCAGTCTGGAGCAGCTGCTTCTTGTGGATCACTTATTCATTGTCCTGGTAGCTATGCAAATAGTTACTCTGGGAAGGGTAAATATAGCCTCATTGCATAATAGCAATAGCACTGAGGCTTATATACCGCTTCACAGTGCTTTACAGCCCTCTCTAGGTGGTTTAGAGAGTCAACATATTGCCCCCAACAATCTGGGTCCTCATTTTATCGACCTCGGAAGGATGGAAGGCTGAATCAACTTTGAGCCTGGTGAGATTTGAGATGCCAAATTGCAGGCAGCCAGCAGTCAGCATAGACTATTCCATCCTCCACTTTTATCTCACAAAAAATTTATAAGTAATAAGACTTGCCCATGTTACCAAATGAACTAATGAGTTTTAACCTAGATGTCTATATTTCTCCACTCTTAATTAAGGACAATAACTTGGCTTATATCAACACTTTTGTTGAATTCTTTACATACAATCCTAATCTGAATTTTGTTGGGAATTGTGAAACAGTGACAATATTTTAAAGAGTAAACGTGCAATAAATGTTCTTTTAAATCTATATGCAGAAAAATGTTTGATGAAACTGTCTTCCAAGAAATAAGTAGACCATAGGAGCAAAACTTAAGTTTTGCCTTGTTTATTTAACCTCACATGTCAGATTACCTTAACTCTCTACTTTACCTGACTGAATCTTCCAGATGTACTTTTGATGTTTTGCTCTTCAGATTAAAATTAAAGCAACATTTTAGCACCTCAATTAAAAACAAAATGATCAAATCAGTGCTACCTATTTTAAAAAAGGTTAATGCAGTTTAGCCATAATAATGATAAGGAGCTATCTACATCATGTATAGTTCCTGTTTCTGTATGAGGCTCAATCTTTGGAAGCTATAAAAACTGCCTAGTATAACAGAAGTGTTTGTAATTAGAGTTAATGGAATTATCTGAGACTACAAGAGAGGAGAATATAGCTATATTCCCAGGTGGCTCCATAACAAAGAAGTGTATACTTGGGATGGGAAAATATTATAGTCCTTTGTTGCTATCCATCAATATAACCTATAAACTGAACATACTCTTTCATCAACATTGTTTCAACATTCTTCTAAATATCTACTTTGATTCAGATCTATACACAGATATTTTGATGAATTTTGGAGTGTGCAAATAAAAAACGAAGTGTCCTTTTGTTACTTTTTTACTCATCCATGAGTCTCATACACATGCACACAATTATATCCATCTATTTTGGTTGTCTCACACTTTTTTTCTCATCAACAGAATTAGAATGAAGTTGTAAATCAGGCACTACTTGTAGTTCAGTTCCACACCAGAGCAATCTTACATCAATAACACATACCATCAGTGCCATGGTCTGGATTCTTGTAACAGCAGAAAAGACTATAAATATATATTTTATCTCATTTGTTTTACTCTTCCTAAGGAAAAATAGGTAATTCAAGATCTTCCTTATTTACTTGTGCCTGTCCCACCCACCCCTTTAATTTTATCAACTTCTGAATAACTTGGTTTGTTACAAGATATAACAATTACTTAACCCTCATGCACATTTTCAGCATAAGGCTTGGTTTGCTTCCGCTGACTTTTCCCCCCAAGAGGTTCAGGAGGGTGGGAATCTCAGAACTGTTAAGCACCATCAAAGGTGAGAATTTCTTTTCTTTGTTGTATGAAATCTTATCAATCTCTTCTCAGTCTCATGACCTCAATATCCTGCTTTAGGAATATTTGTTTAAATATCAGCATTTTTTCTGTAGGACTGCAGGGTAGAACAACACATGGGAAGACCACAAGCAGATTGACCTTAGCTCTCTGGTAAATGCTTACAGTTCTCTTTGGCTTTATTTGTAGCATTATCACAGACTTACAAAAAGATTTATGTGTCCATCAAATCCTTAAATGAGATTGATTAGAAATGGCATTTCCTACTTAAGGAAAATATATGTTTGCCTATGCTTTCTATTCCCACAGTCACATTTTAGCTCCATTTGGTCTAAATAACAAGAGGTGAGCAAGGAAACATTTTTTTCTTTCCTTCTGTACATTTTTTTTTTAAGTACCATTCTCCATGGAAAACAGATACTTCCTATGATGCTAATTAACATCAGATTTGGTATATTTTAGTAGGTGATCCTGATGGGAACAGTCAGTTGGGATGCTTTATGCAATCTGTACAGAGAGCTATATTTTCTCCTGCTACCAAATTTCAGAATGAAAACATGCATTTTATTGTACATTATGGTCAGAATTATCTTAGAGGAAGCATTTGAGGAATGGCATCAAGATCCTAATAATGAAATCCACATCATAGGCATGGGGCTGGGACAACCAATTCTGTACAACTAAGCAAGGATATTGTTTTAAAGCAGGCATGTAAGAAAAGACCCTTTAAGCATTTTCTTGCTATCTCTAGTTTTTGAACATTATATTGAAAAAAAACCCCACATTATGAGACAAATCAATAACAAACCATACCTCCTTATTCTAGGTGTTTCCTATAAGAAGAATAATTAACTATTTGTGCAACTAATGCTTCACATGTAACATCAACCTTAATTATGAGAAAGCTTGGCTGCTAGAAAATAGATGTGGAGCAAGATAACTTTGTCAGGTAGAGCTGTCATTCTGGGATTTGAGATCTTGTTATGACCTGGTAAATAAGATGGCTCCATTCTTCTTGCTTCTCTCCTTATTTCACCCTAATTCTAGGGCTATCTTTCAAAACAAATGCCATGCATATATAGAGAAGTGAATTTTCCAAACCAAGGAGTCTGAAAAGAAAGCTAAAACTCCCTCATTGTACATAGTAGTTTCAGTCCAACTGAGGTAGCTATGATCTTATTTTACTTTTTAAAAAAAGATGGAAGACTAAACATACTTTCAACAATTAAGGTTTGGATGAGGATTGAGGAGAGTCAGTTTCACTTTCACCCTCAACAATGAAAACTGGGGGAATAAATTTTGGGCAATAGACACTGTCTTTTGGCCCAATTTACTATAGAGAGCCACAAAGATCCCCTTGGAAGAAATACAAAGAATCAGCTACAAAGACATATATTAAGTCAGGGAAACAGAAAAAGTGTAAGAAAAAAGTTCAGACAGGCTCTATCCTAATTCACTGGGGTATAGAAGGAAGGGAAGGAGAAACACAGACAAGTTTTCAAGATTCTGGCCTACTGTTTCTTAATATTGGTAACTTTAAGATGGTTGGACTTCCAGAATTCCCCAATCGGCAATCAGGTTGGTTGGAGAATTTTAACATTTGAAGTTCACTCATTTTAACATTGTCAAAATTGAGAAACACTGTTCTACCTTATTTCAGTAAAACAGAGATCAAGTCAAACTTGTGGAGTTGTTTCTGAACTGGCCTAGCTTGAAGGGCTGATATTAGCTTATTAGGATGTCTGGAACATAAAATTGCCTTGAGCTGCTGGGGAAGAAAGGAAAGGTGTACATCTAGCAAATAAGTGAGGTGTCATACGATTTCCTCCCATTCTCTGTACAAGAGTTCATAAAATTCTAAAGTGGGAAATTAAATAGCCCAAATTATGAACTTTCTAAAATAGCTGATCTATGTTACCAATACAACCAAGCCATCTATATTTAAATTTACCAAATATAGATATGCTGTAATTAAAAAGTCAATCAAATCTTGAGTATTCATATTATATACAAATAGCAAGTCCATTCACATTGTCTTTCCTCTTCCCACTCACCATTCCAGATGTTTTCTGTTAGGACACCCTTCTTAAAATGGGATATCCAGTTATAAGTCAGTTGAAAATATGAAATCAACTGATAGCACTCAAACAAACTGGATTTCCAGCAAGAGTGGGGAAAGAGTTACCTACAGCACAGAAATTTTGAAGTAAAGGTGTACTTTTATTGTTTTCTTGCTGCTCACATGTCGAAACATACCAAAGATTTTATACTGGAGACAAATGAACTAACATTGGATATGGCCATTAATAAATAGTGTGGTTCTGCTAAGATAGCAATAGCACTTAGACTTATATACTGCTTTATAGTGCTTTACAGCCCTCTCAAAGCAGTTTTACAGAGTCAGCATATTGCCCCCAACAATCTGGGTCCTCATTTTAGCCACCTAGGAAGGATGGAAGGCTGAGTCAACCTTGAGCCTGGTGGGATTCGATCTGCCAAATTGCAGTAGGAGTACCTTGCAGTACTACACTCTAACCACTATGCCACCGAGGTTCAGACACTGTAGCTCCATCAGACAAATTTCATCTATTTTAGAAATAAGGAGGGAGAAGGGAGAAAAGGGAAAAGGAGGAGAAAATGGAGAAGGAGAAAATGGAGGAGGAGGAAAAGAAGTAGTAATAGTAGTACTACTAGTAGTAGTGTCTTTGTGAGGTCTTTTTGTGCCTAATTCAGCAACAAAGATACCAACTATCCATAACTTCATAACAAGGCATCATTTTTGATGTTTTGTGTTGGGCTTTTTTCTCATAAAACAATGGAATGTGCTGGCTTTCATTTCAGAATCCTTGGCCTCAGTCTTTAATTTCTCACAAATCAAAATATTTTGCAGCCCTCCCACTGCTTCTTTGAAAAATGGGAATCATTTTGATATCCCACTTTGCTGGGAGGTGACTGATCAATTAAAAAGAGCAAAACCAAAAATGTTGCAAATATTACTCCAAATGCTAAATGTAAACAGGTGTTCTTAAGCAAGGCTTCTGTTTGATCAGTCAGCACAGATCATTTCAGGAAATGGCTTTGAAGGTTTAATTCTTCTATTAAGTTACCGCTGGAGATGCTATCTTTTGTGGGAGACATAGCATATTTACCTATGGATATCAAATTTCTCAGAACACATATCTGATGAAACAGAGATACTCAATTAAAGCCACTTAGACTGCACTAATAATAGAATCTTGGAAGCAATTCCTCTCCCCACTCCAAACCAGTAGATTTTAAGACTACACTTGATACAACTGCTTTGTAGCTATTAAAGCCACTCCCTAAGGACGTGGAATGTAGTAGCAAGCACTCTTTAGCACCTATGCACCCATTGTGAAGGAATGAAGGAATAATTTTCTTCCTGTCTTGGTTCTCTTTATAATTTATGGAAAAGCTTATCTAATCTGTAGAGCAAGTAGCCCATCATCAATAGACTGTTATGGACCTTCACCCAAGATTAATTAAGAAACTGCAATTAATATATTGTGGCCTTGTTTGGAGGCAATAAGTGATTGGTAGGGGCAAAACAATGATTGGGCTTTAGCAAGATGCAGCTGCTTTCAAAAAGCAACCCCCAGGGTTTGCAATATCTTCTACACTCCTATTGGATAAGGTTATACTTCTAATGAAAGGATACCAGAGTTAGATAATCAGGTCCATCCATCCGTCCATCCATCATGTGGATGAGGCCGTTACAGCTGGGCAGCACCATGGGCTGGTTGTTGTTTTGAGTTTGAATTCTTTTACAAATTCAATGGAATTTCATATGATCTCAACCTGGGTTTCTCAAATTGTAGGTCAAAAGAAGTTACATTTTTTTTAAAAAAAAATTTATCTACAAAGCTGGATTACTGTCATAACCTGTTCTTCTCTGCCTAAAGAAATGCAAAGCATAGCTGGATGTGCAATCAGAGAGTCACATGAGCTTTAGGAGAATAAAACCCTGCTGCGAAAAAGTCGTCTCCTTCCCAAAGGAAAAAGGGGAGGGCATGGAGGTAAATCCTGGGAGTTTTAAGGAGCCCTCCCCAATCTGAAAGTTATATGCTGGGGATTTGTCTTGGGAAAAAAGGACACCAATTTACTTGAAAGCTTTCTGAAGATGACGGGTGAGTTAAACTGAATTTTTTTCTTGGACCTATCATTGGAGTTAGATGACTGAGCAGTGACAATCCTGGCTGAGGTTTCTGTCCAAGGACTTAGTAAAAAAAAAGAAACCCTGCACTTATTCTAGGGTTGCATTCATAGAAAAAGGCTTGAAAGTGGGAGGAATGGGAAAAATACATGTGTTTCTTGGAGACTGAAGATTTTCTTTGAAAGATGAACTTTCTGCAATGGGCAGAGCCTCCTGGTCTTTTGACAGTGTTGAGCTATAGCACCCAGAATGCCTCTCCTTGGTTGAGCTACATGAAAATTTAGCAACATCCAGATATATTAAAAGCTAATTATTAAAAATAAAGCACTGTATTTATTCCCAGACCTAAACGCAATGGAATCATCCTTTTTTCCTTCTTGGAGTGAGAGTTGCCTCACAAAATTAATTTATCATTTAGGTCAGGGGTATCAAACTCAAGGCCCACAGTCTGGATGCAGCCTGAGGGCCACCCTGGAAACAGTGAAGGACCTGCCTGCACTGCCTTGTCCAGTGAAAAAGGAGCTTGGGAGACGCTTGATTTAGATGGTCACGAGCTCTGAACTGAAGCCCTCCTTATTGAGCAATATTTAGATTTTTCACATCCATCTTTACATTAAGGCCAAGACTTTTTCTGCAACAGTAGGGTCCAGAGGTTGTAAATCTTCAAAACTGAGAGCAAAGTAACCACATCTACTACGTAAAAGCACAGGAATTCTTCAGATTCAAGAAATGACAAGGTTTGATCTATCCCAGAAAGCAGCTTTCAGATTTAAGTAATGCATGGTAACTAAATATGTAACTCTATAACTATGCAACCAGGGACAGAATGAAAATCAAGTCAGAAATTATTCTGGTAAAAACTGGATTTTAAAAATAGTATTAAATAATTAGATGGATTTGTTTTAAACTGTATTAAGCAACAAAAGCAAGCAAGCAAGCAAAAATATGTTCTAATATATTTATATATTGTTTTGTATAGTAATTATAGTGGTCAAGTGGTCATTCTTCTTGATCTAGTTTCTCGCTTTTCTGACTATAAAACTGAGCCAGGCATATTTCCAAATTATCAGGCTACAGTTCTGTCCTGGCCAAGAATTTTGACAATTCAAGCTAAGACTTAAGAGTATTCTGTAGACCCAAAATCAAAACACATGGTTCCTTAATTTGTATTGTTCCTTCATTGACTTCTCAAGCATGTTTTTGTACTGAGATAGTTATGTAATACTGAATACTGATAGCTCAAGTCTGTATGATCTGAAAGCTGTGTAATGAAACTCAAAGAACATTGTGAAAAAAATGGAATTAAGAAAAAGAAAACCACTAATGACAACACATATATAACCAGGCTTAGAAAAGTCAGTGAAGATATTTAAGTGGTGGATAGCTTCTATATTTTAGAATCAACTATTGGCAGTAAAGGAACCATGAGTGCAGAAACATGCTACAAGATTAGCCATAAAGACCTTTGGGAAATATTCTGATGCTGGGTTGTGTCTATAACTTCTAAATTTAAAATCATGCAGGCATGTCTTATGTAGAAGTAAAAGTGGAAGCTAAGAATACCATGGACAGCCAAGGAAATGGATCGCCATTATAAAAAAAAATCAACCAAAGTTCTCAGTTGAAGGGTCAAAATAGCTTTCTTTGAATACCTCATACCAAGGGTCTTCAAACTTGGCAAGTTTAAGACTTGTGGACTCCTGAGCTAACACGACTGGAGGAGGAATTCTGGGAGTTGAAGTCCACAAATCTTAAAGCTGTCCTAGTTTGAAGACCCCTGCCTTATACAAACAGCTATCTCTAGAATGTTGGGAAAGGTGTGATGAAAGAGAAGGCCAGAAGCAAGATAAATGGCTCAGTTACTGCCCTGATGGATGCACCATTGGAAGATCTGAAGATCATTATTAAAACCCTGTGGCAAAGCAGAAACAAATTACCCTCCTCCAACACACACACTATTTTTGCTTTTTTTCCATAAGTGGCACATCTACTCAGGCTCTATAGAAAGTATGGAATATTATCCTGATAGAAATATACAAGAACTGACTCTTACACAGGATTAATGCATTTTTAAAATCCAGAACTACAGCATAACACTGTGAAGTGACTCAGGCAGATGCTTTCTATATAGTCGCTAGCAACTTAATGACATATAATTAATCAAGGTGGAGAAGGCACAGCAAAATCAAATTTGCAACATTTTTTTATATCAAATCTTCATAAAAGTAGTTTTAGACTATCTATGCAGTTGATTACCTGATCTAGTCTATGTAGTAGGAGTGACAGGGCTTCATGAGATAGTTATTATTATTTGCTTGGTATTATTAACAATAATTTTGAATGTAACTTCTTTGCTGAGTTCAGGCTTAAGAATAGAGGCCATAAGCAAATAGCTTCATGTCTTTAAGTGATGTTGGTATCAGACACAGAAGACAAGGTCCCTATGTCAAGGTATAATTTAACTGATTTATTGCTAAAACCCCATCCACAGGAATCTTCTCAAAATTGTCAGCACCTGATTATAGTTTGATAAGGGTCAACAGCAATCAAGATGGAGCGAACAGTTCATTTGTGGCTATGTAACAATTCTAAGTTGATCCCTTTTTTTTACTCCTCCCTCTGGCTCTGCCAGTCTGCTCTACAATTGGCTCACTTTTGATGGCCAAGGTTAATTCTGCAAATACCTGAGGGGAAAAATGGGGTCTATGCTGGAGGATGTAGCATCTTTGCTTTAGGTGAACATTTCCTGCTTCAGATCATTTCCCAATCCCAAGTCATGCATACCCCATTATTTTGAACAATCTTCTCAATTCTCAATAAGGTATAAACAAATAACATTTTATATGCTAATATAAATGTACACTACAAATAAAAGTTTTCCTTAACTCCACCCTTAACTCTTGGTTATTGTTGCCCAACAGTTTCATTTGATGGTCTTCTTGTGAAAAATAATCTTGTTTGTGACATGAGAAGAAAAGCAAATTGTGGGGAAGCTAAGCATACAACACACTGCAACCTTGAAACTGGATTTTCTTCAGTTTTATATGCTCAGGAAAATAGAAATAATCATTTCCAATCTTCATTCTTTGCTTATTTTGTCATTCTGTGTTAAGAAGGCACAGCAGATGTTCCCTTTCAATTTCTTCTTTGTATGATTAGTGCATTCAGCTGTGCTCAGGAAAGTGTATTATTCCTTTGACGATCGAAACCATCACACCCTAAGTTGGAAACACTCCTTTCTCAATCCAATCAATTCTGGCAACAATTTAGGAGCTGCCTGAAAAGTTTAATCTAAATAAACTTAACTGGAAAAGTTTGTCTACTTAATAAGGCATGTGCTACGTAATATATGATTTTTTTGGGGGGGGGGAAGGCAAGGAAATAAATCACCTATAATGATTCTGTTTTGTTTATAGAAGTACATACATAGATATCTACAGATTATAAAATACAGATATAGGGGCTGATATTTGATTTTGCAGACAAGTTCAAATTGATGAAATAGAAACTGTAACATTATATTTAGTATGCCCTGTGCAGAGCTTATCTTGCTCCACTGTCTGCTAGGTTTGTAAAAGGAAAACCATCCATATGTAGAATTTTTCACTCAGTAAATTTGTGGAGGATTCTGTGAATGCAGGGACAAGAGAATGAGAAAGACGAGGAGAAGAAGAAGAATGTCCTGTAGTTCTTTCAGGTGTGTTTTCACTATCGCCAAGAGTTTTACATCCTTTATTTATATTTTGGGGGCACGCTGATCATTTTAATCTGCATTATTGTCAGGTATGAAAATTCAGGCCCACACATGATGATCCAATATGCACACATACACACACACACACACATGCACACAGGTAACCTTTGACATTACCACAATTGAGCCTAAAATTTCTATTGTTAAATGAGACATTTGTTAAGTCAGTTTTTCCCCATTTTATGACCTTTCTTCCCACAGTTGTTAAATGAATCACTGCAGTTGATAAGTTAGTAACACAGTTATTAATGACTTCCCCATTGACTTTGCTTGACAGAAGATCGCAAAAGGGGATCATGCCCTGTGCGCTCCCACAGACAGGACCTCCTCAGGGTGCCGTTGGCCAGACAGTGTCGACTGGTGACCCCCAGGGGCAGACCCTTCTCTGTGGGTGCACCCGCCCTTTGGAATCAGCTGCCCCTGGAGCTTCGGATGGCTTCTGACCTTCGATCCTTCCGTCGTGACCTGAAAACATGGCTCTTTCAACTTGCCGACCTGGACTGAGGGGGGTTAGTGGTTGTTTGTTCTTTTTAATTAGTTTATTGGGATGCTTATTTAATACTTTTTTAAATTTTGTGTTGCATGTTTTTATTGTTGTGAGCCACCCTGAGTCCTTCGGGAGATAGGGTAGCATAGAAGTCCCAAAAATAAATAAATAAATAAATAAATAAATAAATAAATAAATAAATAAATAAATAAATAAATAAATAAATATGACCCCGGGACACTGCAAATATGAAGCAGTTATCAAGCATCTGCATTTTGATCACATGATCATGGGGATGTTGGAAAGGTTGTAACTGTGAAAAATGGTCATAAGTCACTTTTTTTCAATGCTGTCATAACTTTGAATGGTTACTAAATGAACTGATAAGTTGAGGACTAGATAGATAGATAGATAGATAGATAGATAGATAGATGGATGGATGGATGGATGGATGGATGGATGGATGGATGGATGGATAGATATATAGGGAGAATATTTTTATGGTTTTTCCACTTTTAACATAGTAAGCCACTCAGAAGTGAGATGGGTGGCAAACAAATATAACATAATTAAATTTATTGTTACTTATTAATGCTATGCACAGGAATATTCTCAACTAATGGTTAGCACCTGCTTGCAGATGGACAAGGGTCAACGGAATTCAAGGGGAGTTGGACTTAACTTGCTTGTGGCCACAAAAGGATTTTACACTGATCTCTCTCTTAACTCTGCCCCCAGGTTCTGCCAGTCCTTCCCCTACATTAAATAATGAAGATAAAATGGTTTCTCTAAAAGGAGGAGGCTTACAATCAGGCTTACAAGATTGTGTTATTACAGCCATCCTCAATAAAAGTAATCTATTTTTGTTTGGCCTGGTCACTGGCACATACAAGTTAAATGTCTGTATTCCCTCAAAAAGCTTTGGCCTGCTCCTGAGCTTTCAACATAGCCTGGTCTATGTTGATCTGATGGGTTTATTAGATCACTTTGATTCCTGTTGAATTAATAAAAACTTCAGTTTCTATCCAATGAATAGAGTTTCATTCAAGGTTCTTAACTTTAGCACAATGACCAATGTGCACCTTGTATAGGAACACTCCTTAGCTCAGCAGTCAAGTCTGCAAATGGCTATAGGCTTAGTTCCTAGAGTTGCCTAGTTGAGAACCCTAAAAAGCTGATGCAAATCCAAGGAGACACAGAGAAAACAGGAAGGTAAGTGTTTACCTTGCTATGTGGTAGCTGCCTATGTTCAAAGAATAGGCAGCTGCAAGGAAAAGGCTAAGATTTCTATGAGACTAATTTAACATGTGCTTCATACATCTAAAACCAGTTATAATTGATAATTGTGAGCCTTTCTATAAATAAAATGGGACTATAAAATAAAATATGGAAGAAACACCATTGTGCAAGACTTAATGGCTTTCAGTGCTTTTCACTATGTTTCTGGAATTTTCTGAAAGTTGGCTTCCTGTGTTCCATGAATCATTCAAACATATGAAAATTTTAGTACCCAAGAAAAGCAGCATAATTATTCATTTGAAATTAAAGAATCTGATAGAAATGGCAATTTAACATAGACATAGTACACTACTCTGCATTGAGCAGTGGACTGACATGTTTTAGAGCCCTATTTCTTATCTCTACAGCTCCTGAATAATGGAAGAACTTCCATTTCAGATCCTGTTAGATCAAATTGATTACTATCTTAGGTCAAACTTGTTAGTGATCATTGCACATAATTTGCTCTAACCTAAATAAAGACCAGCATGCAGGATCTAGAAACACTTAAGAAAGCTAGGCTTCCAAAAATGCAGGATCATAATCAGTCCCTATGGTTTGCTTGCCATATCTCTGAAACTCCCTCCATCACTCCTACAGCTCTCCTATTTTTTCTACTTAATAAACATCGTGTAGGAAAACCATTGTACTTACAAATAGATTTTTGCAAACAGCATATTGGCAGGAAGCTAGCTTGTCTCCATCATGTGTTTCTAATTTCATCGCTGTTTAAAACCTACTGTAAATCTATCTTTTCTAAAAAAAATAAAAATCTAGCAACCTGAATCATATTCAGTTGAACATGGCTCTGGTGATCTGCATGATCAGTGCCAAACAGAAGAGAGAGAAAGGTATCCTATAGGTACCAAAGCACCAGAAGGGAAGACAAGAAACAAGGGATGGAAACGAATCAAGGAGCGAAGCAACCTGGAATTAAAGAGACACTTTCTAACAGTGAGAATTATTAACCAGTGGAATAGCTTGCCTTCAGAAGTTGTAGGTGATTCATCACTGGGAGTGTTTTGAGAAAAGACTAGGCAGCCACCTGCCTGAAATAGTGTTTCCTGTTTGAACAGGGGATTGCACTGGAAGACCTCCAAGGATCCTTCCAATCAATCTGATTGATTGATTGATTGACTGATTGATTGATCAGACTAGTACCTGTCAGCTTACAACACACCTGAAAGAAGGTATTTATGATGTGGATTCAAACTAGTCATTTCCATAACAAACCTATTAATCAGTAAAACCCAAAATCAATGTTTCATTTTTTTTTCTACCTCAAGCACAAAGTCCAGAAGTGGTTTCCATGTAGAAACAAAAGTAATTGTATTTTTTTTTCTTTGATCAAAGCAGTCAATTTAGCCAGCTCTGCTAATTCCATCAAAATTTGCAGCCATTTATGTATGTAGGTATGTAACAATGGAAAGAAAAATTTAAATTGGACAAAAAGAGTTATGGATATGACTTTGTGAAAAATGAATTGGAACTCCTACTGCATGGTAGTGATGAACATATTATTGCTAAGGTGTATAAATTGTTATTAAATTTGAATTTGGAGAATGAATATGTAAAACATTGTATGATTCACTGGGCAAGAAACTTTGGATATAATGTAATGTTTGAACAATGGGAGAATATGTAGGCAAAAGGTCTAAAATTATAATTAAAAAAAAACTTTTAATGATGTATCATTGGTATCATCTACAATGATTTATCATTATTTATTTATTATTTATTAATTTGACTTGTATGCCGCCCCTCTCCTGAATGGACTCGGGGTGGCTCACAGTTAAAACCAATACAATAAATAATTACCTAAAATAGAATTAAACCCACAAGCCAAATTACTAAAACAAATTATAAAACAACCCCCCCCCCGAGGAGTCAGCACAGCGCAGCCTGATCAAATAGCCAAGTTTTCAAGTCGTGGCGGAAGGTGCGGAGGTCAGGGGCCAGGCGGAGCCCCAGAGGTAGTTGATTCCATAGGGCGGGAGCCGCCACAGAATAGGCCCTCCCCCACGTCACTGCCAAGTGACATTGAGTCGCAGACGGCACGCTGAGGAGCCCCTGCCTGTGCACTCGTACAGGGCGGTTGGTATTCGATGCCGGGAGTAGATGTTCCCGTAGATAGCCAGGACCCATGTCTCGTAGGACTTTGAATGTCAGTACCAAAACCTTGAATCTCATTCGGAGGGCAACCGGCAACCAATGTAGGCCACGCAGGAGGGGTGTAACATGGGAGAACCGGGAAACTCCCATCACAACCTGTGCGGCAGCATTTTGTACCAGTTGAAGCCTCCGGATGGTATGCAAGGGCAGTCCTAGATAGAGAGCATTGCAGTAGTTGAGCCACAAGGTGACAAGTGCCTGAGTGACTGTGTGCAGGGCATCTCGGTCCAGATATGGGCATAACTGGCAAACCAGCCGGACCTGGGCAAAGGCCCCCCTGGCCACGGCTCCCACCTGCTCCTCCAACCTGAGCCGTGAATCCAGGAGGACCCCCAGATTCCGTGCCCTGTCCATGGGGGGTAACACCTCTCCCCCCATGACCAAAGATGGAATCTCTTGACTGGGCCGAGATGTCTGTGCACAGCCACTCTGTCTTAGCAGGATTGAGCGAAGCATGTTACTGTCCATCCAGATCCGTACCGCATCCAAACAGCGGGACATCATGGAGAGGGCATCACTGATGTGGCCTGGGGTGGAGATGTATAGCTGCGTATCATCAGCGTACTGATGATACTTCACCCCAAAGCCACGGATGATCTCACCCAGCGGTTTCATATAGATATTGAACAGGAGGGGTGAGAGGACCGACCCCTGAGGGACCCCACAGGTGAGAGCCCTTGGAGTCGACCTCTGCCCCCCTGCCAACACCGATTGCGAGTGTCCCGAGAGGAAGGAGGCGAACCACTGCAATACAGTGCCTCCCACTCCCAACCCCCCGAGATGCCACAATAAGATACCATGGTCGATGGTATCAAAAGCTGCTGAGAGATCTAACAGGACCAGGACAGAGGAAAAACCCCTGTCCCAAGCCCTCAGGAGATCATCCATCAGTGCGATCAATGCCGTCTCTGTGCTATACCCGGGTCGAAAGCCCGATTGGTACGGATCCAGGTAGTCCACTTCCTCCAGGAAAAGCAGAAATTGCTGAGCCACCACACTCTCGACAATCTTCGCTAGAAAGCAAAGGTTGGAGACTGGATGAAAGTTGTTCAATTTGGCTGGGTCCAGGGCAGGCTTCTTCAAGAGAGGTCTCACCACCGCCTCCTTCAAGACAGCGGGAAAGGTACCTTCCCCCAGAGAAGCGTTGACCACTGCCCGGAGCCAGCCGCATGTCACCTCCCTGGAGGCATAGACCAACCAGGAAGGGCATGGGTCCAACAAACATGTGGTGGAACTCAGTTGTCGCATAATCCTGTCCACTTCATCCTCAGAAACAGGATCAAACTCAGTCCAGATTACATTAGCTAGACCACTTGCACCCTCGGCATCAGACCACGGCAAATTGGCATTCAACCCCCCTGAATCCGAGTGATCTTATCCTGCAGGAACTGACCAAATTCCTCAGCTCGGCCCTGCAAGGGATCCACTGCGACCCCTGGATGAAGGAGGGAGCCGGCGACCCCAAACAGGGCGGCTGGGCGGTTTCCTGCGGATGCTATGAGAGCAGAGAAATAGACCCCTCTCGCCGCTCTCACAGCTACCAGATAGGTCCTGATATAGGCTCTCCACTGGGCTCAGTCAGACTCGGAGCAGGTCGACCTCCACCTGCTCTCTAGACCCCTTCTCCATTGCTTCATCTCCCGGAGCTCCTCGGTATACCAGGGAGCCACACGGGATCTGCGATGGGTAAGGGGACACATGGGGACAACGCTGTCGAGAGCCCCTGTGGCCACCCGCTGCCAAGCGGCCGCCAGGGTCTCGGCAGAGCTGTGGACCAGGGATGTAGGAAAAGACCCCAGTTCTGCCTGGAACCTCTCCGGGTCCATCAGGTGCCTGGGGCAGAACCACCTAAGAGGCTCCTCATCCCAGCAGTGTGGGGCAGCTTGTTGAAAAGCCAGCCATAGGAGATAATGATCTGACCATGGAACGGGGTGGATAATAAGTATTTATTAGTATTTAACACGGGATAAGTTGTCAAGAATGTATAAAGTTATTTCAAATGAATATTGGAAATGCAAATATAAAGAAGGGACCTTTCATCATTTATGGTGGACATGTGATAAAGCAAAGAAATATCAGAGCAGAATTCACATCTTAATACAGAAGATTCTCAGAATGAATATAAAGATAAAGCCAGAAAAAATTCTGTTGAGTTTAATGGAGACAGACTTGGAAAAAAATGGAACTTTGATGTTATATATGTTGATGGCAGCATGATTAGTTTATGCACAAAAAAGCAACTTTAAGACTTGTGGAGTTCAATTCCCAGAATTCTTCTTCCAGCATGGTGGCTGAGGAATTCTAGAAGTTGAAATCCACAAGTCTTAAAGTTGCTGAGGTTGGACAGCCCTGCTCTAGAGCATTATTGGCTGATGCCTTTCATTGGGGGAAGAGTGGTGTGTCCCACTAGTCTTAACTATAGAGTCTGAGAAGGACTCTGTTTTAATCCAATGGCAAAATAAAATTCAATTCCAGTCCTGTAGGAGAAAAGAGAGGGATACAATGCCTTTGGCCATTCTACTGAAGCCTCTACCCTTAGATTAAAATGTAAATTTAGCAAATCCTTGGAATCCTATGGCTTCATATATAATGCATGCTTATTGATCCCTGGTTCTGAACAAGGACATTCTTAGCAAGCTGAGTTTAATTTTGATTTGTTCTTTCATTATCTGCTTGAAATGAATATGCATTCCACGTGATCCAGTAGCTAATCTAAAATTTATTTATGCATTACTGACATTGTGACCTCCCTAACAAAAGGCAAAAGAGACTAATTAAACTGAATTGGGCATAAGATGATATATTAAGGAATACATCCCTTAGCAGGGATTACCTGCATATTTAAATTGAGGAGAATATTGGTTTGTGATGGAAGGATAGCTTTTAAAAGCAGCTGCTGGGAAATCACTCCAGTCCTGCTTCATCCTCTTCTTTGTTTCCCCTAAACGAATGGCTTTAAGCTGATAAATTGAAAAAGAAGAAAGAAAAGCCATTATCATAAGACATGTTGGTTTTGCAGAGGAAGAGATGGATGGATGGGGTGATTTAACTATTGAACCATGACGGTGCTGAGATGGGTCTCTATGACTTCCTTGTCTGTGAGCTACAGTGAAGGTCAAGGGGTTATTGCTACAAGGAGGTCAAGTGAAATATTAATGTGCAAGGAGTCCTGCAATCCAGCTTGATGCTTTCTCCAGTTTGCCAACAATGAACAATCAGTCATCATTGAATCTATCGAAGGACAGGAGGTTGAAGAGTGGAAGAGAAGAAAATGACAACTAACAAATAGCCAAAACTTGTATGGGATTTTTTTCACTGCATATTTGCTGAAAACAAAAGCGTGAAATTAAATGGGATAGCGATTCCTAAGAAGATGCTTTGGCTGGGTTACCTTTAAATAAATTAAGACCCGTTAATTTCATACCAATGAAGATACTATAAAATAGTACAGGGCTTGGCAATATGTCTGCAGGATCAGGCAAGTTCATTGATTCCTTCTTTTGTGTCTTCCAGTTCCCTACTGCTAAAGTGGTAATATTTAAAAAATATTCTGTTGTTGTTTTATTTTTTTAGGGGAAAGCAAAACTACTAAGTACCAGACACAAAATCTCCCATTTTTATCATACCTAAGAACCACGCTTAGGCCTCACAATTCTCTTATAGGGTTGCAGTAAAAAAGTATGTTTAGAGTTTTGCAAATCTGCTTAGGCCTCAAAAACAGGCAAGGTTGAAGGGAGGACTTTGGTAAAATATAACAAGTGGTAGGGAGTATGGTCACCATTGCCATTGCCATACTTTAATCCAAGTATGACTATAGATCTTTTGTCAACAAATATTTTGTGAAGAAACATAACCTAGCATTCAGGAACTGAGAAACAGCTATAGTTTAACATATTTTGTACTTGTCCATCTTCCCCATATTTTCAAATATGCCAATGAGCTGGAAAGGTTGTCTTATCTCAGTCCGTAGTGCTGACGACTTACACTGGTACAAAAACATTGAAATCTAAGTTCAAATTTTAATCTAATACATCTATATGATAACAATATGTGCTCTTATTTTCTACATTTGTATCAATATTTATTGTCCAACAGCATTCAGCATTGTGTTTTGGAAGAAAATCTTTAGACTAAATGGCTATATAAGAATTGAAACTCTCCTAAAAGTTAATTTATGCATACTAAATATAAAAATTGAATAGAGACAGACCATTTTTGTTTGCAATTTGTAATTGAAACCTTTTGTAATTTAAACCAGAGGCAGACATTGTGTTTTTTTATGACCACTGCTTTACATGTTTATTTGTACTGACAGCTAAAGTAGATGTGACCATATAACATAAGTAGGTATGACTTTCTGAAGTTCTCCTGATTTTTTAATACAATATCCAGTTATTGTTGGGTTTTTAGCCAGTATTTAAGCTAAAAGAATCCACTCCAACAAAATTATGTATTTATTTAATCAAATTTATCTGGCTGTCCATCTCATGGAATGTAATTCTGGGTGGCATATAATAATCCAATAGAACAATAATTACCTGAAACCATTACATGATAATTATTAAAATAATTAAAATTATAAAAGCAGAACTAAACAAGAACAGGAAGAAAATGAATGGAACATTATTAATAATAATAGAACCACTGCATGAGTTCACGCATCTGCTGGGATCCCTCAGGTCTGCTGGCATAACTAGGTCTTGAGGGACCTTGAAAGCTCAGGAGTAATGAGGTTGATCTTATCTCTAGAGACTGAAGTTTCCACAATGTGGGTGCCCCAGCAGAAAAGAACTACCATCTAGTTCTGCCAAATGTAGTTCCTTAGAGAACAAACATGCCCATTCTATTTGATTTGGTGGGACAAGCAGGTTAAATTGGGAGGAGGAAGTCCCTCTGATAGCCTGGTCCCATGCCATGTAAGGCCTTAAAGATCAACACCAGGACCTTGAATTGGACCCAGAAATAAATCAGTTACCAATGCCATAAAAATTGGTGCAAAGTATGGTTTAGCAGAAACATAAATAACTGCTTGCATGCAGCATTTTGCACAGCTAAAGTTTTCAGATACTCTTCAGTGACAGCCCCAAGGAAAACACATTGCAATAATCCAACTGAGAAGTGGCCAAGGTATGAATGACAATAGTTGATCCAGGAACAGACACAACTGGCAGGTAATATGAAGTTGTGCAAAAGCTCTCCTAGCCATGACTGTCACATGTTTCTCCAACAGGAGTCATCAGTCCAAGAGTACCACTGGATTGTGCATAGGATCTATTGGGGCAGTGCTTCCCCCATGCAACAGCAGTTATTCTTGATGGACAGTCCATAAATTTCTGTGGTACTGTCCTAAAGTTCCCAGATATTATAAAAAAATGCTCCAAAATGTTTGAAGACGTTTGCAACCCAGAGTCAAAACATTGCTCAGTTTTGTTTTAACCAGTACTTGTTTCAGATTTAACAATACATTGCTCCAGGAAGAATCACATATAGATGAAATAGGTTTCTGAAAAATTAAATGGGAAATCTCCACATTATAAACACTGCTATAATTACTGGTTGTTTAAATGTATCAAAGCAGTGTGTAGCAAATTAATAGAAAGTCTTACACTAGCACTGACTGTGATTTAGTTTTGTGAATTAACCGTAGAGAGCAAAGTTTAAAACTCATCAGGATTTAATTTAATATAACTGATGTCCTTTGGAACATCCAATCTTTCTGTTGTGTTCTTGGCAACAACAAATCTCTGTGTTTTAAACAGATTTCCCTAGTTTCTTATATTATTTTAGAATTAAGTATCCAAAACATTTTTGTACTTCAGATGAAATGAGACATCACTATCTTGTTCCAAATGTGTGGGTGGTTAGTAACTCAATATTTGCCCTTTTAATTAGACATTCAGATGCAAGCCTTGCCATTATGTAAAACCAAATTTATGAACATATATAACAGACAACAGCATAATGTACACACTTGATCTACAAGAGCATTCACATGATGGATCAGTTTCAGTGTTTTTTTCACTTAAATATTTATTTCTTATGACCAAAGACCCGCAAACATTAAACTTATCACAAAATATCTTCCCATCACAAATTATACAAAGGAACACCAATGCTTTCTGACTTCAACGTGGACATCCAATTCACAATGACAATACTGCATTCTGAAATGGAAGAGGATCATGTTTCCTTCTTTTCCATAGGGACGGTTGCCAGTTTGATAAATGACAGAATCAAAGTCTTGAAATAGTGAGGGCAAAGGCTACCTCAACCTTTTACAGTAAATTCTGATAAGGCACAAATGAATGGCCTAATGTAGCAGAAGTGGTACACCAACCTACCATCCTTGAAGGCTGAAAAGAACTTGAAAAAGCAAAAAAAAAAAGTCTCTAAGGCAGCCTCTGAAGATCTAATGACAGCTGGAACTTCTTGGTGACTCCTATAAAATCTTTTGTCTGTAGCTTTGCATAGGCCCAAAGAAAGTGAATTTCCTGACTGCAGAATTTGAGACCACAAAATATTTATTTATTTATTTATTAATGGGACTTATATGCCGCCCCATCTCTGAAGACTCAGGGTGGCTTACAAATAAAACAACAGCAACAATAAATAATTTAAAAGCAGATTAAACTAAATAAGCCCCATTACAATTACAAATACACCCATAAAAATATCCCTTAAAACTATCCCATAAAAACCATCCCGTCCCAGAAAATCACAACCCGGATTGGTTAAACAACCAGGTCTTCAAGTCATGGTGGAAGGTGAGGAGGTCAGGGGCCAGACGGAGCTCCAGGGGAAGTTGGTTCCAGAGGTCTGGGGCCGCTATAGAATAGGCTCGTCGTCGGGGACCGCCAGCCGGCATTGGCCAGCCGATGGGACCCCAAGGAGTCCTTGCCTATGCGCTCGCACAGGGCGGTTGGCATTTGATGTCGGCAGGAGCCGCTCCCTTAAATATTGGGGACCCATGTCATGAAGGACTTTGTATGTTAACACTAAAACCTTGAATCTCACCGGGCGCAACCGGCAGCCAATGAAGGCAGCGCAGGAGGGGGTAACATGGGAGAACCGGAAACTCCCATCACCACCCGCGCCACCACATTCTGCACCAGTTGCAATCTCCGGATGGTATGCAAGGGCAGTCCTAAATAGAGAGCATTGCAGTAGTCGAGTCTGGAGGTAACAAGGGCATGAGTAACCGTGCGTGAGGGCATCTCGGTCCAGAAAAGGGCGCAGCTGGCGAACCAGACGAAGCTGGGCAAAGGCCCCCCTGGCGACGGCCCCCACCTGCTCCTCCAACCAGAGCTGAGCGTCCAGGAGGACCCTCAGATTCCGCGCCCTATCCACAGGGGGTAATACCACTCCCCCTATGGCCAAAGATGGACACTCCAAACTGGGCCGAGATGCCAGTATGCATAGCCACTCAGTCTTGGCCGGTTTGAGACGAAGCATGTTTCCGTTCATCCAAATCCGTACCGCATCCAGACACTGGGTCATCAGGGAGAGGGCATCACTGATCTGGTTCGGGGTGGAAATGTACAGCTGAGTATCATCAGCGTACTGATGGAAACTCACCCCAAAACCACGGATGATCTCACCCAGCAGCTTCATGTAGATGTTAAATAGCAGGGGGGAGAGGACCCACCCCTGAGGGACCCCACAAGAGAGCACCCTCAAGGTAGCCTAATATTGCTATAAAAACAGGCTCTTCATTGCTTAAAGTGTATGGCAGAGTTCCCCAAATTTGGCTTTGCGGACTGGCCGGGGCACAGCGGGGAGAGGGGATGGTTTCATGTGCTGGCTCACCTCTTCCACAGCCCAATTCTGAAGGGCTCAAGGTCCAGTAGTGGGTCATGGGGTTAGGTATCCCTGGTGTATGATATAACAATATATACAAGTGGAAACGTAACAGGACTTAACAGGAAATAAATCCCACTGAACTTTACTTTTAATTAATGCATTAAAATGTATGTATGTGCCATTTCCAAAAAAGAAAAATATGATTTTCTTATATTTTGAGTAACTAAAATACAGCATCAGTAGAAAATATTTAACACTATCATTTTAATGCCCATTTTATTAAATGGCCTGGGATAATGAAAACATATTTCCCTCCTCCAAAAAGTCAATGAACTTGGTGCCAGGAATATGTCAACAAAAAGAATATATAGTATTGGGGAGCTATCACAAAAAAGTCCTGTTCCTGGATAGCCTTTTGTCACCTGCCAGTATGGGAGAGACCCAAGGCAGACCCTTAAAGCATTTGTCAGACAGCAGACAATGTTGTGGTCCCAAGCTATAAAGAGCTTTATAGGTTTTATATCAGCACCTTTAAATGGGATGAAAAACAAACTAGGAGCTAGTGAAGATAGTCCTTGGTGGCTCAGGCTGTTAAATGCCTGCTCTTAAGATCCAGCTGTCTACAATTACTGTAGGCTCGAATCCCACCAGGCTCAAGGTTGACTCAGCCTTCCATCCTCTCGGGGTAGGTAAATTGAGGACCCAAGATTGTTGGGGGCAATAAGCTGACTTTGTAAAAATGCCGCTTAGTAATAAGCAGGCATATACAATGGAATGAAGGCTATTGTTGAGCACACTGGGTTGTGCTCCAAAAAATTGTAAGCTGCCCTGAGTCTTTGGAAAAGGGCGGCATACAAATGTAATTTAAAAAAAAAGAAGATAATATAACACTGGTACAATATATTTACAATACTCAATTTCTATCATTATACTTGCTGAAACGTTCTGTGATAATTGCAGTTTTCAATGCCTTTTCAAGGGCAATCCCACATGCAGTAGTCTAAATAAGACATTACTAAGACTATTCTGATGAAGCTATCTCTGTTCGAGATGATTCCCTATAGATGTTTGGAGATAATAAAACAGAATCCTGTAGAGTCATAAAACATGACATAATATAAATTAACAGATTATTAACTGATAAAATCAAAGGCCAAATGCAAAAGTTAAAATCAATCTCATGGAATAACAAGTAAAACATCCAATAAGGAATGAATGCCTTTTTAAAGCTTAGGCTGGACCCATGTCTGATAATGAATTTTATAAGTGTGGTGTTAGTTATTTCTCTGGGAGCATCTGTGGAGGATGGACAAATTATAAAATGTGTGTCCCAAAACTGTGATACCAACTCAGGTGCTTTCATTCTTGCATTGCTGTATCACACATACATTCGTAAAGGTCAAAGTTTGAAAGGTCACAACCCACACTGTTGTACTTTTGACAAAATGCTAGCTTGCTGCAGATGACCCTGCCTACCCCTTTTAGCCATTATTCTGATTGCTCTTAATGGTGGTCAGACAAGAAAAGTTCAAGGATCACACAGTGCAGGAAAATTAGTGTGGATGAACATGGCTCCAAACCTTCTATATCTTTCTGGATGAACTTCAGTTAAATTTTATTAAATTTGTGCTTGGAAATTCAATACCAGATAAAGCAGTAGGATTTTTTTTCCACATTCAAAGAGAGTCCCTATTGGAGACATTGTAGTAATCCAGATTTAACAAAATAGTCCATGAATCATCACCAAATTTGAATGACTGCAGATTTAATTGGTTAAAATAACTCCTGGCTATTGCCACAATCTGAGCAAACCGATGCACAAAGAATTTCGACCCTGTAGACAAAAAAAATATCCAAGTTCTGACATAAAACTACATCTGGAATCTTCCTTTTCCTTCACATTAATATCACTATCCTCCTGGATTAAATTTTGTTTTGTTGTCCCTCTTCCAACCTCCAAACTCCCATCAAAGAACATAGTCAACACTTCCTTATTGAGATTAAACAGTTGGAATTTATCATTCATACAGTGTTGAATCAAAATTCCAGATGGTTTGTTAAATGTGTTAGAATGATAGAAACAAGAATAAATTTTGCAGCACAACACAAACACCCACATTCCTGGAGTGCAACTGAAGACTCCTTATCTTCTGAGACTATCCTTCTGAAGCCATGAGCAAGTCTTAGACTCAACTCAAGCAAGTCTTTCAAAAGGAGATCACAACTGATTGAAAACTGCTGAAAAGAATAAAACAACTACTGTAATGTGTATGTGCTCCATGTATGTGAGCAGTTATTTCCATCGCATAGCTAGCCTATACTAAGATAAAATAGATCTCAATAATCAGTTTTATATATAAAAAAACCTGACCGAAGTACATATGCTGTTTTTTCTTCTGCAACCTTTAGATCAATTATTATTAACTACAAAATGCAATATCTCATGTTATGCCAGTCTTCATATTTGCACATCCCAGTTGTAACTTTGTTAAGTGGTTCTTGTTTCTCTTTTGTTCACCACTAGCGTCTGAAAAGTTTTTGTATTCAGGTATTCCACAACTTATTACCTATTATTTAGTGCCCTTTCAAAATTATGATGTACTCCCCCCCAAAAAGCTACTTATGATATGATGTTGAAGTTACAAGGTCCACACACATCTCCCCCCCTCCCCATGTGGTAAGATTATCATATTTTGGGCACTTGGCCTCTAGATCAGCTTGTCATCCATTTTCAGCATCCCATGTTCACTTGACCATGATTTTCAATTTTTTTGCCTGTTCAGTGTTTACTTCTGGTTAATGACTACCTATAAATGATTGGTGTATTATTCTTGTGATGCAAGATACATATGTTGCAGAGGTAACTGCCAACCATTGATCAATAACACTAACCCTCACCCATTTGGTGAAGGAAAAAAATGTGAGACAGCCAAAATAAATGGATGTAATCAACTGATACCTAAAATTCACTAGTAAACAAAAAGAATGGGTGAGAAAAAAAGGAACAAGAGCCAAGTTATTTTATTTATATTTATTTTATTTTGCAACAATTACTGACTCAATGCGGCATGGCATGGAAGCTTTCATGTGGCACTGCTGAGGTGTTATGGAAGACCAGGATGCTTCAATAGCGGCCTTCAGTTCTTCTGCATTGTTCAGTCTCATGTCTCTCATCTTTCTCTTGGCAATGCCCCATAGATTCTCTATGGGGTTCAGGTCAGGCAAGTTTGCTGACCAATCAAACACAGTAATTCCACAGTCATTGAACCAGGTTTTGGTGCTTTTGGCAGTGTGGGCAGGTGCCAAGTCCTGCTGGAAAATGAAGTCAGCATCCCCATAAAGCTCATCTGTGGAAGGAAGCATGAAGTGCTCCAAAATCTCCTGGTAGATGGCTGCGTTAACCCTGGACTTAATGAAGCACAGTGGACCAACACCAGCAGATGACATGGCTCCCCAAATCAACATAGACTGTGGAAATTTCACACTGGACTTCAAGCATCTTGCAGTGTGTGCCTCTCCATTCTTCCTCCATACTCTGGGTCCTCGGTTTCCAAATGAGATGCAAAAGTTGCTCTCATCAGAAAAGAGGACTTTCGACCACTGAGCAACAGACCAGGTCTGTTTTTCTTTAGCCCAGGTACGATGCTTCTGACGTTGTTTGTTGTTCAGGAGCAGCTTCACAAGAGCAATACGACATTTGAAGCCCATGTCCAGGATCTGTCTGTGTGTGGTGGCTCTTGATGCACTGACTCCAGCCTCAGTCCACTCCTTGTGAAAGTCCCCAACACTTTTGAATGGCCTTTTCCTGACAATCCTCTCCAGGCTGCAGTTATCCCTGCTTCTTGTTCACCTTTTTCTTCCACACTTTTCATTTTCTATTAATGTGCTTTGATACAGCACTTTGGGAACATCCAACTTCTTTTGCAATTACCTTTTGAGGCTTTCCCTCCTTATGGAGGGTGTCAGTGATGGTTTTCTGCACAACTGTCAGGTCAGCAGTCTTTCCCATGGTTGTGATTCCTACTGAACCAGACTGAGAGACCATTTAAAGGCTCAGGAACCCTTTGCAGGTGTTGTGGCTTAATTAGCTGATTAGAGTGGGACACTTTGAGCCTAGAATATTGCACCTTTTCATAATATTCTAATTGTCTGAGATTGTGGATTTGGGGTTTTCATGAGCTGTAAGCCATAATCATCACAATTATAGCAAATCATGGCTTGAACTATCTTGCTTTGCATGTAATGAGTCTATCTCATCTATTAGTTTCACCTTTTAAGTTGCATTACTGAAATAAATGAACTTTTGCACGATATTCTAATTTTTCGAGTTTCACCTGTAAAAGCTGGAATGACTGCTAACACTGTATATCAGAACATTCTTTACCTTGTCATGGCCCAGAAAGGACTCTCTGTGTCTGTAACTGTATATCCATCTACACAAAGGCACCATGACAGTATGAAACAATTCTAATCCTCTGTGGTTCCATGACATTAGCTATGGCCGAAAAGCAAAATGATTTATTTTCTGGCTCAGATCTGGTGTGTGATTTTTTTCTTTTTCCTATTATGTGTGTGTGTGGCCTCTTTCTTTGTTTAGAAGAGTTCTTGTTACACCTCCATTCTGGATCTTTTGAGAAGAAAAATAGCTTGAGGTTTTTTTTTCTGCTCTTCCTCATATAGGAGCAGCTCAGATTTCGTTTCTTTTATGTGTAGTTTGGGTATTGGAGTAGTGGTAACATAGAAGTGCCAAAATTACTACATTAAAAAAAATCTTCAGCTAGTATCTGTGAAAATAATTCTTACCCTTCAGGCTACCAACTCTGGAACTCAAAAGGTAGAAATGTGTGGTTTTGAGATTCACCCTCTTAACCCCATTAAAAAACAGCTGCAAGGGTTATGGAGAAAAATTCAAGCAATTTTTCCTAAACAATGCTACATGTGTTTGTGTGTATGTGTGTATACACATACACAAGTGCATGTGCACAAACAGTGATTAAGGCACCAGGCTAGAAACCGGAAAACCATGACTCTTATCTCGCCTTAGGCACAAAGCTAGCTGGGTGACCTTGGTTCAGTTATTCTCTTTCAGCCCTGAGAAAGAGGCAAGGGCAAACCATTTCTGAGATCTTTCCAAGAAAACTGCAGGGACTTTCCCAGGCAGTCCCTCAAAACAACATTCACTCATGGCCACAACAATGAAAATCAGAAGATACTAGCAATCACTAGCAATGATAGTAACAGCAGCAATTTAATGTCCTTATTTCATTGGTCTGCATGAGACACTCCACAGTCCTAGTGCAAGAAACTCTGCTCATTGGCCCTCAAAAAGTTCCACATAACCTAATGATACTTGCCTCAGGGCTGTAATTTTCTGCCTTCTGCAACTTAGCACATCTGGTAAAAATTAGATAAACAGATTAGTTCTGGTTCTGTTTTCAGTTAATTTCGCCAAACTTCTGCCTTCCCTCGCTTCTCCACTGCCGAGGAGAGACATAAATTTCCAAGAGGAATAAGTGTTCTCATTTACTGGCATGGGTTAGTGATAGTACAGCCTGTGTCAAGAGTAATTAGATTTCAAGAAGTCCAGGTTCACCATGTGTGACAATAGGAGCATATACTGATGATGTGTTTCTCTGCTGAGAGGATCTATTGGCCGGTGAAAGAAATCTCATTCTAACCCCAGCTATATGTTACTTGTAGCTGTAAGAAAATGGTAATCAACCTCCCTCCCTCCATATTTCCTTCACGTTATGCTAGGAGTAATTGATTTTGAGATTTACTTTTAGAATTTTACCTTTCACTGCAAATTTGTGCTTTCTAATTCTTTGGCTGCTTTTTTCTTGAAAAAAAATGGGTCAGTGAAGAACCTCGTTCATGAAAGATTGAAATTCCGTGTAACTTTGGGGTTCAAGGAGCTACTTGGTCCCTTTGGTTCTGAAGGTGCTCATTGGATTTCCGAATGACTCACAAGGGAAGGAGGTAGTTATGATTAGGATTATAGTTAGTTATTCAATTATTATTGAATGTGTTTTATCTCTCATTTATTCCAGTTCTCAAATGACTTGTAACAATGAAATCATTCAGAGTACCCAACATAATAACACTGATGCAGTGAGGAAAAAAAGAAAGAAAACTAAATTATAATCAATCATTTATATTAAGGATTAGATGATATACTGTTACAGAGCCCCAACCCTGCCAGTCCCACTTTAGTGAAAGACACACACACACACAGCCACTACAACACAGATGGGACCTGGTTAAAAAAAATATTCCAATCCCTCTTCCGTTCAGTCTATTTCTCCATTAAGTAATGCCAATTATGAGATCATCACTTTCTTTTGCTCACAGATGGGCAAGCCAGATCAGGATAGGAAAAGGATGTATGGGCTCAGCTCAATGCATATATGTAGATTTATACATTTGTACCAGGTTGAGTGGATGTTTGGGAGATGTATTTATATTTAATATGAACAAAGAGAGTCTTTGTCAATTTCAAAGGTGGAGGGGTTACTGCAGTAAAAGCCTAGTTATTTGTAAATTCATATTTCTTAGAAAAGTTCTGAGAAATGAAAAGTTCTTAAAATCCTTACAGGGCCATCTGGGAAGATATGCGCCTTAGGTATTTGGGTCCCAAACTGCTTAGAGCTTTAATGGTACACAATATATCTTGAATTTAAGAAGAAAGCAAAAAGGCAACCAATCTGATTCTTCCCTAACATATAAAATGTTGCAGTAATCCAACTTGAAACACAGTAGATTGTCAGTCTCTCTGGTTAATCTATCCTAGCCTAGGAATGGCTTCAATTGGTGAAACAAATGAAGTTGATAAATCTGCTGAAGTGATCTAGATTTCAAGTGACAACAGTGGATTAAAGATTATCCTTCAAACTGAGAGACTAAGTCTTAGAGGCTGAGTGCTCATCTGTCAAGAAGAGGCTGATCAATCATTTCCTGGACCAAACAGCTCTACTCACAGAGTCTCAGATTTCATTTTTGGTCCTAATCCAACCCATTATGACGAGGGTTGAAGAAGCCTGGGCAAAATGCCCTCAGGGTAAGAAGAGCAGGGACATTCTCAGGAAGCCACTTCTCAGTTCATTCCCTTCTTTCCCCTTTTTGATTCAGCTCCCCTTCCCACTTTCTCTGTCCATTTCCTCTCTCTCCTATTTTTTTTATCACACAGTGAGGCTTTCTTCCTTTCCTTGCACTTTTGCAAAGCTTAGGAAAATTCAGAGGAAAGCAATGTAAAGAAGATTTAAAAGGATGGGGGACAAGCTACCTATTAAATCTGTGTGCCATCCAAAGCAATAGCATCCACAGGATTTCCTATTTAATCAAAACAACCAATGTCCTAATATTGCAATGCAAATGCTGCAACTTTCATATGCATGCCATGTCACAACACGATCCAAAAGGGGAAGACTTTGCATCACATTGGCACAAGACTATTTTCATCATTCACCTCCTGCCAGCCCCTTGTAGATATCAGTGGTTTCTGTATTAATACCTGTTGCTTGGCCCCCAGTTGCAGAACTGCCTGCACAGGCCATCTGACATGGATATTGGAAAGAAATTTGAGTTGGCTGTGTAAACATAAACTCAGTGGACTGGAGGAAATGCTCCTTCAGGTTCAATGATTGAAACCTTTTTCATCTAATCATATCCAAGGTTGAAATGATTTAAAGATTCTTGCTTTTAAAGATACATCAGGGTGGTTTTTCAGAATGCCAAAATTATGGTAAACAAGTCCAGGATTGTTGAGTCATTGCTGGTTATGTCAACACATCTCTTTAATTTATGGTTATGCTTTGATTTTCTAAGCATAAGCTTAGCTAGGCATCTTTTTACCCCACCTAAATATTTCACACAGAGTTTTGGGGCATTTTATAACGGTACATTCTGGATATACACCCAGGTTTCAAGTTTCAATTTGATTGGCTATACATGCTCAGCGGTTCTAACTTATAGTTTCTATAAGTACCAAAACAAAGTGCTTAAATGTGCTTTCAGTCCTTAATCTGAATTTCATCTCAATAGTTATCCATAGAGTTGTACTATAAGACCATTATAATAATTAGGCACTCTTAGTTTTCTTAAATTACTAACATTTTCCTGAAGTTCTATTTAAGAGCTCAAACAGGAGGCTTCTAGAATACCTGATGCTTTAAACTGAAATTTCTTGGCTAGCTATTGAATCATACATATTATTAGGAATGCCACATTGCTTATTTTAACAGCTTGCTCAGAACTTTACCATATAATTAAGTCCAGCAGTGACAAGTAGGCATGAGTCTTACTCACAACCAGGAATGAGGCAAGCTATATCCACTATATTAAACTCAGGGAATTACTGTATAAACTATTCAAAGGGAGATCTGCAATAGACTGCTTCTGAACTTCAGTGCCGCTAAGCATCTAAGCTGAGACAGCAATTCTGTTGCAATCACTTGAGACCAGTTGAATCTCAGATTAGAATCTGACATCAGTTAGGTCAGCCATTCCTGCATAAGGCAACAAGACGTTGGTGGTACAGTGATATCTACTGGATCACCATTCTTCAGGCTCTGGATAGAGGGCAGCCCCATCTGCTTCCAAAGTCCCCCAAAAACTGGAACTTAAGGATCCTCACTAATAATCCTGTTGTGGTTAGATTTGCTGACCTGCTAGATGTCACCAAAGAAGTTTTGATTTTTAGCAATATAATGTATCTACATACCGTTACTGCTTGTCAGGTTCACAGAATAATTTGAATAGCATTATTTTAAAATAGCAATTAATTTACTGAGCATGAACTAAATAATAGGGATCAGACAGAGTAACAGATCTGTTGTAATTATATTTCTGAAAGTCAGAAAGGAAGATACTAAAGGAGCTTCAATGGAACAAAGGCCATGGGTGCCACTATACAGAGGTCTTCTTTTGTATATTTACCATTACCATCTGTGTTTTATATTCTGTATTTTGACATGGTATTTTGATATGGTCTATTGGCTAATCAACAATAAAGTAACTTGTATATTTACCAAGACACCGCAGACAATGTTAGGCTGTCAAGCAGAGCCACCCACCAAAATTCTTCTAGGAATTTCTAGAATCAAACTATTTAATACAGTGGTTGAACTTCTTACCCCAAAAGCATGACTGTATAGGTTGAAAAGTTCTGTTCAACTGGGAAACTGGTCCTCCCAGATTATCTTTTTCTGTATGATATCTGAATCTATGCTGTCTCTTGTTTATTAGCTTATATCTAACCTGGCACAGTTCAGGAGAACTTGAGGAATTCATTCAACTCATAATCAGTTATAAATGATTTAGATCTATATCTCCTGAAGAAATATGCAGATTAAAACATATTTATCCTGCAGATTCACATTTACAACAAGGCCACTGGAGCCCAGAAAGAGAGGTGATATAATAAAATAGCAGTATCCTCACTACTTCATGCAATAATATCCTGGGAGAACAGCATGCCAGAATAAATGACACATGTGTGAATGCCTGGATAGGAATTTAAGAGTTATCAAGAACCAGGATGGATTTATCATGAACAAGACATGCCAGACTAATCTTATCTCCTTTTTTGACAAAGTTATTAGCATAATAGATTGAGGGAATGCTATGGACATAATGTACCTTTGACCTCTGCAAAACATTTCACAAAGGCTCCCATGATATACTCATTCAGAAAATGGTAAAATATGAGCTTGATGATATGAATGTTAGATAAATTCATAATACCTAGAGAGTACTCATAAATGTTTCCACATAACCTTGACTGGAATGTTACAGGCCTCTGTCCTTGGCTCTGTGCTGTTCAAAGTTGTTATTAATGTCCTGAGTGAAGAATTAAGAGGATGTTTATCAAATCTGCAGATGACACAAAATGATGAGGTGTGGCTAATACTTTAGAAGAAAAAGTGACATTTCAAAAATATCTATAGTAAGTAGGTTTAAACAGTGTACCTAAATATTCAGAATGAAATTTACTAGGGAAAATATAAAATACTGCAGCTGCATAAAAAGAAGAAAGAAAGTCACAAGTATTGGATAGGGGAAATTTGGTTTCCGGTAGTATACGTGAAAAATGCTATGTGTTGTAGATCATAGCTTAAATATGAATCAATATGATGCAGATGCTAAAAAGGCCAATGCTGTTTTGTGATGTATTAACCAATCCAAAGGATCCAAATCCCAGAAAGTAATTATCCAGTTTGCCTTGGTTCTGGGCACTGCAATCCAAGACAGACATTGATAAACTGGAACAAATTAAACAAGGAACTATGAAAATGGAGGAATATTACAAAACAGTCCTATAAGGATAAAAAGGAAATATGTATTGATTAAATGTAGAATACATATGAATCTGAACAAACATAATTCTCTTGGTTGGATGCTCTTCATGGCCATACAACCTATTTTTGGGGAAGGGTTAAGTTGTGAAACAGATTAAGCCTGTGCAAATCTTCACTACTAATTTGTCACTTTGGTTGTCCAAAATTTGAAAGATAATGAATTCTAGCTAAAATGTTGGAGGGCACCTTTAGGAATGCTACAGAATGGATGCTGGATAGTCACAGAGTTCATTTTTGAGCCCCTGATCTGCCATAAATATATCTATATGTTTGTGGAACCTACAGTATGGTAGGGTAAGGTTATTGCCTTTAGGAAAACAGCATCTCTTTGTATGCTTTTGCCATTTTATTCCTCTTGAATCATGTATATCTGCTCTATTTTTAACTATATTTTCCATGTTATCTTGCCCCGGATTTTCTTATCGATATGGGATTCAGAGCTTTCATAAACTTGGCCACTGCATACTTTGCAGAGGTTGTAAAGTGACTGTGTATCTTTCTAATGAAATCAGTATTTACCATGCATTCTATTAATTTCTATATCCATTTTATCAGCAATACTAAACTAGCCTAGCATTTACCAACTTTGCCAACATGTAGAAGTTGCTAGTTCAAAACTTAACATAGTTTTTTAAAATAAATAAATAACTGATTTTACTGTTTTGTTTTGTTTTTTCTAATGTAGCTAGATTTTCCCCTGCCTTGTTGGTTCTGTGCACATGTGTGGGTATTTGTGTGCACATCCAGAGGTGCCCTATTTTAGCATTTTTCCAGTCATCTACAGGGAAGAGTTTTCATTCCCAGCTCCCTTAGGATTGAATAGTTGTGAATGGTTTCCTCTTGCAATTTGGTGTGGTAATTGTAATAATTTCATCTTTTTCTGGCACAACAAATTTGTTTTCATTATGCTCATTGTTCATATTACAAATTTTAACTTTATTTATATGTAGCAATAGCAATAACACTTAGTTTTATATACTGATTCACAGTGCTTTATAGCCGTCTCTAAGCGGTTTAAGAGTCTGCATATTGCCCCCAACAATCTGGGTCTTCATTTTGCCAGCCTAAGAAGGATGGAAGGCTGAGTCAACCTTGAGCCTGGTGAGATTCAAACTGCTGAATTGCAGTCAGCTGGCAGTCAGCAGAAGTATCTTGCAGTACTGCATTGCATCATGGTGGCTCAGTGATTCATGTAACTCATTCAGGGCTGATATTGAATGGAATGGCATTTAAACCCTAAAAAATAAAGACTCGTTCAGAATGGATACCTTGTGTAACGCCAACCATAAGATATCTGTGTACTCTAAATAATTGCTATGTTGTTGGTTGTCTTACAGAATGAGGCATTCAGAGAAAGTTGGGAAGTTGTTTTTTTTTTAAGAAAAGAGTATTATACTTACAATTGAGAATATATTTATCCAGCTACTTTGTGCTTTCTCTCAGAGAAGGGGCCTCTTGGTTATAGAGGTTATATAATGTCATATTTATCAAAGTTGTTTATGTGATCACAAAGGATGACACTCTATTTCTTGATAGTACTGCCTTTCATCTTCATAAGCTTTTCTCTGTAAATGCCAGGGGTTTCAGGGATGTATTTTAACTGAGGACAGATGCCTCCTTGACATGTAGAATACAGTATCATCCCAACACAGTAATCTTGCACAGTGACATCTCTGATATGTGGCTTGTGCTATATACTATCATATGTCTACACTAAACATCTGCTGTACAAGAATCAGTCAGAATCCTCATAGCTATGGTAAGAAGTGAACATGCATTTCTTGGTTACTTAAGCTTTAAGAGTATGTGTACTTTCTTGGCCATACTTTTTAATTGCAGAAAGAGCAATAAATCCTCATGCAATTATAACATAAAAATCTAGTAAGTAAAATAGTAGTACACTGCTCTCCATGTAGCTTTTTTATTGCAATGAAGCCCACAGATAGGAGTCAAAAAAGGGCCAGAACAGAGAATAAGCATTATCTGTTAAGGCTTCATCTACTGCCAAATTCTTTCATCTCTCCAGGAAGCTTCTATGCAAACCTCACAAAGAAAGCATTTTCTTATTTTAGGATTTCTCTTTACTAAAGGTAAAACACCTCTCAAATTGCTGGGATAATATTCTTCCATATATTGAAAGAGTGAAAACTGCCGGCAGAAAGAAATCAATATCTCATTCTTTACTATCACACTTTTAAAACTTTGGATGTTCCCCCATTTCTTGTGATTGACTTAAGTACCCAAAATATTCTTAGCATTTCTAAACAAAAGCAAGATATCTGTGAAAGCTTTAGCGGAATCCTTATGGAAGAGAAGTCTCTTTAAGGCAGAGCTGGCATGATTTCAAATAACTTGTAGATGTTGTTTGGGAAAGAAGGAAGGAAAGAAGGAAGGAAGGAAGGAAGGAAGGAAGGAAGGAAGGAAGGAAGGAAGGAAGATGTCCCAAAAGATATTATGACACTTTCCAAAGTATTGTTTGCAAAAATATGGCAATGATACCAAAATAAAGTCAATTGCTATGTCAAGCATATGATTGGACTATGTCCTTTGCACCAAAATTCTATGTATGTGAAAATGAAATAATATGACATTTGATGGCCTTTTATCTATTTACACATATGTTTATGATGCAACTAAATTTAAATTTACAAGGGTATAAGTCCTCTTGAATTCAGGAAGCCATTGTTTCTGAATAAATAAATATCAGGCTGTGCTTCTATTATGCATTTATTCTGCTAATTATCAGTTTAATATCTCATTGTAGAGTATTCAGATTTCTGTTTAATATTTATGTGTTTGTTTATTTAATGCTGTCTTTATCATTTTTTATAAATAACAAAAGACCATAAACATGTCTAATACTCCTTCCTCTTCCTATGCTCCCCACAACAACAACAACAACAACAACAACAACAACAACCGGGTGAGGTGAGGTGAGTTGAATGAAAGTGACTGACCCAAATTCACCCAGTGAGCTTTCATGTCTAAGGCAGGACTAGAACCCATAGTCTTCCAGATTCTAGCCTGGTGCCTTAACCTTTAGAGTAGACTTCTACCAAGACTTCTTCACAGCTCCTTTCCCAAGCTTCAAAATTTTCATCACTCTCAAAACAAAAACTGAAATTTGTATTTCCCTTGATGGCTTGTTGGCAATCATATCCCTACCTCAACCTTGCTTTCTTTTGCAGTTTTTATTTTATAGCACATTACTGGAACTATTATTAATTTGTAAATAACCTAGAAAAGTCAGTGTCCTGTAAAATGCTACATTCTGGAAGGAAAGTTCTTTATAAGATGCCCTCTATTTAAATACATATCCATCAGACAGACAGAAGAAATCATTGTTCAGTTTTGCTTCTAAACAATTTAATATAATATAGTAATATAGTATTGGGAGTTGCACTTGACCATATCCATTATAATTTTGGTGAAGCATTCAAATGTCTTTTTTTCAATCTGCCCTTTTAACCATGCATAGAGGGTGCTAATATCTCCATATGCACTTTTGTTCTGCTTTAGATTGTGTTATTTTAATTTTATCTCTATATTTTAATTATATTTTATTGCATAATTTATGTTGTTATGACCTTTAACATATTTTATGAACAGAAATGTGGTATGTTGTTGTTGATTTTTATTTATATACTACATTTTTTCTAAGAGGAACCCAAACCAATGTACTAAAAATGCAGTTGAAAAAAATAAATAATGAAACTGTCAATTTTGAACAAATAAAAAATGTCAGGAATATGGCCTCAACATCCTTTGAATGGGGAAGGTTATAAAGAAATCCTATTTCAAGTAGGGTGGGTTAATGTTTAAATATTCCTTGAAGAACTAGGCCAATGTGGATAGATTATGCCATCCATAACATCATATCACTGCAAAATGTTTAGCAAAGACAGATTTCATGACTGAAGGTGAATATACATGTCCCAGAATTATGTTGCAGGATCCAATCAATCTGAGTCAGTTGCTGGGATCAGAGATTTAGTCTTCTGAACATTTATTTATTTATTTATTATTTATTTTATATTGCCACCTATTCGCCCATGACGACTCAAAGCAGCTTACAGAATATAAAACCACATTTAAAACAATAAAAATAAAAAAAAGAATTGAATAAATTCATATAATAAAATCATAATAAAATCACCACCACCATCACCACCCCGCTCCAGTGACAGCAGATCACACAAGCCATTTAATGGGCTCCATCCCACTCTGGGTTCCCCAGGCCTGCTGGCAGAACCAGGTCTTCAGTGCTTTCTGGAAGAGTATTAGAGTGGGGGCTGTTCTAATCTATGAGGGAATGATGTTCCAGAGAGAGGGAGCCACCATGGAGAAGGCCTTTCTGGCTCCTACCAGATGTATCTCCTTGGGGATGGGACCCACAGCATTCCCTGCCTCCCTGCTCTGATGGGTCGGGTAGATGTGACCAGCAAGAGACAGTCCCTTAGATAACCTGGTCCCAAGAACTTTAAAGGTGACAATCAGCACCTTGAATTGTACCCGGAAGCAAATCAGCAGCCAATGCAGCTCCCACAGGAGAGGTGATACATATACACACTTGGATCTGCACAAAACCATGCAGGTCACTGCATTTTGCACCAACTGGAGCTTCCCGGATGCTCTTTAAGGGCAGCCCCATGTAGAGCATGTTGCAATAGTCAAGACTAGAGTATGAGTGGCTGAGCGTAGGGATTTAGAGTCATGCTGCATCCCATCCTCAAGGAACAGATTTAATATTGGCAATGTATTTGCAGGTGTGTTCCACTCATGGTTTGTCATTACACAGATCCAAAGCTGCTTTATTGCTCAGAAAGGAACAAGACTTATTCTAGCTAAACTGTACTTCAATGAAATCAGTTTGATACCCCCTTTTATTAACAGCCTGTGAAATCACCAGTGAAAGTGTGCTCCTGCTTTCCATCTGTCTAGGGAAAAACAATAGATCACTCACCACCTTTTCCTTTCCATTAAGGTACCTTCCTTCTTTAAGGAACATCTATGAAAGATAGCACATACCCAACCAAATGAACTGAAATCACACTGAATTCAAAGGGTGATGTTGAAGCCTACAGTTAACTCTCCTATTTCAGCCCCAGGAACATTGCTATGCTTTTTTTCTTTATTGAATTATGCCCTCCATTCTCTCACTCCCCTCCCTCCCTAAGGACTACGTGGCAGTGAATCAGTTGTAAAGCTGCATCATAAAATTTTAACTTCTATCCGCACATGGGAAAAGAGGGCACATCTGTTTAGCAGAAACATTTTTTCCCTTATTTCTGCCTATGATCTATTAAATCCCACCTTCTGCGTAAACCCTTTCACTTCCTCAGAAATACCAAATCTGGGACTGATTCATTTGAAAGCCATATTTTTTTGAGCCCCATCACTTCTTTTACTGTCAATATCTATGTTGATGGAAATACTGATATTTTCCTCTAGAGTCAGTGCCTGAATTCTGGCAAACACTCCGGCTTTTGTCTCTAAACCCTTGCAAACTTGAACTTGGCAGGTCTGAAGGGCTGTGTATCAAAATATGTAAGTTTTCTGGCAAGTGTAGAAGGGAGGACATGATGAAGTGAAAGCCAAGTTTTGAGGTTTAACTGCAGGAAGTCTTCAGAAATGCAGACAAAGAATCCCTAAGGATTATTTTGTTTGTAAATACCCTTCAGGGTTCTGGAATGAAATAAAGATGTAGATATCAGATTGACTATTAGATATTGTAAAGATGGGAACTTGAGAGCTGTTTCAATTTGAATCTCTGACCATTTGAGATTGTACATTTAATTTGACCCTTTTGAAAAACCTGCCTTTGATTCATTTCCTGGCAGATTTTTCGGACAACATGAGCTACCTGAAAGTTCAGCCAAAGTATCATCATATCTCTGTATCATTTGTGTAGAATATTTTCTTTCTGGAGTGTCTGAACCAGAGATGGACTTGACTATCTGCTTGCTTTTGATAATGATTGCATTTTATTAAACACATGTTCATCCTATCCTGCTTGCAGGTAAAGTTCACACAACATTTCCCCTCAAATATATGTCTTCTTTATGAATTTTTTCCTCAATGAGTTATTTTTGATCAGAAAATTGAATTACAATATTTAGAGGGTTGACTATCAAGAGATTATTAAGAAATGGCAATTACGGCAAATGGCAATTAAATTTTGGATCCATTAAATTTCTCCCCCTTTTTAACAGAATCCTTTGATATGCATTTCCCTCCCTGCCTCCCATCAGTAGCATCTGGGGAAGATGGGAAGTAGACATCATTACACCAGCTGATTGGTAAGCTGCTCCAGATGTTGCTGATAGGGAAGAAGTTGCAAATCATGTGGGTGCTGTTTTCTGTGACAGCCATACACAAGCAGAATGCTGAATTAGAGTTTCCTGAATGGTTTGTTATTAAGGTTATGCAAATACTAACCCCAAGACAGAGCTTGAACTCAAGTTAGAGTTGAAAAATAACCACTGACTGGGGGCATTTCAGAAGCTGCCTGAAATTTGAATTGATCATTGACTAGCATAATAAAATTATAAATGCCTACTAAAGGGTAATTTTCCAATGAAACAATGAAATTTGCAGGAACGTTACATAATTATGAAGGAACTGGGACTCCTTGTCCTTAAAACAAGTACTGTATTGCTGCTTTCCCTCATTATGGATCAATGCATGATGAAGCCCAAACAGCATCATCTATGCACCATGCATAATCCACACTATGAAAGAATGCAAAACTTTTATAGGAATGACAAGAATGGAAGAACCCTCAAGAAGTGTTCAATGAATTGAAGCATGTGCAGTGGGAACAAAATGCTAAGTGAAAGAGGGATAAAACAGAATACACTGATAGAAGGCTGAGTGGCTGTGGAAGTCAGAGCATGAACAACCTTCACTGCAACATATAATTGCAAATCCATTTGTGACATCTAATTCAAGTCCATTGTTTCTGGGATACACTACGAACACATTCATGGCACACAAACAGGCTGCTATGATTCAGTTTTAACAGATAGGGATTTAGATAAAAGCGAAACCAATGGCTTAATAAAAGCATGGGAAGAGGGAAGAGGAGAAACCTAGAATCAAATACTAGTCCTTCTCAAACACATGTCAGAATCAATGGTGGGATTCAATTTTTTTTACTACCTGTTCTGTGGGCGTGGCTTGGTGGGCGTGGCAGGTGAAGGATACTGTAAAATCTCCAGTCAGAGGTGATATTTGCTGGTTCTCTGAACTACTCAAATTTTCCGCTACTGGTTCTCCAGAACTGGTTAGAACCTGCTGAATACCACCTCTGGTCAGAATGCTTGGCATTGTAGCTTCACAAAATGCCTAACTCTGAACTGGCTGCTGCTTAGGGTGTCTCAGTTATTAAAGACTTATTATATAAAAAACACTTCCATGCAATAAACACGCTGGAAGGTTGTTTCTTTGAAAAAAAATGTGGGCATGTTTGATGTGATTCTATCTCAGGATCCTATCAAAACAAATTCCCTGTGAAATTTCAAATCTGTTCCTAAAGCTAGAACTGTCAATCGGTAAAGCAGGGCAAGCATCTGCTGCAGGCAACCTTCTCTGCAACTATATTGGTTGACATGGTACACAGATATCAGACCCTATAGACAAAATGATCTAGCGTATGGGACCCTGGGGGAGAGGGGTGGAATGGGGAAAAAATATCCAAAAAAAAAAAATCAAGATGGAGTCTGCAACTGTGTAGTCATCTTTCATGAGTTTCTCTCTATAGATGGTGTTGCTAGCATCATAGGTTTTTCAGGACTGGTCTCTCAAAGGTGAACTGCCTTGGGAATTCTCCAGCATCTGAACCAAAGCAGGCTGAAGATTGAAATATTAGACAGGTGTCCCAATGCTACCTGGCGTGGATTGCTTTTTTTCTAGACAGATTATTGATCAGCCCTTCTTCATATGCAACAAGATAAGCAGGTAACAAGATTTGCTGCATCTGTTACAGCAGGAACTGTCCCTGATACATTTTAAATGGATTAGAAGAGTATCAAATTGGTGGTACCTTTGGAGAATAAAAAGAAACTTGATAATATCAGTGTTTGCTAAAATAGCAGGACTATTAGAGTGTCCCACCCTGTAGCCTAAAACCCCTGAGGGATTTTATGGAAGAGAACTCTGCAAATAAACTCTATCAATCTTCCAGGGCTAGTATCTTCTGTTTATATTCGGAAAGGAAGTCTGCCCAGAAGTTTCAGATTCTTTACTTATCCCTGAGATTATTCTACCACATGGGTGACCAAAGTGCAAAAGCAGACCATCGTGATTGGAAAATAAAATTCCAAGGATCTTTCATGCTTACAAACCCATCCAAAATACTCTGATCTTGTTTGCCTGGCGTCCTTTCCTCCCATCATCTCTAGACACTGCTATTGTCTGTTCCTTGCAAGTCTCAACTTCAGCGTCTAGAAAATCTTGGGATCAAGTTAAAAACAAATAAAGCTCACAGTTTTATGGTGGCTTTGCTTGGAGCTTCCCTTTTGCTAGCTCTCATCAAATTACAAGCCTATTCACCTCAATATGTATAAGAATATGTACAAGAATATAATCTAAAACATGGAAAATCAGTCCCTATGATTTCACTGACATAACAGCAGGTATAAGAAATTCTAACCATATGCACACTAGACTAAATATTCATTTTGTGAGGTCTGGAGGAATAGGCTATGATTTCAAAATAATAAGGATTGTAGGGTAAGAACTCAAAGGCCAAAATTAGCAAGTCATACAACTTAAAAACATCTGCAAGAAGCCTGCATTTCTTAGCCATAACTGTATAATGTTTAATTTGTAACTAACTGTTCTTTTGCAAAGTTAAAAAAAGCCTTGACTAAACCTGTGTGGGCAACCTAACATATAAGATTGAGTAAATGTCCTATTTCTTTATCTTGTATTGCCGCTGGATGGAATATATAGAAGGTGCAAAGTTAGTCTTGCATGCGGTTATCTAATAATATTTTTATTAGTAATTTGGGACATGCCCTAAGAAGGGTCTTAGGTTCCAACAAGTCCATGGGAAGACAAGAGGAAGACTTGAGACAGTTTCCTATCTTCCATGTACAGGAACTGTCTGTGACATTGTAATAAGAATTCCAACATATTAGCTTCCCTCCCGAAACCATAACATTTATTTTCTGAAGGTTGTACAGGTTTTCTAAGCACCGTATAGGGCCCTTCAGGAATCCATGGACATTAGGAGACTGCAAAATTGAAAAAAAAAATGCTACTTCAAATTGTCCTCTATTTTGTTTCTTCACTGAGAATCAGAAAATAGGTAAAAATAAATAAAAATGACCGTGATCCATTTTTCCAATCCAATAATGGTTTGTTTTGCACAAATATGAAGGGGGGTGGAGAGATATTGTTATGTGTTATTTGCATAACTTTTGTCTTGCAGTTACTTAGAAAATTAGATGACCACAGCTCTTCTTGCTCTTTTTTTTACTCAGTTGCAAAAATTTTTGCTGCTAATTAGGGAAATGTTAAATAAAGGAGGAAGAGATTTTAAAATCTAGCAAAACTCAGAGGATCTAGGCTAGCCTCATTAAATTATTAGGGGGAATCCTTTGACCAGTTCTTCAACAGACGACACTGTAGACGGGAATAAGTTGTCAGCATAATGACATTTCCAAAATATCAATTGCTGAAATGACAGAACTTTTTTGGGGGGGAGGGGGGAAGCGTTTTGCTACTATTTCTCTAAAAACAGAAACTTGCACACTCATGCTATTTTAAAAGTCTACCAAGACTCCAACATCTAGTTTGACCACAACTTCTAAAATGTTGACATTGCCAGGATGAATGCAGCTGTGAAGCACCAAGGTCTGAAACCAGCACAGGAAACAAAAAAAAATGCAAGCGTGTTCTTCTAGTTTCAATTTATTTGAGAGAAACCAAATTTTATTGTTCGTCTTTTCACCCCAAGACTTGATTTGGGATACTTTCTTGATAGACTTATAAATGTGTGCAAGTTTCCTTTTTAGAGAAACAGAAGCAAAATCCTTTTGTTTTTTCAAAAAAAATGTGTGGTTTTACAGCAGTCCCTGGGTTGACCCCACATGGTAATTTCTACCCCTTGATCAGTACTCAGCAGCTGGGTCAAGTGCTTCTTTGCATAAACATCCCATTCCATTTGAAGGGATCAAACTGCAGGCAGGACCAAAGGACAGGGGGCAACTGACAAAATGTGTGTTGTGACATCCTAAGTCAATCCACCTTGTACTTGCACATGGTATTGAACACAAGGATGAAAGATTGGAGTGTCATGTCATTGAGATTAGTAGCTACCATCTACAGATTAAACTCTAGGATAATTGTTATTACTTGTGTCCATCCTGAGCTAAAAACTAAGCCCAAATATGGCCAAAGCTGAACTGTATTGAATCCTTCAGGTCTGAATTCAAAGTGAGTGGACTTTTTGGGCAGGTATGGATGCTAGTTTTAGGGCAGCTAGAAAAAGGAAAAGGAAAAGAGACATGGCTGCCTTTTCTGCCAACATGTTTTTAGAAAGTATAAAATTCCCTGTTACAGGGATTATTATTACATCAAAAGCAGAAGTGTTTGTTACCATTTTATTAGAATTGCATTACTTATTGGCTTTCTACTTTCTCAGCCCTGAACTTTCCTTTCCCTTGATATACACATTAGCTCTACCCCTGCCCCCAAAGCACTTGCAGGGCATAAGATCACATTCTACCTACCATGAAAAAGACAGGGAAATGGTTGGTATGAATGGAAAGCCTTAAGGCTGCCTGTTCATTGAACTCTTGTGATTTTTAAAAGATGATTAAAAAAGAACACCGCCGGCCAAACAGGATTGAAAAGAAATGCAATATGTTCATTGGATGCAACCTCCAGTACCTCGCCTTTATTAGGTGACACAAGAATGATTTCAAGATTTAATCAACAAAAGATTTATTGGTAAATTAATTAAAGTGTTCACTGGTTGTTACTAACTAATTTTAATTGGTAAAAGCAAATTTAATTGAGCAAGACTGTAAATTATGGGCCTATTTTTTTTGTCTTTTCAAGGACATTATGATTCTAGTATATTTCAATTTGAGATTAAATAACAAAGTTTCTTTGTCACAGTAACTTCCCCCTATTTGGCTGAAAAACTTATAAAGTCGTGTATTTTATTTGCCTTATGTACCTTATCCCAACTTCTCTTAAAATCCAATCTCTTGGTGTTTGCTCCTGTCCGTTCCTAATAAATACTATTCTTGTATACACACATCCTTCGAAGTCTAGCTCCAGGCAGTTTGTATTTGACTGCAGTGTTAAATATTTGAATTTATCTGAGTATGTTCAAATATATCATGTATTTGACACAGTGATTCATATATAAAGTTTGGCTTCACATTTGTGTATACATATAAGTGAGATTTGACCAAGCACCCTATTTTCCTCCTGCCCATACCCACACACAGACACAAACTTCAAAGCTTCTCCATTTCTTTTGGACCACAATTACACATCTTTTGAGCAAACATAGTGATTACAAATCTTCTGAGGTAGCTATATATGCGAAAGTGGGTTATTTGAGAGAAAAAAGTGGTTTTGGCCAGAACAAAGATTAAGTTTGATCTAATGAATCAATTATACTTTATGTGATGATGTCTAAGTGCTTCTTTGTATGTTTGATGCATTTTTAGGTTTTCTATGTAATAATCTCCAAACTGATTTACAAGATAAAAATGATTCACATACAAAAATAGATTTACAATGAATTTTAGAAATGCATTAAAAGGCTGATGGAAAGGAAGGTAAAATTAAAAGAAATTATTTATAGCAGTATTTCTTGGATTATATTTATTAACATTTACTTATTAAAATTAAACCTGATGCATTTCCTGCCACTTCTCACAATTGTTTTATGGGATTTAAATATTGTATTATTGTATTGTTTTGATTGTTTATTATTTTACAATATAGGCTGAGAAGCAATTTTGATTTTGAGGGCTCTTGGAGTGCACCTAGGACCACATTTTAAGAAACAATGATTAATAACAGTCATATGATAAATGTTATGTATATAGACAATTCTTCAACTAGATGGTGGTTGGTTGATTTGTTTTGTGCCTTCAAATTATTATTGACTTTTGGCAACTATCTGGACTAGTCCCTGTAGTTTTCTTGGCAAGATTTCAGAAGTGGCTTGCCATTGCCTGTTTCCTAGGGCTGAGATTGACTGGCGCAGCTAACCTTGTACCTAAACAGGACCAGTCTCCTGGTTTTTAACCCAGTGGCCTAACCTCTACACCAAAGCTTCTTCTTGAGGATAAATTTGATACTTGGAAACTCAATAGTCACCTCCATTTAGTTTTCTTAGCTATGTTGCACAAGTAGTTTGCATTTTTTTCAGATTTTTTTTCCCAGCAACCCCATCTAGTCTACATACCTGGTGTTCCATGGAGCCTATGATCATGGTGACAGTTCATGATCATTAGCATTGGTGATCCTCAAAAATATTAAACAGGATTGCTGCTGGTTAATACTGGGATGAGAGATTATCAAGGAATCCAATGCTTGTAGATAAGACTGAGAAGCTGAGAAAACAGCTTGGAAGAAGAAAATGCAAATCACTGAGGTAATGTTGCCAAGAAAACTGCAAGGCTACTTCCATGTAGTATTAATTTGAGGACACTTTATCTTTACCTTCATAGTTATAGAAGTACACCATAAGTTCATTTAATTATGGAGCAGCTGTTGGCAAAGCTAAATTAAGGAAAAACATGCCTTTGGTAAAGCTTCATCCTCCAAAACAGTATTTTGCCTATGCAGGTTTAAACAAGATGGATTAGGTATTTGTGTAGAAAATACCTCTGAAGTTTAGATTACCTTTTGTGTTCTGGTGGGAACAGCTGAGTACTAAATAAGTGTTAAGCTGATCTCCTCAGGTGTTGCAATCAAAACTGATTCAGATTAGTCATACAAATAATAAAGAAGTTTGTGTGGCTGTTTCATATGTGCTTCCAAACAGAACACCTATTTTTTAAGAAAAGCTTACAATTAGGGACAGTTCTAGGCCTGACATTTTAGAAAGGATTAATTAGACAAAAAGTCAATTGTGGAAGTGAATGAAAGAAAAGGCCCTTGAAATTTCAGGATATCTGGATTAAATCCATTGAAAAAGGAAGTAAGTTAAGATGGGAACATTTTGAAATGTTGTCTTAATGGCAATTAGTAATAGTAAAGAAGACTGAAAAGGTATGGTGAGCTAGATTGCCTACAAAGTTATTTGTGTATAAAACTTAAGACTAAGGTCATTGTCACCACGTCATTATGATCAGCAACAACAAAAAGGAATTGTGTTCCTGAACTAATATCTTCCTGGTTGGGGCTGTCGGAGCTATGATGTTCTGGGTTCCTACTAGAAAGGCTTGAGAATTCTAGGAATTGTAGTCCCAGGTCACCTAGAAAGTATTCATTCAACGTTAACAGCATTTTGACCTTCTAATATGGTGCAATAAAGGAAACTTTGGCAAACATAGATCAATAAAAATCTGCTTTGCTCTTCTCAACAATCACACTCAATCACAGATATGCACTCAAATCTATACACTCTCTCACACTTGTAAATTTTTGAGCCATAATTTCACTTTTGCAGGAATAAGTGAATATTAATTAGTAATAGGCCATCTTGAACATTCTTCCCTGGTTAAAAAACCCCCACCAAGTTCTGTCCTTATTCATTGAGAAAGGAAAAGTGGCATTGATGTAGTTTTCTCCTTTGACAATTAACATCAATCCTAATTCCATTTGGGCTTCAAGTTTTCGCTGTTTGAAATTTGACCATTTTAAAATAACTGGACCATTGGTTGTTTAGGAAAATTTTGGTACTTTGACCATAAGTGATGTCTAAACTGCTGAGAATAGAATACAGAATACCAGAGTTGGAAGGGACCCTGGAGGTCTTCTAGCCCAGGTACTTTAAGACTTGGGGACTTCAACTCCCAGAATTCCTCAGCCAACAAAGCTGGCTGAGGAATTCTGGGAATTGAAGTCCACAAGTGGCCAAGGTTGGAGACCCCTGTTCTAGCCCAACTTCTGCTCATGCAAGAAGCCCTATATCATTTCAGACAAATGGTTGTTCAGTCTCTTAATTAAAACTTCCAGTGTTGGAGCATTCACAACTTCTGGAGGCAAGTTGTTCCACTGATTAATGGTTCTAACTGCCAGGAAATTTCTCCTTAGTTCTAAGTTACTTTTCTCCTTGATTAGTTCTACCCATTGCTTCTTGTCTTGCCCTCAGATGCTTTGGAGAATAACTTGACTCCCTCTTCTTTGTGGCAGCCCCTGAGATATTGAAACACTTCTATCATGTCTCCCCTAGTCCTTTTTTTCATTAAACTAGACATACCCAGTTCCAGCAACTGTTCTTTATATATTTTAGTCTCTAGTCCTAATCATCATTGTTGCTCTTCTCTGTGCTCTTTACAGACTCTCAGCATCTTTTTTTATAATATGGTGACCAAAACTGGATGCTGAACTCCAAGTTTACTAACAGTTTATTCTGAAGAAAGATTCTCAGCAGCACTTACTGAAGTAGGTGTCTTTCGTGTTCTCAACATGCAGGTGTGTGTGAGAGCAGGTGAGGTGAGGCGTATTTCTCATCCCAGGGAAAAGAAGGTTTGGTCACGTAGCACTTCTAGCATGTCCAGGCAATTGTGTGCATTGAACCACTGGAATTCCTATTCACAATGGCCAGCATTGAATTGTTTCAGGTTTCCTATCAAGAACTTGTTTTCCACTTTCATTCTCTGAAGTGATTAAATTCACAAAAAGTGGTGCTTTCATTTGTGTCTTGATAAAATTACAGGATTTTCTATCTGTTTAGCTCTTTTATGTTTTCTTTAAACTGTAATTTGACAACAAGTTTTTGTTCCTTGGGAGAGTTATGAATTTTTAAAAAGATCTCCCCTCTGTGTGTGTGTGTGTGTGTGTGTGCACGCACATGTTTGTGTGTGTGTGTGTACACAAGTATGGGTTTTAAACTGAAATGATTCTTGGGTATAAAGGAAATTTTATATCATAGAAGAGACTTAGAGGAAATATTCATCTTATTGTTTGCCTTAGTACAATGGATCTAAAACAATTGCATGGGAATATAATTAATTTCATCATGGGTGAATGTAACCTTTATATACTATTTGCAATTGTCTAGAATTTCACTTCTGGCAATCTAGCCTGAAGCATATAAAACAGGCTTATCTCTCATAGTGGAAGTGTAATAACAACACAAAACAAATGTTTCAATCATACCAGGTTGTATACAGCAGTTCCTGCCTGCAATTTTAGCAGTGACACAATTCTGTCCTTGAAATAGAAAACATTCTATAATAATGTATAAAGACATGCCTTTCATGAACATATTTAAATTTTCACAGGGCATGATCCACATATAAAAATGAAAGAGTGTATGTATCTACAGAGACAATGATACCAATGAAACAATAACTTAATAGCCTGCCTTCCCTTTCATCATGCTTGCTGTAGATCATGTTCTATGCCTTCTTATTAGAAGAATATTTTCTTAACTTTCTGCCATATAGCAAATTTACATAAAGGAGACTTTTTCCATAAACAGAAAAACAAGCTAAAGCAAGAGATACCTTTAACTGAAAGTCACAGGTTCTATTTGTCCTACCTAGTAAGTTGATTGGTTGGTAAGCTTTCCATTCCCAGACTGCAAATCCTTTCTAACCCAATGACTCTCAGTGAAAGCAGATTTAGGATCTAGATCAGATAATCCATTTGCATTTGTCCACCTTTTTAACTTTATTGAACATGTTTATATTTAGTACGAGGTGGTTTAACACTGCTTTGATTGGATTATGGATTGAAGAAGAGCATGAATAATTTTAAAGGGTCCCACATCACTGATATTATAGAAGATAGAAATAAAACTTTTGCTCATTTTTATTGAGGATTATTTTTATTTATTTATTTATTAAAATTATATCCCGCCTCTCTTCCCCCATCAGGGAACTTGAGGCGGCGTACAACAAGATAAAAGCAGTTGCCTATACAATATAAAATCAAAAAACTCATTCATACCATCCAAACATACAAGAGGGAAGAACAAAAGTCTCAATTCCATGCCCTCCGACAAAGCCAGGTCTTAACGGCTTTGCGGAAAGGAAGTAGATTGGGGATGGTTCTAATCTCCGCAGGGAGGATATTCCAGAGGGACGGTGCTGCCACAGAGAAGGCCCTCGCCCGCGGACCCACCAGCTGACATTGTGTGGCCAACGGTATCCAGAGCAAGCCCTCCCTGTGGGATCTAACCGGGCACTGGGAGGCATAAGGTAGCAGTAGGCGGTCTCGAAGGTATCCCACTCCTAATCCATGAAGGGCTTTAAAAGTTATCACTAGCACCTTGAATTGCACCCAGAAGACCACCGGTAGCCAATGCAGCCCGCGGAGGATAGGTGTTATATAGGCGCACCTAGGTGCACCCATAATCACTTGCGCAGCCACATTTTGCACCAGCTGAAGTCTCCGAGTGCTCTTCAAGGGCAGCCCCATGTAGAGCGCATTGCAGTAGTCCAATTGGGAGGTGATAAGGGCATGAGCGACCGCGTGTAAAGCCCCTCGATGCAGGAAGGGTCGCAACTGGCGGAACAGGCGAACCTGTGCAAAGGTATTGAGAAATTTTGACTGCACTTTATTTTTGCTTATTAAATTAGTTTTTAATGTTCCAAAAATAATATAAATAAATTTGAGCAAGTTGTTCATGAATTGGGATATTTGGAAATTTCCACAAACCTGAATTAATGACAAATGTGCATAGGTTGGTACTCAGATGGTTGATTCAATATACATTTCTTCATACATTTTAATTCTGATTTCATTTTGAAAATCATTTGGCACAGATGCTTCCTGCCTTAGAAAGAACTTCTCCATTCTGGAAAAAAAAATTGCAAATGAAATCTTCTCTACCTCTGTACATAAAGAACTTCCCAACTGAAGAAGCCGCCATTCCAGATGTGATCTGTCAACCCTGTAGTGAACCAGGCTGAGGCCATCTTGGAGGCTTCAGGGTTGCCACACAATGGTGGCAGGGGGGAAATAGTTAGATGTGTTTTTGTAGCAAAAACAATAAAGTTTTCATGTCGGAACCAAGGACATTCTTGCAGGTGGCTGGCCAGAGGAGGAGCAAAGTAACCAAGCAACCGGCCAGCATCTGGATTGGACAGCATGACCAGTGACTTGAGGGGAAAGGGAAAACTTTTACTTTTAATCAGGTAAAAGCCACAGGAATGTTCAGAGTCAGCTTTCACTAGTTGTGCCAATATGAAGTATCCAATCAAATGTTCTTTGAGGAACCTGCCTGCCTCAGAGTTCTGTGGGTGCATTACTTGGAACCCTGACATGATCCTTAGCATTCTGTGTCACTTCTTTGGCATCTGTTGTCTGTAGCTGAACTAGCTGATAAAGCCTGAAGAGGATGAACAAACAGGAGTGTCCCTTCTGACTGTATTCTCCCCACCTATCCTCATGATGGGCTCTGGGAAGGAAGGGTCACAGGAATAATAATCCTGCACCTGCAGCCAAGAAGGACTGGGCATCCACTTCCCAGCAAGCTCCATCATAATTGATGCTAATTGCTACTAAACCAAAGCTGGCCCACATAGAATAGCAGCTTGGAAGGCTATATGCTGCTGTCAGTATCATTATACTAATAACAAGGTTAGGATTCACCACACAGACCTTCAAACAAAGAGCTACCCTTTTCCTTTTCTTTTTTTTTTTCTTTGGGGGGGTGGGTGCCTTTCTTAAATGGCTTAGATGAAGCATCATAGTCTGTTTGAAGCTAAGAGCCCAAAGCAGAAGAAAATCATATTATGAGCTGTACCACCTTGGAATCCATTAAGGTTCAAAAGAAGCCCTGGGAGTTTTAGTCTAGTAATCAGATATTTCACACCCCCTCTGTCCCTTGCCATCTGTGCCGGGAGTTAGGTTTAAGCAGTTACTTTGGGGACCTTGAGACCTCATGGAGGTTTTTTTTTCTTTCTTCTTCTTTTTTTCAACGATGCCCCATCTGTTGATTTGCGAGTTTGGTCATGACAAGAGAGGTTAGGGAAGAAGTAGAGGGGAAAAAAAAAAAGGAAATGAAGGGAGTGCAACCTGACTCTGATCTGTGCAGAGATAATCCCAGACCTACTAAAAGTCAGTTAGTGCTAAACCAGGAGCACTTCTGTGCTCGCTAAACCATTAACCCTTTTAGTGCTTCTCTAGGGAGAAGCAGATCATCAACAGGAAAACTGACAATCGGGCCTAAACATTGCTTTTGGCTGCAGTAAAGAAGTGGTAGCAGAAAAGTGGGGTAGCGGGAAGGATATTTATTTTGATTTGATTCGTCAATTGCTTACAAGATAATAGGTATAAGTATAAACATAGTTATAAATACATGGATACATATAAGAAAATAAAAGAAACAATAGGACAGGGACGGTAGGCACTTTGGTGTGCTTATGCATGCCCCCTATATCTTATAGATATGCCCCCATATGACCAAAGCAGAAAAAGAGCAGAACGTTTGGTTAGAAACTGTAGGGGAGCTCACAGTTCAGTATTATTCCAAGTCAGGAGCTAAATTCAGCAAACAGCTTTTAGACTTAGAATAATTTTATTGTCATTTTGAATGTGCACTAATTGGCATACATTAAAATGAAATTTTGTTGCATAAGGCTCTCAAAGAGTCTCCACCTCCAATATACACTACATAAACATGACTAAATAAATAATAAATATGCATATACCCACATATATTATATGACACAGAGAATCAACACAATCTAGTTTGGATGTATAAATGTACTTGGCAAAAAAAATGAAACTTGCGAGTTTACCAGATGGATGGCATAGGGAACAAAGCCATTACAGAATCTGGTAGTCCTGCTAGAAATACTTTGAAACCTCCCCCCCGCCCCCCGAGGGGAGCAACTGAAACAGACCGTGAAGTGGGTGTGTGAGGTCTCTAACAATGCTTTGAGCTCTAAGCACATAGCGCTTGTAAGCAGTATCCCGAATGACCCTAAGCGAGCTTCCTATAATCTTCTTGGTTGTCCTTACCACTTTCTGAATGGACTTTCTCTCTGAGGCACTGCAGCCAGCAAACCAAACAATGTTGTAGTTTGTTAAAATGAGCTCCCAGGATCACTATAGGAAGGAGTTGATGTAATGTCAGGATGATTTAATGAAACCTATTGTGGCCTGTCACCAGGACTTTTCTTATATACAAGGAACATTTGCAGGAGAATTCTGAGAGTTGAAGCCCACACATCTTAAAATTGCCAAGTTTGGAAAGACCAAAGAACATCACATAAGTGACCTTCTAATTCTGGCTAATTCTCAACATATGTCCAACAATGCTAAGGAATGATTCTTGGAAAGAATTGGACATGCAGATGCTACAATAATATTCTGGCAGTCCTGCAATAGGTTTAACTATATATATTTTTTCAAATATTTTCAATTACCCAGATGACTGGTCTTTCAGGTGGGCTGAAGTACACTCTTAAGCATTCCTAGCAAAAATGACTATTGATGAGAGAGTCATCAAATATGAATTTAAGATGAACCAGAATCAAGTCTGGGAATAAAGTGATGTCACACTTTCCTATCCAAAAGAAATACTCGTATCTTTAGGAAAGAACAAGCAAAACTTTGTAGAAAAGAAAATTCTGGGTTCATCTGCAACATGGTATTTTTATCTTTAGTTTAACAGGAGATAAAGGAATAACCAACTAAGCCTTCCTGAGTTAGGAAGGAAAATTACCGAACTTTAGTCAAATAATCTCCAAACAATTCACAAGAAAAAAATAGCAGACCCTGTACTTATGGAAAAGTGCTAGGGGGAAAATTAAATAAATTATTACATATAATCTTTTTTGTCATTCTTTCTGTCTTCTTTCTAATCCTTAACTTTTGTGATCTGCATTAAATTCACTGTTTTTATAGAAAAACATTTATAGGGATTGCTGCAGATTTAATGAGATTCTTTATCGTTTCTATGTATTATAATTGCTGTCAGCTAAAATGTTTCAATAAAGAAAACAATAATGTAAAATTCAGTAAAGATGTCAACATTAATAATAATGCATATATTTAAGAGGAAATAGCATCATAATGGGCAACGTCATCTGGCACTGAAGATTTCTGAGAGTGAAAAGTAGTTAAGCACTTAATTTAATCATTGGCATCTTACCTTTATGGCTAATGCAAAGGACACAGTGATCTATTACAAAGCTTGTTAGATCCAAAATTAAGTATTCTAGGAGGCATTTCCTTAAAAGCATCCATGGAGAAGTGGACAAGCTATCACATCCAGACTCAAAGGTCAGCTTAGTAAAGGGTCATTGGTTACACTAGCATACTTGCTGCTCTGTAAAAATCTAGTAATTTTGTGCTTGTGCATGTACGTTTTCCAATTTTTCCCTTTAGTCTACTCTAGGCTTATACAATAGATACTTCAGCATCTTACATATGTACACATAGTTCTTGATTTACAACTACAACTAGGACCAGAATTCCTGTTACTAACCAAGGTGGTTGTTAAGTGAATTTGGCCCAATTTTACAACCTTATTTGTCACCATTGTCAAGTGAATGAATAGACATGTTAAGTGAATCATGCAGTCATTAAGCGAATCTGGCTTACCTTGCTGGCTTTGCTTATCAGAAAGTGGCTGGAAAGAGGAGGAGGAGGAGGAGGAGGAGGAGGAGGAGGAGGAGGAGGAGGAGGAGGAAGAGGAGGAGGACATTGAGGGGTGTTAGCCTGCTTACCCTTATTAAAAATCTCCTACTTACACTCTAGCAAACCAGCAAGTCCTGCATTTGCTTTTGCTGTAAAAATGATCCAAATGTCTGTTGATATACAAACTTGGACACGTTTTCTCTGACACAAGTGATTAAATCCCAGATGTAGGATTATTGTTGTTTAGTCATAAATTCCTTTGTTTCTCATTTTTTATTGCTTGTCATTTTCAAGATCTTTGTGACAACTCATAATGGAATAATCTATCACTGGCCAATTTCAAAGAGAGCCAGAGAAATTAAGACACACCGCCCAAAAGTGAAATGTATGAGAAGCTGCTGAATTTGAAATTCATGAAGCATGACTATTGTCTTTAAGTGAATGAATCTGAAAGTCAGACTCTTAAAATTGACACCTGATTGCTAATCCTGGGATAAAGCCTTTGAACATTGTGGGAAAGAAAAGAGCTTTATACTTTTTGACTCTGACTTCAGCAAAATGAACCCTTAAGCTGGTGCTCTAAAATAAAATTGCTTCCATCTCATTACTAAATATGTGGTCAGAGTCTTTTCTGGCAGTCCAGTCCTATGCATTGTTTCTTGTCCCATGATTTTCAGTAAGATTTCCTGTTAGGTAAATATGCACTTAAGTGCTTTGGCTATCTGTATAACAAATATGTTGTGGAAGAAGTACAGTCTCTCACCTCAGTCTGGCAGTTCAGCAAATGGTCAGAAAAAAGTGTGTATATCTGAAAGACTGTGTAGAGATCTCCACCTCAGCAGAGGCTCTAATTAGAGCTGTGGTGGTTCAGTAGTTAGAATGCAGTACTGCAAGGCTTACTCATTCCATTCAACTGCTCATTCCAGCAGTTCGATCCTGACTGGCCCAAGGTTGACTCAGCCTTCCATCCTTCTGAGGTGGGTAAAGACCCAGATTGTTGGGAGCAATAGGCTGACTGTGTAAACCGCTTAAAGAGGGCTGTAAAGCACTGTGAAGCAGTATATAAGTTTAAGTGCTATTGCTATTTTGTCCATCTCACAACTCAAAACAGCCTTTGGCAGAAAATACAAGGTTCATCAACAAAGCAAGAAAGCACTTTATTCAGAAAGCCTTCCTTTATTAAACTGAACTGAGATGATCTTTAGACATCTCCACAAATTATCCTTTTCTAATCAAAGGTGGGCTCATGTTCCATAAAGGAAACTCTTGCAGTTATGAACTTTCACTACCCTTAGGAGAAGCACATCAAACAGAAATGTATCTAGGCAGTTTTGGGGGTGGGTGGGTGGATGTAGCTTCTCTTCTCCTTTTTCCTCCCTCAGAATATTCAGCAAATGTTGGTGGTTTAGGATAAATAAATAACTTTATACAAAAACCTAAGAATTTTCCAAATATCATGTGTGGTTCCAAGCAAAGCTGTTTTTTGTAAGCTGAATGACATGAGATCAAATGATTCCATCCCCCCCCCCCAGATGTTTTGACTATTGTACTGTTAGAGCTCTTATTGATCCAATAACTATGAGGAAAACTTTTGTTGGTTTATTCAATAATCTCTCTAGTTCAGTCTTTTCCAATTCATTTTTGAACTACTTTATTGTTATTCATATTGACACATCTATTAAAGGTAAAATTAAAGGTTTCCCCTTTCCAGTCATATATGAACTTAGGGTGCTTAACTCCATTTCCTAGCCAAGAAGGAAGCCAGCAGTGTTTGAAGACTCTTCTGTGGTCCTGTTGCCAGCATGACTATAGGCTGAGCCATATGAAACTCTGTTACTTTCCCACAAAAGTGGTACATATTTATCTCCTCACATTTGCATGCTTTCAAACTGTTAGGTGGGCAGGAGCTGGGGCAAGTAACAGGAGCTCACCCTCAGGTCCGAGCTGACAAGCTCGGCATCTTTAACCACTGAGTCATTGTACCCTCTGACACATCTATTACTAAAATTCTACTGGATAATTTTGATGTAACTCTTTATTAGAAGATGAACAAATTTTTTCATAAGCTTCATTTACTATTGTTTTCAGGCTCCCCCCTCCTTTTATGGCAATCTCATTCTTATTCTACAAGATTAAACAGATTAGCAGAGTTGGAAGAAACCTTTTAGGTCATCAAGTCCAACCCCCACCCCACCCAAGCAGGAGACCCTATACCATTTCTGACAAATGGCAGCCCAATCTCTTCTTGAAAGCTTCCAGTGATGAAGCTCCCAGATTAATCCTTCTTTTTCTTCTTCATGGATCTAGTCTGAAGCCAATGCCATGTTTCACTCCTGTTCACCAAACAATCACCAGTGGTGGGATTCAAATTGTTTTACTGCCAGTTCAGTGGGCATGGCTTGATGGGTGTGGCTTGGTGGGCGTGCTTTGCCTAATGCCGGCGGGCAGCTTTCCCCCACACCAGCTGAGACCTGCAGTGCCAATCAGCTGAGAGGATAAAGAAAAGAAAAGCACAGGGGCAGGTGGCAGGATCGATCCTGTGCTTTTCTCTTTTTTTTCCTCTCAGCTGATGGTCAGCTTTTTTTTTTTTACTATCGGTTTGGCCAAACTGGTCCGAACTGGTAGCATACCACCCCCCCCACACACACACACTATTAGTAACTTCGATTGTTTTACATTAATGCCATTCAATTTCAAATTTAAAACTTCTAACTTGTTTTACATACTATTTCTTTTGATTTCCCTCTCGTTAGCAAAAGCCAACCATTTGTCACTCCTTGCTACATTATTTCATGGAAGTGATGATCATATAAAGGTAAAATTTATAGATGTTTGAGCAAACCATGGTTCTGAATTTTATAATTTCTTTATTTTCTCTCTCTCTCTCTCTCTCTCTCTCTCTCATACACACACACACATACACACATTCTCTCTCTCTCTCTCTCTCATACACACACACACACATACACACATTCTCTCTCTTTCTCTCTCTCTCTCTCTCACACACACACACACACACATTTTCTCTCTCTCTCTCTCTCTCTCCCCCCCCCTCTGTGTTTGTGCATGTATGTGTGTGATTTTCTTCCAGTCATTTTGCAGTTCTTTGTCCTGGCTACCTAGCAGAAGAAAACTGAACCCAGATGTCATCTAATGCTCTGGAGTTACAGCATCATAAACAGTCCTTGTTGCTCTAGGGAATGGCCAATTCAGGGAAATTTGTTTTCCAGTTTTCACCATTCAGAATGGTAATGGGGATACTCTTCGTTATGCTTCTTTGGCTAAGACTTGTCTGATAAACCATGTCAGTATCTACAGTACCAGCAGCATGCCCTTTAGCATGACTGAGAGCAATAAACCCCATCATCACAACAAGGAGGCATCCCATAGTGGATTGGTTGTTGCTGTTGTTTTTGTTACTTTAAAGATTACAAACCAACATTTCAGATGCCCCCAAACAGCTGGTAAGCAGCTTGTATTTTTCATTATATAGACGTGATGCATTTATAGTATGGTACCCCAAGTGGTGCCATAGACGCCTCATTTTGTATCAATTAAAACTTCTAGACACCAAAGTCTCTCTATGTCAAACAGGCCATCTGGGGCTCTTATGTCAAAATAGATCTAAGACAATAGTTGAATTGTTCTGTCAAACAGATCTTGGGCCTGGGAATGATCAGTCTACAGTTCCTGTATCCTTCCATTATTCAGCTTAACTTCATTAGCCTTCTCGAGCCTGCAACTGCTTGGTACATGATTTTCACTTTCTGTGATCAAAGAGTTCATCATGAAGTGCAATCTCAGCACCTGTGTGTGGATTTTTAAAAAGGAAAATAAGATGAAGCTGGAGCCCAATGGAAGCTTAAAGCACATCTGCTGAGGCTTTCACATCAATCCCTCAATAGGACAAAAGGTGACTTTGGGTCACTCATACTGTCTCAACCCTTCTACTTCACAAACCTGTTGAAATTATAAATAGGAGAAGGGAATGACTGCCCTGAGCTCATGAATGAAAGATGGAATATAAATCTAAATAACATTTCCTGCTGTTTCTGAATGTAAAAAAATCTGCTCATGTGATATCAAGTTTCTTATTCAATACACAGAATAAGTCTAAAAATAAATTATAATTAACCACATTAAAGAATGATTTGATCAGAAGAGGATTAATATTGTTCTTTCCTGATCCCATAAGTGTCAAAATAATGCAAAATATGTTTTGCATTAACCCTATTATTTTGTCAATTTATTGTGTAAAATTTCTTTCCTTATTTTAATTTCATCTGTAGATTTCTGATATTTGCATAGTAATGTGGCAAAACTATATAAAATAAATACATTATTTGCTGTCCAAAATGGCATAAAAGTAGGCATGGCAAAAGCCTTTTATAGTAATAGAATAAATTAACTGAAGGTTAATCTGAGCTGCTAAGCTCCAGACAGCCACTAGTTGGCAGTGATGGGATATTAAAAAACCAACTTTGTGCTCCAATCACATACAATTTTGAAATAACCTTGAGTTAGCTGAAGAGCTGAGCAATTGGGGATCATCATATATCCTGAATAGATACTAGAAGCAAGAGAGTAGGATATTCAGATGAAAAATCTACATTTGAAAATTCTTCCATAGTGTGAAATATACAGTAATGATGCTGTTAATTTTTAGAGAGAATACAAAATCAGTACACACATGGGAATAAGAGCATTTCTACAACATAGCTCCAAAAAGCCCTATGTTGTATAGATAATCTTCCAGCACTTCTTGGACCAACCATAGGGAGACATTATGCATCTGACTTGGTTGACAAAGTGGACTTCTTATGCATTCATTAGGGATGGAGTGGTGGCTCAGTGGTTAACTTGCTGAGCTTGATGGCCGGAAAGCCAGCAGCACAGGTTCAAGATCCAAGTGCCACTTGACGAGGTGAGCTCCCATCCTCACCTCAGTATCCTAGCAGTTTGAAAGCATGCAAATGCAAGTAGATAAATAGGTATCATTTTAATGGCAAGGTAACTTCTCCATGTGGTGCTGGCCACACGACCTCAGAAACATCTTTAGACAGTGCTGGCTCAATGGCCTTGTATTAGAGATGACCCCTATAAGTAGTGGAATAAAGTCAACAGGAACTCCTTTACTTATCTATCAATTAGAACATTTTAGCTTTACTTTCCTTTTTTTATCTAAAATCAGTTTCCTGGTTTCCTTTTGCAGATATAGTACTAAATAACTGGGTAGGGGATGGGGAGGATTGCTTTGAAAAAGGGATTTCTCCACTTAGTTTGCAAGGCAGATATCTAATACCTATGCCTAAAATGTCTCCACTGCATGGAATATAAATTTGTGTATCTGATCCCTGAAGAATCCCAGTATCTGTCCACTTCTATTAACTATACATTACAGTGAGATTGTTTGAATTACAATTTAAATTAATTTTAGCTGATACTATTGAACTGACTGCATTATGTACACTGACACTTTCATGACTATTGCACATAACTGCACTTTGAGCAGAATATTGTACTCTGAAACTACAATTGCACTTTTAGCAGCACAAATGGTGGTATGTTTGTTTGAATTTTCAGGGCTCCCACTGTGGTAGGACTTCAGTATTCATAGGTCTTTCACCTCAAGACATGCTTCTTTTCCATTTGCAGTGTTGTACAAAGAATATGAAAGGGACTTTGGAGAAAAACCTAATTCCAAAGGGTTATTGTGTTAAATTTCCTGAAGAATAGATGTAAATGAAAGCTTGCCAAAGTTCCAGGGATAGAGTAAATTTTACTTCACTGAAGTAACAAAGAACTTTAAGAGAGTCTTTAAAGCAATCTATGAGTGATGATTTGCTGAAACTTGTCAACCCAATTGCTTTGACAGAGTCACTGTGAGAAATTCAATGAATGTGATTTGAGGAATTTTGCCAGCTCCAAATGAAGCTTGAATAAATCTGATTGAATAGGGTCATTTCTACTTCAGAAAGTCGAGCAAAGAGTTAAGTATATCCCTCTTGCATATTGTTTCCCCATTGTAAAATGATTTCCATCCCATCTCTGCAACTGTGACTTGATTTTCCACAAGACTTAAAATTCTGGCTTAAAAAATCTACTGCACTTAGCTATGCTGGGTCAGGATATTCTTTTCCAGATTTTGGTTTTCAGATTGCATAATGCCAAATGCTTATTTTTTTTTAAAAAAAAATGCAATGACCTGAGTTGCTGGTTGTTACTTCCTCCCCCAAAATAATTATTGCTGGCTGTAGTGATTTGATCACATGGTGCTTAGTGGTGAAATAGAAACTAGTAAAGACAGGATAGATCCTTCAGGATATTCAGTTATAACTTGCACAGTTACATTTAAAACACATCTGGACTTTGGACAAAGCGTTCAGCATTTTAATGAGCTGCAGACAAACCCGACATGCACTGAAAGGCAAATCTGAACCAAGGCATTTATTATGCTTGGAGATCACAGCTGACTTGAGAAGCTGCCAGGAATCAGGGGCATTTATACAAACTGCCTGCAATTTTTTAAGAATTAAATTACAGCTGTAGTGGATTTGTATGTATTGTATTGAATTTGTGTGAGACAGAGAGATGGAAGTGTTGTCCCATTACTCTGTATCCAGCTTGTGCTCTAAATCAAGCTTCTGGATATTGGTACAATTAGTACAAAGTGGCTTTTTAAAGGGAAGGACAATAGATATGCAATCATATAAGTCTGTAGCAACACTATCAAAATATAACTATGCTCAGAAAAAGTCTGTGAAGCTTATTTCCAAATAAATTCATATATGATTATTGTTTATTGACAATGTGGTAAATAAAGATATTATCCATTAGCCAAACGTCATTTGAACTTTGATCAGAGTTAAAGTCGTAGCTGGTGGCAACAACTAGCTTACTTTGGTTGATTTCCAAAATGACAAACAAGACTGGATCTGATTAGTAGTTGGATGAGAAACTATTAGAGAATCTTTGGGAAATTAAAAAAAGATCCCAAAAGAAGATAGCAATCAATTTTCTTTCACATTGTTAGCAAGAAAGCATTCAGTAGTTGTATTCAGTGCTTGGGAGATCCTTACTATATAAAGTCATGAGAATATCATGAAATTACAAGAAAGCTACCTAAACCTCAAACACTAGACCAAGGATCCCCAAACTTGGCAACTTTAAGACTTATGGACTTCAACTCCCAGAGTTCTCCAGCCAACTATGTCATGGTCACTGAACCGTAGTAACACCAGTTGAATCCCATCCATGACATGGACGTAATATTATGTCACATATCGGTAAATTAAATTTCTAAGAAATATCCTGTTTCAAAGAAAAGCAGTCTAAAAGCCAGGACTGCATATGGCCTGGCAAAATCTTCTCTGCACCCCTCCAGAACCATCTTCAATGAACCACAGTTCCCAAAATTGGAGACATGTTTTCTACCATTTTATGGAAGAAAACAAAAACTGTAGTGTCAACCCTAAATAGAATCAGATTAAAAACAAGGAGACCTCCTACAAGGACCCAATAAATCCTCAAGCACAACACAGGCCTTTCCCATTAGCATCCTTTCCATGCCCACCTCTCCCATACTCCTGCAACCATTTTTTAAGGTCCTCTGACCCTCATCTACTATTTCTGCCAATGCAGAGTCTTCAAATTCATCTGCCAATTCCATTCCATTCTAAGTGAAGCAGACAAGGAAGACCTAAATAAGTGGTGTCCATGACACACAAAGGATCTCTAAATAAATAGATAAGTGGTAGATTTGGCTTCCACAGTCCTGCTTCTCCATCTACATTAGATCAACTTGATCATCTGTAAGGGACTCAGTTGCACAACTGTTCCAAGTGTATGATGCATGAGATGGCATTTAAATAATCTCAATGTTCATAGATTAAGCATCCACGAACAGCCAAAACACTACACACTAATACTGTAATGTATAAAGAAACCAAGATTGTCTCAACTTGGTTTAAAAGTGTACTAGAGTTAAACTTTGAGTTTGTTTCACTAGAGCCCATTCATGAAGATTGGGAAGATGGGAAGCTGTTTTATTGTCAAAGTATTTGATTGTTTAAAATAATATCCATTTTTAATTGAATTCTGACATCTTTTGGGTCTTGTGTGTCCAAGCACACATGACAAATTTTTGGTTTGCTTTCAACACATCATTTGTTAAAATTGGGTATGTATACCTGTCCATTCTAGGAAAAAAACTAAAGTTCTTCATACAAATTAAGGCTTCCAAAGGCAAACACTAAATTGAGTTTTAGATGATACATTAAGTATTTTTCTCTTGGCGGTCTTCTGCTATTACTCCGCTGGGCCAGTTCTCATGCTCTTTGGGTAGATGGCCAAGATTCTTTTAGCATGAATGCAAAATGTGGTTCATTATACAAAACAATTTTTGGGAAGGGAATATAAGCAGTTCTCTCCCATCTTCCCATTTTTACTTCTTCATTTACACACATATGCAGCTTAAATAAAACGTTAGACTTAAAGTGCAAGATAATTAAGGACAACAAAAAATGTTGTTAGTTCACATCCTTTTTTGCTTTCTGAAATTCATGGATCAAACTGCACATTTTTCTAAATTTTATGATGGAGTCTTCAGTCCAGAGGTGGTATTCAACAGGTTCTGACCAGTTCTAGAGAACCGGTAGCAGAAATTTTGTAGTTCGGAGAACCGGCAAATACCACCTCTGACTGGAGATTTTACAGTCTCCTTCCCCTGCCATGCCCACCAAACCACGCCCACAGAACCGGTAGTAAAAATTTTTGAATCCCACCACTGCTTCAGTCCCAAGCCTGCATATAAATAAGCACATGTCTGAGGGAAGCTGCATGCAAAACTAAGCTTGTTAATGGAAAAGAAATGCTAAAATTAATGGGAAAATTAGTGGAAAAGTTAGATACATAATGGCTGCATTCCTACAATATTCTTAATCCACTGAGCTACTATCTTAAAACAAAGATTCATGCTGACTGGTCAAGGAACACCTCCATGCCTCTTCCTTTCAGCACTGATTGGTATCCCATCAGACTTTGGGCCAGGAGTGCACCAGGAAAATGCCATTACATCATGGCCTTTTTGACTTTGGCCAAACTTACAGCAGCAGCTTGAGTGCTGTACATGAGGTTGGGAGGTGTGTGGTATTCCTTAGCAATGATTTGTGCTCTTGTCAGTTTATAACCTCTAGCTTATTTTCTTGGAGAACTGATTGTACATTCATAAGTTGTTGCCTTGAACATGAACTATGGAGGAGGGATCATCTGATATCCTAATTTTCATATTTATTCTGCTGTTGCAGTATGTATGTCAAGGGTTAAAGCTAGATATGGTTTCCAGGGGTTCTGGAAAGTTTTGTAGCTTTTAGATAATACAGGTTTCTATTATTAAATAATTAAATAACTTCTTTTAGCTCTTGCCTTCTGTTCATGTCTTATTTTGCCCCTGTTTTGCCTGACTCTTATCCCAGTTTGCAACTGACTGGTTTTCTTGCATACTAGTGTTTAATGAATAAGCATAATTTTTCATCATTAATGAATAAACATATTTCTGTTAGCTGTGTGTTTGCTCTGAGCTGATATGGTGGCTGACTATACAGGATTTGGGATGCAAAGTAAACTGGAAATTTATACATGGTAATTTTCTAATGCTAGGTTTTGGAAATGTACTAGATGCCTCACCAGAGGAAATACTTTGACTTAACAATTGCTCTGGTACAATTTGGGAATAAAGTTATCCTGCTTTTGCCCCAGTGCTGAGGTTCTGAAGTGAATTGGTTCATACAACATTCTAGATCCTTAACCACAACTGATTAAATTGTGGTAACCCAGTTACTATGCATATTAAGGAAAAATGCATAGAAATGTGCCTGTGATTTTCCTTACCATTTTAAAAAATCACAGAATGATACTGGCATTTGAGAATCACAAATTGGAAATAGACTGATTTGTATATCCCTAGCAACTACTTAAAGGTAAAGGTAAGCCATGAGCCATGGTGGCGCAGTGGTTAGAATGTAGTATTGCAGGCTAGTTCTGGCTGCCAGCAGTTTGGCAGTTCGAGTCTCACCGGCTCAAGGTTGACACAGACTTCCATCCTTCCAAGGTCAGTAAAATGAGGACTCAGATTGTTCGGGGTAATATGCTGACTCTGTAAACTGCTTAGTGAGGGCTGTAAAGCACTGTGAAACAGTATATAAATCTACTGTAAGTGCCATTGTTATTGTTAAGGTTTCTCCTGACCAGTCATGTCTCATTCTAGGGCAGGGATCTTCAAACTTGGCAACTTTGAGACTTGTAGACTTCCCCAGGAATTCTGAGAGTTCAAGTCCTCAAGTCTTAAAGTTGCCAAGTTAGGAGACCTCTGTTCTGTGGGGTGGCACTCATTTCTGTTTCTTAGCCGAGGGAGCCAATGTTGTCCAAAGACATTTCCATGGTCATATGGCCATCTTGACTATATGCACAGAATGATATTACTACTTTACTATTTAGCAGCTACTTAAGCACTCAGCATTCATCTGCACCACTGCCAGGAAAGCCTCATGGAACAGCACTGTGACTAGTTTGAAGTGTATTATTATCACTATAGAGTTTTTGTCCCTTTAAGAAGTCTATTATAAAGCAATGTGGCAATCTTTTCTTATTGAAAAGAAGTTTACTACAGGATTTGTTCAGCCCCCTTGGCTGCCTCTTGCAAACCATCAAACAAAGCAGCATATTCAACATCTAAATCTGAATATATAACACCTGAAGTCAGTACATGTATATGCATGCTGGTCCTAATATTACAATTACATTTTTCCTAGGAAAAAATGCTTTCATAAAGTCAGTCAATCATTTTTTTTAATTAAAAAAAACAGAGCACAGGAAAAAAAAGATATACCTCAGTTTTCTCTATCTCTAAACTCACACAGTATTATAATTTGGGTTTTTAAAAGCTTAATCACTAGCAGTTACCTGCATTAAAGATAGCAAAGGAATTATTTGGCATTGATTTTTGATGAGTTTCCCAGTTAACAGTATTTAATAATATGAACATTAAAAAAGAGTTTGAATACCAAATGGATGCTTTTCAGAATTTCAAAATGTATTTCACAATTCAAAAAGTGTGCACAAAATGTATAAATTAAAAATGTGTAGATAAAAATTATTTCTTGGGGAAAGTATAGATCAAAATACCTTAAATCATATCAATTTTTATATAATTTTGTGCATGTTTTAGGCAAGTAAAGGGATAATTCTTTACAAAAGTTGTCATAATGGGAAAATATGTACAATATGTCCAAAATGCATTTTGTCTACATTTATGCAGACTTTTTTTACTCTTAATGTAAAAATGGGACTGAAACCAATTTGTGGTGAAGAATATGAGCAACTGTATAGAAGTTAAAATCAACATATTTGCTTGTACCTATCAGATTTCTAAGGTTCAGCTTGTTTTGTTTTATTGTAAACTTTATAATGTTCTATAAAGAAGACTTTGAATGGAGCCTTCAACTATATTACCATGTGAGAAAGGAATAAACCAAATTAGTTCAAAAGAAAACATGTTTTTCAACAGAGTCCAGTTGGGTTAGAGAGGAATACAAATTCCAGAAAACAAAACAATACAAAACAGAATAGTTATGTCCTTTAATAGGATACGTATATCTTCCTTTCTCACTGTTGATCTATCTTTTTTTAAATGAAGTCAGCCAATGAATCAGAAATAGAAAAAAGTATTTTTGAGATGACAAAATCATCTGGCATCTGTATGTCTGGTTTTATTTATTGTTATTATTTTGAGTTAATCCCATTTTCCTGGTTTTTCATTACAGAGTGGCTTATTTTCCAGATGTTAATGTATTTATCTTTATTATCTTAGTCAACTTTTGACATACTTACACTACAGATCTGAAAAGAAGCAGAGGATACATTTAAACCACTAAAAACAACACAAGATTCTTCTACTCATTCTTACATCTAGTCCAGAAATTCAAATAATGTAATGAAAAATTTGAAAATAGATCAAAAGGAAAATGTTTCAGGAATGTACAGTCTTCATAGATTTTTTTTTACCATGCTCTTGTAAACTGTGAAGGAATATTTTCCTGGCTCTTGTAAGAGATGATAATACACTACAAAGCACAGAATATCACTGTCAAAATATCATCGGTTGGACTTTTGTAATGAGTCAATGCAATTCATTTTTAAGCCTCATTTGTGGAAGAGCTTATCAAAAATATGCTTCAGTATTTGAAATGGTTTTATTATTCAGATTTCATTGATTGATCTGTGACAGGTTTATTTGATCATTTCAAACACTAAACCAAATTTTGAATGGCCACCTTCCACTTAAAATATAATCCAAGTGACAATTTCAGCATTTGGGTTTTTTTAATGCATTGGGCCATTGATTTCAATAAAGAAATATATTTTTTGATGTAGGCTCGTGGAGAAGAAAGTGTATGCTTCCTGGAAGTTCAAATAAACATTTTGTGGCCCCTGGAGATTTTTCAGAATCTTTTAAAATGTCCTGGCTGCCATATGTCAGTAAAAATGATCAGCCAGTAAAAGAGGTCATCTGTCAACACTGTTAAACACAAATGAAATACTAACTTCTTAGCACAAGTTTTCTTTCAGGTTCTTCTAAGCTTTAGATCTATTTTTACCTCTTCATGGCTTTAACTTACACTTCCCTAATCTGAGCAAAAAGATTTGAAAGAGGAATTGCCACACACATGACTGAGAATTAGTGCTCAAAAATTCTGCTTTTTTGTTCCAACTTTGGTAAACACTTTTGTCGACAGAAAGGGAAATTTCAGTGACATTTTCAAGGGTGATGGGTGGAGTGCTTGCATTTGCTGAGTTCTGAGATGGCCAATCTCCCAGTGTGCAAACTTCTTTCCTGACTCCTTGATGCCCACAATTCTAATAAATCCCAATGTGGAGGCATCATGAGAAATTTCCAGATTTCTCAGATTTGGAGGTGTGGGCATCCTGAATGGTTACAGAGTGGTGGATAAAAGAAAAGTGACAGAAATGAGCCACATGCAACATCAGTTGAAATGTGTGACTGTGTATACAGCTGCTTTGGGTCCCTAAGAGCATGAACTGAAATGAGTTACGAAAGATAGAGGATGCAGAAATGAAAGGTCTCCAGCTGATTACCTCCCTCACTCTGCCTCTAAGAAGCATCACACATTCATCACACTCAATGTTTTTCTCAGACAGGCAGGTCAAGTCATAAACTAACATAAGTTGTTAGCTTACCTTTGTCGGTAGACAGATATGTTTGGGTCCTCCAGATCTGGAGGTACTCTACTGTTGATTCTCAATGGGTCTGACCATCCCATCCCATCTGAGACTCATGTATAGGAAGAGGTTCACTATTGCACAGCCAAGAACTAGACCAGGCTGTAGGTTTGCAAGCTGACTGATTTACCTATTAACTAGTGAAGCTATACATTAGGCAGATCACAGCTAGATTGGGCTAAGGAGATTTAATCAATCAATCAGAATCGGTGTTAGCGGGGGGGAAGAGGTCGACCCCGAGGGATCTCACTTGTGGGGTCCCTCAGGGGTCAGTCCTCTCGCCCCTCTTGCTCAACATTTATATGAAGCCACTGGGTGAGATCATCCATGGTTTTGGGGTGAGATATCATCAGTACACTGATGATACCCAGTTGTATATCTCCACCCCAAACCAAATCAGTGATGCCCATTCCGTGATATCCTGTTGTCTGGATGTGGTACAGATCTGGATGGGCAGGAACAAACTACAGCTCAATCCGGCTAAGACAGAGTGGCTGTGCATACAGGCATCTCGGACCAGTCAACAGATTCTATCTTTGGTCATAGGGGGAGATGTGTTGCCCCCTGTGGATAGGGCGCGAAACCTGGGGATCCTCCTGGATTCACGGCTCGGTTTGGAGGAGCAGGTGGGGGCCGTGACCAGGGGGGCCTTTGCCCAGGTTCAGCTGGTTCACCAACTACGCCCATACCTGGACCGACATGCCCTTCGCACGGTCACTCATGCACTTGTCATGTCCCAACTCGACTACTGCAAAGCTCTCTATCTAGGACTGCCCTTGCATACCATCTGGAGATTTCAACTGGTGCAGAATGTGGCCGCGTGGGTTGTGATGGGAGTTTCCCAATACTCCCATGTTACGCCCCTCCTGTGCAAGCTGCATTGGTTGCCAGTTGCCCTCCAAGTGCGATTCAAGGTGTTCAAAGTTCTACATGGCTTGGGTCCAGGGTATTTGCGGGAGCGTCTCCTACCGACATCGAATGCCGATCACCCTGTGCGAGCGCACAGACTGGGACTTCTCGGGGTGCCATCCGCAGGACAGTGTCGGCTGGCAGTGCCCTGGAGAAGGGCCTACTCTGTGGAGGCTCCTGCCTTGTGGAGCCAACTGCCCTTGGGGGTCCGTTTCGCTCCAGAACTCTGCTCTTTCCACCACGATCTGAAAACTTGGCTGTTTGAACAGGCCGGGCTGGACTGACCTCTTGTGGGTGGGGGGGTATAATTGATTTTATTTGGGCTTGTTGGGTTTAATTTGTTTTTAAAGTATTTATTGTTGTATTTTTAGTTGTGAGCCGCCCCGAGTCCTTTCGAAGAGGGGGCGGCATACAAGTCCAATTATTAAATTAAAATAGAGCTGAAAGGGACCTTGGAGGTCTTCTAGTCTAGCTCCCTGCTCAAGCAGGAGACCGTATACCATTTCAGACAAGCAACTGGCCAGTCTCTTGTTAAAACCTCCAGTGATGAAGCACCCACAGCTTCTGAAGGCAAGCTGTTCCACTGGTTAATTGTCCTCACTGTTAGGAAGTTTCTCCTTAATCCCAGGTTGCATCTCTCCTTGATTAGTTTCCATCCACTGTTTTTTGTCCTGCCTACAGGTGCTTTGGTAAATAAATTGATGACTTCTTCTTTGTGGCAGCCTCTCTAATGCTGGAATACTGTTATCATGTCCCCCCTAGTCAGGGGACATTTAGGGACTCAGGACAATCCACACAATGTCACTCACCAGTGTTGGTCAACAATAGATCAGGCCAAGGGACTATTCTCCTGAACAGTATTTTAACTGCATGGTAACCTTGTATCTAATATGTTTTCTTTAGTTAGATCTTTAATTCTCCTGGACTGATGGAGGGATGGGAATTTTTAGCAGTTAGTTTTATATTTTAGTTTAGTGAGATTTCTTATTTCTGTTTTAACTTTTGTATTGCTCTTTTTAAGTGTAAGCCGCCCTGAGTTCTTTGGGAGATAGGGTGGCATAGAAGTCTCTTAATAATAATAACAACAACAACAACAACAATAATAATAATAATAATAATAATAAATAATTGTTATTATTAATTATTGTTAATTATTATTATTCAGACTCTTTGCTTATTTCATTTTGAACACATCTTTTTAACATCTTATTTTGCAAGAATCTATCTCCAATTTTAATCTAAAACTGTCAGGGAAGATTACTATACAAGAGAAAATAACTTTTAAGTTGTTTTTTTTATCCACACAATATTATATAAAATTCACCCCACGTGACCATGTTTCTTCATACTTTCAAATATGACCTTCCTGGTTGACTTATAAAGATCAAGGAGAATCAGCAAAGCAGGATATGAGCATAAGAAAACACACACAGTCTGTTGCTGCCACTAACCAGATTTACATGAGAGGAGTAACATAACACATTTTTCCAAAACTTCAGTGATTTATTACTATAAACCTCAAAGCAGAAAAACATTACTAATAAATGTTTAGTAGAAGATGGTCCATTGTGGGCCAGCACTGAACAGACCCTGCTGCAGAAGCAAACTGCATGAGCTGTTTGTCTTGGATCTTTTAGTTTGCCTCTTAAAGTCTCAAAGAATAATTCCTCTTCTGACAAATTAGGAAATATATTTTGCAATATATGATTTCCCTGTGAAGAGGATATGCAAAGCAAATATCTCAGATGATAAATTGTGATATTTGGGGCACAATATTTCATATATCACAGCAAATATAATCATCTACAGATTATAGATGACCTAAACATCTAAAACATTTGTTAGATGTCTAAAAATGAGGAGGAATCTCTTTTCCCCTGCTTTTTATTTTTTATTTTTTTACACTTTTTAATTTAATTTTTTAGCATTTTAAAATTCCTAAATTTATTTTTCCTTTATTTACAGGTACAAAAGCATCCATACATCTATACATCCATATTCACACACCCATTACACTTCCAATATCTACCATGAAATGGTGGAGATTTTACTAACAAGCAATATACCTTAAAATGCAAACTGTAAGATAATCTTCAATTAACAACAGTAATTAGGATCAGAATTTCTGTTGCTAAGCAATGCAATTGCAAAGGATGACATTCTGTAACTGTGCTGCTTAGCGACAGAAAATCCAGCACTTCCCGTTGCCATTGTTCAATAAACTACCACATTTTATTTAGTTATTAAGTGAGAACTTCACATGATCACCATTTGCAATATCCTACTGGCTTCCTTATTGACTTTTTTATTGATCATGTGATTGGGGGGAATGTTGTGATACCCAGAACTTTAAGGACCAATAGTTTAGCAGCATCATAAGTTCAAATGGTCATTGAATGAATAGTCATTAAAGAAGGACCCTCCCCCCATATCACAAAACAAATATATTGTTTCATTTTCTCTTTTTACTGGATATTTATTATATTTGATTTTGAAGAAAAGTCAGTTAATTATAATGCTTGTAATGATAACTTTCAAAACTATAATTAATATCGATAGAACATCCACTTTTCTATTCTTCTCATTACTCTTACATGTAATACTTACATCAAGAATATTGAGAATATAGGCAGATTGTATAAATATTGTATCAAAATAATACAGTTTTATAACTGAGAGATTGAAGCAAAAGATGGTCTAGATGACTAAATTTAATACTATGTAAAAGAACTGAGATAGCTCTATATTAACATTTTATGAATATACTTTTAGTTTCTACAAATGTCACTCACTTATTCATTCTACATTTTTTTCTGATTTTCCTCAGTCTCAGTTCCTCTACCAGAAGTTTAGGAATTAAGGTTTCTGCACAGGATCTTGGTTGTTCCTTGCAGTGCATTTTTCTGGACAGAAAGTTCTGATATCATTCCTAGGGTCTACTGCAGCCACTCTCCCAGCTTAGTGATCAGAGCTTCAAATGTTTCTACCATCACTGGGACCTGTTTACTTTCTACTATTTAATTTTATTGTTTCTAGTTTCTTGATACTTCCATTATGCACCATATCCATAGAGCAATCAATATCAATACAAGTAGTTCTTGACTTATGCCACAATTGGGACAGGAATTTCTATCACTATGGTCATAACATGCAATATCATTTGATTGCATCCCTTAGCAACAGCAATTCCAACAGGGTGCCATCCTAACTCCACATGTGTGGGTACCAGTGGTGGTATTCTATTAGTTCGGCCTGGTTCTGGTGTACTGGTAGCGCCAAAGATCAACTGGCAGAGAACCAGTTTACTCCAAGTGTCTCTGATGCTCTGCAGTTGGGCCTAGTTGCCCGTCCTTGCACCTAGGTCCTTTTTAACCTTTCATCTGTTTGGTGCGGCAGAGCGGATTGCTGTGCTAAACAGCTGAGGAGCACAGTAGCTTAGTTTTTACTGTTCTAACGCGTGCGCAAAGCATTTGTTTGGCACACAGCATGTGCGTGAATTGTGTGAGTCGCATGAGTCACATAACACCCCCCTGCAGCCATGCCCAACAAGCCACGTCCACAGAACCGGTGGTAGGAACTTTTGAATCCCACCACTGATGGGTACTTAAGCAGGCAGCAGAAGAAGTCCCAGTAAGGAGTGTGAAGGTGCTACAGGAGGTGTGAGGGAGATCCTGGGAGGGCCAGTGAAGGCTATGCATGACTTGGGAGGTGCTGTTGGAGTATAGTGTGAACTCAGGATGGCCAAGGATGTAATATGCTGTGGTTCAGGGGTTTCTTAGCTCATTCATCCCTAGAAGTGTCAGCTGCCCCAATCAATATGGCAACCGATTCTATCCACAGCCAATTCTCAATGCTATTGAAGATGCAATAGGTCATTTCTATTCCAATAACTTGAAATGTGCTCAATGTTGATAGCTTTAGAGATGTTTCTAATCAAAGGAGAACTGCTCTTGACAATTTTGAAGGAAAGTACTTCAACCACTGATAAAACACATAATGAGAAAACCTGGAAGCCTCAGAAATAAGGAAAGAGGAAGTTAAACTAACCCAGAGTTTCTTTCATTTTACTCATCTGAATGTCTAATGCCTCACATAGAATAGAATAGAGTAGAATAGAATTCTTTATTGGCCAAGTGTGATTGGACACACAAGGAATTTGTCTTGGTACATATGCTCTCAGTGTACATAAAAAAAGATACATTCGTCAAGAGTCAAGAATCATAAGGTAAAACACTTAATAATAGTCATAGGATACAATAAGCAATCAAATCATACTACAGCAGTCAATAAAAATTGTTAGGATACAAGCAACAAGGTTACAGTCATACAGTCATAAGTGGGAGGAGATGGATGAAAGGAAGGATGGTAGGATTAATAGTGATGGTAATAGTAATGCAGACTTACTAAATAGTTTGACAGTGTTGAGGGAATTATTTGTTTAGCAGAGTGATGGCTTTCGGGAAAAACTGTTCTTGTGTCTAGTTGTTCTGGTGTGCAGTGCTCTATAGCATCGTAGATTCAGGCTGAAGTCTGTTACCTGGTTTTTAGTTTATAGTGAGAAATAGAAGAATCCCCAAATACCACATAGCTTGCAACCACAGTATCTTTCCTGTTCAGCTGAGCCAATTTCTTTCCAACTAAGACCATTGTGAAGCTGGTTTGTTCCAATTTCTTTCCAACTAAGACCATTGTGCAGCTGGTTTGTGCCCTCTTTGTCCTTGTGGAAATTCTTTTCATCCCTTGCCTCTCGGTCTCCAGCTCTAGTTTTGCATTTATACTGTCAAAACTTCCTCTTCAAAGGGGAAACCTGCATAATGGCTTAACAACCTCCCTTTTCCAGTAAGAACCAGGATATTCCTCTTGTCTGTTGTAGACAACCAGGCAAAAGATGGCACATAAAGTGAGGAAGTAATCTATCCTACTTCCCCTTGGTTTGAAGTGAAGGTTAAGATTCATTGTGATTGCCATATGACCTGTGGCAACCCATAGTGAGGTGATGATTTTCACTCCTTGCTCTTAATATTTTCAAGTCAGCAGAAATGAAGATAATTAAACATGTTCTCCAAACTGTAGCTAAATGTTTAGGAAAAGAAAAGGGTAGCAGTGTGATGCTCATACACTCTCTGTCCAATTCACTCTTCACCTTTCTCCAATAGCACTCTAGGCATCTCTGTAGGGTTTAACTCTACTCAAATTACAGTTTGTGTCAGGTCTTCAACAACTTGGATCAGATCCATGATGACCATGAAGTCTTGATGCCCCCAACTCTACACTCTAGGACAGGGGCGTCAAACTTGATTTCATTGACGGCTGCATTCATTGATGGCTGTTTGACCTTGGAGGGCTGGGGTGGGCATGGCCAAGGTGGGCATGCCCAGCTTGACATCACTCATGTTGGGAGGGTGCCTGTAGTGGCCTGAGTGCTCTGCCAGTGAAAATGGGCTCCCAATTGAACTCTGTTTGCATCTGAGACAGCCTAATGTATCCTCTGCCAGTGAAAGCAGAGCTCAGGAGGGCTACGCATGGCTCTCCTGACCTCCGTTTTCACTGGCAGAGGTACCATGGGCTGGTCCTTCACTGTTTCCAGGGTGGCCCTGCTGACCAGATCTAAGCACTCTATGGACTGAATCTGGCCCATGGACAGTTTGATACCCCTGCTCTAATGGCAAGGCCAGGATGATGCTGTGCAGCAGAGAGAGTAGCACTGAATCCATCTTCAGCCAAAGAGTCTGACATCCAATTATCTGTAGAGCTACTGAAAGCCCTCAAGGCTTCCTGGATGATAAGCTTGCAGTTGGGGCCAGACATGAAACCCAGGTGATTATATCTCCAAGAAGGGAAACACCAACTGGTATGTATAAAGAAGGCCAACTCAGGCCTTCTTTATACATACCAGGTTAGGTGCCTAATCCACAATTAATGTTAATCCACAATTAATGTAACGAGTCTGTAAAAGGAAGGAAGGGAGGGAAAGAGAGAGAGAGGAGAGTTTTCTCAATGTTCTTTAGTTTTCAGGTGAGAATATAAAGTTGGGTGATATATCAATATATCAATATATCCTGAATGAACTTACAGCATTTGACATTTAATAATATCAAATGCTCATTTTCTGTTCATTTTCTTTCACAATGAAGAACCAACTGCATGATATGTCAGTGCTGCGTGGATTCACATTATTTTGTTCCATCAATTCACTTTATGAAATGCATCTATTCTATAGTTTCTTCTCATCTTTTCCTTCAAATATGCCTGCTACAAAAATAGTTAATAATTTATGTATCTTATTAATATTGTGTCAAAACCAGTCCTCTGATTCACTACAAAAATTCCATGGCAAGAGAGTTTTCTCTTTTTCTCTTGCATCTTAGTCAAATATGTATTTTATTATGTTTTTAAAATTACTATCCTGTTCCAAGGAGCTCTTGTTTTCATTCATCCCTGTGCAATCTCTTTGGCTTATATATACTTCCTGATCTTTAAAAAAATGCTAATTGGAGTAATCTCAAAATGACAGCCCTGGAGTTTAAGCGAAGTGTGGGAAGCCAGAGAAAATGCAAACCACTGACAGTATAATTATGAAGTGAAAAACATGAACTTTGGTCACTCATGCTCCTCTTATGAGAATTTACCCAAACTGGTCTTTTCCATTTGAAAATAAGTGTGCAATTCTTTCTCAGCAACTTGAATAAGGATGGTTGGAAAAATGCAGAGGTTCACACAGCACTCAAGCTAGGAAGGAAGATATAAGGTCAAGATGAGAGTCATCTTGAGACTCATGGTTTATTTTAGTAACGTAATGTATCTTCAATGGCTTTTGTCACAGCTTTTTCAGATCTTCTTTTTTCCTTGTTTTTCTTTTCCCCCCTTCTCTTTCTCAGGGATAGGCAGCAAATGCTTGAATCTTTTCTTTCTAGTGATCATTCCATGGAACAGAGTTGAATTCCTAATGAACAGGAAGCAGAGAAAGTTTCACAATTGGCACCATCTTGCCTACCTCTAGAAGATAAAAATGGACAAAAGAAACAATCACTTAAGAAGTAGGGCTTGATAGGAACACCAGAGATATGTGAGAGAACGTGGTATGAATTGTAAAACATTCAGCACAGGGTCATAGACAACTCTCCATAAGAATTCTTCTTGGTTTTTTTTTTCTGTATATCATATCCTAACCCACCCATCCCAATACTTTTCTAAGTATAATGCACCAAAAGCAAGACAAGAGGCAGTGGCTGGAAACTAAGCAAAGAGATAAGCAACCTCTAGAACTAAAGGAGAAATTTCCTAATGGTGAGAGCAATCAACCAATGCCTTTAGAAGTTATGGGTTCTCCATCACTGAAGGCTTTCAAAAAAAGATGGGACAACCATTGATCAACCATTAAGGGCCTTGGTGGCTCAGGCTGTTAATTGCCTGCACTTAAGTTCCAGCTGCCTACAACTGCTGTAGGCTCGAATCCCACCAGGCTCAAGGTTGACTCAGCATTCCATCTTCTCGGGGTAGGTAAATTGGGGACCCAAGATTGTTGGGAGCAATTAGCTGACCTTGTAAAAATGCCACTTAGTAATAAGCAGGCATATACAATGGAATGAAGGCTATTGCTGAGCACACTGGGTTGTATCCCAAAAATTGTAAGCCGCCCTGAGTCTCCAGAGAAGGGCGGCATATAAATGTAATTTAAAAAAAATTGATCTGAAATGGTATAGGGTTGGACTAGAAGAGGTCCCATCAAAGTCTTATTATTCTGTGTTCTATATACTTGAAAGAATCCCTCTCATACTTTTGTTTGTATGTTGTATGCTGAAATGAACAAATATATTTTTATTGTTTCAATCAACTTCAGCAGCCATTTGTACCAAGGAAGATATTTATTTGGAAAATAGAATATTTCACATCAATAGCAGAGTTCTTTTATATACTTTATTTACATAATTAGTGGCTGCAGTTTTAAGAAAGGATTGTAGTCAAGTGGTGCAGATTCTAGACTAATCACTCTCTACTCTCTTGAACTAATGTTAAGTTTTGTGCATTTTACTTACTTACTTATTTGCTTATAAGACTTATATGGTTGTCCATGTCACATCAGTGACCCTACTGTAAATTTTAAAAGGTCCTAAGTTAGTTGCACACAAGAAATGTTCGGCAGCTTTACGTTCATAAACTTTAGTGGGGGAAATCTCTTAATGAAATCTTGAGCAAGATGGAACTATGATTTGATTGGAACAGACCGTTAGCTACTTTGGAAGAAAAATATGGTTTTCAGTTCAGTCATTTGCAAGAAAAAGACACACATCCTTGCTAGTTAGAATCAAGGTCCAACATTCTCATGATGTATTTTATGTTATGCTTGTTTTCTTGTCTACTTCTGACCAAATGTAAATGGCAATGCACATCTCATTGTAAAGAATGCAGTGAGCACAGATCATGATGCCCTTTTTATCATGTAAATCACTGTTAACATCTTGACATAATTAAAATATTAAAAAATGGTATCCTTAAAAATAAATTTATCTATGAGTGTATACACATGAATAAAATTGGACATGGATAATAATCCTGCAGTACAGTGCTGGTGGACAATTTAGAAGCTCATACCTTGTGGCAAGTGAGGGATTATTGTTACCTAGGTAATGAAAATGTATTCTCATTTATGTGTAATTTTCTTGAATCTCCTAGGGGCACATGGTGAACATTGGCAGCAAACTGGAGATTTTTAATAGGCTTATTTTGTCCTCTAAAAAATTAAAGACTACAAGAGATAGGTTAAGATTCTTGGAAACAGAAGACATATGGTTTTTTTTATGCCCGAAAATAATACTACTAATAATAGACATCTGGCTGACTGTGTGACCAACCTTGTTAATAAAAATTTATACATTTCTGGAATTTTTAACTGCACACAAGCTGAACTGGACAGTTCAGATCAAAAAACAAGATAGCTAATGGCTATTTATTATACAGTGCATCCCCATAGTGATATTGATAGATTTATACCTGCCCCGTAGAAATGAATGCAGAAGTCAAACAAACTGTGGAAAAAGAAAACATGCAATGGCTGGTTACATAAAAGACAGCCAAGAACAAGCATTTAAACAAGTAAAAAATGAATGTGCAGGAAACGAACATTAGCACCAAAATAGTGTAATTAAAAACAAGAACAGAATGCCAACACGAAAAAACATCGCATGGTCAACTTCTACAAAAAATCAAGAGGAAAGTGGATAAAGATAAAACCTGGCAATGGCTTTATAATAGGAACATTTAAAAAAAAGAAACTGCAGACTGACTTTTGGCAGCTTGAGACCAATCTATTCAAACTAATGCAATCACATCCCAGCCTGAACTGATAAATCGTCAAATGATTCAAAGTAGAGATTCTGCAAAGAGGCAGAAGAAACAGTAGATTGTATACTCAGCTCATGGTAAAAGATTGCACAAACTGATTAAAAACAATGACACAACACGGTAAACAAAATGATTCACTGGAACTTTTGTCAAAATGTTTATGTAACAATAGTAAAAAATTGGTGGGAACATAGTATTGAAGAAATAATCAAAAATGAGCAAGTTTAAAAGGGGTTTCTGAATAAACACTTGTAAAGTCTTGGCTCACACTAGATATTACTATAGTTGAAAAGAGGAACATGTGGATAATTGAAGTGACAACACCAGGGGATAATAAAATAGAAGACAAAGAATTGGAGAAGATGACAAAGAATCAATTTCTGAAAATTGAAACTGAAAAATTGTGGCATTAACTAGCATAGTGGATCCGGTAGTTATTGGCACACTGGATGCCATACCCCAAAAAATCTTGGATGACCATTTAGAAGTCTGCACATTGATAAAACTTCCATCTGTCAATTGCAAAAGGCCACACTATTTGGATCTGCACACATATATTACCCTGATCACTACAAAATCTTGGGAAGAACTCAGTGTGTGTATGAAGGCCAACCCCAACTGAACTTTACATTGTTGTAAAAAGATAATAAGAATATCATTACTTCCTGCATGATACCTTTAACACCACAAAACATCTGCTTTTCTCAGGTCTTTGGGAAGGACTTGATAGGTGGATAAAAATGCAAAATCCAGTCTAAACATCTGGCTGACTGTCCAACAAGCCATAATAATACCCTTCACTCCCTTTTCAGTCCCCCCCATTTTTGCTAAAAATTATAATAACATTTAAAAGTGGTTGGCTTTAGACAATAAGATAACCATCTTTTCAGGAATAAAGAGGGAAAATAATTTATTATACATATAATGAATCAAAATCACAGGATGTCATTAGGAAAAGTCATCATATGTTTTGCAGCCAACCAAAACTTTACAAAATGGTGTTACAAAAAGTTACAAAATCTCCAGAATTCTTCATCAATAAACATGATAAACAAAACTGGGCAGATGAGGAAAAGGAGCTGGCTTAGGCTGAAACCAGAGGTGGTATTCAGCAGGTTCTGACCAGTTCTGGAGAACCAGTAGCGGAAATTTTGAGTACTTCGGAGAACCGGCAAATACCACCTCTGACTGGAGATTTTACCGTATCCTTCCCCTGCCATGCCTACCAAGCCACGCCCACAGAACCGGTAGTAAAAAAAATTGAATCCCACCACTGGCTAATACCATGGTTTACCATGCAACAGATTTTAGAGGGCACATATGCTGATATTTCAATTAGATTCCTGGAAGAATTTGAAATATGCACATTAATTAAAGGCATAGTTGTATTAGAAATGTTGGAATAATGAATTGAGATACAATTAAGTGAGTCAACGTTAGAGGTATTGCAACAATGTTCTCTGATTTTACAAATATACAGTATACACTGTAAATAAACAGAATTGGCTCAGAATAACAGCAATAAATTATGTCCCTTGGCCCAGAGAGGTTGCTTGCACTCCTAACTATTAAGGTTTTAGTTGAAAGAACAGCAACAGCTGCCTTGGAGCAAAACTGAATCCAGTGCCTAAGGAATGTAAATCCAGGATATTTTGCTCACCTGTGCTTCACACCTGGATTATCTGGCTGTCTCTCAGATATAACAAAACCGTATTTGCCATTTGCTGATTATTTTTGTTCACAAAAGCACAGAATTTTGTTCAAGTCATTGCCTAAGGGTCTAATTCTGATTTGATCTCTCCTTGTTTATTACCTTATCCCATTCTGTGAAAAAGACATTTTAGTTTAACAAAAATAATCTTTGATAATTGCTCAGAACAAATGGTGTCAGAGTTTTGAGCCTGAGCAACTGCAATATAACTCACCAAGAGAACACCTATACCCAAGTCCCTATTATGGAACAGTGTTAAAAAGATGGTGGGTAGTAATAAATCCACAGTTGAATGTCCACAGTTGTTTTGACCAGTCCTGGTAAATTTCTGCTAGACCTGACAGAAGAAAGAGAAAAATACTGGCTTTGCACTGTCTCTTATCTCAGTAGATGTTCCCTTACACTTTGCTTTGTTTCTGTAACCTCAGGCAATTGGGCCCACTGCAACCCAGAACTAATCGATCCTTCAGAAATCCAGCCTTTTTCCCATCGGGGAACAGTTTGGCCAGCTTGTACGGTGGCTGCTTCATCAATATAGTAAAATGGCTATAATTAGCAAGAGTTTCTCCTCCTGGCAGAGAGAATGTGTGTGTGTAGAAGGCAGGCAGTAGCCTTTAGGAGCGAAGCCCTCTGTGGAATGTTCAGGTTGCCCAGCTGCTGTCTTTGTTTATTCTCTGCGGAGATCATTAGATGTGATGCTCAGGCATGTCTTTGGCTGGCATTTTCAGTGGCCTTTTTAGTAAAACTGTATCTTAGGAATATCTCCTTTCTTTCCCACCAAGATGGCTCTTAAATAGGACCCTATTTAACTGACATGCTTCTGGATTTTTCTTTTTTCTTTTGCAAGACTTATCTGTAGCATTCTTACTGCTTACCCAAAGGAGAAAAGTCTTGATTCTATACTTTTTAGGCCTATAATTGCTATTTACATGAAGAGCCAGTTTGGTGTGGTGGATATGGCATCAGGCTAGAATCTGGGAGACTGTGAGTTCCAGTATCTCCCTCCCTCCCTCCCTCCCTCCCTCCCTCCCTCTCAATCTCTCTCTGCTTTGAAGAAACAGGCAATAATGAGTTGCATTGGTTGCTGGCTGCCCTCCGTGTGAGATTCAAGGTGCTGGTGCTTACCTATAAAGCCATCCACGGCTTAGGGCCGGGGTACTTGCAGGAACGTCTCCTGCCAGCATCAAACACCAATCGCCCGGTGCGCGCCCACAGACAGGGCCTCTTTGGGGTACCGTCGGCCAGACAGTGTCGGCTGGTGGTCCCTAAGGGGAGGGCCTTCTCTGTGGGGGCACCCACTTTGTGGAACCAGCTTCCCCTGGAGCTACAATTGGCCCCTGACCTCCGCTCCTTTCGCCACGGCCTAAAGACTTGGCTATTTGAACAAGCCGGCCTGGACTAAGGGGGGGGGGGTTGTTTTAAATGTTTGTGGTGGGGTTTTAAATATTTATTTGGTCCTAATTGATTTAATATTTTTTAATCTCTTTTAACGTTTGTATTCCTTTTTTTTTATGTGAGCCGCCCTGAGTCCTTCGGGAGATAGGGTGGCATGCAGTTGCTGATAGTCAACACTGACTTGAAAGGTGTGCACACATACTCACACGCATACAATTAGGTAGTTCTGTCTGGATTTGGTACTTTTGATTATGGGATACTTTACAAGGATCAAGGACAGTTAGATATATTGTTGCAGATGATGTATTTATCATCGTAGATACAGAAGATCACACAAATTCTTGTTTAAATAAAAAAATAAAGATGAGTTACTATTACAGGATATGTAATTAACATATATTCCATTTTGTAATTATATTTCATATATTTCTAAATCTATACTCAAAGACAGACCACATATGTCTCTTTGATCATATGGATTTGTTTATATGTGTCTCTACAAGCAGGAATCTAATTAGATAATTCACAGAAGGTTACCACTGTCCTTGTATAGAAGACTCATGAATCAGTATCGGATTACCAGTAATATGCTAGTAGTGTTTAAAAAGTGGTTCTGCTTCCATGGTCCGTACTAACCACAGAACTGTTGGCTAGTGTGATTCAATTCTGCTCTCAACTTGTCTTATGAATTTTTAAAAACATTAACAACTGGCTTTCATAAATTAATATGAGCAGGCTCCAATTTACCAATGCTCCCATCCTCTTCTTCTGGAAGAAAATTACCAGGATCAGTTCCAATCCTTCTGAACTAAATTAAGCTATAGTTCTTTAACTTGCACGGACAAGGCAATGTAACTATTCCTACATTATACAAAGGAAAAAAAAAAACACTTCCTTCAAGCAGAAAATCCAGAGACAGAGAGGCAGAAGTGATGGTGATGTATAAGAAAGAACTTTCTCCATCTCATTCTTAGCAAAGATTCAACTCTCATCCTGGCTAGCTTATGAATGTGGAGAAGTGCGAGCATTGCTATTTGTCTTTAGCAAACCCTGAAGCTGTGTATTATTTAAAAGACCTTTCAATCAAATTAAAATGCAGACAAGTTCAAGCATAAAAATATCCTTCTGGCTTTCCACCTTTCGTGGTCACACATGCTCAATGTTTTGCAGGTCAAACTTCCTTTTTTCTGGATTGTAATCCACCATCTTTGCCTCAAATTGGCCACCCAAACTGGGACACGTAATCCAACATATCCAAGGATGACACATTAGAGAATTTTGCTCAAAATGTATTAGTAACTATTTATATTTTCTTGATTTTTTAATCATAGGTCAAAGCCTTCAGCATAAGAAGGCATTATGTAAACGTATCAAGTAATAATAATAGTAGAAATAGAACTGAGGCAAAAGAAAACACAGAAGTGCCAATACCAATAGACACTTAGGTCCAATCCCAAAAAGCTGGAGCATCACTTGAACACCATCAACATTGACAAAACCACTATCAATCAATCACAAAAGGCAGGTTTACTTGGAACAGATTACATCCTATGAGAATGTCTGTAAGTTCACTGATCATCCACACCTACCTATCCCAGATTCTTGGGAAAGACTTAGTAGGTGGCCAGCTGACTATATGACAAAACAAATAATAATAGAAACAAGATAATTATCAACAACAAAGGAAAAAGTGAAATTTTGAGCCAATTGATTAGTTCTCAGTTCAATAATTCTCTTCACTACTTAGGCAAAAGTCTTACATTGTAAAACCCAGAAACATCATTCACAGAAATATGGAAATACATACTGCAGAGAAAATTAAAACATGTCAAAACATTACCAACATTTCACTGTTGAGTCATATACACTGCTCAAAAAAACAAAGGGAACATTTAAACAATACAATGTAACTCCAAGTCAATCACACTTCTGTGAAATCAAACTATCCACTTAGGTAGCAACACTGATTAACAATCAATTCCACATGCTGTTGTGCAAATAGAAGAGACAACAGGTGGAAATTATAGGCAATTAGCAAGACATCCCCAATAAAGGTGTGGCTCTGCAGGTGGTGACCACAGACCACTTCTCAGTTCCTATGCTTTCTGGCTGATGGTTTGGTCACTTTTGAATGCTGGTGGTGCGTTCACTCTAGTGGTAGCATGAGACAGAATCTACAACCCACACAAGTGGCTCAGGTAGTGCAGCTCATCCCGGATGGCACATCAATGTGAGCTGTGGCAAGAAGATTTGCTGTGTCTGTCAGCGTAGTGTCAAGAGCATGGAGGCGCTACCAGAAGACAGGCCAGTACATCAGGAGACGTGGAGGAGGCCATAGGAGGGCAACAACCCAGCAGCAGGACCGCTACCTCCGCCTTTGTGCAAGGTGGAACAGGAGGAGCACTGCCAGAGCCCTGCACAATGACCTCCAGCGGGCCACAAATGTGCATGTGTCTGCTCAAATGGTCAGAAACAGACTCCATGAGGGTGGTATGAGGGCCCGACGTCCACAGGTGGGGGCTGTGCTTACAGCGCAACACTGTGCAGGATGTTTGGCATTTGCCAGAGAACACCAAGCTTGGCAAATTTGCCACTGGCACCCTGTGCTGTTCACAGATGAAAGCAGGTTCACACTGTGTACATGTGACAGACATAACAGGGTCTGGAGATGCCATGGAGAACATTCTGCTGCCTGCAACATCCTTCAGAATGACCGGTTTGACAGCGGGTCAGTAATGGTGTGGGGTGGCATTTCTTTGGAGGGCCACACAGCCCTCCATGTGCTTGCCAGAGGTAGCCTGACTGCCATTAGGATCTGAGATGAGATCCTCAGACCCCTTGTGAGACCATATGCTGGTGCGGTTGGCCCTGGGTTCCTCCTAATTTACAACAATGCTAGACCTCATGTGGCTGGAGTGTGTCAGCAGTTCCTGCAAGACAAAGGCATTGATGCTATGGACTGGCCCGCCCGTTCCCCAGACCTGAATCCAATTGAGCACATCTGGGACATCATGTCTCGCTCCATCCACCAATGCCACATTGCACCACAGACTCTCCAGGAGTTGGAGATGCTTTAGTCCAGGTGTGGGAGAAGATCCCTCAGGAGACCATCTGCCACCTCATCAGGAGCATGCCCAGGTGTTGTAGGGAGGTCATATAGGCACGTGGAGGCCACACACTACTGAGCCTCATTTTGACTTGTGTTAAGGACATTACATCACAGTTGGATCAGCCTGTGGTGATTTCTTCCACTTTAGTTTTGAGTGTACCTCCAAATCCAGACCTCCATAAGGTGATGAATTTGATTTCCATTGTTAAGTTTTGTGTGATTTTGTTGTCAGCACATTCAACTACTGTACATTGTGTTGTTTAAGTGTTCCCTTTATTTTTTGAGCAGCTTATATCATACTTCATCAATTTTCAAGAAATATAATCGCAGTACAATTGCTTTTTCTTTCTTTGCTGGTGGGGTAGAAATTTAATTTATTTTCAGTTTTGTGAGCACTTATTTCCCTGCATTACTGAGGAAGAAGGCACATGCTGTGAGTTTATAATTTCAGCCCTTTGCTCTCACTTTAATGTGCTACTTCCTCTAATGATTTTAGGTGTATTTCTCATACAATTATCAAACCTCCCTTTTGCACTATAGGGAGGAGTTAGACTTCTGGTCATTAATATAATGAAAAGACAGCATCTGGAATATGCTAAACATTGACTGTTTCCAGTGACAATAAAAGCATAAGGCTAATGGTAAATAAAGTATTGGTTCTTTTCTTTTCAAAGCCATTATCATGGCTGTTCAAACCATGACGCCTGCATCACATCCTTTCCTTAAGAAAAAGCCAGCTGGTAATGAAGGTTCTTCCAGCAGGACACCATTCTTGGAGATGCCAAAACTACTGATTGGCAAGGAAAGTTGAATAAGGAAAGGGAAAAAGAAAACCATCACTGTGGATACCTTCCCAGATGGGGAATAATCAGTATGCCACTGGCAAGAAGCCTCTTTAGCTCTAGCCTCCCCTCTCTGAAGCTTGTTCCCAGATATCATCTGGTCAGTCTGGGATCTACTCCTGAATGCAATACATAGGCCTGATCCAGCCTCAATAGCCATCTCCTTCATTTGAAAATATGGATTTGGGTTCCTTCTCCCTCAGTTGCTCTGGTTACTAGGACCGGCTTTGCCAGTCAAATTGTTAGAAAATCAGATGACTCGCAAATGTTTTATCAAAATGTCTCAACTTTTCTTTCTCAACCTCTGGACCAGCTATAGCTCCTGTACTATTGCAGGTAGGACAGTATCATAAAAAACTGAGAAGAAAAGATATATAAACTATCTAGAGAACCTGCAATTTTCACATATCAGTCAATTCAGGATTTATCTGGAGACCAAGAGCACCCATTTAGATCTTGGGGGAAAAGACCCATTCTCCAAAGTCTGGGGCTAAAAAAACTAAAAATCTACTCATTATGAAAGACTGGTTGAGCAAACAGGATCTCTGCAGGCCCCAATTCTATATCTTTTCTCACTGTTGTACAACTACAGGGATTAGTAGAGCTGAATAGGAGTCAAAGGAAGACAGGAGTCTGGACCTCAGCACCAGGGAAAAATGTATCATTTCTAAAACAGACAGAGAAGATTACAAATTTCATCAGAGAATCAATTGAGGGTTGCTCAATTGTTACATTCATTTTTTACAGCTATGCATATGTTATTTTAGAATGGCAAACATCGGTAAAGACCCTCATATTTTATGTGGGAAGTTCCTCAACTTATTTGTACTGATGTGTCAGGCACAATAAGGGAATGGAAGAGTTGTCCAAGTGCACTAAAAAAAATCTTTATAATAATTTGCCATTTTCAAGCATGTCTGAGTCCTGTGTTTTCATTTCAAATGCTTGTGCCCCTTTTTATAAAGTACCACTCAAACACTCAAGGGAAGGAGAGAAGATGAAAGATACGGCAAAGTTATTTGCCAAGGATGTGGTCTGCTAGGGACTGATTCTCAGTATTTGATGGGCATACTTCTAAGTTATAATAATATTTATCATTTTTAAAAAGTCCCAAAGTCATCAAAAGCATCTATATATTAAATAAACTTTTTGAGCCCACCTACCTTCCCTTCTTTCTTACCCAGAAACAGTAAAATATCTATATTGCTTTCTCCAGACTGAAAATTGGAGATCAGTATTATACAAAAGTCTCCAGAATTAAATTCCTATCAATTTAGCACATGATTATTTAAAATAGTTATGCTTAACAAATCTATTGAACATTATAATCAAGCAACATATTACCTGTATTAACTTACAAGTTTTTTTATTATGTATTAAACAACACCCAACTCATAAATTCTTCTATTATGGAAGCTACAAATCATGTGTTGGATGTTTCCTGCCACCTATGAGATCTATATTGTGATCCCTGATTTATTCTAAATGTTTACCTTAGTTCTCATAAAAAATAATCCCCAAACAGGACACAATAAAACATTGAAATGCCTATTTCAATGTAATGTATTGTATCATTTTCTGGTAAATTTCCCTTAACTACCATTTTGTTTCCTGGAACAAAAACATCCCTACAATTAGTGATGTTTCTTTGTAGTTCTTAAATTGTGCTCAAAGGTGGTGTATACACCAGAATCATTAGTCACTGATAAATCACTCCGTTTTAAAATGTCAGAGGCTCCATTTTGGAATATATGGAAAGCCACAAACGAAAGCTTAAACTTTTGTGACTGGAAAACTATCAGGATTGGGAGGAATAAACTCAGACTCAGTCATGATAGAAAAGCTATGGATTTAGAAGCCATCTGACTCAAATTTATCCCTCTCTGATAAATTGGCTCATAACTTGAGATTGCTCCTGGAGTACAAGTTTTACTCAAAAAGTACATGGCAGCTGTGGCCAGCAGGACCTTTGCAACCTTTTAAAAATTTGGACTGTATGTAGAACTGTCTTTGAAGCCACTCAGAAGCTACAATTGGTTCAGAATTCAGAGCTTAAGTAATTATGAGCATGCTGTCAGGACTCCAACATGCACCCCCATTTAAATCATAAAAAATACTTCTTTTTAGTTGTCACATGCCTTAATTTACCCACTTTAAAATGCTACTTCAAAAGCTACACTGGTAACCAGTTGGTTTCTGGATGCTTTAAAGTTATCAGGATCTGAGTATCTATGAGACCTCCCTGCTCCCAATGGTTTCTACTTACCCACTTAGATTGGAAAAAGAAGATTCCCTCTAGGTTCTTTCTCTGAAGAATGTTACCTATAGGGCATTCAAAGCCAAGCCTTTTCTATCATGGCCTCCTCTGGAGTGCATCTCTTAAGAGATTCAACTTGCTTCAACACTATTGGTGATCAGGAATGCTATTACAATTCAATTATTTCAATAGACTTTCAGGAAGGGATGATCTCAAAGAGATTCTCCTGTGTAATGATTTCTGCCCTATTGGAGGGAAGATTTCATGTGACTCCTTATTCACAGGTACTTTGTGCTTCTGGATCCAGGAAAGTAGAAACTCCTACCTGTCTAACACCATGCTCTTTCTATGATGCCCCAATCACTTCCAAATATAAGGGCCATACAGATACATATTATGTTTATTCTTTTTTCAAAGGAGGTTAACTTGCACATTAGGTGGAGGAACATTTTCACTAAGGTATGCAACTGTGCAGAATTTTAAATTAGATACACTGTTTTGTTCTATTATTTTTTCCTTCCCCAACAATAATTGCTGGTACTTTTTATTGTAAAGGCTGGTCAAAGACTTTGTGTATATGGAATTATAATTCCTCAGCATGGAGATACTTTATTATCCATATCATTTATCATTAAGCTATTCAAATTAAAATGAACATTGGAGCAGTGCAAGTGTCCACCGAGGGAATAAAAAACCCTCAAATGGGCCACAACTGCCCATTTTTTATTTGTGTTGTGACACACATGGAAAAAAGGTGGGCCTTTGATGGATGGTTATGACTACTATCTTGATTTTTTCAGATGCCTTCCCTACTGATACCTTCAGTCTGGTAAAACAAACTGAAATTAGCATTGAAGTTCAAGTAATCCTCCTTTAGCAGATATCTCATTTAGCATCTGTTTGCAGTTATGATGGTAATGAAAAAGTAACTTTAGAACCAATTCTTGCATTTTCAACCTTCAGGTCTGCAAAGCGAAGGAAAACTGAAGTAAGACCATAAGCACAATCATAGTGGCACTTAGTGATTGGCTTGCTTAATAACCAAGTTACTATTCCCAATTGTAGTCACTAAATGAGGACTATCTTTACATATGAAGATTGCAAAAGACCCTTGTGATAGAAGATCTTCTACTTGCTTGGAGTGGAAAGCAGACAAGTCTCAACTGAACTTGGGGAAAAGGTTGTATAAATGCACAATTCCATACACGAAAACACTTCCCACAACATAAGGTATTGAAGTATACCTCCAGAATTTATTTTGGAATCCGATTCATATCCCCTTATATAAATAAACAAAAAAGGCAATGCACTGAACTATTTTGATGTCAGCTGTCACTTAGAATGATCTTTTAAAAGTTGTATATTATTTCACAAAAACCTTAGGTAATCAGATTTCCATTATTCAATGTCACATTGTGGTACTTATTTGTTTTTATGTCTGGAACCAGAGGCGCAGAAATAATCCATATCTTCAGGAAACCATCCAAACAACCAAATGGATTTTCTAACAATATTTTCATGTCTGTGCAAATTTGTAAAGTATTCTTTTTCCATTGTCATCTATTTTCCATATCCTCAAATGGGAATCTCCTTTTTCCATTTTCTAAAAATGAATACCTCTTAAGACAACATGTAATATAATACACCCGAACCCCATCATGAAAAAAAAAATCAACAGTGGAATTAAATTGCAAACAGTGTTATGTGTGAGTAGATAATGGATCTTTTATAAAGAAGCAGAAATTCTTTTCCTGGAGAGTTACTGAGATTAGGGTCACATAGCAGTATATTGTAATACATAAATCTCTATAATCTTTGGCAGATTTATTACCTACCACACTTATTCACACAGTTCCCTGTGAATCTTTGAGGTTCATAACAGAACCAATTGGCAATATGTAATCAAATATAATGTGGTTGGACAGTCAGAAGTTGAATATCATATCAGTTCTCTAGGATTGTTTATTTGATCTCATTTTGATATATAATTTATAAAGCATTCTTTGAGGAGAAAGCGAATATTTATCGATTTTGAGGAATGAAAAATATTCACCCCAAATGTGGGGTTTTTTTTGTAGTACAGCAAATGTTGTAATGATGAAACACATAAAGGGGTTTTGGATCATGACACTGGAGAAGTGGGTGTATTCATATCTTAAACACACTGATTTGCAAGGAAGGAAGTGTAGAAAGTGTTTTTGTTTATGTTTCTTCCCCAGTATTGAATATATGCACTCAGTTCCACACATTTACCAGAGGTGTAGATGATTAAATGATTGGGGGGAGGTATTCTGTAGGAGAGGTTACAAATTGAAAAACAGCTCTGTGTTCAAACATATTTGCTAACATTCAAAGTTTGCTATCCTTGATTCTTCTTTTTTTCTTAAAAATATGTTCCTCACTAATGAATTTAAATGATAAATCCTTTTTTTGTTTTGAGTTAGATAAAAGTCTGTGCAGTACTAGGTACAGAATTGGCACCAGATGGATAACAAAATGAATACAGTCTTGATAAAGAAGTCTAGCATTGTGTGATATTGTACTCGTTGCAGAGCAAATCACTCTAGAATGAAGGTACTTAAAGTTACACTTGCTTGCTAAAGCAGTAGTATAAGTCAAGGTAAAAATGCACAAGTCAAGTTTTACAGCTCATAAAATCCCTCCTCCACTCGAGAATAAAGGAGCAATTGTGACTAATAATGTCTTTTAGCTATTATTATGGGTGGGGCAGATTGCAAAACTGATTTTTATTGAGGCTTGATCGAATCTCAGTGATACATACAACCCACCAGAGAAATGAGATTTAAATTTTGGATTTGTGTTCCCATCAACACTTGGTTTGATGTATTGTCTTTCTGTGGACCAGAAAATTCTATCTCTTTATAGAGTGTTACATGCCAGTAATTACATTATCCCTAGTTCTGTCCTGTGCAACAGGATTTGAAACTGACTAGAGTAATGGCTTTCATTTAAACTCACCCTATATTTGCTCCACAGACAGTATAATTAGAGATGCGCTATCATACAATAGCAGATTGGATGCATATAGGTTTTATGACCAACTTCAGTCATCAGTAATGAAAGACACTTGCCATATTTTGCTAATATCTTTGCATTCAATCAGATTGCCACAAGCTTTGCCATCCAAATGTGTTTAGGCACTAAATCTTGTTCTGGACAAACACAGCTAGTGTCAAAGTGATTTCAGGAGCAGCAAAGAAGGCAACAAAGCTATTATAATGCCAGAAACAGCAGGGATAAGCATAGATGCCATCCACACATTTTCTGGAGACATTTGGCATGCTAAAGTGCAGAACGTTTTCCTAGCCATTTTTGAAAATGTGCAATCTTGTGCAACTGCACTTATGTGCCAGTTCAAAACTTGATGTGCTGTGCAAGTTACCTTCCAATGAAAAGCACTTCAGTGTAAACAACAAGACAGCCTGTCGCTATTTTTCCCCATTCTTGTGATGCACCTACAGTACATACTGTATGTAGTCAGGTAGGGTAGGTAATGATGCTTTTTGTATCTAATACAAAAATAAGAACAGAAGCACCCTGTTGAAGACCCAGTTTGGTCTAGTGGTTAAGTCACCAGGTTAAAAAGTAAGAGACTGTGAGTTGTAGTCCTACCTTAGGCATGAAAGCCAGTTGTGAGACCTTGGGTCAGTTACATTCTTCTAGCCCAACCCAACTCACAGGGATTTTGTTGTGGGGGAAAATAGTAGGAGGCAGGAGTATTATGTATGTTCACTGCCTTGAGTTACTTATAAGTAATAAATAGCAAGAGCACTTAGTCTTATATACTGTTCCATAGTGCTTTACAGCACTCTCTGAGTGGTTTACAGTGTCAGCATATTGCCCCCAATAATCTGGGTCCTCATTATACCAACCTTGGAAGGATGGAAAGCTGAGTCAATAAAGGCTGGATAAGAACCTAATAAATAAATAAATCAGACTCAAACCTTATCTATGTTGCACAGTAGCTATAGGTAGGATCACATGATTAGATAGTTATTGATGGTCCTGTCCTCCATGAATGAATTAGCCTTTGAAATAGATTAAATGGAAGTCAGTTACCAAATTGGATAGTTGCAAATTCCATTGATTAATTCCATTTCATTGATGTGGAATCTCTTTCCATTAACTTCTAGAGATAACTCCACATTTTAATATTGTTTATGAAAGAGAAACAGATCTCTGTTTACATTTTACATACCATTTATGGTTTTGTATAATTCCCGTGTTTCTCCCTTTACTTGCTTACTCTTTCCTCAATGGGAAGTCATTTGGAGTTCATTGTCATCTCCCCTCCCCTTTAGTTTTACAATATGTTGTTTAAAAGAGAGAGATTGAAACTCAACCTAGTTATGAGCTCCGGTGGCACAGTGATTAGAATGCAGTATTGCAGGCAAACTCTGCTCACAGCCTGAAGTTCAATCCTGATGGAGTTTGAGATTGACTCAGCCTTCCATCCTCCCAAGATCAATAAAATGAGGACTCTGATTGTTGGAGCAATATATTGACTTTGTAAACTGTCCAGAGAGTTCTGTAAAGCACTATGAAGTGGAATATAAGTCTAAGTGCTATTGCTATTGTAAGCATGGCTCCACCCAAATAACAAATCAGAATAAGTTTGTATGTATTTGTTTGTACATTTATATATCTGCCTATTTTATATGAAACTCTGAATGGTTCCAATAGCTTTACCCTCAATGATTCCTAGCATGGGTTTCATTTTTTTAAATGCACAGCAGCTTCATACCACATTGACATTTTCAATGAACTAACCACTAAATTGCAGTTCAATTGCTACAGCAGGCTATTGAGAAGATACTTTCTATTCACGCACATATCACCTCTTCTATATTATCATGCCTTGTTGATGATAGCAAATGAGGGATTGCTCTGGAGATTCATTACCCCTGCATTTTTCCATTTGGCATAAACCATTTACAGGTGAAACTCGAAAAATTAGAATATCATGCAAAAGTTCATTTATTTCAGTAATGCAACTTAAAAGGTGAAACTAATATATGAGATAGACTCATTACATGCAAAGCAAGATAGTTCAAGCCATGATTTGTCATAATTGTGATGATTATGGCTTACAGCTCATGAAAACCCCAAATCCACAATCTCAGAAAATTAGAATATTACATGCAATCAATCAAACAAGGATTGTACATAGAACAATATCAGACCTCTGAAAAGTATAAGCATGCATATGTACTCAGTACTTGGTTTGGGCGTGGTATGGAAGCTATCAGCCTGTGGCGTTGCTGAGGTGTTATGGAAAACAAGGATGCTTCAATAGCGGCCTTCAGCTCTTCTGCATTGTTCGGTCTCATGTCTCTCATTTTTCTCTTGGCAATACCCCATAGATTCTCTATGGGGTTCAGGTCAGGCGAGTTTGCTGGCCAATCAAGCACAGTAATCCCACGGTCATTGAACCAGGTGCTTTTGGCAGTGTGGGCAGGTGACAAGTCCTGCTGGAAAATGAAGTCAGCATCCCCATAAAGCTCGTCTGCAGAAGGAAGCATGAAGTGCTGCAAAATCTCCTGGTAGATGGCTGCGTTGACCCTGGACTTAATGAAGCACAGTGGACCAACACCAGCAGATGACATGGCTCTCCAAATCAACACAGACTGTGGAAACTTCACACTGGACTTCAAGCATCTTGCAGTGTGTGCCTCTCCATTCTTCCTCCAGACTCTGGGTCCTTGGATTCCAAATGAGATGCAAAAGTTGCTCTCATCAGAAAAGAGGACTTTGGACCACTGAGCAACAGACCAGTTCTGTTTTTCTTTAGCCCAGGTAAGACACTTCTGACGTTGATTGTTGTTCAGGAGTGGCTTGACAAGAGGAATATGACATTTGAAGCCCATGTCCAGGATCTGTCTGTGTGTGGTGGCTCTTGATGCACTGACTCGAGCCTCAGTCCACTCCTTGTGAAAGTCCCCAACACTTTTGAATGGCCTTTTCCTGACAATCCTCTCCAGGCTGCGGTCATCCCTGCTGTTTGTGCACCTTTTTCTTCCACACTTTTCATTTTCTATTAATGTGCTTTGATACAGCACTTTGGCACTGCGTTTTTTGGTTTGTCTGTTCAGCTCCTAAGCTCATATTATAGCAAGCAGGTGTCTGCCAGCCAGCACTGTGTTATCTTGTCTCCATAGTAATAAGATAAGAAAGTTTTGTAATGTTTTGATTCACTGCGCATGTGTAAGAAGTTTTGACTTCACTTCCTGTCACTTCTGTTATACTTTTCCTTTGTTCTTTTTCTATATGCCTTGGTAGAGATTAGGTTGCAAACATGTAGCTCCGTTAGGTTTTCTTATTTTATAAATAAAAATGTTTTTAGATTACTTTCCGGGTCTCATTTTTATCATCATTGACAGCAGAGAAGAACACGGTTTATCACCTCTAATTGGCAGGGATTTTTCCAAGTCTTTGAAAATGGTAGCAGAGAAAGGCTTGACACATCCAACTTCTTTTGCAATTACCTTTTGAGGCTTTGCCTCCTTATGGAAGGTGTCAATGATGATTTTCTGCACAACTGTCAGGTCAGCAGTCTTTCCCATGGTTGTGATTCCTACTGAACCAGACTAAGAGACCATTTAAAGGCTCAGGAACCCTTTGCAGGTGTTATGGCTTAATTAGCTGATTAGAGTGGGACACTTTGAGCCTAGAATATTGCACCTTTTCATAATATTCTAATTTTCTGAGATTGTGGATTTGGGGTTTTCATGAGCTGTAAGCCATAATCATCACAATTATGACAAATCACGGCTTGAAACTATCTTGCTTTACATGTAATTAGTCTATCTCATATATTAGTTTCACCTTTTAAGTTGCATTACTGAAATAAATGAACTTTTGCACGATATTCTAATTTTTTGAGTTTCCCCTCTATGCATCTCATCAGTCTCACCACTCTCCAGTCATTGTTCTTATTCTCTTAAATCTTAGTAGTTCTCCTTCACTCCTTTATGAACCTCCGAGCAAAAGATACTTGTTCAGTAGACTGGACTAGAATACTTGAGTTGAATCCTTTATTATAAGAAAGATGTTGTATTCATGTTTTGAGTTTTAAAAGATACTTGAAATCCTACAAAAGCTTCTTTCTTTCTTTTTTTTTCTTTCTTTGTATCTAACTTTCTTTTTATCTATCTATTATCTATCGAGAAAGAGAGAAATAAAGATATGACTTCTCTCTTCATCACAAGTATAAACAATTTTATCACTTTCTCTTAAAATACAAGAAATTATATTTCTTATCATTATCTATAAACAAATTTATAAACTATCATCATTTTCAGCAAAGGTATATTAAGAATTATCAGAGTTAGCAACATATCTATTTTAACTTTGATCAAATAAACCAATTGTATATTCCTTCCTTTTACTTCACACAAACTTTTTTTTTTAATTACATTTATATGCCGCCCTTCTCCGAAGACTCAGGGTGGCTTACAATTTCTGGGATACAACCCAGTGTGCTCAGCAATAGCCTTCATTCCATTGTATATGCCTGCTTATTACTAAGCGGCATTTTTACAAAGTCAGCTTATTGCCCCCAACAATCTTGGGTCCTCAATTTACCTACCCCGAGAGGATGGAAGGCTGAGTCAACCTTGAGCCTGGTGGGATTCGAGCCTACAGTAATTGTAGACAGCTGGATCTTAAGAGCAGGCATTAACAGCCTGAGCCACCAAAGCTCTTTATCTTCATCTTTATCCCATCAAATAATAGCATAGAACTTGATTGCATTTCAAATTTTTCTTTGTCTTTTCTCACAAACATTTTCAATTTAACAAGTCTCTTTTGTAAATCCAGACTAGGAAAATTCTCAAGATCATTCTCTTGGTTTGTTATTTGTATCTTTCTTTTAATTAGTAAGACATTATGTATGTATGTATGTATGTATGAATGTAAGATCTTTTTCCATGTCATTCTTGTAGCCTGTCATTTTTAAATCCACTTTCAAATCATTCTCAATCTTGTTCCTCCTCCATATCATCTTTTTAAAACTGTCTATTTATAGAGATGTACTATTAAAATTGGATCCATGGTTCAAAGATATCCTTCAGTATCTCCAATTTCAAAATATTTTTGCTTTATTGTGTAATTGCAAATTGAATTTAAGTATTCTTCTCCTTTAATTATAATCTTTAGTTGCCTCTAGTGCCAAAATTTTAATGTTTTATTATTTAAAAAAATAAAAACAAAAGCATTTTCCACAGGAAGGATTATTAATAATTTATTCCAAAATCTTATTTCAATTTTATCTGGAACTTCAATCCATTTGTAGCTTTTTAAAATTAATCTTTTAATAATTTTTTTGTTATTTCCTCCAAAAATAAATATTTAAGTTCTTAAACTGATAGTTAAAACTTTCTTTTATTATTGTAGAAAACTCAGTGCTGTAAAATTTGTTGATTCAGATGTTCCTAATAGTTGAAAAGTACTTAACAAGTAATTTCTGAGAGTGATTAGAGAAAAAAGTACATAAATTTAGTTTACTTTCAAAAGTGCTAACCATGATTTGAGCAAGATGTCATCTCATCCCTAAACCCACTGGAGATCACTGCTTTAAAGTCTCCTTACAAGGAGTATCTAGAACACTTATGGGTGATCTCATATTCTTTCTTTGTCCAGAGAGGAATTACAAAGAGCCAGTTTAATCATCAGCTCTTCATTCCACCAGTCATTGGCCCTGCTTTTTATGGAACTGTCACCTGCCACTTCTTCCAATGAAATTTTGATTTGATTTTCTGACTTCCAAACGTAGCCTACACCTGTCAGACTGGTGGTCTCCTGTCAGAATAGTGATCAAATTCTATCCTGCATAGAATCAGTAAGATCAGCTTGTTTCCACTGGCCTAGTTATTTTATAAATCATAAAACATACTTTATGTTCAGGTATCATAACATGTCCCACTATTATTTGAAGAAATATCACAATATGTGATAGCACAGGAAGATTTAATAAGTCTCCTGATACTCCCATTTGAGTGGCCTTAGTTCCATCACACATCTCATTTAATTCAAATTGTAAGAAACCAATAAATTATTCTCCCTTAAATCAAGTTTGACTCCTGGTGAGTACATAGGCACATCCATGCAGGATTTATTGGTAACAATATTAAAATAATTTGCCGTTCTTTTATGCAAGTTTTTTTAACTTTCCCTATTCACACATGTCTAGAATTTCCTGACATTTTCCTATTCAAGTACTAACCAGGTCAAACTCTACTTAGCTTGTTGGAATCAACTAAGGTCAGCTGGATCTTTCTATCTGACAGCAAATGGATACTGAACTCAATAATCCATATTTCAAAGGAAAGTTGCAGAGTATAGCACCTTCAATCAGCATGCACTTGCTCACAACTTGGTGCTTGTAGAAAAAGTGTTGAAAACTGCCTCCTGGGCAAAACTGCCAAAGATGATCAAATCAAACTCTGTGCTAGTTTATGTGGTGGTGGTTTTTGCAAAGACAGTTTGGAAAATTTAGAATACCCAACAACAAATGTTTCTTAATCCTCTATGGTGCATCCATGATTCAGACCAACCTTCTACTTCTTGACTGTTCCTTTTTCTTTCCCTAAGCTTCCATTAATTTCTGACTTACCTATTTACTGTCTCCTCCTGGTCCTTAACTTTACATCTATCAGCCTTCACTTTGCCCTATATCTCTGTTGTGTAACAGGATTGTAACTGTTACTGAGCACTAATATGTCTTGTATACTCGTAACAGCAAAAGTCATTCCCCCAACAGCATGAAATCCAGTAGAATTCATCTTTGTTAAGAAGAACTCAGAAGAAGTGTGTCAAAGTTCAAGGGGGTGTTGTTGCTGTGGCTGTTAGGTATATGTACACAACGTAGTTGGGTTGACAATATGTAAACCACAAATATATATGTTTGTAGCTTTAAGAAAAAATGCTGTAATGTATTATGCTGTGTTCTGGTTGGTTGATTGTGCTGCAAGTTGCCATAAGAGGGAGCTATTGATCATGGTTTAATTCTCTTTCTCACTGATGATCTCTCTTGATACTGATACTGACTGACTACGGACCGATACTGACTAACCCTGTTTACTTTGATATTCTGTTGATATCGAAGGTTATCTGTTGTATTATGGTTTGATTTTTGTCTGCTGTAAAAGACATGAAACCGGTAAGAAGACTTCATAACTGGATATTTCTGGACTGTTAAAAACATGTATGACATGGACTGTTTATTGGACTGTGCTATTTCTTCAAGTAAACTTTAACCCAATTCAGTGTAACTCTCTGTGGCTGTATATTTATTCATAACTGTTCTCATAAATGTTTCCATGTGCATATCCTTGTTATACAAGGGTTACTCTGCACATATCCTAACATTGGTTATGGACCCAGAGAGATATTGACAACCAGTGTGAATATGCAGTTTCATATTCAGACAGCTAATTGTGGTTTATTGTTACAATGGCACAAGAACAGTCAACCAGTCTATCCCTGATTACCCAGTTGGATGGAACAAACTATGTTTCCTAGTCTATGAAGTGCAGCCTACTTCTGCGTAAAGAAGGATTATGGACTGTAGTTAATAATCCACCGGATGTAACAACTTTGGATCCATTGAATTATGAAGATAAAAATAAAATAGCTGAATTTAACTGAGATAATGAAAAGGCTCAGTATAATTGAACTGACACTGAGTGATTCACAGCTAGTCCATATTCGTGGTGAAGAATCTGCTACTAGATGCTGGGACATTCTGAAGAAGATTTATGTTTGAGATAGTGTGGGTGCACACATATACCTTACATGTAAACTGTTTCGAGTTCGTCTTATAAAAGGTGGCAATATGTTAGCTCATTTGGAGTTTATGAAAAGGACTTTTCAGGAGCTACAAGAAAAAGAACTGATTTTCTCTGAGTTACATCAGGTTTACATTATTCTTTCTTCTTTGGATGAAACTTATAATGATTATGTGTCTTCACTGGAAGTTTTAAACAGAGATGAACTGACATTGACTGGCATAACTGGAAGACTGTTAGAAGAATCACAAAGAAGGCAAGATAGAAACCAACTGATAGAAAAACAACCACAGGAAGAAAAACTGTCTTCAACTGCCTATTTTGTTAGGAAATGTTTTTCTTGTGGGGCTAAAGAACATATAGCCAGATACTGTAAAAAGGATATGAAACAGAATAATATACAGAGAGCTCATAAGAATGTTAGTTTAGCAATATCAAATATAACTACAACTGTAAATCATGATATATGGGTAGTTGATAGTGGAGCATCACCGTGTATAACTAAAAGTAAAGAGAGGTTTGTTAACATGATAAAGAGTAAACAGCATATACCATTAGCTAATGGATGGAAAATGAAAGCATGTGGAGAAGGTATTGCATATTGTTCATGTATTAATGAAAGTTTACCGATGTTATATGTACCTGGAATGAAGTTTAATTTGCTATCTGTAAGAGAAATGGAAAAAGCAGGATTTGTAGTAACATTTAAGGGAGATACATGTTTAATAGACAAACAAGGTAAAAATATTACTGCAAGATTGGAAAATGGTTTGTTTATTATAAATGATGATCCATCAAGTACTGCTAACTCAGTTTATGAGAATAAAAAGCTTCATGATGAATGTATTCATCTACTCCATAGGCGTATGGTATATATAAATTTCAAAATGCTCAAGAAAACTGTTGCGTTGTCTGCTGGTATAGACTTAAAACCTTGTATAAAGTATTTAGATTGCAATATTTGTAATCGAAAGGTAATTTCTGAAAATATGGTAAATGGACTGAAAACCAGTAAACCATTAGAGGTTGTGTTTGCTGATACCATTGGACCTAGAAAACCTAGTATAGGTGGAGCCTGTTATATATTGAGTATTATGGATCATTTTTCCAGATATGGTTTCTGTTACCTAATGAAAACAAAGCAAGAAACATACCAGTATTTTGCAAACTGGCTAAAATTTACTGAAAGAAAACAGAAACAGAAAATTGTTAGATTAATTACGAATGATGATACTGAATTTACTAATAACAAATTTGAAACCATGTTATGAAAAGCTGGAATTGAACATGAGTGTTCTGATCCTTATAGACCACAACATAACTCATATATTGAATGTAGAAGACAAACATTACAGATTATGGCTAGAAATATGACGTCTGATTCTGGTATATCAGAGCAACTGTGGGATGAGGCAATAATGAGTGCTAACCATGTTTTGAATAATGTAATAAATTCAATGACTGGTGAATTACCATTTACTCGTTGGCATAGAAGAAAACCAGATCTTAGTTATTTGCATACATTTGGAACCCCAGCATGGGTTCATATTCCCACACAAGTAAGGCAAAAGGGGCAACATAGAGCTAAGAAACTGTATTTTGTAGGTTATGGAGCTAATCATAGATTATTTAAATTTTGGGAGCCAGGTACTACTAATATGTATTGGAGTGCAAGTGCTAAATTTCTGGAGCATGTTGGCTGGCGAAAGTTTAAACAAAAATATAATAATAAAAAACATAGTATTATTGTAAAGACTCCATTGTTCACTGATCATAAAAATGATAGGAATATTGATGAATCAGTAAAAGAAGAACCCTCTATAACTGTAAAAGATGAGGATTCAATAGGGGAGGTAGAGGAAGAAAATATACAAACAACATGTACTGAGTGTCCTAGAAGGTCAATTAGAGACGTAAATCTAACAGAGTTCAAACAAGCATTGTATGTCGAGTTAGATAAAGAATCTTCTAATCTCTATGAAATTGTATGAGGATGTAAAGTTATTAATTGTGTAAAAGTTATGGATTGAAGACTTAATGTATTATATATTGATGAACCCAAAGGGGAGAATGTTATGTATATGTACACAACATAGTTGGGTTGACAATATATAAACCACAAATATATATGTTTGTAGCTTTAAGAAAAAATGCTGTAATGTATTATGCTGTGTTCTGGTTGGTTGATTGTGCTGCAAGTTGCCATAAAAGGGAGCTATAGATCATGGTTTAATTCTCTTTCTCACTGATGATCTCTCTTGATGCTGATACTAACTGACTACGAACCGATACTGACTAACCCTGTTTACTTTGATATTCTGTTGATATCGAAGGTTATCTGTTGTATTATGGTTTGATTTTTGTCTGCTGTAAAAGACATGAAACCGGTAAGAAGACTTTATAACTGGATATTTCTGGACTGTTAAAAACATGTATGACATGGACTGTTTATTGGACTGTGCTATTTCTTCAAGTAAACTTTAACCCAATTGTGTAACTCTGTGTGGCTGTATATTTATTCATAACTGTTCTCATAAATGTTTCCATGTGCATATCCTTGTTATACAAGGGTTACTCTGCACATATCCTAACAGTGGCACTAAGCAATACCACTTGGTCTTTGCCAAGGCGGGTGTCAGCTGGTGAATTATAACATTGGCAGATAGGACACAGATAAGGGGAGAGAGAAATATATAATGACAGCTGCTACACAGAGCTGTTCTTTCTGGCTTAGTGAGTACAAAAATGCATTGTGTAAATACAGACAGACAGCTTCATTATGCAACTGTCTGATGCCATGTTTCAGCTAAAGTTGTAGTATTGATTCAGGAAACTGTACCTCGAGTCATCACGTTAATGAGTTATTGCTCTTGGATGCACCATAGAGGATTAAGAAATATAAGAATGTGATTTTGTGTATGTGTGGGAATAAAACTTTGGATGACAAATTTAGTCTTTGTAAGCCCTTTTCAGTAAGATGAATAAGTTACATGAAGAGATCAAAATAGAAAGATCTCTGCCTCAGCTGTGACAAATCCACCAGTAGGGAAACACAATTTTCCAAACTGGCAATAACTCTTGGTCATGGTTTTCATTTGTTAGGGACTGAAGAGAGGCAACAGCTTTCTCTCTTTGGGAGGGGAGCCCCAAATGTATTAGCGATAGATGGCCGCTATATGCTGGCCCAGCATTTGCCAATGAATATGTCAAAGGCAGGATATATAGTTCATTTCCAGTGGACAGCAATTTGGACATGACTGTCATGAGCTCTTCTATAATTGAGAGCTACACTTAATCAAGATCAGTGTCATATTTGTGTGTTCCCATGCACCCTGCATTTTCCCAAGATCTTTACAAACAAAAAAAAACCTTCTTTAACTGCTAATTCAGAAAGTTCAACTACTAATACAGAAAAAATGCTGCAAGATATTCAGTTTTATGATGTATTAGTGGCCCAATAGTTAGAAGCTCTCTGGAGAAGAACAGCAAACACAAATACAAATTAGTGCAAATAATGACACAATTAAATGAGAAGTTCATATAGCAATTAAAATGCTGAATTCATAGTAGCAATTAATAGCTTCAGAAGCAAAATAAGGACCTCAAACATCCCTAGAGAGGGGCAAAACCTTAGGCACAACAGACCAGCAGAATAAGGGGATTAAGTTGCCTGAGAGAATAAAAATAACCTTGCTTGCTCCCATGATGAGAATACAGTAGGTATCTGGCAAATTTCTTCAGAGTCAGTGTTTTAAGTCCTAAGTTTTATTGGAAACACCAGTCCTAGACAGCCCTGGCCCATTCTTTGGCAGGCAATCTCGTCAATATTGCTTTGCTAAAGTTTCTTTCTCTCTCTCATAGCCTTCATCAAGGCAAGTGCATTCCAAAGATAAACAAATGGTTAAATTACATCACACTCAACAACAGCTACGATGTTAGATAGAACTCAGGCAAGAACCTGGCCAGAACAATTCTATTTTTCTGTTTCTTAACTTGCTTCCAAAAAACAAGGAGGGTTGGAATCATCTGTAATTCTGAGAGTCAGGTGTTCCTTAATGTGGGAGCCACCACAAAAAAGGCCTGTTGCCTGGTTCAAACCCCCTGGTTTTTACCTTGCCATCAAAATATTTTTCTTGGCACATATTTAATACAACTGAGTTTCATTTTTCCCATTGTTAAAGACTGACATTTTCTTGGATTTTATTATAGATCTTTGTTCCTGCCACTTAAGCTGGTTTTTATGACTTTAAAAATAGAGGTGTGTGTTTTTTTTTTAAGAAGTTATTTGAAAATATTATCTCAAATTCAGTGACACATTTCAATGCAAATACATTGAGAATAGGAACATTGAGAGGAAATGGAAGTTTATTTCTCTTCTGGGAGTTTACCTGAAGGTACAGGTTCTCTCATTCCTTCTAGCATCTTTAAATTTTAGACACCCCCCCCCCTTTCTGGCTGAAATGGACTTTTTCTCTCTTTGTAGCTTCCCCCCACTTTTTTTTTGGTGTTCATGGTATAAGCACTATTAAAGAGCCGTTCAGACAGTTTTCAATTCATTTATTAATCTGCTCAATCCTGGTGTAAGCCCTGGATACAGATTAACTACCAAAAGAATTTCCCCATGTTGAGATAAAGCGATGTGCAGAGTTAATAGTGCTAAAGACTAAAGAAATGTAGTTTTAGAGAGAAAATATGTCCTTTTTTTGGCACCATCAGACAATGTTCAGACTATTAATTCATAAGACAGTAAACAGTTGTTGAGTTTTGCTCTGAAGGATTTTCATAACATGCCAGGAACCATTCCTATTTATCTGCAGTGTAAGCGAAATAAACAATTAAGTTCCAGGAGACAAATGCCAGTAACAGTATTTATTTGGTGTCATCTTTTATGCTTAAATAGTTCTATGGCTCCCTTGTGAAACTGCAATCTTTTATGAAGCAACAGATTGCATTCCTGGTTGTGGAATCACACTTAATAGTTTCTTCAAAGCCATTTGAAAAAAGCTGTAAAATCTGACCATTTTTATCCCTTTCATTTCCTTCAATAAAGCAAACTTTTTTAAAAAAAGTTTTTATGCTTTCACTGAACAGAGAATTTTTCAGTGCTATGAACACACACTTAGAAACATTTTGTCTCAAATAAAGCCTTGTAAAAATGTCTGATTTATTCAGTCACTGACAATAACATTACCAATACTTATGCAGCCTTAGCATGGCCTTTGACACTAAATCACTGACGTAGAGGCCAGAGACAGATTGACTGCACTCTAGTGTCTAGTTATATATAATTAAACTTCATTACCCTGAATACATCTTGCAGAAATCCTATAGGTTTCCACTCTGAAGTATGGCTCACCGAGCTCAATGGGTTTAAATGGCAGAAGTGGATATCCACTTGCAAGCAAAAGAGTAAACAAGAACTTCTAATGGGCCAACATTCTTTATGCAGAATCCTTACACTTGAAAAGTTGTAGATAATGTTATTTATTATATTATTTATTAATCAAATTTGCAATGTAAAATAACTTAGTTTTATTTATTCAGCATAATGCTCTGTTGTGATCCAGATGATTGATAGCCTTTTTGTGTTCACCTACTGGCTTTCTACAAACAGTAATCTCTGAAGTTATGTGATATGATGCTCGGTATGAGAGTAATGCATGCAGTCATTAGCCACTGGACCATTTCAGTATTAGAGACACAACAATAGAAAAATAAATGTATCACTAGCATCTCCAGCTAGATGTGGAAACATCCTGGATTGATTGTGTGACTGATAAAAATCTACAGTGAGTGGTTTAAGTTAGCCAGACAAAAGTATTCTTCTAAAATAGACTTTATCCGTGATTCATTAATTAAATAATAACAACCCAGGTCAGTTCCTGGCAATCTCTAGAAACATTTCCTTCTGAAATCCTATAGAGCCTTAGAAAGTCAAATCAGAATAGGCTACGGTCTAATTTAATACAAAGCAACATTCTATCTCCTATAATTAACAGTTTTTCACATTAGACATCTGAAATGCTGCATTTTTCTGCCTTTCTTCCTATACTAACTGATGCTGTTGTGGGAAAATTCAGATATCCAGTGATTGGCAAAGATTTAATGAAGTCTCATAATGGCTTCCTTTCTGCCATATCCCTATCTTCAATCTTTTTGTAAGTAATTTTCTTTAACATCATACATTAAAAGTTACTTTTACTAATATATGTACTCCTCCCTCATATTTGCGATTCTGTATGCTTCTTCCTAATTAAAAATTAATAAAATTTGGGAAAAGTCAAATATTGCAGATTATTTTAATTTAATTTTAGAACTGGATTTAGATAGTGTAAGACTGCACGGACATGTAAACTAAGTGAATTTCTCTTCCATCTTTTGCTGAATTTACTAAGAATGCCATGTGTTCACTGAGTAACAGAAGATCTGGAAGGAATTGGCTGTTGCCATCTGTGCCAGACAGTATTGTGGCCAAAGTAATATTTAAACCACTTGATTTAAGATGGCTTTCAATCTTTTAAGGTAGAAAATTTCCTAAGGTAGTATATGCTGTTAGTAAATTGTTTCAGAAATTTGTTTTAATGTTGAGTTATTGGCTGCCCTTCCAAACTACAAGATAAACTCTGGTAATATCGCACTACTAACTAGAGCATACAAAACTTTTGCTAGACCAATACTTGAATACAGCTCATCAGTCTGGAACCCGCATTACATATCTGATATTAATATAGTTGAGAAAGTCCAGAAAGAAGAGTTCTCCACTCCTCTACTCATTGCAGAATACCCTATGCCACCAGACTTGAAATTCTAGACCTAGAAAACCTAGAACTACACCGCCTTCAGTCCGATCTAAGTATAGTACATAAAATTATATATTGCAATGTTTTACCTGTCAATGAATACTTCAGCTTCAACCATAACAATACAAGAGCACACAATAGATACAAACTCAAGGTAAACTGCACCAAACTTGATTGCAGGAAATACGACTTCAGCAACAGAGTGATCAATGTCTAGAATACTCTACCTGACTCTGTGATTTCTTCCCCAAACCCCAAAAACTTTAACCTTAGACTGTCTACTATTGACCTCACCCCTTTACAAAGAGGTCTGTAGGGGGCGTGCATAAGTGCACCAATGTGCCTACCATCCCTGTCCTATTGTTTTTTTTTCTTATAAGTATCCATTTCATGTATTCATAACTATGTTTATCTTATAATCACTTGACAAAATAAATAAATAAATAAATATCAGAAAAAGTGGGCTGAGTAAGATTCCTAGGTTATTATAGGCATCTAAGTGCAATGTTTCAGGAAGAAAATGGGCAGACCATATTGTCCAATGACATTCATGAGAGCTAGTGGTCAAAACAGTGACCAAGATGGTGGTCACAGCATGCAGTTGAAACCCTGCCTCTTTTGCACATTAGAACATCACTCTGAGATGAGCCTCAGACCACTGTGCCATTTGTATACACTCACTCTTTTCAGTTGCCTAGATCTTTTCAGTTGCTCTTTTAGTTGCCCAGAAAGATCTCCAAGTTTGGCAGCATCCAGCCAAACTTGGAGATCTTTTCAATAAGAGCTTGGAAAGCTAAACAAGGTTACTTTGAGTAAGAATCTGATGATGTATCAGCAAGAAATTCAAAGGCTATGAGACGGAGAAATGATTTTTTTTTTAAGTGATGACAAACCACTTCTGCATTGTTGGCCCCCAAAACCTTCATAGATATGTCCATGCAGTTTTGAGATGTTTAACTTGACTTAGGGAGTCTTAACTTTATCTGTCACTTTCAGGTTAAAGGGTGATATACCAAATGTGATTCTGAAGAACCTATTGAGGTAAGGATGCCACTTGCCAGTGATACAGCTGTATTATATATCATTCTTTCAAATAATTGTGGGCCAATCTACACAAGTTGTCTTCATTTAGCAACCACAATTAGGGCCAGGAACTCAGTTGTTAAGTCAAGTAGTTTCTAATGGAAACTGTGACTATGCTTGTGATCTTACTTCAGTTTTCCTTTGCTTTACAGTACTATGAAGATCATAGATATGAGGATAGTTTGCAAAGTTACTTTTTCATCACTATTGTAACTGTTAAGTTTGCATAGAGAGGCAGACACGGAGTGCTTCAGCTCTTAAGTTTATTGTGACTTTCAGCTCAGAATGGACCCGACTGGCTTTGCTGTGGCTGCTACTTATAGCCGGCAGCCGCAGCTGACAGCCAATCAGAGTGCAGGGTTTTCCCGCACTTTTTAAACCAATCATTTCCAACACTTTACAAGAACAATTCAAACTAAACCAATGATTTCAAACACTGTATACATAACACCCCTCCCCACTAGGCTTAGTCTATACTCAAAACCCCATCTATCTAATGTATTCTTTTAAATAGGTGGGGCTCTTACGTGTATGTTGAGACCTACGTGGTTCAGGTGTTTTAAGGTTCTCACCTTGTGAGGAAGGAAATGTGTCTGCTGACATTTCCTTACTTGGACTTCTAGTAATGGTAGAACCTATTTGGTTACTACAACCTGGTCTCTCTTCCCAATCCATCTCCAGCCTAATGTCAGCACCTAAGTCAGGTAGTGATGTGCAATCTTCCATCTGTAAAAATGGTTGTTGGCACTGTGACAGGTTTTGGGATGGTTCCTGTCGTGTTAGCTCATTACACATGGGGTTGATTCTTGCTTGCTGATTATCCTCATAATCCTCCCCTTCCCCCCTAGAAGAGGCAGTAGGCATGGGAACCAGAGAAGAGCAAGGGCGATGCTCCTGAGGTAGTCTGGATCTCAGCTGATCAATGTGCCTGCTCCAGAGGACACCATCCTCCGTTTGTACCCTGTAAGACCTGGGGCCTGTGATTTGGGTTATCTTAGCAGGAATCCATAATGGTTCACCCAGGAGGTTCTTGGCATAAACAGAATCACCCACAGTGAATGTGCGAATTTTGCTAGTGGAATCTAGTGGTGCGTTGGGTGCGTAAGTGGGATGAAGGCGGTCAAGAGGAGATCTGAGTTTCCTACCCATCAACAACTCGGCTGGGGTTAAGTTAGTTGAGGGGTTGGGAGTGATATGCTGGGCACTGAGTAGTTTTTCAACTTTCTCAGTGATATCCTCTGGACCCAATTGCTGAAGTTTTTCCTTGGTAAATCGTACCATGCGTCCAGCCCGGCCGTTAGCCGAAGGATGCCCAGGGGCTGTCAGGGCATGTCTGATACCCTGCTGTGCTAGATATGATTCAAAAAGGTTGGACGTAAATTGAGGACCATTGTCAGAAACGATGACATCAGTAACCCATGAGTTACAAAAAGCTTCTTAAGCTGTTTGATGACAGCTTCAGCTGTGGTGGATGCCATAGGGATAACCTCTAGCCATTTGGAATATGCATCTACTATAATAAGGAAAGGGTGCCCTCTGGTAGGCCCAGCAAAATCAATGTGAATCCTGGACCATGGGCCCCTAGGACATTCCCATTCCTGTGTGGGGGCGAGAGGTGGGGCAGGCCTGACTACCTGACAGTTGGGACAAGATGCAACCCAGTTTTCAACCATTTTGTCAATACCTGGCCACCATACATAACTCCTGGCCAATCCCTTCATCCTTACAATACCTGGTTGACCCTCAAGTAACATTTCCAAAACCTCTTTTTGCAGTTTTGCAGGAATAACCACCCTGTTACCCCACAAAATACATCCTCTTAATACAGATAATTCAGTTTGCCTGGATTTAAAAGGCTGGGCAAGTTGAGGTAGATCTTGAAGAGGCCAACCTTTCTTAATCCAGCCTATAACAGGAGCCAATAAAGTGTCTTTGGCAGTCTCTCTGGCAATTTCAGCAGCATGTACTGGAAGCTTGGCAACAGTTTCTAGAAAAAAGGTGTAAGTCTCAGGAGCAGGGTCCTCAGTGTGTGAAGGAAGTGGGCAGCGACTCAAAGCATCTGTGTGCCCAATGTCTTTGCCAGGCCTGTGGATGAGTTTGTATGAATAAGCAGCAAGAAATTCAGTCCATCTCAGCATTCTTGGTGACAGGATCATGGGCGTTGGTTTGTCCCCTGCCACAATGCCTAACAGAGGTTTGTGATCTGTGACAATAGTAAATGTTCTCCCATATAGATACTCATGGAATTTCTTGACAGCTGATACAATTGCCAATGCCTCCTTGTCCAGTTGGCTGTAGTTTCTCTCTGCTTTAGTCAAAGTGCGAGAGTAAAATGCAATAGGGGCTTCCCTTCCACTGGGAAGCATGTGGCTCAACACCCCCCACACTCCAAAAGGGGATGCATCACAAGTCAGTACAATAGGCAAATTCTAAGAGAACTGTATTAGTACAGAATCAGATGTGATTTGTCTCTTAATATTGTTAAATGCAGCTTGTTCCTTTCTGCCCCAGACCCATGCAGATTTTTTGTCCAGTAATCTATGTAGGGGTTCTGCAATGGTTGCCTTCTGAGGTAGAAACATATGATAGAAGTTAATGAGTTCCAAGAATGCTTGCAAATCTGTTTTGCATTTTGGCCTGGGGGCTTCTTTGATTGCCTGGACCTTGGCTTCTGTGGGGTGGATGCCATGTTTGTCAATCATGTAACCCAAGAATTCTACTTTGTCAGTTGTAAGTGTGCATTTCTCTTCTTTGACTTTTAATCCCGCTTTTTTGAATCTGGTTAGGACTTCTCTGAGTCTCTCATGTAACTGAGTGTCATTTTCAGCAGAGATTAAAATGTCATCAAAATAGGGCACCACCCCTGGCAACCCTTGTAGCATCCTTTCCATAAGACTTTGGAAGATGCCTGGTGCCACGCTTACTCCAAATTGCAACCTTTTGCATTTGAAAGCACCTCTATGGGTTACAATGGTTTGGGCTTCTGCAGTGGCATCATCAACTGTTAACTGTTTATATGCCTGGGCCAGGTCCAATTTGGCAAAAACTGTGCCCCCGCCAAGAGAATGTAATAAATGATGCACTACTGGAACTGGATATGCGCTCTGTTGTAGCGCATGGTTCAGTGTCCCCTTGTAGTCTCCGCAGATTCTCACAGACCCATCAGCCTTGACTGGAGTGACTATGGGTGTCTCCCACCTGGAGTGGTCAGTGGGCTCTAAAACCCCTTGAGCTATTAGTTTATCTAATTGTGCATCAATTTTTTCCTTTAAGGCAAATGGAACCCTTCTGGGTTTTAAACAGATTGGTTGTACCTTGGGATCTAGGTTAAAAGTGATAGGGGCCCCCAACTACTTGCCTAATCCATCGCTGAAGACCTCTGGAAATTCAGACTTCAAGGCCTCTTCCCACTCAGGGTTGCTCACGTGATTGATGCCAGTGACCTCGATGCCCAGCGGGTTGAACCATTCAAGTCCCAGCAGACTTGAGTGATCCTTGTCTACGATGGTCAGGGGTAGACTCTTGGTGTGGCCTTTGAACTTCACGTTGAATTCTCTTGTTCCAACTACTGGAATCTTGTTCCCTTGGTAGTCTTTAAGAGTCAACGCTTGCTTCTTGAAGTGATTCTTCTGAATGTTTGGAAGTAGCCTGTGAATGACACCATAGATAGGTATGAGCCTGAGTCCACTTCCATTTGGCAAGGCCTTCCTTCAATAAGTACCTTGACATGCACTTTTCTATTTTTTAAGGGGGAAGAATGAGCAATAGTTACTGTTTGATGAGTTTCATTCTTCCCATTTGCTTCTGTGCTGCGCCCCATTTTCTCACTGAGGTTGTTGGGCTTGAATTCTTTGTCTTTGGTTGCAGCAAACTTCCTTCTGCTTGGTGGAGTTCTGGATGATTTGCAGACTCTTGCTAGGTGTCCTCTTTTTTCACAACGGAGGCAAATGGTATCTAGAAACTTGCATTCAGTGCAGGGGTGGCTTCCCCCACAACCTCTGCAGTAGAAATCTTGACTCTTTCTTCCCAGGTCTTTCTTTTTCCACTCCATTCTGAGTCTTTAAATTTCTTCCTCCGCCTCACTGCAATCTGACTCAGAATCTCGTTCCTCACAATGATTCGTAGTGGACTTTTCCCCATCAGAATGGCTCGTGGCCCTGTTCATCTTCCTCATGGCTGCTGCTGAGGACTTGGTAGCTTCTGCTGAAGAAGCTTCTTCTATGGCTTCTTTCAGCGTGATCTTGGGTTTCATTAATAACTTGCTCTGTAACACCTTGTCTTTAAGGCCCAGGACAAATCGATCGCGCATGGCCTCTTCTAAACTGTTGAATTCGCATGCACCCCCAATGTCTCTTAAACTTGCCACGAAGTCATTTATGCTTTCTTAATCCCCCTGATCATGACGGTAAAACTCATGTCTCTTAATGAGGCACGATACTTGTGGCGCGTAATGGGCTCTTAACAACTTTTCCAAATCAGGCCAGTCCATTACCTTCCCGCCTGCAGCTCCCGCTAATGCCTTCACCATCTTGAAAACTGCCGGACCTCAGGACATAAGAAAGACTGCCCTCTTCCGCTTCTCGGAAATGTCGGCTAGATCGTTTCCTTCCAGATACATTTGGAAACGATCTGCATATGACTCCCAGTCTTCTGCCGTCGGATAGAACGGGGCTGAGGATGTGTTCAGCACAGCCATCTCACTCTTCTTCAGTTCCGCATTGCCTTCTCTTCAGGGAAAATCCCACCTTCATCGCCAGTGTTAAGTTTGCATAGAGAGGCAGACACGACAGCCAATCAGAGTGCAGGGTTTTCCCGCACTTTTTAAACCAATCATTTCCAACACTTTACAAGAACAATTCAAACTAAACCAATGATTTCAAACCTACATACATAACAGTAACTATGAGTCATCACTATACAGAGAGTACCTGCACAACTCATTGAAATAATAGTTTTAGCATCTGAATTTCTGGATTGTTTTGAACACTTTTTGACATTCTTCCTTCATATTTTTTCTCCTTATTTTGGTATGATTTCATGATTCAAGCATCCTTATTTGAATTGGAATAGAATAACGGATTCTGTGCTTTAAAATCTTGTTATTTCCAAGTCTCTCAAGTTTTGCTGATGAAGAAATGCAATATTGGATTTCAGAAGTGAGGGTGTTCTGAAAATTATGAAATTAAGAGGAAGAAAAGACCTAAATTCAATGCTTTATTACACAAAATAATAATAATAATAATAATAAAAGCTCCGGGAGAGCTGGCTGTTCCTAATTAAACAGCTAGAGAAAGTGTGAAAGCAAAGAGTCATACTGGCTGACCTATTACTAGAAGTTGTTGCCTATGGCAGAGATAGGCTATTATTGCACATATTTGAGGCTCAGTAAAATAACACACAGGAACACTTATTCACCCAGTTTGAAAGAATGGATAGAACTAAAGGCCTATTAAGAGAGAAAAAAATCCTAAAATATAAAACAGATGTAAAGTTTGTGGAATAAAAATGAAAGTATCTTGAAATCTAAGTCTTCGGTGGGTATCCTATGTTGTTCCATTTTCTTTCTTTCTTTTTTTCAAGCAGAAAGAGACAACAAACATCTTCCAGAAATGTTGTTTCTACACTAACAGTCTTAAGCCAGGGACAGAGAAAAGACACATTCGTACCTTGATTATTTTATCTCAAACATTCCGCCAGCAAGATAGGAAACTATGCCTACTGATGCATAGTAATGCAGTGCGAGTAATGTGATATGTCCTATGCCAACAATTTATAACAAAAGTCAACTTTATTTTACCACCTTTCTGGGAGAGTATTGAGACTTAAAGCAGCCTGTTTTTAGTTCCATCAGAGAATTGTTGGTAAAGTAGTCACACTGATGGACAGAATTGCAGCCACCTCTATAAGATCTCTATAAACATATAGAAACCTGCTTGGTGGTTTCTGGCATCCAGTGATCCTTAGGTCACTATTCCTGTGACCAGACAATTGCAGTCTTATAATGAAATTGTAACACAATCAATGTTATTATATTATAAACTATTTTGAATCAAGGTTCTCCATTAAGTAATAAAGCAAATACCTATTGAAAATATTCTAAACATGCCTAGAATTGCAGTGACTGAGAAAATGGTATGGAAGGGGGAAAATGTTTATGAATGTAGGAAAGATTATTTTAGATGCCAGGTGACATAGAAACAAACTTAGTTACATGGATCATAAATAAAACAATTGTGTGTCCTTGTCAGTTCAATGCAGCAAAATCCAGAAAGAATGTTGTGGTTTACCAACTATCACCAGCTATCTTATCTCATGAAATTTATAGTCTTGAGAAGACTGATATTTATGTTTACAATTAGCTACTTGAAAGGGAATAAAATGGGATGGGGAATGGTTGAAAAATATATTTGCTTTGGAAAAGGCCAGACACGAAACATTCAAAATATTAGACATGGAATTTTTAGATAATGTAACATATCAGACCTCAATCTGTGTTGAGGCCATGAAATTAACAAATTAATTTCATTCAGTTCTGCCATTTTTTCCTCTCCATTCAGTCTGTTCAGATACTTCTTTCATATAGTGCCATCTTGAGGTCCATCAAAGAACATCATGGGCAATTGAAATCTTCACCATCTGGTTTCAGGATATCATCAAATTTTGATGGTATATTTCTTTCTCTAGCTATAAATTGCAGGAATGTATCTAAGTACTCACCAGGAGTAAAGTTCTCCTTTTATGCAGGAAATGTCCAGGTTATCCAATATAAAACTGATATATGATTGATTATATGACATAGAAGATTGAGCTAGTGGATTATTGAATCTTCTAATGGTGTTATCAGGGTAAAGTTAATGCCTAATTTTTTATATAGAATTTACCCCTGAATCCAGAACATTTCTGTTACTGCTAGCTGATTGTTCTTCAAATCAATTTTTATAATGTTCATAAACCAAAACATAATAGTTGGCCTTTAAAATTAAAAGAATTCTAATTCAGTAATTCTACACAACCAATGCAGAGAATACATAGATGATTATGTGAGACTTGTGGAAGACAAGTGAAGTTTTCTAGGTTGCTTTTCTGAGTTCATCTTATACCCGAAGAACTCTATGATTCTACTTTTGATTTTCTTTGGTGGATATTCCTGATTAAAACCTTTCATCTATGTGATATCTGTTGATAGAAGATAGAAGCATATAATTGTGTATAATGGATAATTGATGTCCTACATGAAGTAGGAGTTGTCAGCCGTGAAGCCATTTTGGGAGCATCTTCAGGGCTGCCACAGCAAGGCCGGTTGGAGCTGTGAGAACTAAAGAGGGGAGATAGAGATAGCTGAGGATGTGTAGCCAAAACAACATTCTTTCCTGTGGGAGCCAAGGATGCCCTACCAGGTGTTGGAGAGGCATGGACCAAAGCCAGCCAGGATGGTGGCTGCGACCTGGTTGGACCATGTGATGGATGTGTAACCTGGGAGAAAAGAACTTTAGGGTTTGATTTGGGTGTGGGAAACCTTGGGTCCTTTAGAATCAAGTTTTCCCCAGATGTGCCAATATGACATGCCTAATAAATCTATACTTTGAGGAACATGGAGTTTTGATTCCATTGGGCATGTTAACTGGAGCCCTGACAGGAGTTATATGTCCATTGCCCTATTTCAGAATAGTGTCCAGAAACTTAATGTGTTTCCTGAATTGGCCTAGGCCCGTGATGGTGAACCTATGGCATGCATGCCGGAAGTGGAATGCAGAGCCATTTCTGCCAGCATGCGAGCCATCGCCTGGAACAGATCCACTGCGCATGCGCATGTGCCTCCTGCCAGCCAGCTGATTGTCAGGTATCTGCTGTGCATGTGCAGGGACAGGGCGTGGCACATGCAGGAGATGCACGCACATGCACAGAGGTGTGTGGAGTGCAAGGGGGGTCATGAGGGCATGCCCATGGGGCAGAGAAGTCACAAATGCATTGCATTATGGATGCAGGCATGTGACGACAAAAAGGTTAGCCATCACTGGCCTAGGCCTTCTTTGAATATTTGAAGATAACAGATTGTATATTTGTTACCAGCTAAGTATATACATATATGCAACCATAAAAGCACATTAAATCCTGTATTTAATATAAGAGAAATTCATGTTGACATGTAGCCAACATGATAATTGTGTTAGCTTGTGGTAGGCAGGCTGGTTTTGTTGCACCTTGAAAATAAGAAATTTATTATCCTATAAAGCTCTTGTGGTTCACAGTTCACATGTATCTGTGATCAATGAAAGCTTTACAAGGTGCCACAGAACTTTAATTTTTGCCAAACTACTTAAATTTGCTTAGAAAAATCCATGCAAAAGCTTGGGAGATAGTAGTTTCCTTTTTTTAACTTATTAAAGGAAAATTGATAGAATCAGGAGTTGATTTTTCTGCTTGCTTGTTTTACTAACACTGCTAGAACTCTGAGTCTGCAAGAATTACAATATATACACACAGTTCAAAGAACCAAGTGACAGTGCAAGATCACAGGCATAATTAATCAACCAATAACAATAATAGCCTGTATTCTATACTGCTCCCTACTGAGATACAAACCATATTATATTTGCAGGCATGATGATGGTTTTCTCATGTGAATAAAAGGCCAACATAAGCAAAAATCATCCTTGTGAACTCTGGTACCAGTAACTATAGAATAACTACCAGCTATGTGTTTCCTTCAGTCCTAGATACTAGTTGTGGTAATTCAGAAACTACACTTGAGTTCCCAAACTTATAAAATGCAACGTCTCTTCAACTGCTGTCCTAATTCTGTATGAAAAGATTGCTCAGCATTTTCTCTCAAACACTTCTTAAATTAAATTTAAGTAGATCCAGTTGGGAATGAAAAATACAACCAAAATACAATATTGTTGGTATCTGATTTGTTAAGAAAGGTATTTAATCTGTGCATTTAATATATGCACATTATAAAAAATTAAGCTTTTGATTCTAGACCTTAAATATGGACAAACTTTCTGTTAACTTTTTTGTAGCTGGGTGATACAGTATTGATGTTATATCTTTGATTCCATTGTGGTCAGGAATATCCAAAAGTTTTCAGTTACAAATTGTAGTGCATTGTCATTCATTAGTTGTTCTGGAACACTTCTTGTCACAATGAGTTCTCTCACCAGAGAGCAAGGATGTGGTTGAAAATATTGGAACACCTCTGGCCACATTGAACATGTATCTATTATAACAAAAAAGGTTGTGTCAGTAAATGTCCCAACAAAGTCTATACAAATTGTTTGCCATGAGAAAGCAAGCGATTTCATGGCCTCAACACAGATTGAGGTCTGATATGTTACATTATCTAAAAATTCCATGTCAAATATTTTGAATGTTTCATGTCTGGCCTTTTCCAAAGCAAATATATTTTTCAACCATTCCCCATCCCATTTTATTCCCTTTCAAGTAGCTAATTGTAAACATAAATATCAGTCTTCTCAAGACTATAAATTTCATGAGATAAGATAGCTGGTGATAGTTGGTAAACCACAACATTCTTTCTGGATTTTGCTGCATTGAACTGACAAGGACACACAATTGTTTTATTTATGATCCATGTAACTAAGTTTGTTTCTATGTCACCTGGCATCTAAAATAATCTTTCCTACATTCATAAACATGAGAAAGCAAGCAATTCCCCCAGGAACATGTGGGCAACCTAAGCCTAATTGCATGGTGTTTGATTTATGGATGCCAAGACACAAAGCAATATAGCAAGCTGGTGCCTTCATCTTTGCTACTCCAAGATGCTCAACATGTGGTTTTTCCATTCACAATTGGATATCATGGTAATTCTCAATTGCCACATAATGTAACCATTGCCTAAAATATGTTCATTATAGCACCGAAAAAGCTCCATTATTGTTACTATATATTTCAGCCATTCTGGGTTGTTATATAAACTTGAGACAATGATGGGTCTCTTTGAATCTCTGCAGCTGTGCTGGGAAGAGTCTTGACCTCTGGGAGAGAAATCATGTATCTATGCTGTTCAAGGAACAAAATCTGAGGCTGCATTTGAGCAGCTGCTTATAAACAGAAACCTTTTTTGAGGACTGAAGATGGACAGTAGTGGCTGATGATCTGTGATGAGGATAAATCTCTTTTGTTGCAAGTATTTGTTGAAATGCTTAACTTCCCAAACCAAACTCAGCACTTTCCTGTCTATTCATGCATATTTTTCTCTGCAGCTGTGAGTGAGCATGATGCAAAAATTTATTGGGCATTCATTGCTGCCTGACTAGACATGTGACATAAACACACTGCCGCTAATTGTGAGCCATCACAAACTATTTTCCCTGGGAAGTGTGAGTTATAATGTGTGAGTAGCATAACTGATGCTATCCTTTTATTTTCTTTGCTTCTGAAAAAGCTTGTTGACATCATTTTGCCTACTGCCATGTCATCCCGGACTTGTACCAGTAGTAAGATTTTGGTTAATTTTGGCTAATTTGAGTAAGAATCAGTTACATTAATTAGCAAAATCTAAACAGGACCCTGGCTGTAACGTATTTTGTGGACTTAAGGCATTTATGGCTGCTGGAATTTTCTCTGCATGCTTGTAAAGCCTTATGGATTAAGGAAGGAGATTGGGATGTATCTAGGCTTAAAGAATTTACATTTGTTATAGTGTGTTCTTGTAAGCCTTGCAAGGTAGTCCAGAAATGAAGCACAAGAGTACTAACTCTTTCCTTATACTCAAGCTATCCTGCAAGTCAGGGGTGGGATTCAAATTTTTTAACAACCAGTTCTGTGGGCATAGGTTAGTTGGTGGGCGTGGCTTGGTGGTTATGTTATTGGCTGGGCGTGGCCAATTCAATATCACTCACATCAAGGCACACATCTCCTCACCTGGCCTCTCATGACTATGGGGATGCTGCAACAGTTGTAAGTGTGAAAAAGGGTCATAAGTCACTTTTTTCATTGCTATTGTAACTTTGAATGGTCACTCCACACAAGCAAAGTACCAGCAAAGGAGGAAAAAAAACTTCAGAGAAGTTCCAGAGACAGGAAGTTTAGTCCTGCCAAGAATGTAATAAGGTTAACGGAGAGGCAGTTTCTGTAGGCAACACCAGAATGTTTTCTTCCTGCCTTCCTTACAGGATTAGGCCAATAATTTCTTCTAACAACTGGTTCTCCAAACTGCTTAGAATGTTAACAACCAGTTCTAGTGAATAGGTGCAAACTGGTAGAATCCCACACCTGCTGCAAATCAGAAAGTACATTTCCTACCACCTTCATCTTTACAATAATCCATTCTGAAATATTTGGCATGCCCCATTCCTTCTGTGGCCTCATCTGACTCTTACCTGACCATTGCCTAGTTTGCCTTCTGTCTAACAAAGTCATTTCCATGCACTATTACAGTTCTGGAGCCATATCCCTCTATTCCTTGTTTTTGCAAATTTAGCTCTTCATTATTTTTTTCTTGTGATAATAATATCTAAGTAATAATGGATGGATGGATAATGTTGTACCAGTATAACCTTTGTGTGTACTCATGGTGAGAAATAGAATTTCCCACTTATTTCTGTCTATAAATAAGTCTCTTCTAAGTCTATTTTGCTGAAATGATGTCACACTGCAAAAAATGTCCTTGATTCTAGGCGAGGGTATTGTTCGGTCTTCAATATCAGAATAATCATAATTTTAATATCACCACAGAACCTGTCAGTTTCTTTCTTTATCACTTCTGGAACCACAGATGTGGCTTTCAACTCTTGAAAAATTATCTTCAGTTTCCATATTTTTGCATATGGCATATGGAACTACATGTGCTTGATGAAAACTGAATATGTCATTTTCCTGTAATGTTACTTTGCCCTTAATTTGCTTGAGTGTACTAATGTCATCTTTGAACACAACTGCATTGTTATCCTTCTACTTCTGCTGGGTGGACTTCAAGGCAGGAAGTATAGAAAGCTGTTGGTGGAACTCCAGGCAAGTGGAACTCAGAGCTTTGTGAATCAGCTTATACAACATTTCAATCCAACACACATTGCTGGACTTTTTATTTTATAGTTACAGTTATCCCTCTAATAGGAATCTAATAGCAATAATTTTTTTTCTTCGATATCATTTTTAAATTGTATCTCTGATTTAGCATCTCTGAAAATGCTGCTCAATATCATAGTGATATAATTGATAAAACCAAACACTGTCCAGTTGCACTGAAATAGTTTTGCTATTACCTTCTGGTATAAGTCATATTTAATCAGTGGAATGACTTGCCTCCAGAAATTGTGGGTGCTCCAATGCTGGAGGTTTTCAAGAAGAGATTGGACAACCATTTGTATGAAATGATAAATGGGTTTCCTGTTTAAGCAGTGGGTTGGAATAGAAGACCTCTAAGGTCTCTTTCAACTCTGTTATTTTGTTAAGCTAAACAAGAAGAGGAAAGACAGTTAATATGGTATGTTCTTGAACATACACACAATTTCAAGGGGAAAGTTACAAATCCTTAAAGCCCTGAACCTCACTGAGAGCAAAGCAGAAGAATTATAGAAATAAGTTAAAGTTGCTAAGAATGAATATGAAAAGAGACTGTCAAAAAGGAATTATAGAATAACAAAGTTGGAAGAGACCGTGAAGGTCTTCTGTCTAGTCCAATCCCCTGCTCAGGTAGGAAACCCTATACTATTTCAAACAAATCGTTGTCCAGTCTCTTCTTTAAAAAGAGATGAAGAAACAGAAGAAAGCAAATTTAATGTTTCTACTATTTGTTTCCATTACAACTTCAGTTATCTACATTATCACAATCCCTTACCTGATGGTTTGTGTACAGTTTACAGAAATATGGATCATCATTGAAACATAGTATTAATAGTTTCTTAATATAGCAAGTAGGCTGAACTGTTATTATTATTTTAGATTCCTACGGTTCTAAATGGATGTGAGACATAGCTGTTAGTTCAGCGCTGAAAGTCATATCAATATCTCCTTTTTGCATATCTTTCTAAAATCCAAAATTTACATGAAAAATTTTAATCTGTTTTTTAAAAAAATTATCCCTATGTTTTTCTTCAAAACTGATACGTACCATCTATCTACTGTAAAATAGTAGGTCAAATCAGTTGATTGCTAATAGATTTCTATATTTGCAATATTTCTTTAATGTTATATAGTAATTTTGCAACTATAGAATTAGAAGGTTATAAATTGTGGACCTACTTTGCAAAGAGAGGAATAATTATTATTGCTGAATAATTATCAATATTCAGCTGGGGGAGGGTTATTTTATGAATATGTTTGACATTCTGTTTTATATACACCTTTTTTGTCTTTGTTGTTATGTACTCTTTTTTCATTTTTTCATTTTGTATTTTAAGATTGTAAATCTTAGAGAATAAACAGACATACATTCTTTCTATAGAGAAGATCAAAAGTTTCTCTCCCAAACAGTGGAGAAAATACAATATCTCAGTATTTTAGCACTGTAAAATAAATCTATTGAATCTCTTTAAAAAAATTATTGAAATGCCATGATCTGCCAAAGTACACTATATCAGTGGCTTTCCAAAGTTTGGCTAGAAGTAGTTGACCAAACCAGCCTATAGTAGCAAACTTTAGTAATAATAGTTATTATTATTATAAGCAAAGCTAGTACAAATAGTAATAAGGTACCCTGGATGCAATCCCAAAACAATTAGAGCATCACTCAAACATCTTGGCATTGACAAACTCACCATCAGTCAATTGCAAAAGGCAGCTTTACTTGGAACAGCTTTATATCTTGCAACAATATCTGTAGCACCATCAAGCATCCACATCTGCCTATCCCAGGTCCTTAGGAAAATACAACAGGCAGACAAAAATGACAAATCCCATCTGAACATCTAGCTGACTGTGCGAAGATCCATAATGTATCTTTGGGATAGTTGTATAAAAATAAATGTTAGGGCAACGTTACTCATAGATAAAGCTTATACATTCCATAGAAGTATGAGAAAGGAAGGAAGGAAGGAAGGAAGGAAGGAAGGAAGGAGGGAGGGAGGGAGGGAGGGAGGGAGGGAGGGAGGAGGGAGGGAGGGGGGGAAGAAGGAAGACAATACATGAAAAAAGAAGGGTAGTTTAAAAGGAATCATCCAGTAAAACATATCTTAGGGAAGCCATGAAAACTGCACAGACAGATAAACATTCTGGTAAAGATTATACTCAAAATCTTAACATCCACCTTCTGAAAACTTTTTAAACAATTTCATAAATAATGGAATAGAACATAATATGTCAATGTGGCTTTTTTCAGCCCACGGTTGGCTGCTTTGTAAGATGTTTCTGGCTGTCTCCACACAAACATGCAGGCACCAATCTTTCCCAGTAAATGAAGTAGCTGGGCATGCACCCACATGTAGGGTTAGTTAGAAACAACTTAGAAAACACCTGGACATGGTAGAGCTGGTTTAATGATTCAGAAAAAAGTTCTTCCTATGCATTCCCTCGTGTTGCACAGCATTTTCTCCAAAACATTTCCAGAGATCTAATGACTATCCCTGATAATAGAAAAACACCGATGCAATAAGATAATGTAATCATCACACTCATAGAAGTAAACATAATCTTAAGAATGTGCAGCTGTGAACAAGGTAGCAATATAATACTTGGACACTGTTTCCTCTGTAAACCTACTACTTAGGGCATTTAATAAAGCTTTAAGTGAGTGAATTGTGAGTGTTGCTATGGTAGTTGGAAAATTAGGAATGCTTTCAAGATGAGCTACAGACAAGTTTCTCCACTGAAGAAGCATTTGTTATGGTCAAGTCTTTCCACTGATACTAGAAATTGTTCTGTGTAGTTCCATAACTTTGAATGAAGAATGAAATATCTTCTCTGAAAATGGAATAATGGTTCTGCAGCTTTCCATATATTACTATACAATAATTCACAAAGGCCTTGCCACCAGAGTCAGTAAGAAGAGATGCCGATCTGGAAGGTTTACATTTTCTCATCCATTTGTATACAGTACATTATTATTAACAAAATGCACATTTGAATTTTCCAGATGTTAAACTGGGATTTTTGCATTTTCCAACTCATTTGCGTGCAACAAAATTCAAAATATGTACTTTTCCAAGTGTTGTGGCACAGTTCCTCAGCTTAACAAATTGTATGAAATGGTTATATTTATTAGGAAGCTCACACGAAAATGTCAATGGTATGTATTCATGGAAAGAAAAATATGCAACATATTGAAATGAATTTCAGGCTGGAGAGGGAAGAAAAGAGAGAATAAAGGAAGAATCTGATGCTTTCATCCTTTATTTCTAATTGTTAAGAAATTCTAGATGTAAGGATGAGGAGTTGCCTCATCCTTACATATAAATTTGAACTACGCCACCTATGGTTGAACTTAAGCATAGTACACAAAATTATCTGCTACAATGTCCTACCAATCAATGACTACTTCAGCTTCAACCACAACAATACAAGAGCACACAACAGATACAAACTCAACGTTAACTGCTCCAAACTTGATTGCAGAAAGTACGACTTCAGCAACAGAGTGGTCAATGCCTGGAATGCACTATCTGACTCTGTTGTTACATCCTCTAACCCCCACTCCTTTAACCTCAAACTATCCACTATTGACCTCGCCCCATTCCTAAGAGGTCTGTAAGGGGCGTGCATAAGTGCACAATCGTGCCTACCATCCCTGTCCTATTGTCCCCATTTATTCATACCTATTTCTGTATTTTTACTCATGTTTATACTTATACCTATTATCTTGTAATCAATTGACAAATCAAATAAATAAATAAAACAAAACAAAACTTCTCCTGAGAAGCTATCAACCACATCTCAGACTACTAGCATGGCACTACTGTGGGAAAATTATCTAGGGGAGAAGCAATGGACCATATTCCCTAAGACAATCCAGGGCTGTTTACTATGTACTATCCCAAATCGATACAAGGTTCACTTTGGACCACAGTAGAAGTTTGGTGGAGCAATGGAACACACTTCCTCACAATCTATGGCTTTCTCATAGAGAAAAGGTGGTGGTGGCTTCTGGTGTGCTGGTAAGGGAGGAGAAAACTGGAGATTTAAAGAACATGAAGTGGTTTTTAGATATCAATAACTTTTGAAGGGCTGTTGATAAAGTTCCTACAGTGGATCTCATTTGGGGAGGGGTTTTTTTCTATGTAATTATAAAGATGATCCTAGTTCACTGAAGAGAATAAGCAGGTACTTTTGTGTATTCATTTTAGTTGTTATGTATGAAGATTCATTCATTTATTTATTAAATTTATATGCTTCCTATTTAACTACCCAAGGTGACTCTGGGAGGCTTACAATGTATTTCACTGAGCTGGAAACTCAGTGCAGGAATGTGTGATGGAAGCATCCACAAAGAGGAAGGAGATTTGGCACAAAATGACTTTTACAAACAATCACAGGGACAATTAGGTCAAGGATGCACCTTTAGTTCAGCTTGTGTCTAAACAAAACTATAGAGCGAAGAGTTCACGCAGGCATGAATCAATCAATGAATTAATTAAAGGTCTGGCTGCAGTTGCCTCATAGCTGCTTTGGGACCCAGACCAGTCTGTCGGAAGCATTGCAAGCACAGCAACACACAGGTCATGGGTGTGAAAAACAGATCATGTTTGTTCCTTTTGTAATGAAAAAAAAAATTACAACTATTTCCTTCGCTGAGAAGTATTGATAAGCAACCCAAGGTGCACCAGCAGAGTTCCAGGTGATTTTTTTTTAATCTTCAATGATGTCATACTATAGAATATGTGTTTCTTGTTATTCACAGTTACAGAACAGCTTTTAAACTTGGATTTTTTTCCCCTAGGAGTAAAGGCATTGTATTTCATTGCCCCAGTGGTCTTCTGTTTGGGTATAATCCAATTGAGATTAATTGTGGAGCTGGCCACAGTTTTTAGAGAATATCTCTGCAAATTCCTGAATAAAAACATTCTACTGCCCCCATATATACATATATTTAAATTAATTCTATAATGTACAATTGACATGTAGAGTTTTTGCAAACCTGAGGTAATGGGATTCAGGCTTCTGTTAAGTGTTAACAAATGTAGGTAGGGTGGAATATCAATAGTCACTAGATCCTGTTTCTCACTTGAGGCATGGAATTTGTTTGCACATCAGCATAAGGTTTAATAATCAGGAAAAAAATACACAGTCCTTCAGTTGTGGGTCTATAGTATCCATCTGTGTATGTTATACAGAAAAAATGTATTTCTTTTAATATGGTTGAAGTTAGGCCCAGTACTCTTCAACATCTTCATAAATGATTTAGATAGGAGGATAGAAGGGATACTCATCAAATTTGCAAATGACGTTAAACTGGCAGTGTTAAGTTTGCATGAAGAGTCAGATGTGAAGAGCTTCAGTGAAGAGTTTATTAAGTGACTACAGCTCGAATGGACCTAACTTGGCTGGGCTACGGCTGCTTCTTATAGCCAGCAGCCGTAGTTGCCAGCCAATCAGAGTGCAGGGTTTTCCCACACTATTTAAACCAATCCTATTTGACATTTTACAAGAACAATTCAAACTAAACCAATAACATTCAAACCTACATACATAACACCCCTCCCCACTAGGTTCACTCCATACCAAACCCCAACCTATCTAATGTATTCCTTTAAATAGGTGGGGCTCTTACGTGTACGTTGAGACCTTCGTGGTTCAGAAGTTTTAACATTCTCACCCAGTGAGAGAGGAAATGTGTCTGCTGACATTTCCCCGCTGGGACTTCCTGTGAAAGAAGACCCTGTTTGACTGTTAGAATCTGGTCTCTCCTCCCAACCCATCTCCATTCCAATGTCAGCACCCAAGTCAGGTAGTGATGTGCAATCTTCCACTTGTAAGGATGGATTTTGGCATTGTGACAGGTTTTGGGATGATTCCTGTCGTAATGGCTCGTTACACCTGGGGTTGATTCTTGCTTGCTGATTTTCCTCCTGTTCCTCCCCTTCCCCCCTAGAAGTGATATCAGGTGAGGGACCCAGAGAGAGACAGGGGCAATGTTCCTGAGGGAACCTGGATCTAAGTTGGTCAGTGTGCCTGCTCCAGAGGAGGCCATCCTCTCTTTGCACCCTGTAAGAACGAGGGCCTGTGATCTGAGTTATCTCAGCAGGAATCCACAAAGGTTCACCTATGAGGTTCTTAGCATAAACAGAATCACCCACACTGAATGTGCGAACTTTGGAAGTGGAATCTAGTGGTGCGTTGGTGCATAAGTGGGATGAAGGCGGTCAAGGGAAGACCTAAGTCTGCTGGGGATAAGTTATTAGATGGGTTAGGAGTGATGTGCTGAACACTAAGAAGTTTTTCAACTTTCTCAGTGATGTCCGCAGGACCCAGTTGCTGAAGCTTCTCCTTGGTAAAACGTACCATGCGTTCAGTCCGGCCGTTAGCCGAAGGGTGCCCAGGGGCAGTAAGGACATGTCTGATACCCTGTTGTGCTAAATAGGATTCAAAGAGGTTGGATGTAAATTGAGGGCCATTGTCAGAGACAAGAACATCAGGTAACCTGTGGGTTACAAAAAGTTTTTCTGAGCTGCTGGATGACAGCATCAGTTGTGGTGGATACCATGGGAAGTACCTCTAGCCATTTGGAATATGCATCTACTATAATAAGAAAGGTGTGCCCTCTAGTAGGGCCAGCAAAATCAATGTGAATCCTGGACCATGGGCCCTTAGGACATTCCCATTCCTGTGTGGGGGCGAGAGGTGGGGCAGGCCTGACTACCTGACAGTTGGGACAAGATGCAACCCAGTTTTCAACCATTTTATCAATACCTGGCCACCATACATAACTCCTGGCCAATCCCTTCATCCTTACAATACAAGGATGACCCTCATGTAACATTTCCAAAACCTCTTTTTGCAGTTTTGCAGGAATAACCACCCTGTTACCCCACAAAATACATCCTCTTAATACAGATAATTCAGTTTGCCTGGACTTAAAAGGTTGGGCAAGGTGAGGTAGATCTTGAAGAGGCCAACCTTTCTTAATCCAGCCTATAACAGGAGCCAACACAGTGTCTTTGGCAGTCTCTCTGGCAATTTCAGCAGCATGCACTGGAAGCTTGGCAGCATGCACTGGAAGCTTGGCAACAGTTTCTAGGAAAAAGGTGTGTGTTTCAGGTTCAAAGTCCTCCTTGTGACAAGGACATGGGCAACGACTCAGTGCATCAGCATGTCCAATGTCCTTGCCAGGCTTGTGGATAAGTTTGTATGAATAAGCAGCAAGAAATTCAGTCCACCTCAGCATTCTTGGTGACAGGATAGTAGGTGTAGGTTTGTCTCCTGCCACAATGCCTAACAAAGGTTTGTGATCTGTAACAATGGTAAATGTTCTCCCATACAGATATTCATGAAATTTCTTAACAGCTGCAACAAATGCCAATGCTTCCTTGTCCAACTGGCTGTAATTCCTCTCTGGGTCAAAGTGCGAGTAAAATGCAATAGGGGCTTCTCTCCCACTGGGAAGCCTGTGGCTCAAACCCTCCAAAAGGGGATGCATCACAAGTCAGGACAACAGGCAAATTCTCAGAGAACTGTATCAGTACAGCATCAGACGTGATTAGTCTTTTAATACTGTTAAATGCTGATTGTTCCTTCCTGCCCCAGACCCAAACAGACTTCTTATCAAGTAATCTGTGCAATGGTTCAGCAATGGTTCCTTCTGAGGTAGGAACATGTGATAAAAGTTAATAAGTCCAAGGAAGGCTTGCAAATCTGTTTTGCATTTAGGTCTAGGGGCTTCTTTGATTGCTTTAACCTTGGCATCTGTAGGGTGGATGCCATGCTTGTCAATCATGTAGCCCAAGAACTCAAACCTGTCAGTTTTAAGTGTGCATTTTTCTTCCTTGACTTTTAACCCTGCTTTCCTGAATCTGGTAAGGACTTCTATGAGTCTTTCTTGTAGCTGAGTATCATTTTCAGCAGAGATTAACACATCATCAAAGTAAGGCACTACCCCTGGCAGTCCTTGGAGCATTCTTTCCATAAGACTTTGAAAGATGCCTGGTGCCACGCTTACTCCAAATTGTAACCTTTTACATTTGAAAGCACCTCTATGAGTCACAATGGTTTGGGCCTCTGCAGTGGCATCATCAACTGTTAGTTGTTGATATGCCTGGGCCAAATCCAATTTGGCAAAGACTGTACCCCTGCCAAGTGAATGTAACAGATGATGCACCACTGGAACTGGATATGCGTTCTGCTGCAGTGCATGGTTCAGTGTCCCCTTATAGTCTCCACAGATTCTTACTGACCCATCAGCCTTGACTGGTGTGACTATGGGTGTCTCCCATCTGGAGTGGTCAGTGGGCTCTAAAACCCCTTGAGCTATTAATTTGTCTAATTGTGCATCAATTTTTTCCTTTAAAGCAAATGGAACCCTTCTGGGCTTTAAACGAATTGGGGGCACCTTGGGATCTAGGCTGAAAGTGATAGGGGTCCCCATGTACTTGCCCAATCCTTCGCTGAACACCTCTGGAAACTCAGACTTCAAGGCCTCCTCCCATTCAGAGTTGCTCACGTGATTGATGCCAGTCACCTTGATGCCTAGTGGCTTGAACCACTCAAGTCCCAGCAAGCTTGGGCGATCCTTGTCCACGATGGTCAGGGGCAAACGTTTGATGTGGCCTTTAAAATTCACATTGAATTCTCTTGTTCCAACTACTGGAATCTTGTTCCCTTGGTAGTCTTTAAGAGTCAGTGCTTGCTTCTGGAAATGCTTTTTCTGAATGTTGGGAAGTAGCCTGTGAATAGTGTCCTGTGACACCATAGATAAATAAGAGCCCGAGTCCACTTCCATTTGGCAAGGCCTTCCTTCAATGAATACCTTCACGTGTACTTTTCTGCTTCTCAAGGGTGAAGAATGACCAATGGTGATTGTTTGATGAGTTTCATTCTTTCCATTTGCTTCTGAGTTGCGCCCCATTTTCTCAATGAAATTGTTGGGCTTGAATTCCTTCTCAGGGAATTTCTTCCTACTAGGTGGAGTTCTGGATGATTTGCAGACTTGCTAGGTGACCTCTTTTCTCACAACGTAGGCAGATGGTGTCTAAAACTTGTATTCAGTGCGGGGGCCCCCACAGCCTCTGCAATAAAATTCTTGCCTCTTTTTCCAAGGTCCTTCCTTTTCTTCTCCATTCTGAGTCTATAAATTCCTTCCTCCACCTCACTACAGTCTGAATCAGAGTCTATTTGCTCGCAATGGGTTGCTGTGGACTTTTCCACATCAGAATGGTTTGAGGCCTTGTTAATCTTCTTCATGGCTGCTGCTGAGGACTTGGTTGCTTCCGCTGAAACAGCTTCCTCTATGGCCTCCTTAAGCGTGATCTTAGGTTTCATTAGTAATTTGCTCTGTAAGACCTTATCTTTAAGGCCTAGAACAAACCAATCATGCATGGCCTCTTCTAAGTTGGTAAACTCACAAGCACCCCCAATGTCCCTTAAACTTGCCATGAAGTCGTTAACATTTTTGCTTTCCCCTTGATCCGGTGATAAAACTCGTGTCTCTTAATGAGGCACGATACTTGTGGGGCGTAATGGGCTCTTAAAAGCTTTTCTAAATCAGGCCATTCCATTACCTTCAAGTCTGCAGCTCCCGCCAATGCCTTCACCATCTTGAAGACCACCGGACCGCAGTGCATGAGAAATACCGCCCTCTTCCACTTCTCGCGGATATCGGCGAGGTCGTTTCCTTCCAAGTACATCTGGAAGCGATCCGCATATGATTCCCAGTCTTCCACCGCCGGATCAAACGGGGCTGGGGGGGGTGTTCAGTGCAGCCATCTCGCTCTTCTGCTTGTCTTCCACGTCGTCTCTTCTTCAGGGGAATCCCACCTTCGTCGCCAGTGTTAAGTTTGCATGAAGAGTCAGACGCAAAGAGCTTCAGTGAAGAGTTTATTAAGTGACTGCAGCTCGAATGGACCCAACTTGGCTGTGCTACGGCTGCTTCTTATAGCCAGCAGCCGTAGTTGCCAGCCAATCAGAGTGCAGGGTTTTTCCCACACTATTTAAACCAATCCCATTTGACATTTTACAAGAACAATTCAAAATAAACCAATAACATTCAAACCTACATACATAACAGGCAGGAATAGCCAACCTTCTAGAAGACAGGCTCAAGATTCAGGTGTGCCTTGACACTGGGCCTTACCTAACAAAATGAAATTTAGACAAGGTAGAGAATGTACAGAAATGTAAGATTTTACATTTAGGCAAGAAAAACCAAATGTAGAGGTACAGAGTGGGTGAAACCTGGAGTGGACAATCGCTTAAATATGAGCCAGCAGCCAACACAAACCTACCTTACATTAACAGAAGGATGGAATCAAGATCATGTAAAGTATTAGTACCACTCTATTAAGGCTTAGTAAAACCACACTAAGAATACTGCATCCATTTTGGGTCACCATATTATATAAAAAAAGTAGAGACTCTGGAAAAAGTGCAGAAAAGAGCAACAAAGATGATTAGGGGACTGGAGCCTAAAACATATAAAGAACGGCTGGAGGAATTGGCTTTGTCTAGTCTAGTGTAAAGTAGAATTAGAAATGACCTGATAGCAGTGTTTAAATATTTGAGGGGCTGCCATAAAGAAGGGAGGGTCAATGGTCAACCTATTTTTCAAAGCACCAGAATGCAAGACAAGATATGATGGAAGCTAATCAAGAAGAGAAGCAACCTAGAACTAAGGAGAAATTTCCTAACAGTGAAAACAATTAACAATAGTGGAAACAATTAACAATAGTGGAATGGCTTGCATTCAGAAGTTGTGGGTGCCCCATCATTGGAAGCTTCTTAAGAAGAGACTGGACAGCCATTTTCCTGGAATGATATAGAGTCTCCTGGTTGAGCAGGTGGTTGGATTAGAAGACCTCCAAAGTCCCTTCCAATTCTGTTCTTCTGTTATCTGTTGATTTCTAGACCATCTATAGTAAATGTTTCTTAAGAATCTTTTCTGTGTGTGTGTGTGTGTGTGCCTTTTTGGAGAAATACTATATATTAGCACTATATTATAATCCTTATTTGCTTTGTTCTCAGAAGGAGAATTATTTTACATTACTCACAGTATCTATATGTTAAAAATGTTCTGGTAATACCATATTGGTTTTAGGGTTTATGATTTCTGAAATGAGGCACACCTGGCCTGTTGTCTGTTTCAATACTGAACTCATACTAAAACATTTCATCAATTCCTTGAGACTCAAAGGAAACTTGGTAGCATTTACACTAGATTTGCAGATTAGTGGAGGGAAATTGAGGAACTGAATAAAGCCCAGGAATCGAATTTAATTAAAAACTGTTAAATATATCTTCTTAACATATTACTTCAAAAGATGATATTGAATTTGTATTTCTAAGACATAAGGCATAATAGCAATAGCACTTAGACTTATATACCACTTTATAGTGCTTTACAGCCCTCTCAAAGCAGTTTACAGAGTCAGCACATTGCCCCCAACAATTTGGCTCCTCATTTTACCCACCTCGGAAGGATGGAAGGCTGAGTCAATCTTGACCCTGGTGGGATTCGATCTGCCAAATTGCAGTAGGAGTAGCTTGTAGTACTGCATTCTAACCATTGTGCCACCAAGGCTCTTCTAATGTAAGACATTAAACTATTAAGGCCAATATTACTGAGGATTTGCTGAGCAATCATATTCTTATAGGGCAGTATTTATTAACAAACACTTTTTAATCTTTATTTTCTTTATATTGAGATTACGTTAAATATTATGACAATATAAAGCATTCATTCAAAACAAGATTTTGAAAACTCATAAATGATGTTTTACATTTAAAATAGCATTCCTGTACCAGCGCTGATATAAACCTAAAGAATCATGAGTGCAGAATAGATAGAAAGGATGTGGTCCCAATTCAATGACAGGGTTGTCATTTTTTCCTGAAAATGAGAAAGTATGCCCCAAAGCACTGTGTTTTATTCATAAAACACAATGAGGAACTTTTGAATAAAGTATTATTATTACTATGTAATAATGTATATGTTCATGTATCTGCCTATCTATCATCTATTTGTATCTTCATATTCATAGTGCACATTATGTATATCCTCATGACTAACATAACCATGAGGCTATGGAATGTAATATAAACATCCAATATGTCCCAACCCGCAAAATGTCTCACCTACCTTTAAGATAACAAAAGTTAGGAAATAAATACAAGCCATTAGGTTAAATACAAGTATTAGGTTAAGATTCAGTTCAGTGATTATAAGAGCAAAAGAAAATGTAGCATCCATGTCAAGATCTGAAGGAAGAAAGTGGTTTTAAATGATCTTTATCTCTGACATAACTAGACTAATGTCATAGAGTCAGCATATTTTGCTTCCAGTGCTAAATATGTCATTTTATAGTTCACCAGGATCAGAGGTGGTATTCAGCAGGTTCTGACCAGTTCTGGAGAACTGGTAGCAGAAATTTTGAGTAGTTCGGAGAACCGGCAAATAGCACATCTGACTGGAGATTTTACAGTATCCTTCCCCTGCCATGCCCACCAAGCCACGCCCACAGAACCGGTAGTAAAAAAAATTTTGAATCCCACCACTGACCAGGATAGATGGAGGAAGAAAATAGAGGCCTGCCTATTATTTAACATTTTTCTCTACTGAAAAAAATGCTTTCTGTGAAAACTTCTTCTGTTATATTGGAAAGGAGATTTTTTTTAAAAAACAATTAAAAAAAAAACAGCATCTGGACTCCAGGTATTAACATAGATCAAAGAGGGAGTGAGAGAAGGAGAGAAGCAGAAGAGATGTTGATTAATAAACCAGATAGAAATGGAATTCACATATAAAGCTAAATCATAATGTGGTTTGTTTTAAACTTAGAATAATATGTGAATCTCTCCACTTTATGAGATCCTATTGTGTTCAGTCTAGGCTAAAGTGATTATCTCAGTGAATAAGACTTATAAAAAAACCCTTACTTTTAGCTAAGGGCAGACACTAAAGGAGAGCTCTGCATTTTCAGAGAGGCACCAGCTACTCTTTTTCCAAATTCCTTACCCATTGTGCATATTTCATTGTCCCCACTCTCAAGGACACAAGTAAATTTAGTCTTCCCTTAACAAGAATTCCAACAGATGTATTTTCATGGGTTTGTTTTTATTGGGATCCTTCTAATTTCTTGCTATAAAAGTTGGAAGAAGCTGCTCAGAGTTACACCAGCTGTATAGGCTTGTGAGACTCTGAGATTAATACTGTAAGTACAAAAGAGTACTACAAATGACAGTGTATTGACTCTAACCCAGAGGCAAAATATCATTGTTAACTAGACAGGCAGATTCAGCTCTTCTGCATGGAGATAATTGCAGTTGACTCTTTGACTCTTCTGTCATTATAAGAACTTTCCAGATAAACAAACACAAAACAAAACAAAACGAAACAAAAAACAAAGAACTAGAAATCAGCAAAGGCTGGGATGTTCTCTAACCTGTCTGTCTTTCATAACAACTTGTTGGCTATTAGACAAGGTCTTAGGTCCAGTGCAGTGTGTTCCTGTAGCCCACTGAGAATGTTCTTTACCCTAATGCCAAGTAGTTAACTGACCTGGAAAAGGGTGGAGAGGTAAACAAGCAAGGCCTCCTTGCTATCAAGAAGGAGGAGGACTTGGGGAGGAAGGAAATATCATTCCAAATCTTTTCCTTATAAAGCACCCCATTTTTGGAGAGTAAAGAGACATTCCTTTGCACTAAGAACATGCATTTGGACACATGCAAAAAGGGTGGGGTTTCAATCAGGACTGCTATCTTGCCTCTTTTGACTAAACTAAAGTATTTCAGGTTGTGTTTTACAGAGTCTTGGAAAAGCTGGATTTATAATGGTTCAGCATAATGATTTGCCTAATATGAATAAAGAAGAAAGAAGATGTTACACCTATTAGTAGAGGCATTTCAGTAGCAATTACATGGGCAAATAAAGTTGTGGGATCCTGGAAGCCAAATTTAGGTTCGTAGGTAGGATATTGGTTTTGGATTGCTGTTTGGGCTAAACTGAATGTCAACTTCTGAGTGAAGAAAGCCATAGGTCATATGGAATCCACTTTGCAAGAAGGGGATGATATTAATTTTTTTTCAATGCAGATTTGTATTAGAAAAATTGAAGGAGACACTTAGCATTTATATTAAAATCAATGATACTTAAACGTGGAGCAGAGCTGAAATAATTGAGCAGCCATTTTGATTTTCCTTAAAGGCTTCTCATAGAAACTGAAAGAAAGATATTTGGCAAATATTCTCTACTCCCTTTTTTATTGTCAGCAATTTATTTATTTATTTATTTATTTATTTATTTATTTATTTATATATTTATTTTTATTACATTTATATGCCGCCCTTCTCCAGAGACTCAGGGCGGCTTACAATTTTGAGATACAACCCAGTGCTCAGCAATAGCCTTCATTCCATTGTATATGCCTGCTTATTACTAAGCGGCATTTTTACAAAGTCAGCTTATTGCCCCCAACAATCTTGGGTCCTCAATTTACCTACCCCGAGAGGATGGAAGGCTGAGTCAACCTTGAGCCTGGTGGGATTCGAGCCTGAAATAATTACAGGCAGCTGGAGCTAAGTGCTAGGCTATTAACAGCCTGCACCACCAAGGCTCTCATCTCCCTCCTTACAGACAAGGACACAATGCTCCAGATGCCAGCCATCCTATCACACCAAGCCCTCTAATTTCCCAGTGACAAGGAAGTGGAGCTTGATCAGTTTGCTCTGACACTTTATGTTTAAGTCTATTGAATTTTTGTTAGATTACAGTGTGCAAAGAGCACCACCCGCCAATCACTTTTTTTTTTACTCTGGCCAGTCACACAAGGAATACCTCAGTTTTCTGCCAAATCCCATCTGTATAAATAAAATGTGTGTGTGAGAGAGAGAGACAGAGAGACAGAGACAAGAGTTTTGATAACTATAAGATCAGAAGTTGGAGACAGGGGTGTACATGTGTGCACCAGGTTTTTGCCAATAATGGCTGAGATTCTTTCACACAACGATCTCACATAATGATGTTGCTTCATCATTCACTTTCCAAAATTGGACATGCCCCATTTGCAACAAGCCTTGTAATGGAACCAGGAAGGACCCAAGACACATTTGTATGTTACATGCCCAGTAATATTGTCAGGGGGTGATGACTGATCCATTCATTTTAAGGTTACAATTTCATCCGATCTGGAAAAATCCAAAATCTCAAAAGATGCAATATGGGACACATGAAGGATGAATAGCAATGGGGAGGAAGGAAGAGGGAAGTGTTTTTTCTTCTCAGGATAAATTCTGTGAAATAATCTCACCAATATATACCTCAACTAAGGCAGGGATCTCCAAACTTGGCAACTTTAAGACTTGTGGACTTCAATTCCCAGAATTCCCCAGCCAGCCATGCTGGCTGGGGAATTCTGGGAGTTGAAGTCCACAAGTCTTAAAGTTGCCAAGTTTGAAGACCCCTGAACTAAGGTGAAGAGGCTGAATTGTGTTTTTGTGTGTATTTTATCCTCATCTGATACAGCGTATGCCTATTTTTTTTTCACGAGTGAGGATCACATGGCATATCCCTGAAGCTAGAGAATATGATATCACTAAAATATGGATGTTTGGGTTTTCTTAATATTAAATGGATTTTCTTGGGGACTTGAAGTTAACAGCTCTGATTTCATTCCCCCACCTATGTTGGATTTCTATGAAACCAGTAAATCTTATTTACTTTCCAACTGGAAACAATAGAAACTATTTCCCTCATAGCATCAGAACTAAAAATGAGGCTCAAATATTCCACTGCTGTTGCTTCTTTAATAACATGTATTTCAGCAGTGCTTACTTAACAGTTCTTTTTTAAAAATGAAGCTCTCAGAGGAGTGAGTGTTGACTGCGGTATGCATTGATAGAAATATATTTTGATTAGCTATTGTTACCTAAATGTAGGAAACAGCTGCAGCAAAGTTTTATGGGATAAATAATATTCGAAAGTCTTTTTCGGTTAACTCCATTGTACCACCAATGACTCCTTATGATATAGGAAAAGCTATCCATGCTCTAAAGTCCTACAGCACTGCTCTTAACAAGCAACCAAATGTAGATTTGAGCAATTTGAAAAAAGAGATTTAAGGTAGAGGTGGTATTCAGCAGATTCTGACCAGTTCTGGAGAACCTGTAGTGGAAATTTTGAGTAGTTCGGATAACTGGCAAATACCTTTGACTCTGACTGGCCCCGCCCCATCTATTCTCTGCCTCCCAACTCCCAGCTGATTTGCTGGGTCTTCTTTTGTTATCCTGCATAGGAGAACGGAGCTGGAAAGCAGGTTAGTGGGGTGGGGAGGGAATGGGGATTTTGCAGTAACCTCCCCCCAGGGGTGGGGTGGGAATGGAGATTTTACAGTATCCTTCCCCTTCCATGCCCACCAAGCCACACCCACCAAGCCACGTCACACCCACCAAGCCATGCCCACAGAACTGACAGTAAAGTTTTTTGAATCCCAGTAAAATTTTTTGATTTAAGGGAAGAATAACTCTATTCTAAACTGAAATAATGTGAAAAGCATTATTACAGTTACTTTCTCTTTTTTAACTGTCTCCCAAACTTGGAATTTATATAATAATTCTAAGAAATCGTATTTACAGAAGAGTTTTCCAAACTATGTTCTACAGGTTGCTAGAATATTGTGAGCACTTTATGGGATTCCAGGAAAACTAAGTGCAATACATTTTTTAAAAAAGTTTACTCAAACAGCAAATTTTCTATCATTGAAGCATTTTTTCCTTGATCCAGGAATTCTATTTTTCTTAAAATCAGGTTGCACTGAATGAAAAAAATTTAAAAACTTATTTACAGAGTAAATTATTCAGAAGTTAGTGATAAATGATCACCACATGTCTGTTCTATACTGCTCTTCCCTATACTGCATGTAGGGCTTAATGGTTAGCATGCAGTATTGCAAGCTGACTCTGCCCACAGCCAGGAGTTCGATTCTGACCAATTCAAGGATGGCTCAGCCTTTCATCCTTCCAAGGTCAGTGAAATGAGGACCCAGATTGTTGGGGTCAATATGCTAATATTGGAAACCATTCAGAGAGTGCTGTAGAGCAGTGGTTCTTAACCTGGGTGATATCGCCCTCCCAAGGGACGATTTTGTTTTTAAGGGGGGTAATGGAACAAAAAGGGGTGATGTGGGGGCAAAGGAATGGAAGGGGTGGATATGGGGGCGATGGAGCGAGATATATTGGGAGAGAGAAAGAGAGAGAGATCTATATTGGTAGATCGGTCGGTAGGTAGACAAAAAGACAGACAGCTAGGTAGATAGGCAGGCAGGCAAACAGACAGACCTTTGGATGGATGGATGGATGGATGGATGGATGGATGGATGGACGGACAGACAGACAGAAAGAATGCGAGAGCAGCAGCACTTTGGGAAAGCGGTGGGGGCAGCTTTACCCAACATTCAAGGTGCCGGTTCAGGTGCGGTACAACAGTCAATGGGGTGAGCCTGCAGGGCCGGCACCTCAAATGCCCCCCTGCCGCCTCTTAGCATCCCCAAGGGGGCGGGCAGAGGGGCGCTAAGAGGCGACAGGGGGGCATTCGAAGTGCCAGCCGGCTCTGCAGGTTCACCCATTGACTAGCACTGCTCTGGAGCCGGTGCCTCCAATGCGGAAGCAGTGGCATGTTATGTGCTGCCACGGCCATGTTTGACGTGCCGCCTCCCTGCCGCCTCTTGGTGCCCCTCTGCTGGCCGCCTTGGGGATGCTAAGAGGTGGCAGGGGGAGGTTATGTTGGGGGAGGGGGGATGATGACAACTTCCTCAATGGCTCAAGGGGGCGATTCTTTCAAAAAGGTTAAGAACCACTGCTGTAGAGCACTATGAAGTGCTATTTAAATCTAAGTACTTTTGCTATTGCTATTGCTACATATATATATAATCTAAAAATATATCTCCTACTCCAAATCCTGTTATACTACTTCGTAATGAGGCCAGGAATTCTCATGAGATGGATACATAAAGAATACTAGGAGTGCATGTCATTAATATATTTCCTGAGCAGTCACCCAAGGCAACATGAAGGTAACCCCAGCTACCTAACTAAAGCACACAGGTTTCTAAGCAGCAGCAATATATGAATATGCTGGAACTGGATGGTCACTTTAGTGGCAATAGCAAAGAAATTATTTATACTGCTCAGGAGAAGGCAGCGGTAAACCACATGGTTTTACCAAGAAAGCCAGATGGAAAGACAATATAAAGTGTTTGAAGATATAGTGTTGGATAATGGGGCCCTGAAATCAAATGGCTCAACATGTTAACTAGGATGATGTGAGGATCTTTTGAAAGGCTGGTAGTCTTTATGATGTGAGCCTTCAAGGTATATAGTGCTTGATGTATACATGAAGAAAAGGAAAAGGCAAAGCTGCAGACAGAAATACACAGCAAGCAAGGACCATATGAAGCATTAATGTAGGTTAACTCAACTGAAGGAAATATGAAATGACTCAGGTCAACCCAGACATCTCAGGCATGAGCAACTAGAAATAGATGGGAATGGACATTTTCAGTCAGAAGATCAGAACATCCTTGGTGTCCTTGGTGTTCACTGAGCTTGCTTGTTTTCTTGCAGACATTTCTGCAAGACACTAGCACCAATGATGTTACCTAGTTTGGGTAATGAAATGTCTGCAAGAAAACAAGCAAGGACCCCTCAGGTCAACACTGAGTTACAAATATTCTCCTTTATTAGGATCAGAACATTAAAAAAAACCCAAAGAAGAAACAGCATCATTTTCATAGTCATGAAAGAAGGAAAAGGAGTACTTGCATAAAGTGACTGAATAACATCAATTAGACTTCACCAAAACCCCTTTAACATGATAATTAAACAAGTTTGTGCTACAATCACTGATGCACAAGAAAAGGAGAGAAAGTGTTATGGCCAGGTTCTGAAATCAACAGAACATGCAAGCAAGATATATTGATTGTGTTTGGAGACTGGAAAGACAAAAATAATAAAGAGAAAACATAGTTGAACTGGGTGGCGTAAGAAACAGAATGGAAGCAAGAAAAAGACTTTCTGTCAATCCAAATGATTATTTCATTGCTAACACTCTTCCAATAATCTAAACAACTTCTTTATATAAGGACTTAACCAAATCAAATTATTCATACAAAGGGGTAGGAGAGATCATTTATAATAAAAAAAAGTTGGTTTTGGTAACTGATAGGGAAAGAGATCATGTACAAGCTAACCCAGTTTCCAGTATATGTTTTCAGCATATAGATATCATTTTCAGGAAGAATATCAGGAATTGAAGTCCTGAACCTCATTGATAGAGACCCAGAGGAACTGTGGAATAAAATCGAAGTTATTAAGGTTGAGTATTTAAAGTGATGGCAAAGGGTCAAAGAACACAACAAAAAAATCAGATGTCAGAAAATATGTCAGAAAATAAGGCTAGGAAGAGAAGACAAATCAAGCCCACAAAGATGTCAGAAAATAACTTAACAAAGAATTGCAGAAAGTTATTAGAAGAGACAAGAAATATTATTAGAACCACATCTGCAAAGATATTAAAGATGGAAATTGACTTAGAAAAAGAAGAAAGATCTCTCAAAAAATTTCTGAACTCAGTAGGACATCCAGCCTTGAATTGATATGCTAAAAGATATAAATCAGTAGAGACATCCCACAACTTGGCATCATTTATGCAGAATTATTTCTATAATCAATAATTCACAAATTGACTTCTTTGGGGTAATCTTTAACACTCTCAATTATCTAGGATGCATTACAATAATGTCTTGTGGCCTTCTCTAAAGTTATCTTGAACATCTGGCATTTACCATTACATCTAAGTCTCTTATCTTTATTGCATGACCCTAAGTATTATTTTGTTTATTTGTTTCCTTGATATTGTTATGTAAACTTACCTTTTGGCCACTGCACTGTTCTTCAGATTTGCTGGCATAATTTAATTAGAAAATTTTACACATGGAGGTCTTCTAGTCCAACTACCTGACCATAGCAGGAAAACATTTTATCATGGACAAATAACAAATGGTTGTCAAATCTTTTTTTGAAAATCTCCAGTGATTGATCACCAACAATTCCGGGTGGTAAACTATTCCATTGGTTAATTGTTTTCACTATCAGGAAATTTCTCCTTAGTTCCAGGTTGGATCTCTCCTTAATGAGCGTCCACCCATTCTTGTCCCTCAGGAGCTTTGATGAATAAGACAACCTCTCTTGTTGACAGCTATCACCCTAATTCGTCTCTTACCTAGTTCCCTTAATCATTCCTGGTACAATTTATCCTGAACTCTGCAAATTTGATACGCTTCCTTTCTATTCCCTCATCTAGATCATTTATGAAGATGTTGACAAGTATTGGACAAAAACTGAACCTTGAGGGACCACACTGCATGCTTTCCTCCATGCAAATGTATCTATTTAGGACTACACACTGAGTGCAGTTGGTCAGCCAACTGTGCATCCATATAGTGGTAATAATGTCTACCCCACACCTCACCAAGAAATAGACTACTTTATCAAATGCCTTACTGAAGTTTAAGTATACCATATCTACTAATATGGCTCCCTGATCCTATAGGCCCATCAGTCTGATTGACATTGTAGCAAAAATATATGCTAGGTACCTTTTGAACAGAACTGAAATCTGGGTAGAGGAAAACAACATCCTCACAGAAGAACAAGCAGGTTTTAGACGAGACAGATCTAATATTGATAACTGCTTTGTCTTGAACCATCTAATTGCTAAATATGCCTATAAGACGAGACCCCTGTTTGCTGCTTTCATAGACCTTACAGTAGCATTTGATATGGTAAATAGAGACGTACTATGGAGTAAACTGATATCTCTTAAAATAGAACCCAGACTCCTGGCTTTGATTAAAGCCCTTTATACAAATTCCTGTTTGAGGGTGCGGTATGGAGTTAATGGGGCCCTGACTAACAGGATTCACACAAATAAAGGGATAAGGCAAGGGTGTATCTTGGCTCCAGTATTATTTAATTTATACATCAATGACCTGCCAGGGCTAATGGTACACATGCCGATGATCCTAAATACTTACTGTAATAGCATGCTTTATGATGATGATATGATTTTATTATCATACTCACAAGTAGGATTATATAGGCTATTAAGAAGATTTAGCTCTTATTGCCAGGATAACTCCCTAATTATTAGTAAATCTAAATAAAAAATAATGGTGTTTGGAAGAAACCATCAGAGACATAAGTGGCAATTAGATGGTGAACCAATTGAACACGTTAACACCTTTGTATATTTGGGCGTAACTTTTTCCAAGACTGGATCCTGGGCCTGCCATCATCAACGGAGCACATTGAGAGCAAAAGCCTGTTTGAATTTATTGCTCAAACTAAAAAATCATAGTTACCCAGGGTCCCTAACCCCATTAATCAAGGTTTATAAGGCCAGGGTTACCACAATGCTCTTGTATGGAGCAGAAATTTGGGGTCTTTACTCAACCACAGTTCTAGAACAAACACAATCCCAACATTTGAGATGTATTTTGGATGTAGATTCAAGAACATCTGCTGCAGCATTTAGAGCAGAATTGGGAATTCATACAATTCAGGCATTATCTAAAATTAGAGCTTATAACTACTGGTTAATGAAATGGAGACGGATAGACTACCCAAATTATGCCTACTAGAGCAAATAAAATTACAATCACAAAGCTCCTGGATCACCAAACTAACAAATTTTGTAAGAAGCTGTGGCCTTCCTGTCACTTGTATAACAGGAGAACAATAAAAAAAAGAGTTGCCCAAAGAATTAAGGATATAGAAGCACAAACTGATATAGCTATCCTTAGTAAGGTGGGTAATTTGAAATGTAATTTCAAATTTGAAATTTGAAATGGCTGAGTAAATACAAACGCATTTTTCAAATAGACAGTTACTTGAAGTTACAACTCCCAAAACAGCTTAGGGAGATATTTACGAGAGTGAGATTCGAACAGCTTGACACAATGGTCCGATATGGGTGATTTCATGTTATATCGTACAATGAGCGTCTCTGCATATGCGGAGCGGCAGAGGTAGAGGACCTGGCTCACATCCTATTTGACTGTTGTATATATAAGAGGGTGAAAGACAGGTAACTTGGTCTATATACTAGACGAATGACCCATTGGGATCCCCATACCAAAATAACTTACCTTATGTCCAGCCAGAATTTGAAAATAACATCTAACATAGCACAGTACTTAAACAAAATGATCCAGTTGAGATCCACATATGTGGGACTGATTGGGGTAGACTGCAAGGGCGACTCTGAAATATAATGCTATCATATTTTATCTATACCTTAAATTATTGTACATTATTACAACTTCATTTTAGATTGTATTTTATTATTACTTCATCTAAATTATATTTTATTTTGATTCCATTTTAAATTGTATTTTATCAAAATCCATTTTAAATTGTATTTTACCAAATTCCATTTTGAATTGTTTTTTATCAAATTTTAGCAACAATTTATTTCTGGAACTTTGCACTTTGATATGGCCCAAGGGCTAATCAATAAAGACTTATATACAGGCTCCCTGATCCACTAATTTAATCACTTTATTAAAGAAGGCAATAAAATGTGCCTTTAACAAGCCCATGCTGGCTTCTGGTAATTGCTTTGTTCATTTCTAGAAGCTCGAAAATCCATTGCTTGATTATCTTTTCCAGGATTTTCCCAGGTATTGATGTCAATGTGATTTTTCCAGTCTTCTGGCAATTCCCCCATGCTACAAGAGCTGTGAAAGATTTTGTTCAGTGATTCCAATATCACAACTGCTAACTCCTTCAGGATCCTGGGATGTAAACCATCTGGACCTGGCAATTTGAATTCATCTGAAGTAGATAGGTATTTTCTAACCAGCTTCTTGCCTGTTTTGACCTGCATTCTTGCTCTGTCTCCCACGGTCTTGATTTTGGTGGATTGGATTATTTTTTCCTTTTGCGTGAAGATAGAGGCAAAGAAAGTATTAAGCAGTTCTGCTTTCTCCCTGTTGCCCATAACCTCCTTCTCCTATTAGTGGATCAATCATTTCCTTGACTTTTTTCTTGTTCTTTACATGTTGAAATAAAGTTTTGTTGTTGTTGTTGGAAGCATTTGTTCATTCTGAGCCTTAGCTTTCCTGACTCCATCCTTACAGATTTGGGCTATTTGCTGATATTCTGTTCTAGTTATATCACCTCTTTCCATTTTCTTTATACTTTTCCTTTTTGTCCCTCAATTTATTAGATAATTCTTTATGCAGCCATGATAGTTTCATCTTTTAATACATAACTTTAGTGCAAAAACTAGGAGATATGCATAAATCAAACATTGTATGTTGAACTTTTTTTAGTTCAGGAAGTGCTAATCAGTTTGATTTGGCTAATGAAGTTTCATTTGGCTAATGAAACTTCTCAGCATTCCTTCTGCAGAAGCTATTCCTTCTGGTCAAACTAGAAGATATTCTCTTCTCATTGAGAAATTATCTCAGTGACTTGTTATCTGGGAATACTATGGAGTAGAAAGTGTTTCCATTGATTAAATCTGTCTCAATACTTGTTCAAGACTCTAAAAACTACCAAAGTGAGAAAGTAATCTTGTAAGCTGCTGGACCGTTAGACACTAATTTGTAGCTGACAAGATAAGACCTAAAACTAAGTAGCTTAATCAGTGGAGATTTAAAAGGAAACATGATAATTTAGATCGATTCTCTAAAGAAGATACCATAGGAGAGTGAATAACTTGAAAAAGAATTTTAAACTTGCAGAAGGAAACCTTATATGGAATAACAGTAATGATGGGCTACTTCATATTTTTTAACCCACATTTCAAAAATCTTGTTGAAATTTACAACGTTCACATCTAGAAGCTAGTTGTGATAAATATGTCTCATACGTTCAACAGCTGGGATAGAATAGTGCTTATGGGCATCATGAGGTTCACTTCCCTAGTATCTGTTAAGCTCAATCTTGAGATTTTTTACACAGTATTTTAACTTTAAAAATTAAATGGGAGCTTGACATGTTGCAAAGCAAAACGTCAATTTTGAGCATTTTTTTTAATTTACCAGAATGACACTTGGATCTTGCAAAGGAAGGGTTAAACAGTATGAATGGTAGATAGCTACAGCTGAAAGCTTCACTTGGAAATATGCCCAATTACCCATGAAAATATAAAATGGAATTGTAGGGCTCCTTCTGGGAGCACAGTGGAACAAAAGGGTAGATTGAAGGCTAAGTTCTCTGATGATAACTCTGATGATCTTCAGAACTTTAAGGTAGACCAGGCAAGGAAACCAAAGTTATAAATGCTAATACTACTTTTATTATAAAGTTACAGTAACAGATGGTGACTCCCTTCCTTTTATCTTCAAGAAAACTAGGGAGGATCAAGCCTGAGATACTTTCTCAAATTATATTTCTTCCTTGGACACAAATTTATTTTATCTGACCATTGTCTTGGTTGTGGTTCTTCCTCTTATTCCTTTAGATTACTCTTACCATCCATTACAATTATATTTTGAATTGTTTCTGGCCAAGATCTCATTGCCAATGATCTTACATTTTTCTATGTTTGTTCCATGCTTGATTATACACACCTTCCATACCACAATCAATGCTATTCCACATTATTCTTGTATCAGCATCCAAAGACTAGACCTTCCTGAAGATCAGGAGATATGGAGGAGATCAGAGACTCCTTTTGGCTGAACTAATGAGATCTAGCAGAGATAAATTGATAAAATCTCACACTTTGGAGATGTTTGGGAGGCTGGGGCAAAGAAGAGCTGCTTTTCTGTTGCAGCAACAACATTGTGGAACTGCTTCCTTGCAGATATCAGTCCTGTTTGCTTGTTTTCTGCAAGCTCTTAAAGATGGAGGTTTTTCAAAGCACCTTTTTCTGATTTGACATTCTTGTTCTTATTTTATTTCTACTGTTGTAGAATTGTTGTGGGTTTTGTTGGTGTACGTTTGGGGTTTGTTTCATATTGCATTTTTCTAAGTGAGCCTCTGAAACTTATGTCTAATTTCAGCTGGTCACAAATATGCTTTATGAATAAGGTAAGTAAGTATGAATTGAACCAATGCTCAGCATAGCCAGAAGGAAAGAATGTGAGCATGAAAAGTCCTAACCCAGATTCATCCGAATAACCTCCAGGAAAAGTGTTGCTGTTAAAAAAAATAATCTGAGAGGCAGATTCTGCACAACAATAACAAAAGCTTTCTGAAAGTCTTGCTCTGTTTAGAGTCCCTGTGCTCCTGCATTCAGAGCTGAATTATATATGTGCCATCTGCACTGCAATGGAGGTTGAAAATCTTTGGTACAAAAAGATTCATATGGAAGTGTGCTGAAAAACCATGTCCTTGTTCTGCATATGTGTTTTGTATTTTGTGCTCTGCTACCTTTAACATTGCTCCAAATACCTGACTGTCTTACCAGACTGTGGTCTGATTTGCACTTTGATGTTATTCAGTATTATGCCTTCTAGACTGAAATGTTGGCCTCATCGTTTTGTTGACTCTTTGGTGATCTCTGGACTAGGTTTCCTGCCTCCTGTTGTAAGCTACCTGATGATTTCAGGAGGAACTATTGATGAAGTGATAGGTCACCCTTCCAACATGGCCTACATTAGCAAATTAGGAAAGAAAAAAGGTGAGGAACAATTCTTGGCATATCTCCCAAGCCCTTAAAATGTACATACTTTGCTATACCGTTTTATGCATATTCTCAGAAATACCAGCTGTTGGATAAAAGGACAAGAACTGCAACACATTAATACTGAACTCTTTTTTCAGAGCAGCGTTATGGCAAGCCAAGGGCCTCTTCCTTTTTTAAAAAAAAGCTCTTGTGAATGATTTGATCCTCCTGGGACTCACATTGTTTAAATGTTACTCAGAGCCTTACTACAGCAGAAGCCAAACTGCTGGGCAGGCAAATATTGTGTAGGCGTGTAGACTGTGTCTTCCTTTATAGTTGAAAACAGATTGAAAGAGGAAAGGAACATTTCTTCCTGTGGACCCATGTTGCCCCTTGGCAGGAAGCTTTTTGCAGCTGCACCGCTGGCCACCTGTGACAGCAGCCTTCAATAGTCAGATGTCTTGTAATGGAACTCAACTTTGGGGCAAGCCAGGGTGTTCATTTGCAAAGTAAATTGAAACTTTCTAGATTTTTTTTTTAAATATGCCAAGAGGGCTTTTTGCCGCTGACCCTCAGCATATGACCTCTTTTTTTTTCCTTTTACTGCTGGAATTATTTTAAGAGAAAGATTATACATCTCTTTGTAAAAGTCAAAGCCAGCTGTTGAGCCATTACTACAGTTACTGAGTGATGAGTGAAGTAGCACATAGGAAGGTAGGCCACATATATTTTCAGGGAAATAGTAGACTTGCTCATTTTTCTTCTCCATCCAAAATATTGAAAACTTAGCAAGGGAACAGGGGGAAGGATTGGCAGGCACCATAATCTGAAGTCTTGCCAAAGTCAAAAAAGTATACAGGCCCCCAATCCAAATTAGTCTAACAGCTCTACCCAAAGTAAAATAGTGGAATATTCCTACTGAGGAAATTGTCCAAACTTCACGACTCCATTTATTGATCAACAAAGAATTACAACAACTTCATGCCATTGGAGGTTTCTAAGTTCTTCTAAATGCTCATCAGTATGCAAATCCCACTGACACATTATGGGAATGATGTGATAGGAAATAGATTGTGGAGTGGAGACTGTATTAATAATTAACCACATTCTTTGCACTCAAATTCTTGTATTTACACTCAGGTATGGATTAGAAGGCCATGTCTTCCAAGTGGAGCAAAGTAACAGTGTAAAATCGTAAAAAATTATAATAAAGAAGCTAACTTGATAATACAGAATTACCTAGTCAAATAGATTGCCAAAGTCCTCAAGAATCAGTGGGATAGTAGCCAGGCAGTTTTCACATGGCAGTTTGGTAATTTGGGGAGAAAATTTCAAGGCTGACTTGAAAGGCTGAAAAGTCTTTTATGCAGTAATACTTCCAGACAGATGTCTGTCTTCTGGAAAACTATCAAAAAAAGGAAAACCTTATCATCTATCTATCTATCTATCTATCTATCTATCTATCTATCTATTTATCTATCTATCTATCTATCCTCCCCCACTCTCTCTTGCAAATGTAAACCCAAATGACCCGCATCACAATTGGGACAGCAAATCTCAGTATTATAACTACTATACTTTAACTACATTAAAGCAAATTAATTTTAATTTTTAAAAAAATCTATGCCATTTTCTCCTGGATATGTACGTGACCCATTTTACAGAAGTCACTGCCCACTGGGTATTTTTTTCTTTCTCAAGTTGAAATATAACCATCTTTTCTCACTGAATAAGTATTAAATTTGGTGGTGTATGTTAAAATGCTATTAATCAAATATAAACAGCAGAGCTAGATTCCTTCCAGATGAGCAAACATTGTGGTGGGAATCCCAGCAGTAAAGATCTCCCCTGCTAATCTCATTGAGCATTTTTCTTCCTTTGCAGGAACTCATCTTTCTCATCATATATATGTAAAAGTTCATATGTTTCCATAGACTCACTGCCAAAAGAACTGTGAAAGAAGAGAACTTGGAATCTCTCTCTCCCTTTGTCCTGGTCTATATCAAACTGCCTTGCTTTCTTTTTGCTTACTTTAAAAGAGCAGAACTTTACCAAGATCTGCATTTCCCTCTTTTCCTGCCTATTTCAAGAACATTTTTTGTTCAGAGGGGATGAATTTGCTTAGCCAGTGAAGGCTTTGCCATCTCTTGCATAACATAAAAACATGAAATGTTCAGAAGCACTATTGTCTGAAAGGATTCATAGGTTTTGCAAAGTTCTATATCTTTCAGTTCAAATGTAGCCGAGGGTGGGAGAGATACTACTGACCTACTGTATGACATTTAGATCTATGTTTGAATGGAAGATGGTCTTCACTTCAGCACAACTTCATTTTACAACAATCATAACAAGAATGAGAAAGAGATTTGGACTTGTCCATCAGTGGATAGCATCAGTGGTGGGATTCAGCCAGTTCGCACCACTTAGGAAGAATTGGTTGTTAAGTTTCTGAGCAGTTTGGTGAACTGGTTGTTGGAAGAAATCATTAGGGCAGAGAACCGGTTGTTAAATTATTTGAATCCCAACCCTGGATAGCACCTGGTGACTCTTTATGCACAATGATTATCAGTGTCACAGTTGTAAACACTATGGTAAGGTGTCTATTTAAAAAAAAATCCTAAGCAAGGGTTAAGGATGTGAATCACATCACATTCAATCTGACCATTGTTCACATGACCAACTGTATGTGGACAAATAGCACTAGCACTAGCAATAGCACTTAGACTTATGTGCCACTTCACAGTGCTTTACAGCCCTCTCTAAGTGGTTTCAGAATCAGCGTATTGCCCACAACAACCTGGGCCTTCATTTTACAGACCTCAGAAAGATGGAAGGCTGAGTTAACCTTGAGCCAGTTAGGATCAAAAGATTAAACTCCTGTCAATGTGAGCAGAGTTAGCCTGCAATACTGCATTCTATCCACTGTGCCATCACAGCTCTTTAGCATTATTGATTAAAGTATTTAATTTTTTTTTAAACAGATCCATTTTTAACATTTTTCATTTCAGTTGGTTTAGGTATAATAACTGAACACTTGGAAAGAATTATTGTTGATATTGTTATTTGAAGTGTACAAAGTATTTTATAGTTTCACATAAAATACAGCAATTCTTATAAATCTGTACTAGCCTCCATACTGCCAGTGTGGAGACTAGTGCTGGGTTATATTAGCTGGTGTCGGTTTTAATTGAATTATTGGGATTTCTACTTGATATTTTTTAAATTTTAAATTTTGTATTGTATGTTTTTATTGTTGTGAGCCACCCTGAGTCCTTTGGGAGAGAGGGAGGCATATAAATCCCAATATATATAAATAAATAAATAGATAAATAAATAAATAAATAAATTCTATCAGTTTTCAGTTTGAAAATAATTTGCTTTAGATATTTTTTTTAAAAAAAGAGAGTATGGGAGAATGGATAGGGTCATAGGTTTCTAAAGGTGAGGCAAGGGAAGCAAGTAATATATATGTCATGCAAATTATGCAATTTATACTGTATATGATTTGTATCATGGCATCACAATATGATCCAATTTATATTATTCACATGATGACGCACATGTAGATTCTAGCAGACTTCCATAATCACAGGCATCCTACAAGAGGGTTGGGGCACATAAATAACTACTTTCCTATTATCAGACAAATGATATGACTGAAGTACTTGTGTCAGACTAATAATGTTACATAATTGGACCATGACATGATGCATCTTCATCATTTTGGTTATGACATTGTGGCTTGTTATAGATGTCACAGCTGTCTTTCTCTGTTCTATCATCTTCCCAGTAATTCTATAGCCTCCTATACAGCTACTTGGCTTCCTATTCTTTTATTAAATCCCAAGGAAGACCTCATTAGGGAATACTTCCTATTGGGCATTTTTTGCAACAGTACTTTTATGACTTTTAAGAAGACTTGTTTTTGAGAAATTGTTAAACATCAACTTTTTTTCTTTTTCTTTTTTGCCCTTGAGAAATTCAGGGAAGTTGTTCACCCAATATCTTTGTCCACAAATGTGACGGAGAAGTTTCAAAGAGTTTCTGTACCAAATTGCAGCACAAATTATTGCTGTGGGACCAATAGTGTATTCATGACAGAGGTGAGATAAAAGCCATGGATTTCCTTAATAGTTGTAGAGCTATCCTTCTCTTAGTTCTGCAATGTTTTCATTCTCAGCTGTATCTTGGCTAGGTCATCAAACTATTCTATTTTTATTCTCTGTGGCAGAAAATCTTCAAAGGGACACTTGATGTGAGATTGCTCTGCTATAATACATTTGAAAATGATGACATCAGGGGAATTAAATTTTCCCACCATCCGACTTCCTGTCATCCAGTCACATATAAGTCTCTTCCCTTAAAGATGAGAAGAGAGACATTTAAGAAAGGAAAAAGTCTTGTAGATGTGTTAAAAAACAAAACAAAACAAAAACCATGGGTACTTTTTTGCATGTAGGCTAATATATAGAATGATGACCATGCAATGAAACTTGGGTGTGCTATGTATGCTACCTGGAATTATTGTTATATTATTAATCTGAACACCAACTTTTCTTTTCTTTTTAGTTTCAGAACTCTACAGCCACTTTAAACAAACAATATTGTTTTATATTTCCTCTTCATTTTTATTTAGCAACTTGGTTGTAGACTCACAATACTTGTGAGAGCATAAGCAAAAAATTATTTAATGCAGCCAATAGACCAGGAACATCAATAATAGAGTAACTGAAAAGTGAAATCTACATTCTTTTTTCATTAGCATTACATTTCTACCCAGTAAAAATACATTCACTTGTAAATCTGTAATAAAACTGTATATAAAAAATAGGACGGCAGATTTAATAGGCATATTTGCCTATGTCATCGAACTAGCCAGATATGATCTGTTGTACCACAAATATTCTAAGTCTTAACAGAGTACAATTATACTGCATGTTAAGGAATGTCCCTGGACATCCAGTTGAGTCTTTCTCACCTTCTTAGTTGTGGGCAAAAAGCCAGCTATAACCATAAGGGAGGGAAACTGCTGCAGCACCCATATGGTGATGCTGCATGAGATAGCAAAAGGTCTCTCAACAATCCTATTTTCATATTGCTATATTTTATTATGCTAATATCTGTTTTGTTATATATTGTTCATTGTTTTATGGTGTGGGCATTCCAATTCTTGCAGTGCTGGTGGCCTCTGTTCATAATAAAGGAGCTCATTGATTAAGGAACCACATCCCCTTACGTTCCATAGGATTTATTCATGGATGGGAAGTTGTCTTGCAAGGCTACCAAATCACATCCTGGAAAATGGAAAAAGACACTGTAGATCTGTTGCATGTCTTTTGTGGTAGAAAGATGATACATTCAATAAATATTTAAAAAAATACAAGATAAGCAGATATAGGGCTCATCCAGACAGGTCATTTAGCATGTTTTCCTCTAGTCCATGAGATGGCACACAGTATTTTACTTGTCCTCATAACCAATTTCTATTATATTACGTTAACAAAACCATTGAGTGGTAGCGTTCTATTTGCTATTAGGACATGTTAAAATGAAGCAGTTTGGGATTTACCTGCTCAGAGGAAAGATGCGCACCTTATACTTTCCCTAATGTGGGGGAGCTTTTGAGTTGTGGGAGATGACTGTACTGGATTTTAGCCATTTCTCATATTCTGATCTGGAGGATGGTTGGGTTTTCCATTCCTGCTTTATGAAAAGCCCTTGCCCCACCTCCAATGATCACTTGCAAAATCTGATCCATTGAGTAGATGACAGAAAGTCAACTCATGAAGGGAAAAAAATGTCCTAATTGGCAGCCATTTCACACAGCAAGCGCCAATGACTTGCCAAAATTGGCTAATAGGGATTGGAAAGATCCCAGACCCTGCATGTCATCAGCATAGTTGCTTCTGGGAGAAGATAGTTCTGAATTTAGGAAGCCTCAGGTATGGCCAGGAGATGAGAGAAAAGATGAATCAGGAAGATGCAACTTTAAAAAATATTTAGTAACGCATCCTTGAGGTAAAAGTCATGCAGATGTAGCAATAACTTCGTCTTCACATTCCTTCTCTCCTGTCACTAATGGAACAGAAATTTCTTTGTCTCCTACTTGACTAAGAACTAAAAACTTTGTCCATCTTTTCCAAATTATAAAAATCACATTCCAAAAAGAAAGGTTTTAAGTCTAAGTATTGACATATGGGGTGTGTATGTGTGTGTTTGAGTGTGCATGTGTATATTTATAAATATGACATTTAGACAATAGGGTAGAGGATAGACATATCACATACATAAAAGAATAGCAATAAGAACTATTTTTTAAAATAGATACCAACCTACAATCTTGTCCTCAGAGACAAAACAAAACTAAAAGAAGACTGAAAAAGGATACAAAAATAAATCATTAAAACGTATTTTGTTTTCAAAAATATCTCCATGTCCATTTATGAACACCTTGTAACTTATGAAATGTTTGAGATATTCTCTAGACTCTGCAGATTAATAACATTGCTCTTGTTTCTATGGAAAGTGGTTATATAATGTTCAGCTATTTTTGATATCCAACGTATATCTTTTTGCTGCTTCTGGGACATAGATTCCCTCAACTTCTTTCTTCTGAGATCAACAACAGAGAGAGAATCCATATTTGTTCATCATTTTTGTATCTCTTCATATCCAGATATTTGTGAAGTCAGCCAGATATCCTGAAATCCCAGTCTCATAAAATCTCAATAAGAGAATGCATTGAATTAAACCAAAGCCCAAATGGGCACTATTTGGAACAAGCCATTTCTCTGAAATACAGGAGAGGAGGAAATCCTGGAGTCAGTAACCCACAAGTCCATCTTCATATCAAAGTGAGTCTTGAAAACAAGGTGCTTTTGTTTGGCCCAACCCTAGTTTCTGGAGTTGGGGGGGAGGAATTTTTGGCTTTTGAGAGAGATGCTTACTCATTCAATATTGTCCAGGGTAGCTTGTCCTGAATTTCAGTAATATATGGTTTTGCAAATGGTATTAACTGATTTGGACAATCATACATAGCCTATTCATTGGAGTCCATGCTGAAGCAAAACACAAACAGCATTTATGCTTCTCTCGTGTTAAATTAATGGAGATGAGTTTTGTTATAGTTAACAAAACTATATAACTATATTATATATAGTTTTATATATAATGGAGATGAGTTTTGTTATTGAATCATTTCTGGAGTAATTTAGACCAGGGGTCTCCAATTTTAGCAACTTTAAGACTTGTGGACTTCAACTTGCAGAATTCCTCGGCCAGCTTTGCTGGCCGAGGAATTCTGGGAGTTGAAGTCCACAAGTCTTAAAGTTGCCAAGGTTGGAGACCCCTGATCTAGACTGCATTAGGACTTTATGGCTCTGGATTACATTTCAAAGTTGATCGGATAGTTGAACTGAGATGAGCTGAAATGAACTATCTAAACCCCATCACCCCATCCCATCCACACCAAACAAGAAATGGATAAAAAAAATGAACAAATGTATCTTCACTTTATTTTCACCTCTATGACTTCAGCCAACCAAGATTTGGTTTCCCAAGGGCACATTACTAAAACACACTCAATCTTATAACAATTGGCCTTCCAGTAATAGGTAATAAGTAATAGGTTGCTGAAAATGCCATTTTGAAACAACTCTGCAAAGCATCTGGATATATTATTTAACCCAATAGGAATATCTTCTGAACATGCAAAAAGCCCTTTTTATCAACTGAGGTAGCCAACCAAATCAGATCCTTTGTGGAAGGATATTGCTTCAGGTGCATGAAATGCCTGCATGAAGCAGATTAAGCCCAATCTACACAGCCCAATTAATCAAATAATTCAATTCAGATATATAGATAGCACTTTGGTTGAAACCACTCTACTTTTCCTGGAGAATCTGTTCGTTTAATAACTCATCAATCATCATTCCTTGTCTTTTCATGAAAGGAAAAGATGAGTGCTATTGTTTTTATTATTACAGAAGTCAAACTTAAAATATTGCTTAAAAGTGATGAATATTTAAAGACAACAGTGATTTTCTGTTGTTTCTCTAATAACAATGATGAAGTATTCAGCATTGCACGAAAGTACAATAGTCTGTGTATAAATTGAGACTGAAGATGAGGTGGAAGCAGAGATCTAAGCTATTGTCATGTAGTGAAGAAAATATAGAGACACCCAGTTAAAGTTCACCCTCAGCCAATGAAATTCACTGGCTGATTTTGAGCCAGTTCATCACACAATCTTCTCATGACATTGCTATTTTGGGGGGTAGAATAGAACCACTGCCTTGAAATTCTGATTTCTGATGTATATTTTAATAGATAAGCATTGCTTTCTCTAACTTTCTGGAATGATATATGAAATAACAGGGATATGATTGTTAATATACTTATATGCTTAAATTATCATCCTCTAGTCTCAGAAGATGCCTCAGGATTATCAACACCGTGTTTATCTGTAAGAAAATAAAGTTCTGCTGAGGTCCTTTGGATCAAAATGGAGTGCTTGTACTACTGTGACAGATAATGCAGCACAAAATAGGACAGGTATCTGGATTAGCTAGGATTCTAGGCCTCTTCATTTCTTTCATCCTTTCTTGAACTTTGACAAAAACTAGGCTCAGTCAGAGTAAATTACCATGTTTGAGACAAATGGAATGGGGAAAGTACATATAGGAAAGGATGGTACTATGGATCCACCAATCATATTTTTGGAAGTTATGCTCTTGTAACAAAATTGTGGACTATACTATTATAACAATATGCAAAGCAATTAAAGTTAGGGTGAGTTCGACTTTCTAAAAGTTAATGGGTATCATCAGAAAATACAGAGGATATAATCTGATTAATTTACTATTCTCTTTATACAGTAATCTTGAAAAATCTATCTCTGTGCGAAGAGCCATTGAAGATTTATTAAACTTTTACATAGCACTAGAATTCCTAAGATTCTTTGGAAGAAACCAGGGAAGGAAAGGAAGAAAGGAAGGAAGAATGGAATGAATAGATAGATATTATCGTCTCATGAAAGTGTATTTTATTCTGATTATATGGCAGATATATGTTTCTTTCTCTACTGCTTTTGAGGAAAGTAAAACTATATGGTAGAGTAAAAATATGAGTTTAACTATATTTGTTATACAGTTATGAAGTCTGCTTACATATCTGTTAGTAAATGAAAAAAATTAATTTTTCTAAATGACCTACAATGTTGTGTGATATTTCTCCCTGTGTGAAATTTTTATTTTGTTGCTTACTGCTTTCTTTTAGCTGAAAAGTGCCTGATGAAAGCATTGGTGTTTTTTTTTCTAATCCAAAGGAATGGATGAGGAAATTGTGTGAACAAAAACAAAATAAGTTTTCACTTCAGTTCTTTAAGGCATGAACTGTATATGAATTGAAGATGGAATCTAACTTCACCAGAGATGAGGAAAATGCATATTTATGGTGATAAAGAACAGGGCAGTAGATTACTTTGGCTGGACTACTTGTAGCAAGATAAGAGAGTTCAGAATATTGGGGATTTGGTTATCTGTGCTTTCCTTTGCAATCACCCTTGAAACCTGCAAGGAGCAATGCTGAGAAGATAAGGCTGCCTAAGCTTAATATCTTTGAATGATGTGGGGGGAAAATTACTCCAAATGAAATGAAAGTTAGTAAAGTGCTGGGGAAAAACATTATACATATATTTAAGATAACATTGTTGGCAATGTAAATGATGAAACATGAGAGTGAAATATATATTTATTATTTATTCAACCAATGTATATGGCTACCCATTTTGCTGAATGTGTACAATTACAATTACAGCCATGTCACTGCTGTTAAAAAAACTTCAAATAAAAATGTTTATCTAAAGCTTAATAGTCATACCTAGAATTAAGTTTGGTAGTTTTCTACTGCAATTGTGAATAAACTATTGCTATGATGTTGAAGAAAGCAATTATCTTAACAAGTTGAATCCAATCACCTACTGAATGAGAGAATCACTAAAATCAGTATATCATATACCAGCCTATGAGCATTTTTTCAACTTTCGTTGGCTGATAGATTATAGGTGATCCATTCCTAGTATCTTAAAAGCTCAATGATCAGAATGTTCTGCCTAAATCACCAGTTTAAATCAACTGTATTAGCATTCCATTTCATTGTGTGATAGTGGGTTTTGACCAATAAGCCCTAAAGTACCTATTTTGACCAATAAGTCCTAAAACACCTCCTCAATGACTGAAAGTTCAGGTTACCATAAGATGAGCCTCTTTCTTGAGTAAGATTTTATTCAGAATTAGTACATTATTTGCAAAGTAACTATTGGAAGTTGAGGTTTATCTATGGTTCCAAGAGTTCAGGTTTCATGATTCTTGAATTCCTAGCAATCAAAAACTAGAAGAATTTACTCTATATGTCATTATATTAGATTTTGTGCAATTTCCCAGGCCGTTTTTGTACAATTGGCATTAATCTCTTGGTTTTTAGATTTATTTGATAGCTGTCTTACGAAACTCCGGGTTTTTGTTTGTTTATAGGTGACTACCAAACTTGGCAAAGACTGATTATTTTAAAGCAACTAACAATGAATGCAAACCAATAACACCTAAAGCTGTACATAATTCAGATCATTCTAATATCAATCTGTTATGTAAATTTAAAATAAGCAATTCCTAACATTTAAATAAATATTCTACAATATTTATCACATACCTACAGTTAGAACTTTGTTACTTATTATGAGATAAGTGTATGGTTTTACTAGCAATGATAATGATGGCAGTAAAATTTTTACTTATTTTAATCACATTTATGTAGCTGCCCATCTCATGAGAAGAGACTCTTGGCAGTGTACAATAGTCAATAGAATAGAATAGAATACTTTATTGGCCAAGTGTGATTGGACACACAAGGAATTTGTCTTGGTGTAAATACTCTCAGTATACATAAAAGAAAAGATACATTCATTAAGAATCAAGAATCATAAGGTACAACACTTAATGATAGTCATAGGGTACAATCAGCAATCAAATCATACTAGAAAACAGTCAATATAAATCGTAAGGATACAAGTGACAAAGTTACAGTTCTACAATCACACGTGGGAGAGGATGGGTGATAAGGAGTGATGAGAAGTTTAATAGTAATAGTAGTGCAGACTTTGCAATAGTTGAACAGTGTTGAGGGAATTATTTGTTTAGCAGAGTGATGGCTTTCAGGAAAAAACTGTTCTTGTGTCTAGTTGTTCTGGTGTGCAATGCTCTATAGCGTCATTTTGAGGGAAGGAGTTGAAACAGTTTATGTCCGGGATGTGAGAGGTCTGTAAATATTTTCACAGCCCTCTTTTTGACTCATGCAGTATACAGGTCCTTGATTGAAGGCAAGTGGTTAGTAATTGTTTTTTCTGTAGTTCTAATTATCCTCTGAAGTCTGTGTCTGTCTTGTTGGGTTGCAGAACCAAACAAGACAGTTATAGAGGTGCAGATAACAGACTCAATAATTCTTCTGTAGAACTGTATCAGCAGCTCCTTGGGCAGTTTGAGCTTTCTGAGTTGGCGCAGAAAGAACATTCTTTGTTGTACCTTTTTGATGACGTTTTTGACATTAAGTGTCTATTTTAGGTCATGTGATATAGTGGAACCTAGAAATGTGAAGGTCTCTACTGTTGATACTATATTGTCTAATATAAAAAGAATACATACAGAAAATAGACATTTAAAACTAGAAAAATTAGCATTAAAAGTTAATTAAAACTAAAAATTTACACAGACTCCAAGCAAATAAGGAGAGTGAGTACAACACCTCAGTAATGGAGCCATCTAATAAATCTCCAGTTCCAAGGGACCCCCCACCCCAGGTCTTGAGGAATATCTGGAATATCAAAAGTTTATTTGCAAATAAGGACATTCCTAAGTCTTGATGATTGGTACTGTAATTTAAGGTGTAACATGAAAACCAGGCCAGTACTTCTTGATGTCAAGGGGGTAAGGTGGTCAAAAAATAAAAAAATCACCTTCCAGAGGCACCATAACAGAGATGGTATTCAGCAGGTTCTGACCAGTTCTGAAGAACTGGTACCAAAATTTTGAGTAGTTTGGAGAACCAGTAAATACCACCTCTTACTGGCCCTGCCCCATCTATTCTCTGCCTCCTGAGTCCCAGCTGATCGGCTGGATCTTCTTTTGTTGCCTAGCACAGGAGAACAGAGCTAGAAAGCAGATTAGTTGGGTGGGGAGGGAATGGGATTTTGCAGTAACCTTCCCCCAGGAGTGGCGAGGGAATGGAGATTTTACAGTATCCTTCCCCTGCCACACCCACCAAGACATGCCCATGAAGCCACACCCATAGAACTGATAATAAAATTTTTTGAATCCCACCACTGCCCCATAAGGCACATTGGCTCAAACCCTGCACATATTTATGAGATCTTTGGTATCATTTAAAAAAAAGTAGAAATATTTTTAAACAAGTACTGAGAGGTTTTTTCCAGCTCCAGCTGTGAGAGCCTTTTAAGAATTATCTTCTTTTTGTGCTCTATGGAAAAATAGAAACTTCATTTAAAATTTTATTCACAGTATAGAAGATAATTTTCATTGGAACCATAGCTAAAGAAGACTCTGTGTTAAGTTTGCATGGAGAGGCAGACACGGAGTGCTTCAGCTCTTAAGTTTATTGTGACTTCAACTCAGAACGGACCCGACTGGCTTTGCTGCAGCTGCTACTTATAGCCGGCAGCCGCAGCTGACAGCCAATCAGAGTGCAGGGTTTTCCCGCACTTTTTAAACCAATCATCTCCAACACTTTACAAGAACAATTCAAACTAAACCAATGATTTCAAACACTGCATACATAACATCCCTCCCCACTAGGTTTAGTCTATACTCAAAACCTCATCTATCTATTGTATTCTTTTAAATAGGTGGGGCTCTTACGTGTACATTGAGACCTACGTGGTTCAGGTGTTTTAAGGTTCTCACCTTGTGAGGAAGGAAATGTGTCTGTTGACATTTCCTTACTTGGACTTCTAGTAATGGGAGAACCTGTTTGGTTACTACAACCTGGTCTCTCCTCCCAATCCATCTCCAACCCAATGTCAGCACCTAAGTCAGGTAGTGATGTGCAATCTTCCATTTGTGAAAATGGTTGTTGGCACTATGACAGGTTTTAGAATGGTTCCTGTTGTGTTAGCTCGTTACACATGGGGTTGATTCTTGCTTGCTGATTACCCTCATAATCCTCCCCTTCCCCCCTAGAAGAGGCAGTAGGTATGGGGACCAGAGAGGAGCAAGGGCGATGCTCCTGAGGTAATCTGGATCTTAACTGATCAATGTGCCTGCTCCAGAGGACACCATCCTCCGCTTGTACCCTGTAAGACCTGGGGCCTGTGATTTGGGTTATCTCAGCAGGAATCCATAATGGTTCACCCATAAGGTTCTTAGCATAAACAGAATCACCCACAGTGAATGTGTGAATTTTGCTAGTGGAATCTAGTGGTGCGTTGGGTGCATAAGTGGGATGAAGGCGGTCAAGGGGAGATCTGAGTTTCCTACCCATCAACAACTTGGCTGGGGTTAAGTTAGTTGAGGGGTTGGGAGTGATATGCTGGACACTGAGTAGTTTTTCAACTTTCTCAGTGATGTCCCCTGGACCCAATTGCTGAAGTTTTTCCTTGGTAAATCGTACCATGTTCAGCCCGGCCGTTAGCGAAGGATGCCCAGGGGCTGTCAGGGCATGTCTGATACCCTGCTGTGCTAGATATGATTCAAAAGGTTGGATGTAAATTGAGGACCATTGTCAGAAACAAGGACATCAGGTAACCCATGAGTTACAAAAGCTTCTTAAGCTGTTTGATGACAGCTTCAGCTGTGGTGGATGCCATAGGGATAACCTCTAGCCATTTGGAATATGCATCTACTATAATAAGGAAAGTGTGCCCTCTGGTAGGGCCAGCAAAATCAATGTGAATCCTGGACCATGGGCCCCTAGGACATTCCCATTCCTGTTTGGGGGTGAGAGGTGGGGCAGGCCTGACTACCTGACAGTTGGGACAAGATGCAACCCAGTTTTCAACCATTTTGTCAATACCTGGCCACCATACATAACTCCTGGCCAATCCCTTCATTCTGACAATTCCCGGATGACCCTCATGTAACATTTCCAAAACCTCTTTTGTAGTTTTGCAGGAATAACCACCCTGTTACCCCACAAAATACATCCTCTTAATACAGATAATTCAGTTTGCCTGGATTTAAAAGGTTGGGCAAGTTGAGGTAGATCTTGAAGTGGCCAACCTTTCTTAATCCAGCCTATAACAGGAGCCAATAAAGTGTCTTTGGCAGTCTCTCTGGCAATTTCAGCAGCATGTACTGGAAGCTTGGCAACAGTTTCTAGAAAAAAGGTGTAAGTCTCAGGAGCAGGGTCCTCAGTGTGTGAAGGAAGTGGGCAGCGACTCAAAGCATCTGCGTGCCCAATGTCTTTTCCAGGTCTGTGGATGAGTTTGTATGAATAAGCAGCAAGAAATTCAGTCCATCTCAGCATTCTTGGTGACAGGATCGTGGGCTGGTTTGTCCCCTGCCACAATGCCTAAAAGAGGTTTGTGATCTGTGACAATGGTAAATGTTCTCCCATATACATATTCATGGAATTTCTTGACAGCTGCCACAATTGCCAAAGCTTCCTTGTCCAGTTGGCTGTAGTTTCTCTCTGCTTTAGTCAAAGTGCGAGAGTAAAATGCAATAGGGCTTCCCTGCCACTGGGAAGCATGTGGCTCAACACCCCCCCACTCCAAAAGGGGATGCATCACAAGTCAGTACAACAGGTAAATTCTCAGAGAACTGTATCAGTACAGAATCAGAAGTGATTTGTCTCTTAATATTGTTAAATGCAGCTTGTTCTTTTCTGCCCCAGACCCATGCAGATTTTTGTCCAGTAATCTATGTAGGGGTTCTGCAGTGGTTGCTTTCTGAGGTAGAAACATATGATAGAAGTTAATGAGTCCCAGAAATGCTTGCAAGTCTGTTTTGCATTTTGGCCTGGGGGCTTCTTTGATTGCCTGAACTTTGGCTTCTGTGGGGTGGATGCCATGTTTATCAATCATGTAACCCAAGAATTCCACTTTGTCAGTTCTAAGTGTGCATTTTTCTTCTTTGACTTTTAACCCGCTTTTTGAATCTGGTTAGGACTTCTCTGAGTCTCTCGTGTAACTGAGTGTCATTTTCAGCAGAGATTAAAATCATCAAAATAGGGCACCACCCTGGCAACCCTTGTAGCATCCTTTCCATAAGGCTTTGGAAGATGTCTGGTGCCACGCTTACTCCAAATTGCAACCTTTTGCATTTGAAAGCACCTCTATGGGTTACAATGGTTTGGGCCTCTGCAGTGGCATCATCAACTGTTGATATGCCTGGGCCAGATCCAATTTGGCGAAAACTGTGCCCCCGCCAAGAGAATGTAATAAATGATGCACTACTGGAACTGGATATGCGCTCTGTTGTAGCGCATGGTTCAATGTCCCCTTGTAATCTCCACAGATTCTCACAGACCCATCAGCCTTGACTGGTGTGACTATGGGTGTCTCCCACCTGGAGTGGTCAGTGGGCTCTAAAACCCCTTGAGCTATTAGTTTATCTAATTGTGCATCAATTTTTTCCTTTAAGGCAAATGGAACCCTTCTGGGTTTTAAATGGATTGGTTGTACCTTGGGATCTAGGTTAAAGGTGATAGGGGTCCCCAAGTACTTGCCTAATCCGTCGCTGAAGACCTCTGGAAATTCAGACTTCAAGGCCTCTTCCCACTCATTGTTGCTCATGTGACTGATGCCAGTGACCTTGATGCCCAGCAGGTTGAACCATTCAAGTCCCAGCAGACTTGGGCGATCCTTGTCTACAATGGTCAGGGGTAGACGCTTGGTGTGGCCCTTGAACTTCACGTTGAATTCTCTTGTTCCAACTACTGGAATCTTGTTCCCTTGGTAGTCTTTAAGAGTCAATGCTTGCTTCTTGAAGTGATGTTTGGAAGTAGTCTGTGAATAGTGTCCCATGACACCATAGATAGGTATGAGCCTGAGTCCACTTCCATTTGGCAAGGCCTTCCCTTAATAAGTACCTTGAAATGCACTTTTCTGTTTTTTAGAGGAGAAGAATGACCAATAGTTACTGTTTGATGAGTTTCATTCTTCCCATTTGCTTCCGTGCTGCACCTCATTTTCTCACTGAGGTTGTTTGGCTTGAATTCTTTGTCTTTGGTTGCAGCAAACTTCCTTCTGCTTGGTGGAGTTCTGGATGATTTGCAGACTCTTGCTAGGTGTCCTCTTTTTTCACAACCGAGGCAAATGGTGTCTAGAAACTTGCATTCAGTGCGGGGGTGGCTTCCCCACAACCTCTGCAGTAGAAATCTTGCCTCTTTCTTCCCAGGTCTTTCTTTTTCCGCTCCATTCTGTGTCTGTAAATTCCTTCCTCCACCTCACTGCAATCCGACTCAGAATCTCGTTCCTCACAATGATTCGTAGTGGACTTTTCCCCATCAGAATGGCTCGTGGCCCTGTTCATCTTCCTCATGGCTGCTGCTGAGGACTTGGTAGCTTCTGCTGAAGAGGCTTCTTCTATGGCTTCTTTCAGTGTGATCTTAGGTTTCATTAATAACTTGCTCTGCAACACCTTGTCTTTAAGGCCCAGGACAAAACGATCGCGCAAGGCCTCCTCTAAACTGTTGAATTCGCATGCACCCCCAATGTCTCTTAAACTTGCCACGAAATTGTTTATGCTTTCGTTTTCCGCCTGATCACGATGGTAAAACTCGTGTCTCTTAATGAGGCACGATACTTATGGCGCGTAATGGGCTCTTAACAGCCTTTCCAGGTCAGGCCAAGCCATTACCTTCACGTCTGCTGCTCCCGCGAGTGCCTTCACCATCTTGAAAACCGCCAGACCGCAGTAAGTAAGAAACACTGCCCTCTTCCGCTGCTCAGAAATGGCGGCCAGATCGCTTCCTTCCAGGAACATCTGAAAGCGATCTGCATACAACTCCCAGTCTTCTGCCGTCGGATCGAACGGGGCTGCGGGGGGTGTTCAGCACAGCCATCTCACTCTTCTTCTGTTCTGCGTTGCCTTCTGTTCAGGGGAATCCCACCTTCGTCGCCAGTGTTAAGTTTGCATAGAGAGGCAGCCATGGAGTGCTTCAGCTCTTAAGTTTATTGTGACTTTCAGCTCAGAATGGACCCGACTGGCTTTGCTGCAGCTGCTACTTATAGCCGGCAGCCGCAGCTGACAGCCAATCAGAGTGCAGGGTTTTCCTGCACTTTTTAAACCAATCATCTCCAACACTTTACAAGAACAATTCAAACTAAACCAATGATTTCAAACACTGCATACATAACACTCTGTATGGTAAATACTCCCCTCCCCTCATCCATAGGTTGAAATATGAGCAGTATTTCAACAGGTTTTTTATATTCCCTATTCAGTACCAGTGTGTATATTAGTTGTAACTAGTAGTGAAAACTCATCTTTTCTGTTCTGCATACCACTTGCTAACCCATTAGATAAAACCTGAATGTGTGCATTTTTCCTCAAATTGCCTTGTTACAGAACTGTATAGATAATATTTATGACAGTGGTGATGATGTAGGTTGGCAAAATTAATATCCAAAATAGATACGTGTGAGCCTTGGTTTTTTTCACAAACATATTAATATGTCTTCCATTTAAATTGTATTTAAGCACAAGAATAAAGTATTAATAGATACTGAAGTTTTCAGTTTCATAAGGTAGAAGATTAAAAAAAAAAAGCTCAGTCAAGACTGGGCATGCTCAGTTGCTACATAACCTAAGTAGATAGTGTTATGTATGTAGGTTTGAATGTCATTGGTTTAGTTTGAATTGTTCTTGCAAAATGTCAAATAGGATTGGTTTAAAAAGTGCGGGAAAACCCTGCACTCTGATTGGCTGGCAACTACGGCTGCTGGCTATAAGTAGCAGCCGTAGCCCAGCCAAGTTGGGTCCATTCGAGCTGTAGTCACTAAGTAAACTCTTCACTGAAGCTCTTCGCGTCTGACTCTTCATGCAAACATAACACTAGCGACAAGGGTGGGATTCCCCTGAAGAGAAGACGACACGGAAGACAATCAGAAGAGCGAGATGGCTGCACTGAGCACCCCCCCCAGCCCCATTCGATCCGGCGGCAGAAGACTGGGAATCGTATGTGGATCGCTTCCAAATGTATTTGGAAGGAAACGACCTCGCCGACATCTCTGAGAAGCGGAAGAGGGCGGTCTTCCTTACGCACTGCGGTCCGGCAGTCTTCAAGATGGCGAAGGCATTGGCGGGAGCTGCAGACGTGAAGGTAATGGAATGGCCTGATTTAGAAAAGCTTTTAAGAGCCCATTACGCCCCACAAATATCGTGCCTCATTAAGAGACACGAGTTTTACCATCGGGATCAAGGGGAAAGCGAAAACGTTAACAACTTCGTGACAAGCTTAAGAGACATTGGGGGGTGCATGAGAGTTTAACAGCTGGGAGGAGGCCATGCACGATCGGTTTGTTCTAGGCCTCAAAGACAAGGTGCTTCAGAGCAAATTATTATTAAAACCTAAGATCACGTTGAAGGAAGCCATAGAAGAGGCCTCCTCAGCAGAAGCCACTAAGTCCTCAGCAGCAGCCATGAAGAAAATTAACAAGGCCTCAAGCCATCCTGATGTGGAAAAATCCACAACAACTCATTGTGAGCAGATAGATTCTGAATCAGACTGTAGTAAGGTGGAGGAAGGAATTTATAGACTCAGAATGGACAAGAAAAAGAAAGACCTGGGAAGAAAAAGGCAAGACTTTTACTGCAGAGGTTGTGGGGGGGGGCACCCCCGCACTGAATGCAACTTTCTTGATACCATCTGCCTCCGTTGTGAAAAAAGAGGTCACCTAGCAAGAGTCTGCAAATCATCCAGAACTCCACCACACAGAAGAAAGTTTCCTGACAAAGATTTCAAGCCCAACAACTTCAGTGAGAAAATGGGGCGCAACTCAGAAGCAAATGAGAAGAATGAAACTCATCAAACAGTCACCATTGGTCATTCTTCACCCTTGAGAAACAGAAAAGTACATGTGAAGGTACTCATTGAAGGAAAACCTTGCCAAATGGAAGTGGACTCAGGCTCCTATTTATCTATGGTGTCATGGGACACTATTCACAGGCTACTTCCCAACATTCAGAAGAAACACTTCCAGAAGCAAGCACTGACTCTTAAAGACTACCAAGGGAACAAGATTCCAGTAGTTGGAACAAGAGAATTCAATGTGAAGTTTAAAGGCCACACCAAACGTTTGCCCCTGACCATCGTGGACAAGGATCGCCCAAGCTTGCTGGGACTTGAGTGGTTCAATCCACTAGGCATCAAGGTGACTGGCATCAATCACATGAGCAACTCTGAATGGGAGGAGGCCTTGAAGTCTGAGTTTCCACAAGTCTTCAGCGAAGGATTGGGCAAGTATATGGGGACCCCTATCACTTTCAACCTAGATCCCAGGGTGCCCCAATTCGTTTAAAGCCCAGAAGGGTCCCATTTGCTTTAAAGGAAAAAATTGATGCACAATTAGACAAATAAATAGCTCAAGGGGTTTTAGAGCCCACTGACCACTCCAGGTGGGAGACACCCATAGTCACACCAGTCAAGACTGATGAGTCAGTAAGAATCTGTGGAGACTATAAGGGGACACTGAACCATGTGCTGCAGCAGAGCGCATACCCAGTTCCAGTGGTGCATCATCTGTTACATTCACTTGGCAGAGGTACAGTCTTTGCCAAATTGGATCTGGCCCAGGCATATCAACAACTAACAGTTGATGATGCCACTGCAGAGGCCCAAACCATTGTGACTCATAGAGGTGCCTTCAAATGTAAAAGGTTACAATTTGGAGTAAGCGTGGCACCAGGCATCTTTCAAAGCCTTATGGAAAGAATGCTCCAAGGACTGCCAGGGGTAGTGCCTTACTTTGATGATGTGTAAATCTCTGCTGAAAATGACACTCAGTTACAAGAAAGACTCAGAGAAGTCCTCACCAGATTCAGGAAAGCAGGGTTAAAAGTCAAGGTAGAAAAATGCACTCTTAAAACTGAAAAGGTTGAGTTCCTGGGCTACATGATTGACAAGTATGGCATCCACCCTACAGATGCCAAGGTTCAAGGAATCAAAGAAGCCCCTAGACCTAAATGCAAAACAGATTTGCAAGCCTTCCTTGGACTCATTAACTTTTATCACATGTTCCTACCTCAGAAGGCAACCATTGCTGAACCATTGCACCGTTGCACTCCAGGTGAGATTCAAGGTTTTAGTTTTAACATACAAAGTCCTGCATGACATGGGTCCTCAATATTTAAGGGAGCATCTTCTGCCGATATCAAATGCCGGCCTCCCTGTGCGAGCACATAGGCAAGGACTCCTCGGGGTCCCATCGGCGGGCCAATGCCGGTTGGCGGTCCCCCGGCAGCGAGCCTATTCTGTTGCGGCCCCCGACCTCTGGAATCAACTACCCTTGGGGCTCCGCCTGGCCCACGACCTCCACACCTTCCGCCATGATTTAAAGACCTGGTTATTTGACCAACCCTGGCTGTGACCCCTTCCTGGGGGGGGGGATAAGGTTTTTTTAATGTTAATTGTGTAATCTGTTTTAGTATTTGGGCTTGTAAACTAATTAATTGTTTTTTAAGTATTTATTGTCTGTTTTTTAGTTGTGAGCCACCCCGAGTCTTCGGAGATGGGGCGGCATACAAGTTCAAATAATAAATAAATAAAATAAATAAGATTACTTGATAAAAAGTCTGTTTTGGTCTGGGGGAGGAGGGAACAATGAGCATTTAACAGTATTAAAAGATTAATCATGTCTGATGCTGTACTGATACAGTTCTCTGAGAATTTGCCTGTTGTATTGACTTGTGATGCATCCCCTTTTTGGAGTGGGGGGGCGGTTTGAGCCACAGGCTTCCCAGTGGGAGAGAAGCCCCTATTGCATTTTACTCTCGCACTTTGACCAAAGCAGAGAGGAATTACAGCCAATTGGACAAGGAAGCATTGGCATTTGTTGCAGCTGTTAAGAAATGTCATGAATATCTGTATGGGAGAACATTTACCATTGTTACAGATCACAAACCTTTGTTAGGCATTGTGGCAGGAGACAAACCTACACCTACTATCCTGTCACCAAGAATGCTGAGGTGGACTGAATTTCTTGCTGCTTATTCAAACAAACTTATCCACAAGCCTGGCAAGGACATTGGACATGCTGATGCACTGAGTCATTGCCCACTTCCTTGCCAGAAGGAGGACTTTGAACCTGAAACACACACCTTTTTCCTAGAAACTGTTGCCAAGCTTCCAGTGCATGCTGCTGAAATTGCCAGAGAGACTGCCAAAGACACTTTATTGGCTCCTGTTATAGGCTGGATTAGGAAAGGTTGGCCTCTTCAAGATCTACCTCACCTGGCTCAACCTTTTAAGTCCAGGCAAACTGAATTATCTATATTAAGAGGATGCATTTTGTGTGGTAACAGGGTGGTTATTCCTGCAAAACTGCAAAAAGAGGTTTTGGAAATGTTACATGAGGGTCATCCTGGTATTGTAAGGATGAAGGGATTGGCCAGGAGTTATGTATGGTGGCCAGGTATTGATAAATGGGTTGAAAACTGGGTTGCATCTTGTCCCAACTGTCAGGTAGTCAGGCCTGCCCCACCTCTCGCCCCCCCCCCCACAGGAATGGGAATGTCCTAGGGGCCCATGGTCCAGGATTCACATTGATTTTGCTGGCCCTACCAGAGGGCACACCTTTCTTATTATAGTAGATGCATATTCCAAATGGCTAGAGGTAATCCCTATGGCATCCACCACAACTGATGCTGTCATCAAGCAGCTCAAAAAAATTTTTGTAACCCATGGGTTACCTGATGTCCTTGTCTCTGATAATGGCCCTCCATTTACATCCAACCCTTTTGAATCCTATTTAGCACAACAGGGTATCAGACATGCCCTCACTGCCCCTGGGCACCCTTCGGCTAACGGCCAGGCTGAACGCCTGGTACGTTTTACCAAGGAGAAGCTTCAGCAACTAGGTCCTGGGGACATCACTGAGAAAGTTGAAAAACTTCTTAGTGTTCAGCACATCACTCCTAACCCATCTAATAACTTATCCCCAGCAGAGTTGTTGATGGGTAGGAAACTTAGGTCTTCATCCCACTTACGCACCCAATGCACCACTAGATTCCACTTCCAAAGTTCGCACATTCAGTGTGGGTGATTCTGTTTATGCTAAGAACCTTATGGGTGAACCTTTGTGGATTCCTGCTGAGATAACTCAAATCACAGGCCCTCGTTCTTACAGGGTGCAAACAGAGGATGGACTCCTCTGGAGCAGGCACATTGATCAACTTAGATCCAGGTTCTCTCAGGAACATAGCCCTTGTCTCTCTCTAGTTCCCTCACCTGATGTCAATTCTAGGGGGGAAGGGGAGGAACAGGAGGAAAATCAGCAAGCAAGAATCAACCCCATGTGTAACAAGCCATTATGACAGGAACCATTCCAAAACCTGTCACAATGCCAAAATCCATCCTTAGAAGTGGAAGATTGTACATCATTATCTGACTTGGGTGCTGACATTGGGCTGGAGGTGGGTTGGGATGAGAGACCAGATTGTAACAATCAAACAGGGTTTTCTGTCACAGGAAGTCCCAGTGGGGAAATGTCAGCAGACACATTTTCTCTCTCTCTGGGTGAGAATGTTAAAACTTCTGAACCACGAAGGTCTCAACGTACACGCAAGAGCCCCACCTATTTAAAAGAATACATTAGATAGGTTGGGGTTTGGTATGGACTGAACCTAGTGGGGAGGGGTGTTATGTATGTAGGTTTGAATGTCATTGGTTTAGTTTGAATTGTTCTTGTAAAATGTCAAATAGGATTGGTTTAAAAAGTGTGGGAAAACCCTGCACTCTGATTGGCTGGCAACTACGGCTGCTGGCTATAAGTAGCAGCCGTAGCCCAGCCAAGTTGGGTCCATTCAAGCTGTAGTCACTAAATAAACTCTTAACTGAAGCTCTTCGCGTCTGACTCTTCATGCAAACATAACAGATAGGAATATGGAATGGAAAGGCATACCTTGAACTGGAATAATCAACAGTGTTGCATGTTATTGCTTCACTTGTTTGCCCTAATCTTGAGTGCAAAGCAAGATTTATAGACTGCCAGTGAGATAATCAGTTCTTTAGAGTAGAACAAAAAATGGAAAGTGCTAACATTTGATGGCTTCTGTCTGTTTTCTTACTTTTTAAGTTAATAGAAATCATCAAGAAGACTACACATGGCTTTTCCACAAGTTCCCCCAGGCATGATGGTTACTAGAAGCCAAATTAACATTTATTTACTGATAAAGCTGACAATTGACTTCAATCAAAATAGTGTGAAACTGGCAGGGAAATACAAGAAGAATTTTGCAAAGCCTTGGGCTCCGAAACAAACATAAATATATTTTCAAAACTTTTGAAAGATGAACTTCGTGGATGTTCACAGCCTAGAAATATAGACCCATCAGATAGCAAGTATCATGAACAGACAGCAAATCATTAGCTATTTAATTCATCTTTATTTTAGTTCTCCTATTCAAGAGGGAGAGAGGCAGAGGTGGTATTCATCAGGTTCTGACCAGTTCTGGAGAACGAGTAGCAGAAATTTTGAGTAGTTCAGAGAACCGTTGGTAACCTTCCTTCAGGAGATTTTGCAATATCCTTCCCCTGGAGTGGGATGGGAATGGAGATTTTAGAGTATCCTTCCCCTGCCACACCCACCAAGCCATGCCATGCCCACCAATCCTTGCCCACAGAACCAGTAGTAAAAAATTTGAAATCCCACCACTGGAAAGAGGCACTTGTACATTTCATGCAGCAAAAGAATTAAGCAGAGCTTGAGTATTATATGGACTTAATAGTTAAGGTATCTTAGAAAGCATTTATTTAAAATTTTTCTTAGAAAGCAAGAATCCTTCATAGCATCTTCAACTTAAGAGAACCTATAATACCAGTATGAAATGTTGTAAGGCCTAGGTCTTTTTCTTCTTCTAAATTTCATACAACAGTCATGCTAATGAAAACTATATATTGTAAATGAATATGAATTCCATCTGTTGGAGAAGGTAATGAGGTGAGGTAAATGTTTATGCACATATATATTGGTGTGGAAAGGAACTAGAATGCCTTGAGCTACTTGGATTTGCAAAGAGATTTGGGATACTGTGATTTCTCGACTTGGAGTAGAGATCAGCTATCCACTAATTACAGAAAAAATATTTCAGAGTTACCTCAGAAAATCCACCCACACAGTCAAGAAAAATACATACAAGGTGGTCTGACTTTACATAATCATTAGAGGATTGTAGACTATTGATAGTTTATTTTGACTTGCTCATTTTTTTGAAGACGTGGTTACAAGATTCCCTACCATAACACACCATATTCCTTCAAATTACTATTGGTGGTTACCTTAGCTGCAGCATCCCATCATCTAAAAGGAAATGTACATGATCTAGGCTTGCTTTATATGCTGCAATTTAAAGTTCTTTAACATGTGGGGGAGAGTCAATGAGGTGTAGTGATTAATGCATCAGGCTAGAGGACAGGAAGGCCTGGAGGAACGTTGTCCATGGAGTCGCGATGGGTCAGACATGACTTCGCAATGAAGAAGGAGAAGGAGAAGGAGAGGAGGAGGAGGAGGAGAAGGAGAAGGAGAAGGAGAAGGAGAAGGAGAAGGAGAAGGAGAAGGAGAAGGAGAAGGAGAAGGAGAAGGAGAAGGAGAAGGAGAAGGAGAAGGAGAAAAAGAAACAACAACAACAACAACAACTGGGTGATTGTAAGTCTAATTTTGCCCTAGGCATGAAATCAGCTGGGTGATCTTGGGGCAGTCATTCTCTCTCTGGCCTAGGAAGGAGGCAAGAACAAATTACATCTGAATTTTTTCCCCAAGAAAGCTGTAGGGACTAGCCCAGGCAGTTGCCAGGACTCAAGATTGATTTGAAGAAAATCCCCCCAAAAAAGTATATGTACCAGTCCAATTTTGCACTGAGAAAACTTGCTAAAAAATAGTCTAAAATGCTGATTGACATGAGCAATCTCCCAACTGTAATTTCCTTTCCATAATGTTTTCTATACATGTTTAGAGTACACCATATGACTGACACTTTAAAATTCTTGTTTACACCAGAAAATTAAAGATGTAGTTAAAATTGAGCTGTGCTTAGTTTGTGACAGCTGGCATCATGAAACAATGAGTTGGCCTACATATAAAATGACTTTATTTCCTTCTTGGATTTATTTGTGAAAGAAATGTATATATGGGAAAAAAGAGCTTAAGGAATTGTTGACTTCCTCTTCTTCCTCTTTTTCCCTTGTTCTACCTTTTTCAATGTACAGACATTATTTGACATGAGGAAAGGAGAAGTTCCAAGTCTGTAATTGCCAGGCAATATATTTTACCAGATCTTGCTTTTTTTCAAAAATGACAAAGGGGGGAACAGTCAAGCTCCCTGCCCAATTTACAGTTCCCACCCTGCTTAGTTCATAACTTTTGCCATAATCCTAATTGCCAGTCTTCTGAGTTTTAGCTGGAGGACTGAGTTTGGATTTCCCATGCTGCAAAGGCTGACCTGCTCCACTTTCTAAGCCTTCAGCAGCTGGTTGGAAAACCATTCACTGCTATGATTCACAATGTTTTTGACAAGTTCAGCCATCTCATACCCACCCATCCACTGTACACATGCCCCCTCTTTCAGCCTTTGGGTCAGCTGCCCAGAAAGGAGGGGTGGCAGGCAAAGTGGGAGAGAAGGCTCTTTATGATATAGGACTCTGAGCCAATTCCCAGCACAGAATCTGAATCTGATTCTGTGAAGGAGTATACATCCACCTCCCAGGAAGAAGAATATTATAGAAGTTTTGTCCTCTCAAGACTCTAGCCATGCTATTAATACAGTAGCCAGCCAAACTCTATATGGCTGAAATAAAAACATGAAAACAATTAGTGTACAATTAGTACAAAAGTTATGAATTTTCCATTTAAAACCCACCTTATGTGTTTGATTTTGTCTTGTTTTATTATTGTTGGTATTGCTGATCTTTAATCACACTTGACCAAATAAGGTAATCTATTCTATTCTATTCTATTCTATTCTATTCTATTCTATTCTATTCTATTCTATTCTATTCTATTCTATTCCAGTCTATTCTACTCTACTCTACTCTACTCTACTCTACTCTACTCTACTCTACTCTACTCTATGCTATTCTATTCTAATTGTCTCTGTACAATTAAATTGTCAGGCCCAGCCCAAGAATGACATAGAACAATCCAGCCAAACTTCAGTTCTTTATTTGCTTACATCCAATAGACAGAATCTTCCCAAACTAAACACTAGCAATATCCCTCTGCCTCCTATCCAGCTCCAGGCTGTCTTGCCTCTTATATTGGTCCCCTCCTTGGAATGCACTCCATCCTTCCTTGGAAACTGCCACTTCACTATAGCCCAACACATCAGTTCCCCTTCAATAAGCAATATCCCTCAAATTTTAAATTTGATTTGAGTGGGATAGTGATGAGCCTGCACTATGAATCAGGAAGGAGAAACATAGAGTTCTTTTTCTCCCACTTCACTATAAGTCACTGCAATGCCATCTCTGGTCAGTTGCTATTGAAGCTCATCTGGTCTCCAGGCCAATAAACTCTCCCAATGTCCAGAGTAGAATGTTCCTAGATGACAATATCCCAGGACTAGAAAGAAGGGCCAGTAAAATGGGGCCTGGAGGTACTAGCTGATACCACCCCCATCCCCACAGGGGCTAGCTACAAGCATCACTAACAAAACAGCCAGTGTAGTGCATCAGACTGTAGCCGTAGTAAAAGTGTGGGTTATTAACCACTCAAAGGGGAAAATACTGTTTAAATGGTTGGAAGAGTTAAGAACAATTTTAAAATGGATTGGACATGGTAGGGGGAAAAAAGTCTGCCAGGGCATATGTATCCAAGCAGTGATTAGATGCATGTGGGGAAAGACCTCTTGTTATCTATTGGTCCAAACAACCAATTGTAGCAATATAAATATGCACAAATAAGAGTACCCAACTCACTGTGCAGCACATTCTTTGTATATCCCAACTCTCAGATTCAGTGTCTGGCATTTCCAGTTAAAATGATTTTGATCAAAAGCAAACATTTCACCTATTTTTTCACTTTTCTAAAAGAAAGCTAGGAAATATACTGTGCACTCAGGCTAACTTTGTTTGTTAAATGAAAGCACAGTTGAAAATAATACTTTAAAATAAAAACTTATAATTTAGCAGCAGGATATTTTTTAACCAATGAATGAAAATCTACAACTAGGGCCTAGTGTGTTTTTTTTACAGCAGTTTCCTCCAGGCAGTTTACTTTTCTATTTAATAATGGATAATATTTTCTGTGATCATGTTTGTTTTTTTAAGAGAAAAATACATATATTATTATCTATTTTGGGTTGTTGTTGTTTTGACATGCTACTGAATTTCTGGCAATTAAAAAAAACGGAAAATATAATATTAATTCCTTGTATCCACTCAACTTTAGACACTAATATATTGCTTTCTAAAATTATACATAAGCCAAGAAAATATGGGCTAAGAAAATCTATGAACTTAATGCCATTTAACTCAGAAAATAAATTGATATGAACAGGCATAGTCTAACCACAAGCACAGCATGCTGGATCTTGTTCCAAATTTTCATTATTATTATTATTTTAAATTGGCAGTCAACCAATTAAAAAACCCTAAATGGCTCTCCAAGATTAGCAGATTGTGGTGATTAGAGGACTGGATAGAGGGCCATTTATCTTTTCAATGTTTTCTTAAAATTACACTCACAACTTCATTAGTTGAGTGCAACGTGATTTCATTTGTTCAAGTTACAATTTCAGTCTGCTACTCCTCTAAGCATTTAGCTCACTGATCTTGGTTCTATTAGCTCATGACCTTGATACCAGCCATCTTTCAGGATGCAAGCTGCCTGGAAGGATGAATGTTAGCTGTGTATTGTTTTTTAGTCCTTTAAAACAAATGAGGCACCATCCATTGCAGTAGGCAATGCAAGAGGTCATCCCCCTTGGGGAGATGCTTAAATGGGAGACAGATGGATTTATTGACTTTGAGGTGGTTGTGGGGGGAAGACGGATATAACTCTGTGACACATCCTAAAATCAATGAGTGTATCTGTTCATCCTGCTGTACTCTTCCCTATGTAATTAAAACCAATTACTTTCTGGGTTCCTGCTGTTTAACTGACAGCAAATAATAATGTGTTCTAATTTGGAGCATAAGTATATTTCACCAAATTTAAGCATTATTTTGGTCTATGTTGTATGGATCCTTATGGACCAAGAACAGTCTGAAAACATATGCACTGAAGACACATTTCAAACTTCTTATATGATCATCTGTTTCAACATCAGCACCCTGATTTATTTATTTTTATCCGATGGTTATTGATATATAACACTGTTTCATATCCCCAAATATAAAACAGTGAGCTTGCATTGTAAATGGGGGATAGGTAATATTATGATAGCAGACTCCACCCACAATTTATATTCACTTTGTACTTTCACTGTAAGATCAGAAAGGATCTGTCCTTTCTCTCTTTGAATTCACAAAGCCTGACATTGATTTTCCCTTTGTAGTCCTTTTTATCTCAAGAGACTTCAAAACTACAATTTCAGTCCCTTTGACTCAGCAGGCCATCTGTGAGGCATTCGGACTTGCCAGTAGGGCTATGTAGATCTTCAAAGAAGCACTTAGCTTTGACAAAGCTTCAAAGAGGTTCCTTCAGTTGAGGTGGTCCTGCAAAGTGCCTAAAGAGAGTCACTGTGTTTCAGTCAAGAGAGAGGCCTTGCATATGTGCTGGTGCATGCTCAAAGGGACACTTCCAATAAAGAAAGCTATCCAATCATTTCATTGCTTTCCTTCTGCGTTCAGCAAAATGAAAAGTAACTTAAATTTTTAGAAGTATGATGCACTGCATTGTAGTGGTCCAGATCACCTCCAGATGAGATGGAGACCAAGCCACACTGGCCTGATCACAAATTGCTCTACAATCCTTAGGAATTTCAAGGCCTAGGCCAGAAAACAGCCTCCCAGGTGTGGTGGCTCCATTTCACATTACCAGTGAGAATAGAACATCTTCTGTAGGAAGTGAACATGCAATATTTGTTACAGAATGATGAAACTCTTCAGATTTGATCCCTGATGTGGAAGTCCTTCCACAAAGCAATCTTTTTTAGTCAGTAACAACTCCTAAAGCAGCCTGGTGTTTCCTGCCAGCTGGTCCCCTGCTGAAAGAAAGATATAAATAGATCAAACTCTTGAACATTTCATCTCTGCTCTTTTTCCTTGATTATTATACTTACTGGGAACTGCAAAACAAAAATCTCTTTACTTCATTCCATAGAAAAGGAAATCCCCCAACACATACAAACATAACAAATTTGATTGATTGACTGGAGTTTTATAGCCATCGTATCATCAATGCTTATGTTCTTCTTTCTGGCTCTTTGCTGAAAAAATCTAACTGATTGGTATGAAGCCACCATTATTCTACTATGTATAAAATCCATGGTGACTGGTGATGGTCAAATAGCAGTATGTTGGTGCCTTTGAAAATATTTTTTCCTAGTAGCTGTAATCATGACTGTTAAGTTTGCATGAAGAGACAGACGCAGAGTGCTTCAAGCTCTTTGTTTATTAGTGACTACAGCTCAGAAAGAACCCACTTTGGCTGGGCTGCGGCTGCTACTTATAGCCAGCAGCCGCAGTTGCCAGCCAATCAGAGTGCAGGGTTTCCCGCACTTTTTAAACCAATCATTTCTTACATTTTACAAGAACAGTTCAAACTAAACCAATGACTTTAAACCTGCATACATAACAATGACTATACCAATTAGAGAAGGAAAGAGGAAAGGTGTGTTCTATAAAGGATACCAAGAGCAGTATGCTAATGTTCTAAGTGTGGAAGATAAGCTGGGAGATTAGTGAAGCAAGATATCCCAACAATCAGAAAAATGGCTATCTAGAATTTCCATAGAGCTGCAGCACTGCAAAAGTGTCCAACTTGAAGTTCAATTTTTGCCCTTAATGTGAGTTTGTTGCTGAAGACTTTTTTTTAAAATGTCTGAATACCTATTTTATGAAATGTTGGCTTCTCTTTTCATATGCCTTAAAAAAATAAATTATGTTCTGTGTGTCTATTTAAACTACAGTAGTACTGACTGACCCATAGGATTGAAGACTGGATTCTCCAATTAGAAGTCTCCATCTGCCCACTGCATCTTCACACTTGGGGCCTACCTCCTCTCTTGTGGGAGTGACTAGGGAATTCATCTTGCCCATTTATGTTCCAGAAGGTACCTGACCTGGGATCCTCCTCCAATCCATTACATCTGCCTTTCTGGAAATTGAAAGAATAATAATATAGGAAATATACAAAAATAATTATAACATAAAAAAGAAAACAAGGATAAAATATAACACCCTATCCCTTTTAATTTAAGCTTTTAACCCTTTAGGATTATAAAAAATGGAATTATAGATCAAATCATCCTTGATCATATTTAATAACTAAAAGAAAATCTACAAGAAAATGCATAAGAAATGCTCCAAGGACCTAACAATGTCATACTAGTTTGTCCCAAATAAACAAAATCTCTCTATAAGAATCTTAGAAGACATATTGCAGAGATTTAATATGCAAGTTCCAAGAAAAAATGTAACTGTATACTATCCAGAATTGCTCTGTGAATGAGATTGCCAGTCTCTAAATTAGATGAGAGAGAGAGAAAGAGGGAGAGAGAGACTGAACCAAAAGTTTAAATATTCATGCCCAGCCTGAAATTTATATAAAATTCTGTGATACAACAAAAATTTCTAAAATATACAGTGAAATGAGAACATTAGAGTTGACTCAACACCACACAGAAAAAGAAACTTTTCCTAAGTAAATTTTTTTCTGAAGCAAACATTTCTCTATTTTGTTTACCTGACCTTCCTCCAGCATCTTGAAGAGATTCCATGTTAGTCAGAGATACTAAGGAAAAGGTGAATACCTGAATTCTTGTTTGGATGTCTAGTGCAATCTCAGCTCCTCCATCTTCACAAGCCAAAATCCTTCCTATTTCTAACAGAAGGATGGAGGCCAAGGAATTCTGACTGTCCAAGTGTCACTTATGGATATAGACAGACAGAATGGTACAAAGCTAAGTAGCTATCAAACTCAGACTTTATGATGTGCACATTCATAATAAGATCTCTTTTCCATTTACAAATGCAAAGGACTGTTTCCATCCATCCATCTGATAACTCAAAATTTCCAGATTTCTGACTGGGAATTCTAACAGCCATAATCCAGTTCATCTGGAAGGCACAAAATTGGGGAGGGCTATATTATATACAATGATAAAATATAAAATTATAGCACTGTGATATTAAAAAAAAAACTAAGCAAACCCAGTCAACACCAATCAAAGCATAAGATTCATTGATTTAAATCTTTCCCATTAAGTCTATGACTTGCCATGAGATATTTCCTAAGACTGTAGTTGGTTAGTTGATTGATTTGTCCTTTGCAAAAGTTTTCAGTCCAGACATATTTTGCCTTGCTGCTAGATGTACACAAATTGACACAAGCCATGGAGGTGGGGCATTTAGCTAAACCTTTATACATATCATATAAGTAGGGAGGTAGTTACTTGAACCCATTTCTGTTTTCAAAACCTTTACTGATACCACTGAATTATTCATTCTATACACTGATACACACTGGCAAAGAATAGCATTTCCATTTTTTCTGAAGTGTTAATATCCATATATTATCAAAGAGCACTAGAACTGATATTTTAAAAAGCTGATTTTCTCTACCTTAATAAATATTGAGATTTTCTATAACCTAAAAATGGCATATCCATATTTAAGAGTAGTTGATTTAAAAAAAATGCAAAAGAGCCAGGGAAACTGGAGCTTGACCAGCAGGTCCTGACCTCATGACAACAAAAACAAAATCATCATGTTAATTTCCATGAATATTTTATTGCCCATGACAGATTATCCTTTACAATCCTACTGTGGCCAATAAGTGTTCATACTTAATCTCCACAAAGTATTCCAGGAGTTATCAGTCTGAATAGCTTTGATGCAGTAGCCCATTTAGAATAACTGTTTCATGTTTCTATCTATTTTGAAATTTGCAAACCAGATAAATAGAGAGAAGAATACTATCCTTTTTGGTTTTAAGCATTTTATAGTGTGTGTGTGGGGGTGTGTGGAAGCAGGTGGAATATGGACAAGTAACAAATCAATAGAAATAACATAATTTGTTGTGTAGTTAAATGTGCTTAGAAGAAGTTATCAAGCATAATATTCAAGTATATACTGTATTATTAACTTATTCTAAGTTTATACCATGCTAACTGCTGTGTGTGTAAAAAAAGTTTAACCCCAACATCGCTAGAGGATAGGAAATGGAGAATTTATTTTTTTCTATTGCAACCTTTTGACATCATAAAATTCTAGGTTTGCAAGGGACACCAGAGATCATTAGTTCAGTCACTTGCTCAAGAAAGAATTCAATACGATATCTACGGCATCCAGCCTTTATTGGAAGACCATCAAAGAAGGAGAATTTACCAGTTCATATGGCTGTCTGTTTCTATGGCTGATAGGTTATACAGTCAAAAAATACTTCCTGACATTTAGCCTGAACTTACATTTGTGTAGTGTTAACCCATTGGTTAAAGGTCTGGGACGACTACATTTATGCATTAATCTTTTAAGCTTTATTTAGAGTATTTTGATTCAACAGGCTGCCTCTGTGCTATGCATGTACTGACAAGCAAAATTAGCAGGTTAGTAATTTGAAGGGATAGGCAAATGAGTATTACAATTGTTGTGTCACATCAAAAGAAGCATCTATGTTGCCATATATGATCATTTCTAATGAGGAAGCCAATGCCTGTATAGTTTATGTGCAAAGCTTCCTTCAGTATAGTTCTAGCTCAATAGACATGAAGGCCCATTCATTCTCAAGGATATAATTTCAGAGACAGGGCTTATTAAAAAACTGTTTGCTGGGAAGTTAATATTTCCTTGAAATGTCTGGTTAATGACCTTAAAGTTGTCCATTTGGGGCTCCCTTCTTTAACTTTGTTTTGGCTGCAGAGCCATTAGCGGCCTTCAGAATTACTAAGTGCAACCTTTAAAGGGTGATTGATTGATTGATTGATGATTGATTGTATAGGCTATCCAAATGCCATATGACTCTGGGAGACTTACAGCTAGGAACCAAAATGTAAATAAAAAACATAAAATATACATGAACACCAACTAGCAGTTAGAAGACATGATGAAAACTCTTTAATTTCACAACATATGGACAGACTTAACCATAATTTCAAATGGGAAACTATGATCATCCTGGAGCAAGCCAAATCCAAAAACTTCAGGGAATTTCTAGAAGTCTGGCACTCTGACAAATTAGTAATCAATAGACATATAGACATAAGTAATATCTATATACTATGCAAAAGAGAGAGTCAACAAGCCAAAAAAGGAACAAAAAAGACCAAAACACCTCCCCACCAGCAATCAGTACCCAGTTGAACATAGATTAACTCCAGGATTAACATCAGACCAACAGTCAAGTAAACAATACCCCAATCAAGGAACTGCCAAACAGACCAACAGTAAACAACCCAACCAAAAAACCTCTAAGACCACCTGAGGACAAGCCACTAGAATATAAATTGAGACCAAACTCTATTCTTTACTAGCATTGATGATGTTACTTAGTTTGGGTAATGAAATGTCTGCTAGTAAACAACCAAGTCTCCAAGAAAATCTAGCTCAAAACCCCCTCATTTCAACCCTGAGCTATTGATTGATAAAATACACAACAAACAGAAAGAGCAAAGTCATCAAACCAAAAGAAAATAAAGAACACTATGATCACTCAGGCCCTAACTGAGGGAATATGTAGGTCAGTAGCTTCCTGAAGAAGCCCAGGGTGGCAGCCACACTGATCTCAGGGGAAAGATCATTCCAGAAAGTAAGAATTTCAAGATGCTGCAAGGAACTACAAGGATTCTGCAAGGAAACATTGCTTAATTGATGGGATTTGGAGCTGCTGAACTGAGCAGAGATGACTTAATCCTTCAAAGCTGAATAGATGTTGCAAGGGGGTGAGGATGAAGGATGTTGCTTCAAGTAGTAGCCATGTCCTTTCCCAACGCAATCTGGCTTCCCACGATTCCAGGAGTGAAGTGCAATGCCTCATCGAGGTAAACCATGTTACCTTGAGAGGACTTGCATTCCTCTCTTTGTAGTCCATAGAAATCATACCCACTTCATACAGCCTTTTTTTTATATATGTATATTTATTCCACATGTTTTTATAGCCTCTCCAGATCAAATAATGTATTAAAAGAAGTAACAGCCATGCAAAAGAATTATGGCTCAAAAAAAAATGGTGACGTGCTTTACATGTTCTTCTTCTGTCCCCTTTTGTCCTTGTCCCAACATAGACTGGGGTGAGAGCATTTGAAATGCGTAGAGCTGGTAGGAGATTTTAATATTTCAAGACATAAACCATTAATTTTGCAAAAAGTCAGAAGCTGAAGTAACATGATTGGTGAAAACCATGTTGTGATGTCTAAGTGAAAAAATAACCCGAAACCTGCATTTCCACCCGGTCAGATCAGCTCTTCATCATCTGCCTGAAAGCCTCCAATGAGTCAGAGAAGGGGCTTGCAAAGGTCATTGAAGGGGGGAGGGGAATAAGTGCCAATCAGTTTTATCCTATCACTGCAAAGGCTTGGCGAATTCAGCAATAACTGCAATGTATTAAGGCAAAAGTGAGATAAAGTAAGCCAGGCAAATAGAATGTAGGAACATTTTAGCATTATTTATTAAATCTTGTCTCTGTTTTTCTGTCAGAGGGCACCAACACATGCCATATCCTATGCCTATGACATAAGATAATAGTAGGGGAAAACAGAGGTTAAGGTGCTGAAATTGGATTGAAAAAGACCAGCTTCTGGTCTCCCTTCAACTACAGAGCTCACACACTGTGCTAGTCATCCTCTATCACCCCACCTCGCCCCAATGGTGGAAGCAAGAAACTAACCAGTGCTGGACCAGTCCGAATGTAAGGCAAAAAACAGTGGAGCAAAAACCCCAGACGATGCCGACAATCCAATAGATTGTCCTAATGCCACCAACTGCTTTAGGTGCTGAGCTAGTTCACTCTCTGTGGTGCAACCTGGATTGAGTATGAGCATGAACTGAATAAACTAGCAATCGAAAAACAGCCAAATTACTACTCTGTAGTAACATTATAGACTTCTGGCTTTCATATACCAAAGTCATATGCTAAATAAATAAATAACCCCAACCTATATCCTATACAGCAGGAGGAGGAGGAAGATGGCAAAGCTCAGATGGGGGCAGTGGCAGTGGAGAGCAGCAGGAGTATGCAGCAGAGTGTGGGGCAGCCAAAAAGGCAGAGATGGGGGAAAGATAAGAGGATGAGGAGTTTAAATAATCACTGAGTTTATAAGTACAAGTGTCCTGCCAAGCACTCAAATGTTGTTCAAATGATCACAGGAACACTGCAATGGCTAGTGAAACACCACTCATATAATTACCATTCATTTACAGTATTGAATAATGAAATAAAGGATGGTATACTGCTATTGGAAGATATTTAAATCCAGGTCAGGGTCAGTTCAAACTTAGAAAAAAGAAATATTTCTTATGCATTTAAAAAAAACCTCTAATATAATCAGTCCAAATATTAGAGACCAGAATATGTGTACAGCATCTTGAGCTTTGAAGACATATCTACATTTCAGTATAGCCAATAATAGTAATGCATCTTTCTCTGTAGGGTACCCTGGGAATCCACTTAGAGCATTTCCAGACAGCTCTAAGAATCAGCCTGCAGAATGCACCATCTACTGGCAAGTATAAAGCTGATTGCGCTGTGAGAGATTTCAAATTGTTCAAAACAATATTTTGGTACACTCATTTCAAAACAACTCAAAACTGTTGTGCTCCCTTAATTATAATAGCAGTACTTCTATAAGTAATGTTTGAAATGAATAAAGATGCAGCCAATGTACTGTGGATTGCATGATGTTTGATTTGTAAAAGTGAATTGGGAAGATAGAATAAACGGATCATCTATAAATATAGCGAAAGATCGATTGTAAAGGATACATCTTTCATAAACATGCAATCATTTCATTTGTAGATACTATATGTGAGCTTGATGCATTCATTTTATATAACAATGTTTTACTATAACAATAAAGCAAAGGATAGCTGTGGTTGTTCTACCACTGTGCAGAATCAATAGTCTTTTGTGTTGTATTTGATTAATTTATAGAAAAAAGTTTTATGCGTTGCCCTTTAAATTACTCACCCCAGGCAACCAAATTTCAACAAAAACATAAATCAATAGTAGTCCCAATCAAACAATAGCAAATTATTATTTAGATTAGTTTTTGCATTTTCCATAACTGTAAATTGAATCAAGATATTTATTTCTTTTGGTTGTTATCACAGTGCACCTTTTTCATTCCACTCTTTTTTTTTGCATACACTATTCTTAACTGGGAATTTATTTCAGTACATTTTAACAAACTACAATAAATCCCTCAAACTAATAAATATATGACTCTCAATATTGTTGAGTGTCAGGTGGCAAATAAACTTAAATAACAGCAGCATATTTACCAGTTAAGAATACCTATCATCAGTAATAATAAACTTATCAATGTTGATATTTAATAGCCAATGAAGGATTATCCTGAATCAGGAATGGCTTTCCACTTTATCAATTGAAGGTAGCTCCCTGTTGTTGCTAAAACTGATCCAGAATCAATGATGGTGTCATGATCACATCACGACCTCTTTGGTCCTAGAGCTGAAGAAATATTGCTCTAGTTCAGCTGTAAATGCACTGGCTTATGAGGCAGGCAAAAAGATATATTGAAAAACCAATGATAGTGTATAAGGCACCAGGCTAGAAACCAGGAGACTATGAGTTTTAGTCCCACCTTAGTCATGAAAGACAGCTGGGTGACTTTAGGCCAGTCACTCTCTTTCACCCCCATCTATCTTACAGGGTTGCTGTTGTGTGAAAAAGAGGAGGAGGAAGGAGTATTATGTACGTCCATCACCTTGACTAAAATGTCCATCACCTAAAAATTAGTAAAGGTGTAATAAAAAAATAAATACGTAAATAAATAAGAAACAGAGTACCAACCTTCTAATTTTCATATTATAATTATCACATTAATTATAATAATTATTATTATAATAGGGCAGTAGCTCTATTGAATTCTACTGTATAGTGCAGTGTTGGTATGGTATCGGGGTTTTCAATTCAATGTGTGGAGTGTGAAGGATGTGTGTTTGTGTTTATTTTCATGGTCATGATGTGCACTGAAGATGGTGCTTGATTTTGTTGTACAAGGTGAAATGACACTAAACTAAACTAAACTAAACTAAACTAAACTAAACAACTAAACTAAACATGTCCTGAGAAGTTTTGCTATAAAGTGAGCAGTTTTACTATTATGATCCCTGATATTGCAGTCCCAGGTAGCTGCCTGATGTTCATATACTGAGTATATATGTCCATAAAAGAATGTGCATATGTGCAAGCACCTCAGGGCTTCCCATCATCCAGATAGCTTTTTTTTAATTACTTCATTTATTTTGTAACAAGTTTAAAATAAAGTACAAACAAGAAAAAAAAACACAAGAAGAAATCAAGTTACTGCAAAGACAAACCATAAATAACAAAATAAAAAATTTAAAGGAAAATGTCATTAATTATAAATAATAGCAAACAAAATAGAAGGAAAGGCAACAGGAGTATCATAAACAATTAAATGTCACTAGTAAGACAAATGTTACCAAATATTTAAAAAAATAGAACTATAGAAGTCTCCACAGCCACCATTATTGTAAAATATCATCAACTTTGCACTAAAGGGAGGGATATATCAGTTTATAGGAAGTCAACAAGACTGCCTTTGTCACATCAGCCAGGTATCTTTGTAACTGGTGGCCCCATTGATATGCTATCCAGGCAGCTGCTCCTGTGCAGGACTTTCAATTAAGATATTTTTGCTCAATGTATGGCCACCAAGGGACAGGTCTACCCCATGATCACAACATTGAAGATTGGCTGAATAGCATTTCCTGAATGACAACGTGATTATTCATCAAATGAATAAGACATGGGCAGCATAGTGCCACTTTGTAAATGACAAAACATAGCCATCAAAGGTGTAGAAATATTATCAGAAAAAAATATTTAGGTATCTATATAAAGAATATGGAAACACCAAGCTTTTTTGCATGCCTTGCCAATGGTATGCTTAGTGGGGGACAAAAATTATTGCAGAGTTATTTTTTTTTCCAAAAAGTTTTTAATTTTTTTAATTTTTACACATCTCTTTACGTGGGCAATGTGGTTCCAGATTATTACACTTGTACATAATCATACTTTCATTTCCACCAATCTTATATAATATCATCTCATATCATTATCCATTTCACTAATCTTTAAATAAATTTCCATTTCATATTTCAATTCATTAATTCAATATCAATATCATTTCATCCAGATATAGATTCCCAGTTCTTTATCCCCTATTATTTCCATTTTTAGCTTACCACCTATTTTATTTAATATTACACATCATTCTTATCATTAATTTTCCCTAAGCCAATTATATGATAAACAATCTAAAAAAAGCAAAAATAAAACAAAACCAATACATTTAGGATCCACATGGTATATCAATCTATCTAATTTAATAATTCATTCCCCAACTTTAGACATATTAACATTAAATAATCAACTGTATATTTTTAAACATATATATTTTAAGGTATTCTCCCCTAAAATTGCTAGAATGACTTCCTAATATATCTCATTTCATCTTCACTTTTCTTTTAATCATTAATCATTAATAATGCGTGGCCTGCATTGGTTGCCGGTTGCGCTCTGGGTGAGATTCAAGGTTTTGGTGTTAACATACAAAGTCCTTCATGACATGGGTCCTCAATATTTAAGGGAGCGTCTTCTTCCAATATCGAATACTGGTCGCCCTGTGCGAGCCCATAGGCAAGGACTCCTTGGGGTCCCGTCGGCGGGTCAGTGCCGATTGGCGGTTCCCCAACGATGAGCCTTTTCTGTCGCGGCCCCTGACCTCTGGAATCAACTGCCTTTGGGGCTCCGCCTGGCCCCTGACCTCCGCAACTTTCGCCGTGAGCTGAAGACCTGGTTATTTGACCAACCCGGGCTGTGACCCCCCCCGGGTGAGGGATGTTTTTTAAAGGTTTTATAGTGTTTATATTTGGACTTATAATTTAATTTAATTGTTTTTTAAGTATTTATTGTCTTATGTTTTAGTTGTAAGCCCGAGTCTTCGGAGATGGGGCGGCATATAAGTTCAAATAAATAAATAAATAAATAATATTTTTCCCCTTTCTACTTAGCCAAAATTTATATATTTTAATACATTTCACTTTTCTTATAATCATTAATAATCATATTTTCTTCCTTACCACTTATCCAAAATTTATCTATATATTTTAATACATTTCCATTCCCCTGTTTTGATCCTCCAATATAAGGATTCATAACAGCATAATTCATATACAGTTTTTATATATATATATATATATATATATATATATATATATATGTGTGTGTGTGTGTGTGTGTGTGTGTGTGTGTGTAGGTCTTGGTGATTGGTCTTGTCTGTAAGATTGAGAACCTTGGCAGTTTTCATCCATCATCTTCAGGCTGGTGTCTTCAGTTCGTTCTTCTGGGAGAAGACTTCTCCCAGAAGATCGAAGCTGAAGACACCAGCCTGAAGATGACGGATGAGATTTCGTCAAAACGTTGCCAAGGTATTCTCAATCTTACACGGGACAAGACCCGAATACACCCAGACCTACATACCTTTACCCGTGAAAATCTATGAAAACATATATATATATATATATTCCTAAAATAATTTCCAGCAAGTTTTAAACTAAATGCCAGTATACCATGTGGTATCCCCCTTGTACAATCCCTAACCCTTATCTCTAAATCTTGTAACTTTATCATTCCTTTTAATTTTGGCTAGGTTTCCCTTTTCTAATTTTCCCCAATCTTTCTTCTTTTTTCCTTCTGGTTTTATTTTTATTTCCCTCTGCCTGTCAGCCATGTCCCCTCCCCCTTTTTTTCAGTTCTCTTTTTTGGAGTTTCTTCTTGTATATTTCCTTCTTCTTCTTCTTGATCTTGGGTGTCTTATCTCTTTTATTTGCTGTCTCTGTTGTCAATGTCCCTGTTTTATATTTTTATATTGCTATTTCAAAATGAGATTTATTAGTATTATCTCTATGTAGCTGAAAATATTTTTTCTTCCCTGCAGGATAAATATATTGTTGTCATACTTTAAATGAAATTCACAGAATCATATATTTTTGTTATTTTTCTCAGGAAGCATATAAAGCAGAGGTGGTATTCAGCAGGTTCTGACCAGTTCTAGAGAACCGGTAGTGGAAATTTTGAGTAGTTCAGAGAACAGGCAAATACCACCTCTGACTGGAGATTTTACAGTATCCTTCCCCTGCCACGCCCACCAAGCCATACCCACAGAACCGGTAGTAAAAAAAATTGAATCCCACCACTGATATAAAGGTTTGATTTGCACATTCATTCTGATAAGGTGCGAGCACTCTGGATTAATATTAATTTATAGTTTTGTGTTTTGTGTATATTTTTTTCCAAAATGAATATTTCTTCTCAATAGAAATAAAATTAATTGAAGCTGTACAAATGGAACAGGATCACAGGAAAACATCTACATGTATGAAAAACTGCAAAGCCCAGTGCTTTTCAGTGAGGTCTTTTGCCTAAGGCTGTCTGGTGGGACAGCGGCAGAAGAAAAGGATTGTCCATGCTTCCAAATCTCTCATCAGCAAAGGCAGAAGATGGAACAACTTTTTCTTATCTTTTTCTTCTAGTGGAGAAAAAATAATAAATCCACTCCATTGAAACCAGTTATGAGAATCCACTAGATGGAGAACTCCAAGCTGGAGCCATTTTGGCAATAGCAAGCCAATTATTTCCAAAGATATAAATAAAGTTATGTTTTCCTGAAAAATATACTGTACGAACAAACAAATTTTCCCCAAAGATTAGATATTGAATTCACTCTATAAAGCAAGGCTCCCTAACCTTTTTGGTTCTGCAGACAGATGGTGGTGGTTTTAGCAGTTTCAGCAGCAAGCAGGGGAATGGTTTTGTGCATGGAACCTAAATCCCATGTATGGGCAAATGAAACTTCACATGCTTGCCTGCCACCTCTGTAGCCCAGTTCGCAAGAGGCTGTGGCCCAGTTATGGCCCATGGCCCAGAGGTTGGCGACCCCTGCTATAAAGACAACAGAATCAGGCTTCTTCAGAAAGTATATTAGGAAGCTTTTAAATCTTCATTATACCTTTATTTCATTTTATCTGTTTTGTTCCATTTTGTCTTTTTTTTCACTTTTGTTTTCTTCTTATACCAGTAAATTTTAACTGGTAGATCTAGGTGGTGGTTTCATTGCTCTTATTGTATTTGGACTTGATTGTATGTGATTTTTGTTGTTGTTGTAATTACTGTACTGTAAATGAATACAATGTCAATTTCACTAAATAAATAATGTGCCTGTAATTAGCATATTACTAACCAAGAATTTTTACAGTGACTTCTAACTTATGTGGCTGATCACACAAAGTTGTAACCATTGGCTTGAGAGCTTTAAAAGATGGATATGTGCTTCTACCAGTACCAGTGTTTCAACATCTGTGCTCTTAGGCAGGAATTGAGTTGAAAAAAACATTAATTAAACAAAATATCATGTATAGAACACAAAATAAAATGGTTTCTTTCTTACCCAGTCCTCTCTAAATTTATTCAGAAATAAATCTAGTTGAGTTCAGATTTACTCTTATATAAGTGTGCATAGGCTTTCATATCCTACTGAAGCATTCTCTTTAGTTACATCACCAAAGACAGGACAGGATTTAAATTATTCTACCTGATTATAAATCTATCTTTTCTGTATTAGTCAGTATTATTGAACCATTGTTTCATGCTATACTTGAAAATATAGTCATCTCAGAGAAACTGCATCCTGACATCACTGAACAAATATACAAATTTGCACCATCGTTACCTGCACCTGCATAACCCACCTGGTTTTCCCTATCTTCCCCAGACACCTCACCACAATAAATCCTGCATTAAACTAGCCCAGGGCTAGGCAATTAATTTTCCAAAGGGGCCACATAAGAAACTGGAACTATTGTGGAAGGCCAAGCTAATAAGAGATTGGATTGCCATTTGTCAGAAATGGTGTAGGGTCTCCTGCTTGGGCAGGGGGGTTGGACTAGATGACCTACAAGGTCCCTTCCAACTGTCATTATCTGTTATCTGTTAATTCTGCCACCGGGGCACATGTGTTGAGGGAGGAGGGAGCACAGAATTTTGTCTCTCCTCTCCTCTCCTCACCTTGCCTCAGCCCAGCCATTTCTTTTGGGTGCAGGGACAGACAAGCTCTTTCTCTTGCTAGCCAACTAAAGTAGCACACTTGGCTTCTTCTCCCTCCCCCTTGCCACATTTTATTTTCTAATTCCCAATCGACCTCACACAGGCTGGATTGAGATAGCCAGATGTGGCCCAAGGGCTGTAAAATGCCCAAGTCTGATCTAGCCCCTCCATACTTCTGATGAAGAGAGTTGCTATTCAGCCTTCCCAGGTAAACCAGACAGGAAACCAAACTAATTATTTTTATTTCGAGTTACACTAACAGAATCTTATTTTGTATCGTCTAAAAATATGACAAACATTCCCTTTGCATCTTCTATCCAATCATTAACAAAATTATTGGAGAGGATCTGGAATGGTTCTTTTTATAATTGGATTTGATACCTTGCCCCAGAAAGATAAGGAAGTATTGATAAGCACTTTAGAGTACAGTTTTCTATCATTCTGGTGACATTCAGGTCATAAAATTGCCTTGCTAATTCACATGTCATTAAGTAGTTGTCAAATACTTTGCTGAAGTCGAAGTTATACTATGTCTTTAGCATTTTCACAGTCTCTTAAGTTTACTCCCACCCCACTATCCAAAATAAAGGTTATTCTGATAAGAATAGCTCTTTGCAAATTCATATCGATTTCTGGTAATTAGATGTATTCAAGGTATTTACATATTGATTATTTTATGATGTGCTGTAACTCCAGGGGGAAAGGTAAGATAGGAAATTAACTTTAAATCTGTCATCTGATTAGAGATCTGCAGTACAATTTCAGTTCAATTTAGTCATTTGATTCAGATTCTTGGTATGATTGAACTAAATTAGGCTCTTCAGAATATTTGTTGATGTTTTCTGACCCAGTAGGGGAACTAAAAGAGCATTCATGATTTTTATTGACATCATACTTAGCTATGTTTTAATTTAAAACATGTAATGTTGCCTATTCACATATTAAGCTGATCTACAATGTAGTTTGTTTTAGATTTCTGGGTAAAACAAATAAATTGTGGTTTCTAATCCATTGTTTTTGGTTGACAGCATATCAATTGTGCAGAGCTACAAGAGGTCACTGATTTAGAAGTATATGAAAAAGCAATGAGTTTGAATTAGGGAAAATTTTGATGAATATGAAATTGAAAGTTGGCTGCTGAATATGATAAGATATTAATAAAGCATGTATGAGAATAAATGGGATGCTTAGGGAACAGTTCAGCAACGATGTGTGATGTCCCTTTAACGTATTTATAGGTAAATGCATTCAGAATAAATATGGTGAAATTAGACATTGTTTGGGGACACAAATGCATTTATGTTTTTGTATGAGAATGATTCTCTGTTTACTGCCTGGGAAACAAAATCATCTGTAGTGAATGTTAGATAACATGATGGAGCAGAGAGTATGAACCTGAATGCTAATGTATAAAACTCAAAATAGTTGCATTTGATGGGGAAAACTGAGTGCAAAGTTGCAGGTTAGAGCAAGTTGATATATTGATATAGCTTGGTAGAAGAAATCAAATGCATACATACAAACAAATGATGGTGTATAGATAGCAGATAGTATACAATCTGCTGTGAAGATGGAACATTTGCTGAAAGAAGCAACATTGGTGTATATGATAGTGTGACTCTGAGTGTCTTTTCTTTTATTTGTTTGTTTACAGAGCCATGGTGGTGTAGTGGTTAGAATGCAGTACAGCAGGCTAACTCACTGCTCACTTCAGGAGTTTGATTCTGACCCGCTCAAGGTTGATTGAGCCTTCCATCCTTCCAAGGTTGGTAAAATGAGGACCCAGATTGTTCTGGGAAATATGCTGACTCTGTAAAGTATTTAGAGAGGACTATAAAGCACTGTGAAGTGGTATATAAGTCTAAGTGCTATTTCTATTAATATTTATTTATTTATTTTAGAACTTTTTTTATTAAATATTTTTATTTTTTAAAAACAAAAATACAAATCTCTATTCACATTAACAGTGTTCGTGTCATTATTGATACATACCTCTCCTTTTATACATAAACATCAACTCTTATTTCTATCCTCCACCCATTTGTACCACCTATCCCAAAATGCATAATAGTCCGAATCATCTTTGCCTCTTAATTCCATTGTGGGCTTATCCAGTTCTGCACAATCCATTATTTTTTGTGTCAAATCTTCAGATGGTATCTTTTCCTTCTTCCATCCTTGTGCGAAGGTTATTTTTGCTGCAGTTATGATATGTATAATGATGTATTGGATGACCTTGCTCATCCAATACATCCTTTCCCTTGATTATTCCTAATAAGAATGTTTCCGGTTCGAGTTCTAATTTGTGCTCTGTAATTTCTAATAACCATCTTTGTACCCTCATCCAATATTTTTTAACCTCTGGACACTGCCACCACATATGGAAGAACGTTCCTTCTTTGTGTTTACACTTCCAACATTCTGCTTTTGTATTTGGATATATTTTGGCCAATCTTGCCGGGGTTAGATGCCACCTACAAAACATTTTATATTGATTTTCTTTAAATGCTGTTGACAATGTCAATTTACAGTTATCAATCCACACTTATTCCCAATCCTCCAAATTTATATTATGCCCTACATTTTTTGCCCAGGCAATCATTGATCCCTTTACTATTTCCTCTTCTAATTCTACTTTCAACAAATAGTTATATATTCTTGTTATAAATTTTATCTCCTTGCCTATCAAAATTTGGTCCAGTTGCTGTAAGTCCTTTTCTATCCCTTGTTCTTCTAAGTCCTTCCTAAATGTTGTCTGAATTTGTAAATATGACCAGCAATCTATAATTATATCTTGTTCTTTTAATTTATCAGTCATTTTTAACTTCCCCTGATTATCTAATAGTTCTTCATATCTGACCATTTGCCTTGTATCTCTCATATTTGGATGTAATATCGCTTCCATTGGTGAGATCCATTTTGGTATCTTCATAAAATGTTTTCTTTTAACCTTTTCCCAAGTTTGCAGTAGTGATTCTCTTATCAAATGTCTATGGAAGTATGAATGTGTCTTGGTTTTTTTTGTCCCATAAGAAGGCATGCCGCCCTGCTTGGAGGTCGTGGCTTATTTTAGAACATTTATATGCCCATCCTCCATCCAACAGCATGACTCTAGACAGAAGGCAAAAATCACTAAACAAGAATACAAGAGAAAAAGAACAAATACATCTACTGCAAATTAAAACAATTAAATGGCAGTCAGAACTTTTTAAAAAAGAAGGTATACCTCCTGAGACTCTCATTTATTTAATATTCATTTATTTGTCATATTTAAGAACCATCTATTTCCCCCACAAACTCTGGCTGACATAAAATAAAATATTAAAAGAACAAAAAATAGCATGTAAAATTTAAGACACAAAGGATATTTTAAAAATTGATGAAAAGGCTTCAGGGAGAACTGTCAGGAAACCAATATGGTGATATTGCTTCAAAGAAGAGTTCAGGAGGATACCCATTCTATTGGATGTAAGACTTGAATATATCAGGAGGCACTGAAGAAAGCAGAGAAATAATCTTTCAAGCAAAGATTCAGAAATCTTATGTAATCAGAAAGGACAGAATCATAAGTCCTGAGAAGAGAGAGAACATTAAGATGAGGCATAGGTTAACTTGTCCTTGGGTAGTGAGGTGGCCTAGAGGGAGCTCTCGCCTCACAATCAGGAGTTTGATCCTAGGTAGAGGCAGATATTTCTCTCTCTGGGCACAGTGAGAATATATCTGCTGAACAAAACTCCACATTGGCGACAGGAAGAGCATCTGGCCAGTAAACACTCAGCTCCATTCAGTTGCCCAGACTCCACCCCACAAGGGATTATGGGGTCATTAAAAGAAGATGATGACAGGCTGACTTGTCCTTGACTCACTGGGTTATAAAAGGGTATAAGAGGGAGGGCAGGGCAGGAAAAGCCCAAACAGAGTTGCAAGATTCTGTTACTATATCCCAGTATTTCTCAACTTCAACAACTTGAAGATATACCAGCTGGTGAATTCTGGGAGTTGAAATCTACACAACTTCAAGTTGCTGAGGTTGGGAAACACTGCCTTCTCATGGAGGTGGTCTCCTGAAATGGTCTTCCTCAGAGGACTGACAAAAGTACAAAAGAAGTAGCATGCAATGGGAACAAGATAATTAAGAAGTGTATGTGGCATAACAAGAGTTTAAAGAATATATGGCAGTGTATAGGTGCAGTAGAAGTATGGATGTTTTGCAACATGTTTGTTAACTATGTTTCCTTTTAATTATTATTTCATGCCTTTCTTTTCTATTAATATTTCTTATCTATGCATAATATTGCTTGTCACAAAAGGAAACAGAGCAGTGTGCAATGTATCTATGAAAGTAATATAATGAGGAAAGAATACATTCAATTCTTCACCAAAATCTAATATTAATAATGTTTTTTTGAAACTTAGCTTCTTAGTTTCTTTTTATAGAATTAAAATATCCTATAAGGTCTTGGAAATTGGATTTTTGTTCTTTTCTAATTTGCCACTACTTCAAGATGGTTGGATGCTCTTATGTTAATATGAAAAACAGTTGTTTAAAATCCCTTCTTGAATCTTTACTGAATCTTAAAAGCTCATGAAAATATTCCTGTAGGCAAAAATAAAATAATTTGCTCACAGAACTCTTTCTGATAATTAATTGCTTTTTGTTCTGGAAAAAGCAAAGAAAGAGATATATATTGAAGGAAAACAAGATTTTCACTATTAAAAATCTCTTTTGTGGCATTCAACCCTCCCCCTAACTAAGTGCTGTGTGGAATGAATCATATTAGAATCTACATTGACACAATATTTTTATTTAATTTATGGATCAGGCTTAATTGAGAATCATGTCCATGTTTTAAAAATCGATCTGAAACTGCTGAAATACCAACTCTATAAATCTGAGGCATTTGCTTACGGCATGTCTATGAGAACACAGTGAAGAAAATGGCATATCTATAAGAACAAATTGAGCATTTCAAGAGGATGTAGTTCAAAGCAGCTCTTTCCTTAATTCAAATTTTGACACCGCTGAACTAATGCTATCAATCCTCATCAGCTCTCTGGGAAAACAACAATATGAGTTGTGGGTGAGATATATAATGATAATAAATCATAATTATTTGTATGCTATATTTCCAGCAAATCCTTCAAATTATGTTATATAAAATCAACATAATACCATCAAGAAAAAGTAGTTTGAATATTACAATTTATGAAGTTTAAGATAAGAACAGTAGTTCCCTTGATAGCATTATTTGTTTTTTAAAAGGACAGTGGGGAAATAGCAAAGACAAATATACCCCAATAAAGAGCTTGAAATTGAAATTGAAATTGAGATACCAATTTCCAGTATTCTCAGCCAGCATGATCAGTGGGGATGGACTGGCTAAACATTCTAGGAGATGCATTCACAATGATTTTGATTAACTTGGTATATGAATAGATAAGGAAAGTGAGACCATATTGATTATTCTGGATTTTTCAATAGTTTCATGAACTACTGTGCAGATGATGCTATCTAGTTGGGTAATGAAACATCTGCAAGAAAACCACAAAGCTCATGGTTGCAATTTGCTATTAAAGCCTATGGATCTCAAGTTTAAACAGTAACTTAAGCTGCTGTATCCTAACTTTGCATTTACCTTTGACAGTTATTCAATTTTTTTGAAACTGCCTCTTCTGTTCAATTTTCCCAATATTGGCTGTTTACTGTTCTCTTAGTAAATTTGCTGTTTCTGGTTGGATGGCAAAGCTAAAGTTAGCATTCATGAGTCTTTCTAGGTTTTCTTCAACAAAGGCTCTGGATTTAGAAATAATGTGATTGTTCCTTTGCCAAAATCATTTTAATAGAGTAATGGAGTAATGTGGGTTTAAACTGAAATATCAAATCTGTTTTAATGTAATTATTTCAGGAGACTTAAGAAAAAGTTGCTGAACCCTTATTTACAGTAACCTCAAATATTTGTTTGAAATCCCTATATAGTTTATGTACCTTAACTATTTTAATTCCACAGTTTCCTCTGTGCTTCATTGTTAGAAAACATTGGTGTGTAATTTTTAATTCAGATAGGATTTAATTCCATTTAGCAAATAGGGGGAAACAATATTACAACATAGACATCGATAATCAGGAGTACTCTGAAACTGCCTCTATTTGTTATATCAGCATAACATACTGAGATATGTGACTATCAACAAAAAAACTGGCAATCAACAATAAAATAAAGTGTACGCAGCATCTATGGAGATATATTTCAAGTGTTTGATCAATTGACATTTGTTCATACAAAGGCCATTTTAGATGATTTTGTGAATATTTATTCTTTATCTAATCATGGATACATCTGGACATGTTCTTTGGATTATTTTAGTTGCAGTTCATTCAAACAGGAACATAAATAATTGTAAGAGAAGTGTTTTATAAACTACTCAAAGGCCAAAGATTAGAATCAAGATCGTTATATAAAGTTCACAGGCAGACATGTAAAAAGGCATTCCTCATAGATTTTTAGTCGATTAAAAATGGCAAGGGGGACAAAATAGAATATACAATGGACAAATAAGTCAGAGTGAGCCAGTTTGGTCAAGAGGTTAAGACCTCAGGCTAGAAATCAGGAAAGTGTGAGTTCTAATCCTGCATTAAGGATGATAGTCAGCTGGGTGACTTTGGGCCAGTCATTCTCTCTTGGCCAAACACACAATGTTTTTATCAAAATGTTTTCATATAAAAATAATATCAGCAATAGAAGAGAATATTGTAGCTCAGGATTCGTTGATGCTCTCAGAGAAAAAAGCCAAGCTTAAAGAGTGCCAAAGAACCCACAAAAATAATATTATTTCTCAGAAGCACTAAAAATATAAAGTACAGAATGTATTTAGGCAGATCTATACAGTCCTCTGTGAATTTACTTTGCCTGAATATGTACTTTATTATCATTTATTATTTGATCCTGTCTCAACCCCAAGTTTTTCCTAACTACCTTCGTCAGCTTTTAGCTGTTCTATTACTGCATTAGTAATTACGTGCAAGTCTGTCCCTTTGGAATAAGCCTGTAATTGCTGCTACTAAATCTGCAAACTATTCTGACTATTCCAGATAAATGGGGGTAATTTAAGAAAATGAGATATGATGCAAATAATTAGAAGAGCATAGCAGGAAATGCAAGATAATATAAAAACACAAAACTAAGATGAAATTATATTTCCATCTGTGTGCTTTTTTTAAAAAAAATCTGCAACTCAATGCTTATTAATATTTCCTTATTATAAAAGTAAATGAAATTGAAACACAGACTTCTTTTTAGATAACACTGCAAGAGCTCTTTTTGATTGCGGGGTAAACAAAAGTTATATATAACACCTGTATATATACTAAAGCTCTGTAAATTGGGGGTATATTATTTCAAAGATAAGAAATTATATTTTCTTCATGAAATTACTATACTATACAATTCTCAAAGATATCTCAGCAAAGGTTAGAAAATAGGGAGTCTACCAGGAATTTGTCTTCGAGGCATATACTTGAGATTGTAATATAAGATATTGTGCAAACAGTGATAACATCAAGACAAGTATCTGTTATTAATATCAATAGTTTTTTAACATTCCATATAGCTTTCAAAGTGTGTTTTATTGTATTTGCACAGTTCTGTAAGTTGAAGACTGTAGATTTCTTTTTGCATAAAACAGCCCAAGGAATCCCTGAATTTAAATAAAAAATAAAAAAGTAGATTTCTCTGTGCAGCACTGTATTAAATTTTGTTTTGCTCAAACCAATAAGCAAATGTCAGGAAAGTTTAAATCCTGATTGGTTCAAAATTCACCAATTCATGAAATTCCTTCCTTTCTCTTAACAGACTGCATTCCTTAATACTGAGAAGAATATATATGTAGCTCAAGGTTGAGTTGTGGAGTCTTTGGTGCTCTCTGAGAGTGGGTGTTCACTTGCAGACATTTTGTTACCTGACTAGTGTTTGCTTCCTATTTATATACAGCAGCTTGCCCTGCCAATATTGGTGGGAGTGTGGGATTTCCTTGGTAGTTCCTTGATTATGACATTGTTTTTGCTTATTTGTCTGATATTAATCCTCGCTTATCTGGGTTTAGGCTGTTGGAGACAATGTGTTCTGATCTTTGTGTTTGTTTCTTTCATAGTCCTTTGTTGTTATTTCTTTTGAACGGGGTATAACTATGGCTTATCCCTATGTGTCTACTGATGGCTGATTTTCTGAATGCCAAGCCTCCATGAATTTTTTTTAGCATTTTTAGACTTGGCTTAGTCTAGGATTCTGATAGTTTCTGAGGTGAAAATATGTTTGAGAGTGTCCATGTATGGTGAGATTAAAGAGTTTTCATCACATCTTCTGATTGCTAGTTGGTATTCATGGATACATATGATCAGCTAGTCTTCTGCTTAGCTAGGGTTTTTTTATATATGGTAGTAAATCTTTGTAACCACTTATTGAATGGGAGGATCAAAAGTGCCTAATCTGGTTTAGTGTTATATTATTGCTTATCATTAAAAGAATGGAGGAAAAAGGGGGAAATAAGTAAGATCACACTTCTGGAATTATGGAAGAATGATTTTCACCAAATTGGATGAATTAGCTCCTATGAAAGGCAAAAAATGAAATCAGGGGGTTGAAAATCTTTGAAGAAAGTAAAGCATAAACTCTAACTAAGCATAAGTAGGTCTATGAGAAGAATATAAGGACATACCTGGATTTTGAAAGATGTAGCAAATGGATAAGTATGCTGAGGAAAACTTTTCAGGTACAAGAGAAAATAGAATAGATAGCTGCATTATTTGGTTGGAATGCAAAGTTGGGGATAAGGATTCAAATACTACCATTATTCACTTGGAAGAGCCAACATGACCTTTTAATACAGCTGTAATGCTTGGTCAGCAGCATAAACTAACAATCATTAAATGATGGTGATTCAGGTCTCAAAATATAAACATCTGATTTTTGTAGCTAACACAAATAACTGAAATCAAGATTTTTTAAAAGTTTCCATGTACAGATTCTCTCTCACTTTCTACATACAGGGTTATGAAAACAATGGGAGAAGAGGAATAAAATAGGACATATAAACATTCTTTGTCTCTATCTGCATTTAAATTTTGATGAGTCCCTTACACAGTCTTAACATTTCCAGGATGGTTGCAGGTTGCATGAGAAGATGGATGAAATGCAACTTCACATAATGTGAAAAATGCTAAGTGAATCCATACTGAAATTTGGTCAAAAGAATAAAGAGGATTTATAAAATCCCTGCATAAAAATATCATATTTCAATTGGAACTGAATCTGATTGCATTTCCAAGTGAAAGTCTCTGGGGGAAAAGGCTACATTTGTATGTGTGGAACAGTTACCTATTAACTTCTCCTTGGGCCCAGGAAAAAACAGATGATGGCTTGATTTTAAATTGCTGTAGCTGCCATCTACCCAAATGTTAGTGTATTGTCTAAAATTGTGTTTTGCAGCTTGCAAAATTCAAGATATGAAGCAGAAAAATTATGGCTGGTACTAAACTGGCAGATATCTAAAGTGATGCAAATATATGCGTATTAGTTCTGAGTGAAGTGGCTCCACCTGCCTTGTGGCATTGCTTCAAATCTAGATTGTCAGCAGCAGCAGCTTGTCTGGGAAAATTAAATTGCTTCACTTTGTTGCAAAGGCATTCACAGCAAACTGATGAAATGTGCATTGTGACATCACGATGCAAGCCTTGCCACTAAGGAGATGACAGATTTTACCAATGGGTAATAAAAATGATATCTGTTCATTCTTGGCATTCATTTAATAACAGATTTTTTTAAAAAACAAGCCAATTTAATTAAATCTTTGTTTAACTTTGCATTGCTTCTTTTATTTAACAGAGCCATGTGCAAAGCATTGAACAGTGATGCTTTACAAAGTATCTTGACATGAGGGATACCATCCTACTTGAAGCATTAATACATTCACACCTTCCAGAAGATTCAGCATAGTTGTTGAAGAGGATTGCTGGTTGTCTGCACATGTGCAGCTGGTGAAATGAAGTGAATTTGCATCCACTTGCCATGAACCACAGAAGGCCTTCAAGTTGCCTGTAACATTCCTTTAAGAAGACACAGTGGTTGAACATTTTGTGGAGGGGCACCTCACATGCCCATGGGATTTGCAGAAGGCCCTATTAATGCTTGGCATTTTATTCATAAACAGTTCCCTATTCTCCTCTTCTTCACTTCTGTCATAAAGCAATATCTTTCTGAGTTCAGTAAATAGAACTGGAGATGATACTGAAATAACATGAAGTCCCAGAGACAGCCTGAATCTGATACAGAGCAGTCTCAATTGGACAGAAAAAAGAGAAATGAAGACAAGGCTTCATTTGATAGGCTTTTTAGCCTGCTAGATCTCTCATTTTCAAGTTCCACAGAAAATGATGGTTCCATTTCTTGGCAGATTTGGACAGCCAGGAGAAACACAAGTTTCACTCTTCAAATCCTCAGCAGCCCTTGTTGCATTGCTACTATTTCCCTGTTTCCTCAGCTTCAAAAGGAAGAAAGAACTTACAGGAACCCAGAAATGGAACAGAGTAGGAATTTCCATCAATGGGAAATTGCCCACCCAGAATTATATGAAACAGCAACTGAGTTAATTGGTTCAGTGTGGTAGACCAATGCAAGGCCGTGTCATTATGGGTACCCAAGCAAAGCACCCAGCTTCCATTGTTATGGTTCTTTGGTGTAGAAGGAGCCAGATTTACTCTCCCACTGGAATGCTATTTTGTAGCAGGAGGTCTTCTCAGTGACTTTCTAAAATCCACTGGATCAGGATTTGGATTGCTTTTTTACTCTTTATAATGGTAGAACAATCTTAGTTGATTTGCTACAAAAAACTATATGGCTACCCAAATAGAATATTCCAGTTAAATGTAGCTCTATTTGATGAAAAGGCAAAGAATTTTCTCATAATCTATCCAAGGTTAAGAACAAATCTTTATAGACAATGCCACATGCTAGACAGTATTCACAATTGCCAAGTATTGCTTTAATTTAAATTAAGACATATTAAGCAATTTCTTCCATAAGAAAATATAATTTGTAAAATCAAATTGATGAAAATAGCGTATCCAGAATCAATATATACGTATAAAACTTTATTACCTATAGATAAATAATGGCATACATATTCCTGGTATTAACACTTCATGCATTCCAATAAGACATCTGTTTATAATTACTGGAGTTATTGGATTTCTTCAGGGGACACCGTTACTGAAATCTGCAATGAAACAAGAGATAAATGCTATAGAAGAAAATGTTTGTGAACTACATTATATTAGATGTCAGATCAAACATTTTTTCCCCGCTTGATGGATTACTTCCTTTTAGTTTTAAACTTCTGAGACACCAATATTCATTTGAATTCATCTCTAGTTCAATCTCACTCTTATAGAATCAAATCAGTATTCAAGACTGTGACTCTTCATTCATGTCAGAAAACTCCCTTTACATTCCAGACTAAATTATTTGAAGATGCATATCATTTTTCTAATGATGTGCATGCTATATTCTTCAAGGCATTGCAGGGTTAGGCTGTCGTGTTACTGCCACAAAATTCTGAAAATTAATCTGAAGGATATTTGACAACATTTTCAGATTAATAATTTAGACAATGGTTAATTTTTCCTTGTGGTCAAGAAATTGCCCTCAAGTAGTAGCCAGGAACAGTTAGAATGGGAATGCAAATTATAAGGCTGCAGGCCATATCTGGCCTTGAAAGATTTAAGTGATAGATTCAGTGCCTCTCCAACAGTGCCAGTAAATAAAATATTAATATATATGAAGAAGGAAATTATACATACAGGAGGGTTATCATATTAACTATATATAATTGATGGTTTTTACATTTAATGTAGTTCCAGATTTAAATTAATTGCTTTTAATTTTTGTCCTAGCCTACTTATATAGTAAAATGTGCTCTCCCTAGTTTGACTTTCAGTGACCCCAAATTATGCTATGTTGAAAATAAGAAGCCTGACTTCAAATGGAACAAGAATCTGAGTTTAATAGAAAGTTCTTACAAGCTTAAAAATATGGATTATTTATTCTGGCAGATGTTTCATCCAATAAAGTCAAACTATTCTAAAAATATGGATTATTTATTCTGGCAGATGTTTCATCCAATAAAGTCAAACTATTCTAGAAAAAAATATGTTCATAATTTGTGTGTGTGTGTTTGTATATGTACGCAATACATGTGTGTGTATTTAAGTGTATCTCCTAAATCCTACAAAAATTGTTTCTTAAACTTTTGATGATTTATAGAATTATCTCGTGACAGAACAACTCACCATGGCCAACTTACCATAGGACAATTCAATGCTGCATTAATCATTTCATTCAGTTACTTGTATTATTGGTGGGCATGTTTTTGTTGAAATTATTGTAACTCTTGTATTTCTGGATTGATTTTCTTTATTTTATTATTATTGGCCATGGTTCAGTTGAAATTAATTTAATGTTTGTATTTGCTGAATTGTCCTGCAGCAAGTTGGCCATGATGAATTGTCCTAGACACCCCTAACTTGGTTGGCTTTAATGTTTGTAATACTCTCACCACTAGTCATACTACTTACAATTTATGGTGAATGAAACTCACCATTTTTGGAGAACATCAGACTAAAAATATGTAATCTACAGGTGTTCCCTTTAACTTTAATATTCTTTATTACAGGTGGTTTCATATGGGGAAAAATGAAACCAAGTAGTAAAGCTAATTATCAAATAGACTTTCTCTTTCAAAATATATGAAGACGTATTGGATAGTTTTACCAATTAGTGAAAATGTAATAATAAAAACATGTTTGTAATATTTAAGAACCTCATGGTTAATGGAAATTCAAATTTGAAGGGCCTTGGTGGTGCAGGCTGTTAATAGCCTAGCACTTAGTTCCAGCTGCCTGTAATTATTGCAGGCTCGAATCCCACCAGGCTCAAGGTTGACTCAGCCTTCCATCCTCTCGGGGTAGGTAAACTGAGGACCCAAGATTATTGGGGGCAATAAGCTGACTTTGTAAAAAATGCCGCTTAGTAATAAGCAGGCATATACAATGGAAGGAAGGCTATTGCTGAGCGCATTGGGTTGTATCCCAAAAATTGTAAGCCGCCCTGAGTCTCCGGAGAAGGGCGGGATATAAATATGAATAAAAATAAATAAATAAAAAAATAAAGTCCCCATTCAACTCACTCATTTTATTGACCTCTGGCAAGTCATTTATATATTGCATTATATGGAAAAGAAGTCACCTGTTACTGCTATCAGCATACTTTGGAATAGAAAAGATCTATCAGAAGTAGAATTTTTTCAAAATAAATTTTGATTATGAAAAATTTTCAGTATTAATGATCTTAGTCAGCACTTCTGACCCATCTGGAGGAACTTTTCTTCCTTCTTACCCTGTTCAGGTTTTCTTCCTCATACATTACTCTAGATCAGGGGTGTTAAACTCACATCATCACGGTGGCATCACATGACATACTGAGACTTTTTCCTCCCTTGCTAAACTGGGATGGGCATGGCCAGTGCATAATGCATCTGGCCCATGGGCCAGGAGTTTGACAGCCCTGCTCTAGATCCAGCTAAATAGAATCAGGTAACATGAAAACTAGATTAATAATCTAGCACTGGGAGCAACTGATTAACCCAATTCCTTATTGTTTCATTTTTTTGTAGCATGTCTGTCATTTGTCTCACAGACAAATAAAAGCCACAAATCTGAAGTAAATATATGGAAATATTTTCCTCTGAGTTACACGATAAGCAAATATAATAAGTCAAACTGCTCAAGTTCCATCAGGCATTTTTTCATTGTAGAAATAGCAGAATTAAACTGGATCCTGGATTTTGCCCTCCATTTTACTTCTGGACAATCAGTGACTTGACACTCATTATCAAAAGAGTTCTGAGCCTCAAGGAGCAGGGCATTAAATATGTCATGGATGTGATCTATTTTTACAAGCAAAAATCTTTGGAATTTAATATTGAATTTGAACACAAGAGCTTTGTGGCATCACAGTGGCTTCTTTATACTTGTTGGAAGATGCAATGAAGAATGAATGAAGGTCCATTTGCTTGCCACACAGATAAGCCAGAAATTTACAACAGATGTGATCAATGGCTAGCTCAGAATAACCTCATTCTTACTTTGATAGATCATGCATAATGAATTAAATTCAAGCTACATTTTTCGTAATTTAAAAATTGTTTAAAGAAATAAAAAGAATTGTTTTGTTATTTATAGGTAGTTGTCTTTACACTATTTGCCACAGGATTAGCTTTAAAATAGACCAGTTACATGATATCAAATTGTAGACTGCTTGGTTATAATTTTGGGAAAATATTCTTAAAAATAATATTTCAAGTATTTAAAAAATATGTTTGAGAAGTTTACTATTGCTACACCTTATTTATACAAAGAATTTATAAGGAAGTATCAAGGAGAAAATAGTTCTAATTCAAACAATAAAATAAATAATAATAAATAAAATAAGAGAGACAGTTCAATATAATGGTTAAGGCAGGTGTGTCAAACCTGCATCGTCATGGCAGCATCACATGATGTATCACAACCTTTTTCCTCTTTGCTAAATGGACCATGAGTTTGACAGCCCTGGATTAAGGTGTTGACCTGCAAACCAGGAGATTGTGAGTTCTAGTCCTACCTTAGACACAAAAGTCAGCTAGGTGATTTTAGGCCAGACACAGCCCACCTCACCTCATAGGGTTGTTGTTGTGGAGAAAATTGGTGGAAGAAGGAATATTAGGTAGATTTGCTTTCCTACGTTATGAATATGCTACCTACGTTATGAAGTAATAATGGTAGGATATTAAAATTTTAATAAATAACTAAAATAAAATATGCTTGCAAAGTTGTCTTAGATGCAACTTGCTGAATTCCTACCAGCCTTAGCCAGCATGACAAAATGGAGAGGTGAACTAACGATTCCTCACCCTTTGTCCTTTTTTTCCCCTTCTGTTTAATCATACTCATTTCTTGAACTGGCTGGACAAGTCCATGTAGTTTTCTTGGCAATGTTTGTCAGAAGTGGTTTGCCATTGCATCCTTCCTAGGGCTGAGAGAAAGTGATTAGCTTAATATCATCCAGCTAGTTTTATGCCTAATGTAGGACTAGAACTCATGGTCTTCAGATTTCTAGTTTGATGGCTTAACCACTGCACCAAATTAATTCTCATATCCTTTGACTAGGATCATGCTTATCCTTAAAAGAGTCATTCACCGTCATTGTCTACTGTTCTATTATGACTATGGAAAAGAAAAAGATTTTCAAAGCAGCAGATCTGAAGGTAAAAAAAATGGGTAGATGGTTTATCTTAATTTCTCCAGGAAACAATTTCTCAAAGACAGGACTCCACCTTAGTAACAGCAATAGCATGGCTGCTGAAAATATCCTCGGTAGGAGTTTGTTGGTGTATTTGAAAATATTTATAACCTGCTCAGACCCTGGATATTGTAGGCAAGGTCAAGAAGGGGAAAAAATAGATAGCCCACTATATCGTCAAAAGCCATCAATAAATATTGTGTGTGCCCTTGGAATTAGGTAGTCTAAACAAACGGTCAAACATGGACTGAAAATATAGACTGCTTGTAGAATGCTAGCAAGGGTGGAACCAATCATATCTCTGGGTGAAAGGCATTCCTTAAAGTAGGGGCTACTATCCATATCTTTTCCTTTGGGGATTTAATTCAAGCAAGAGAAACCAGCCATGCTGAAAATCTCTGGAGAGCAAATTGTAGGAGGAAAGGCAAGAGAGTAGCAGACAGCTATTGGAAGTCAAAGGATTGCAACTACACTATACTCCCTGCATTCCTAAGATTTTTTTTTTACATTTTCCTTTTCTATGAAAGAATGTCCTCTTTCATCAACTTGAATGAGGACTGGTGGGAAAAAGATGCAAGAAGATTTCTTTATCCAACACTAACTTAGCTTGAAGCTGCTGGGAAAACATCCCTGCATACAATACTGCAACTCTTCCTTGTTCAGAAGCAATATCTGGGCTTTCTCATCTCATTTCCCGAATTTTAGAATTTTTAGGCATAATGGGATTAAAGAAAAAGGAATTCTTTTGGAAGTGCTTAGATGTATTGCCCAAAGTTACATTTAATATGAAATTTCACTTGAGAGGATATGGGAGTGGGGACTCTACTCCATGATGTGAGGAGGACTCTTTCTTCTATTTTAAGATGAAGGTTGAAGTCATGAGCAGAGCCATGAGATCAACATAGCACCAAAGATTATCAATCCTTAACCTGAATGACTCTTTAAAAAGTTTGTAATTCGTAGTTAACTGGCATTACAGTTAATTATTCCTTCCATCCTTGCTACGAAACTTTCATGGAATTGTACATGCCACCACTTTTTTATGCATAATCATGCAAAAAGATTTCATAATACTAAAATGTGTATATTTCAATTAATTATAAACCATATTTATATGATTTTAAACTTGAAATTCAGTTGAATAAATTCAGCAAAATAAGCAAGACAAGCTTACTTATATTTCTCCATCACATGCTTCTGTGACAATTCTTACAGGCAAATGGAGCATCCAAATCCTACTGCGTACCATGGCTTTCAAAGGTGTAATACTATCTGTTTCACTGCTAAGAGAAAATGCATGCTGCTCTACTTCCCAAAAGTTAGAAACCCCAAGCTAGGCAGTTTTCCAAAGGCTTTGTGAAACTATTTAGAAAGGATTCAAACAAAGATTGCTAGTGAAATGGGCTTGTGAAACTGACTTAAGCATGGGGCAACTCCATTAGGAGAACATAGGAGGAAGAAAAGCAAGGGACTTATGATCTCAGAGGTGTGAGCTTCTTACTCTCACAACATCTGGCAATCATACGATTGCCATTTTAACAAGCAAAGTCAATTGGGAAACTAGTGGAAAGTTGCAAATGGTGACCATGTGACAGCATGCTTAACTATTGTGCATGATTCACAACAGTAACCACAAGTGAAAATGCCATGACTAAAAGGAATGTTTACATGACATCACACTTTATAACTATGTTGTCTAGTAATGCAAATTTTAGTCTCAATTGCTATTGTTAACAAAGACCAATGATTGAACCTGGACACATTTTCATAGCAAGATGATTGAAAATCTTGCAATACCATCAATCATCAGCAACACTTTCCTTTTCTAATTGTCTTATTTCTCCCAGTTATAAAGCATGTTCCTGTTGCTCGTATTCTGAACATAGTGGATATTACACCACCGTGTTGGTTACTAATCAGTGTCCACCTTCTGCAATTACACTTTGTGATGTCTATCTTCTAGCTAAAGAGATCCCAGAGGAGCCCTGCCCAATTTAAGTATTGTCAGTAGGTACTTCATTTCAATATAGGAATAAGCTGTGTTATTATACACCAGAACTGCAAGCTTAACATAGGAAAGAATTATTTGCCAGAAACCTGCTTGCCTGATGATTTATTTGTTTAAATTTGTAATTATATTAACATATAATTTATATGGTCAATGGCTTCAAAGTAATATGAACCATAACTTGCACTTAATTCTTGAATGTTGTGCTAAAATAGTCTGGTACTATTATGGTATATACTTGCTGCTTTAACCAGTAGGATTCTGCAGATTGTAAGGTGTGGGTTTTATATCCCCATGAAAGGTATAAATGAAATTTGCTATCATGGAGGGGGCATTAGGTTTGGCATTAATAGCTTCATCTGTAAACTGAAGTTTTTAAAAAGTGAGATATGTAAACATTAAATGTGATAAATAAACATCATAAACCTAATATAAAAACATTTAAAACAGCTCTAAATATCATTTTGTATTTCCAATATTGATTTTTCAAAGGTAAAACCTATTCTGTCTGGAAGAGAAGAATAGGCATATGATTACAATGACTCCCATTCATTTCAAGACCACAACTTGTAGAGATTGTGCACAAACAAGACTCTGAGCTAAGCTATTAAGCTATGAAGTGCCCTCTTACAACAAAAATTTACAATAATACCAGTGGCAAAGGTCAAGAACTTGAGAAGATGACAATGTATTGAATTGGAAATTAGCAATATTTACACAGATTGGGCAATCTTGACATATATTTCAAATGCAATTATTTTTGTCGTATTCAGGATGATTGTCTCTGCTGATAAAATAATAGAAACATGGCATAAAGAGGAACTCACCACCATAGCTATAAATTGCCTTCTGGTAGAATAGAATTTTGAATGTGGAATTCAGTCTTATGGGCAATTATTCTATGTCATGATGTAGGTGATAAACTTGGAGGTTTATCTGTGTCAGAGTGGCCTCAATGACTCTCTAAAAGAATACAAATGAGCAGCCATTTGCAAGGATTATTAATCCTTCCATTCCCCACCATCCAGTCAGAGTTGAAGAAGCTTCTTGGATGAGAAGTGAAATGTCTTTAAAGAAAAACAAGAAAGTCCAGTTCCTTCTGAAAAAGCACCTTTGGGACAACCATGACTTGGATGACTGAGGATCTCCATAGACTACTAGTAGTATCTTTCCAGTATATTTCTTTGAACACAGATTTTGTTGGGGAATGATATATGTTATGTATGTAGGTTTGAATGTTATTGGTTTAGTTTGAATTGTTCTTGTAAAATGTCAAATATGATTGGTTTAAAAAGTGCGGGAAAACCCTGCACTCTGATTGGCTGGCAACTATGGCTACTGGCTATAAGTAGCAGCCGTAGCCCAGCCAAGTTGGGTCCATTCGAGCTGTAGTCACTTAATAAACTCTTCACTGAAGCTCTTCGCGTCTGACTCTTCATGCAAACTTAACACTGGTGACGAAGGTGGGATCCCCCTGAAGAGAAGACGACATGGAAGACAAGCAGAAGAGCGAGATGGCTGCGCTGAACACCCCCCTCCAGCCCCGTTCGATCTGGCAGCAGAAGACTGGGAATCATATGCGGATCGCTTCCAAATGTATTTGGAAGGAAACGACCTCGCCAACATCTCCGAGAAGCGGAAGAGGGCGGTCTTTCTTACGCACTGCGGTCCGGCAGTCTTCAAGATGGCGAAGGCATTGGCGGGAGCTGCAGACGTGAAGGTAATAGAATGGCCTGATTTAGAAAAGCTTTTAAGAGCCCATTACGCCCCACAAGTATCGTGCCTCATTAAGAGACACGAGTTTTACCGTCGGGATCAAGGGGAAAGCGAAAACGTTAACGACTTCGTGGCAAGCTTAAGAGATGCACAATTAGACAAATTAATAGCTCAAGGGGTTTTAGAGCCCACTGACCACTCCAGGTGGGAGACACCAGGTGGGAGACACCCATAGTCACACCAGTCAAGACTGATGGGTCAGTAAGAATCTGTGGAGACTATAAGGGCACACTGAACCATGCGCTGCAGCAGAGCGCATACCCAGTTCCAGTGGTGCATCATCTGTTACATTCACTTGGCAGGGGTACAGTCTTTGCCAAATTGGATCTGGCCCAGGCATATCAACAACTAACAGTTGATGATGCCACTGCAGAGGCCCAAACCATTGTGACTCATAGAGGTGCCTTCAAATGTAAAAGGTTACAATTTGGAGTAAGCGTGGCACCAGGCATCTTTCAAAGCCTTATGGAAAGAATGCTCCAAGGACTGCCAGGGGTAGTGCCTTACTTTGATGATGTGTTAATCTCTGCTGAAAATGACACTCAGTTACAAGAAAGACTCAGAGAAGTCCTCACCAGATTCAGGAAAGCGGGGTTAAAAGTCAAGGAAGAAAAATGCACTCTTAAAACTGACAAGGTTGAGTTCCTAGGCTACATGAGTGACAAGCATGGCATCCACCCTACAGATGCCAAGGTTCAAGCAATCAAAGAAGCCCCTAGACCTAAATGCAAAACAGATTTGCAAGCCTTCCTTGGACTCATTAACTTTTATCACATGTTCCTACCTCAGAAGGCAACCATTGCTGAACCATTGCACAGATTACTTGATAAAAAGTCTGTTTGGGTCTGGGGAAGGAAGGAACAATCAGCATTTAACAGTATTAAAAGACTAATCACGTCTGATGCTGTACTGATACAGTTCTGAGAATTTGCCTGTTGTACTGACTTGTGATGCATCCCTTTTGGGGGGGGGGTTTGAGCCACAGGCTTCCCAGTGGGAGAGAAGCCCCTATTGCATTTTACTCTCACACTTTGACCAAAGCAGAGAGGAATTACAGCCAATTGGACAAGGAGCTGTTGCAGCTGTTAAGAAATTTCATGAATATCTGTATGGGAGAACATTTACCATTGTTACAGATCACAAACCTTTGTTAGGCATTGTGGCAGAAGATAAACCTACACCTACTATCCTGTCACCAAGAATGCTGAGGTAGACTGAATTTCTTGCTGCTTATTCATACAAACTTATCCACAAGCCTGGCAAGGACATTGGACATGCTGATGCACTGAGTCGTTGCCCACTTCCTTGCCACAAGGAGGACTTTGAACCTGAAACACACACCTTTTTCCTAGAAACTGTTGCCAAGCTTCCAGTTCATGCTGCTGAAATTGCCAGAGAGACTGCCAAAGACACTTTATTGGCTCCTATTATAGGCTGGATTAAGAAAGGTTGGCCTCTTCAAGATCTACCTCACCTGGCTCAACCTTTTAAGTCCAGGCAAACTGAATTATCTGTATTAAGAGGATGTATTTTGTGTGGTAACAGGTTGGTTATTCCTGTAAAACTGCAAAAAGAGGTTTTGGAAATGTTACATGAGGGTCATCCAGGTATTGTAAGGATGAAGGGATTGGCCAGGAGTTATGTATGGTGGCCAGGTATTGACAAAATGGTTGAAAACTGGGTTGCATCTTGTTCCAACTGTCAGGTAGTCAGGCCTGCCCCACCTCTCGCCCCCACACATGAATGGGAATGTCCTAGGGGCCCGTGGCCCAGGATTCACATTGATTTTGCTGGCCCTACCAGAGGGCACACCTTTCTTATTATAGTAGATGCATATTCCAAATGGCTAGGTATCCACCACAACTGATGCTGTCATCAAACAGCTCAAAAAACTTTTTGTAACCCACGGGTTACCTGATGTTCTTGTCTCTGACAATGGCCCTCAATTTACATCCAACCTTTTTGAATCCTATTTAGCACAACAGGGTATCAGACATGCCCTTACTGCTCCTTGGCACCCTTCGGCTAACGGCTGGACTGAACGCAAGGTACGTTTTACCAAGGAGAAGCTTCCGGAACTGGGTCCTGGGGACATCACTGAGAAAGTTGAAAAACTTCTTAGTGTTCAGCACATCACTCCTAACCCATCTAATAACTTATCCCCAGCAGAGTTGTTGATGGGTAGGAAACTTAGGTCTTCCTTTGACCGCCTTCATCCCACTTACACACCCAACGCACCACTAGATTCCACTTCCAAAGTTCGCACATTCAGTGTGGGTGATTCTGTTTATGCTAAGAACCTTATGGGTGAACTTTTGTGGATTCCTGCTGAGATAACTCAAATCACAGGCCCTCGTTCTTACAGGGTGCAAATAGAGGATGGACTCCTCTGGAGCAGGCACATTGATCAACTTAGATCCAGGTTCTCTCAGGAACATCGCACTTGTTCCTCTCTAGTTCCCTCACCTGATGTCAATTCTAGGGGGGAAGGGGAGGAACAGGAGGAAAATCAGCAAGCAAGAATCCGCCCCATGTGTAACGAGCCATTATGACAGGAATCATCCCAAAACCTGTCACAATGCCAGATTCCATCCTTAGAAGTGGAAGATTGTACATCACTACCTGACTTGGGTGCTGACATTGGGCTGGAGATGGGTTGGGAGGAGAGACCAGATTCTAACAATCAAACAGGGTCTTCTTTCACAGGGAGTCCCAGTGGGGAAATGTCAGCAGACACATTTCCTCTCTCACTGGGTAAGAATGTTAAAACTTCTGAACCATGAAGGTCTCAACGTACACATAAGAGCCCCACCTATTTAAAAGAATACATTAGATAGGTTGGGGTTTGGTATGGAGTGAACCTAGTGGGGAGGGGTGTTATGTATGAAGGTTTGAATGTTATTGGTTTAGTTTGAATTGTTCTTGTAAAATGTTAAATATGATTGGTTTAAAAAGTGCGGGAAAACCCTGCACTCTGATTGGCTGGCAACTATGGCTGCTGGCTATAAGTAGCAGCCGTAGCCCAGCCAAGTTGGGTCCATTCGGGCTGTAGTCACTTAATAAACTCTTCACTGAAGCTCTTCGCGTCTGACTCTTCATGCAAACTTAACAATATATATTGTAAAATTGAGGAAATAGGACTTCTGTGCTTTGAACTGTGCCACGTCAACTGGATCCATGTCCCACTTAGGTTTTTGGGTGACCAGGCAAGCTGGAATTAGGAATTAGGAAGTGCTTCTTTGAGGGAAAGTTGCCACGTGCATTGAAGGAAGTAATTGTGCACCTCCTCCTGAAAAGACTCTCTCCCAGTTCAGTCATGTTAGACAACTCTCTTCAATCTTCTGATAGATTTTGGAAATGATGGTAGAATTTTAGCTATGGAGAATCCTGAGTAAATGATAATCAGCCTCTTCTAGTCATAATTTAGCACTTAATATACATTAAACAATTGAATTAACATAGTTAATCTGGTCCAAGCTCTTAACCTGGGTGGCTTTGTGTCTAAGGCAGGAGTAGAAATCATGGTCTCTTGGTTTCTAGCCTGGTGCCTTAACCACCACACCAAACTGGATCTTTAAGTGGGTAATACTGATAAAAACAAAAAGTTTGAAGACACAGAAAATATAAGAAGTTAACTAAGGAGGCCCTTACTTTTCTTGTGCTAATTCATGCACTCTTATTAACTAGATTGTTGACCCCGTTTTCTGGGTTTGTAAACTTTTTATTTTTATCAGTACTTAGAGAACCAATTTGGTGTAGTGCAGGGATGTCAAACTCGATTTCATTGAGGACTGCATCAGGGTTGTGTTTGACTTCGGAGGGCCAGGGAGTGGGTGTGGCCATAGGTGGGGGTGGGCATGGTGGGCATGACATGGGACTCATTTGGGGGCACCTATGGTGGCCAAGTGCTAAGGCAGGACTTCTCTGAGACCCTCCCTCACTCTCATTATAATCTCCTTCCTTCTCTTCATTTTCCTTCCCTCTTCATTCTCCTTTCTTCTTCCTTCCTTGCTCTCTTCCCATCTTCCCTTCTTTTTCTTTGTCTTTCCTCTTTCCCTTTCTCCTTTTCTATCCCTTCTTGCATGCTCAAATGCAAAAAGGGAAACATTTCTTCTTTTGTTTTGTTTTTAGTTTGTTTTGATAGCCCTCTGCCAGAAAAAACAGAACCTGGGAGGCCTGTGCCCCTCCAGACCCCATTTTTGGCTGCAATGGCTTCCTGCAGCCCTCTGCCAGTGAAAATTGATATTTTACTACTGGAAGAGGCTCTGTGGGCCAGTCCTTTGCTGTTTCTAGGCCAGCCCCGCAAGCCAGAACTAAGCACCCTGAAGACCGGATCCGGCACATGGGTCTTGAGTTTGACACCCCTGATGTAGTGGTTAAGGTCCCAGGTTAGAAGTTGAGTGAGTTCTAATCCTATTTTATACACAAATCTAACTGGCTGACCCCGGGCCAGTCATTCTCTCTCAGCCTTAGGAAGCAAGCAATGGAAAACCACTTCTGAGATCTTGCCAAGAAACCCGCAGGGACTAGTTCAGACAATTGCCAAGACTCAACACTGACTCAAATACATTCAAACTACCCACTACTCCTGGTCTCTAAGAGGATTTTATTTGTGTGGAGAAGACAAAGTGGACCTTCCTTGTGGCTGTTCCCTGATAATGGATCTCTCTGACAAGGATGCCCAGTGATTTTCATTTTTAAAGGCAAGCAAAACCATTTTTATTTAAACAGGACTTGGATGCTGAAGCTTCTTTGTGTGCTGCAATAGATATCTATAATTAAGTTCATCATGTTTTTAATAGCATTTAAAATTATTTGTTGGCTGCTTTCATGTTCACTGCTTTTATCTTGATTTCACAATTGATATTTCTGACTGGCAAGTTGGATCGATATTCAGCAAATTGGTAAAAAAAAAACTATTACAAATTCAGACTGATCCTAAATATGTTTTCTTGAAAGTTAGTGTTTTCTCACCTTTAGTTTAACTTGTTTTCCATTAATTTGATTAGAATTTCAGCTACAGGGTGTAAAAAGCTAAGACAAAATAAACCCAAGGTGTAGACAGCTAAGTAAGCATTTCAAATGCTTGTTAAGTTATTCTTCCAGGTCTTCCTTTTAAACAGAGATGGGCACTTTGACTTTCCTGGGGATGCTGTTAAAAGTTTATAGGATATGATTTATTTGCGCAACCTGATGAATGGTGTGAAATCAAATGACTGCAGCGAGGAAATGATAAAATATCTAGAGAATAATGCATTTTGAAGCCTGAACATATGTTTATAGTTGCTGCCCTGGGCTGATAGCCAAGAGCACGTTTCACTTTGCAAGCTAGGTTAATAGAAGTCATACGTTTTTAAAGCAAAGCAAACAAAACCAAAAAGAACATGAATTTAATACAGCAAATAGGAAAAAAATGAAGTTTCTTAGTTCAGGGATTTTTCAGGTAGAAAAAGCCAAAAAGCCAAACAGTTGTAACTCTAGTTCTTCATGCAAAGAAACAAAGTTTATAATAAACAAGTTGTTTGCTAGACTTATGTATGTAAAGCAATTTGAATATCTCAAATATGAATAGTTTTTTATTTATATCTTTATGATCAAATGGATTCCCAGCTGCTCCTACCATATAATCGGGGAATTGCCAGCTGAATCAATTGCAAAGCAAAACTAGTGTTGTTTGGCACAATCCTTCCAAAATTTCATAGGAGAAAAATGAGTTCTTGTTTGTGAGTGGATACCATAAGAGACAGAAACAGGAAGCCCAACAGAGCATTTAAATGGGGTCAATAAGAAAGCAGATGATTGGTTGATTGAATTTACTGGCCACCTATCTTACCACAGGGTAACTCTGGGCAGCCTACAATAATAAAATGGTAAAATTATACAAAAACTATACGCAATACAAATAAAATACTATAAAAATATAAATACTCAACCCTACCTAAAAGATTGGGAGGGAGGTACTAGGATGAGCAAGGGGTGGTGGAATCTGTTATTAAACTATCAACCTCTCCTAATGTGAATCCCTCACCCATTGGAGCCCAAGCCAACTGGCAAAGCTCTTTAAGCTCTTGCAGAAGGCCAGGAGGATTGCAGACAACCTCAATCCTGGAGGAGGGAGGGTTAAGTTGGAGACAACCTCACTCCAGTTCCAAAGGATGGGAGTGACAGCAGAGAAGGCTATTCTCCTGGATCATCATTTTGGATGATAAGTACTAAGAAATAAGCCACAATCTCTACAAGTCAAGTATGTGTTTTATGTATAAATTAAATCTTCCACATTAAATCCATGATTAAGACTCTGACATTGATTTAAGTTATGCTTATTAAAACTGAGGCCAATGCCTTAATCAAACATGTATTCCATCATCAATATTTATATTGGTCATGCCCAAATTGTGTCTATTTATGTTCACGTATTGCTTTGTGCTTTCAATCCCAAATATACATGACTAAGTTGAAGTTGCTAGGGCCAGTATAGGCATCCCATATTATTCTGCTTATCTTTTGCCTTTGGCTATAGAAGTAATGTAAGGAGAATTTACTCCTTTAAAATCTGGAGAAGGAGAAAACAAAGTTTCCTTGAAGACTCCATTCTGAAAATTCTGCTCATTCAGCTACATATGAAGAGTTGGTGGATAATTGATGGCTAATTGGCTGCTGTGCTCTCATTTCAAGCAGAAGCCAGGGATGGTGGGCTGGATAAAGAGAAGGAAGAAGAGTAATGGGTAATGAGAGGAATACAAAGGATAAAAAGACTGCTTGTCAGATATCCCAGTTCATGCATAATACAAAATACATGGAGATGAGGATGAGTCAAGACTGACTCTTTTCATTATAATGCCATATTTTTACAACCCCACTCAAGAGATTGTAAATATATAGTAAGGTGTCAGCAACTCTATTTTGCATAACTGTCCTGTAGACATCAAAAGGTCAGCACATGTAGTGTGCGGTGATAAGGCTGGGACCAGGAGACTTCACTCCATGTCTAAGTGTTTTGCTTTATAGATGGATAGGACACATCATCTGACTTGAATACAGAAAAGATTGGAAGATTGATGTCTGTCAAATAAATACATTCATTAATAATCTGAGTCATTTTTAAGAGCGAAGCTTCCAGACTGCAAAGCTTCCTTTCTGCTTGCATTTAAAATTCTCTTGCAAGTTAGAAAAGATAAATAATACATTCAGGTTTTTTTCCCAACAGCTGTTAGCCAGTTGCAAGGAAAAGGATTCTGAACTCAAGGCCAAGAGAAGGATGGATGGATGGATGGATGGATGGATGGATGGATGGATGGGGTGGGTGGGTGGGTGGGTGGGTGTGGTTTATCTACTGCCTTAGACTAGGTGGTTTACAGATATTAAAATACCAGCAGGTAAGTAAAACATTATTAAAACTACAATATGAATATCAATGGCACTTATATATCCCTCCATAGTGCTTTACAACACTCTTTGAGCAGTTTAGTGTCAGCATATTGCCCCCAACAATCTGAGTTCTTATTTTACAGACTTTGGAAGGATGGAAGGCTGAGTTAACTTTGAGCTGGTCAGGATCGAACTCCAGGCTGTGGGCAGAGTTAGTCTGCAATACTGCATTCTAACCACTGCACCACCATGGCACTTGATGATAGAAGTATAAAAATTAATAAAAACCATTACATTACAGAAATGAAAGATAATAATTTGTGTAGCAAAGTTTATGTCATATTTGCAAGCCATCCAGAATCACTTGATAATGAGATGGGTGGCATATAAATTTAATAAATAAATAAACTAGGAAAGTTCTTTAGGAAAAAAACAAATTTTATTAAGTTTTAATGAATCAAAGGGAAAAATAGTAAAAAGTGACAAGAAGGGAAAAAAGGGGGGGGAGGAAAAGGGATGCAAAAAATGACTTTGTTTAGTACAGATATAAATCTATAATAAAATAATATCTGCAGTAAAACAAAACAAAATAAGCAATGTACAAATTAAACAATACTATGAAAGTGTGTTGTTGCTGGAGTGAGAGATTATTATTTTACAAATTTATTATTTTATTATTCTTTTTATTTCTTTTATATGGTTTTTATATCCATATAAATCACCTTGAGTCTCCATGTGTGAGTAGGCTGCAATATAAATTTTCTAAAAAAAAATAAAAAAATAAAAAAATGAAAACTATATAACAAAACAACCACTTACTCTAAAGTTAAACCTGAATCTTAAAAAATATACAATATACAGTGCATGCCTAGTAATAACAATAAAATACACAATATTTCTATAATCATGATAACTAGGAAGGTTCTAAAGCTACAGCTGTATGTTTGATTTCCTGGGTTTTGTGTCATGAATAGGGTTGCACTATAAGTATAGTCTGAATTATAGCAAAAGAAATAATACCCTTCATTTAAGCCACTTTTCTAATGCAGCCTTGTCTGGGTTCCAATTGATATGGCTGGAGAGGCATGTGAAAAGAATGTCCCTCCAGTCAAAGAATGAGATTTCTCAGTCTTGAATATATTTCCTTGGAATTAAGTCCCACTGCTTTCATTGCAATCTTTCACTGTGCTCAGCATTAGACAATAAGAATAAAGCGAGGAAAAATATTGTGTGAGGAAAAAGCCAATTTGATTTTCAGACTGTACCCTGAATGATTGCCTGCTATCTTTTCATCAGTGCTTTGCCTCTTAATCAACCTCTATAAACCCATATGCACTGCTTTCTCAGCGCTCTCCTTATCAACTGCCACCATAATCATCTGTTCATTTGGTCAGGCGTATCACTTCCGTCTTGTATGAAGGTACATTATACTTCACAATCAAGCCAGACCTCATTTCAAAGTCTGTTCTGAAAGCCTTTTTAGAAAACTGAAAACCTACACAGAAGGATAAGCTAAAAAACGACAATAACCCTCTGATGCAAAACAGTTATGCCCCGTAGGAACACAAATACACAAAATAATATTTTATTTATTATTATTTTTATTTATTTATTTATTTTGTCAATTGTTTACAAGATAATAAGTATAAGGATAAACATAGTTGTGAATACATGAACACAGTTGCTCTTAATATGATCACAGAGGTCATTTATGTAGAGTATGAAGAGAGTTGGTCCTAGAACACTGCCTTGGGGGACACCACTGTTGTCAGGTACAGGATTTGATAGGACACTCCCAATTTTGACCATTTGTTGCCTGTTTGACAGGAATGCTTCTATCCAGTTATGCAGTTGTTCAGAGATACCATAAGATTTTAATTTTAGGAGTATTTTGCTGTGTACCACTGAATCAAAGGCTTTACAGAAGTCTATGTAAATTGCATCAATTGCTTTGCCCTGATCGAGTTGTGTTGTCCATATGTTTTTGCAGTGTAAGAGTTGCAGATTATAGGATAGTTTTTTTCTGACACCAAATTATTTGTTAGAGAGTAGGTTGTTTGTCTCTAAGTGGAGGATAATGGATTGGTTAATAATTGATTCCATGACTTAATAGGTGACGCAGCATAAAGAGATTGGTCTGTAATTTTCAACTAGGCTGGGGCCCTTTTTGAAGATGGGGATGACCGTGGTTGTGACCATAGGTTTGGCAAGGAGCTGGTCCTGAAAGATTTTTCAAAGATTATGCTTAGAGGTTCGGCTATGGCAGAGGATAGCTTTTTTAAGAAGTAGGCACATATTCCATCTGGTCCAATAGATAGAGATGGTTTTAGATTGTGTAGTGCTTTTTCAACATTGTCTTCTGTAAAATCGATACGTATTAGATCATTGTAGTTGTCTGTGGTTCGACTAGGAAATATTGGGCATGATCCACTCATGTTTCCAAGAGATAGACAGACAGAAGTTTTAGTATTCCAACCATGTTTATTATAATAAGGACAAACCTGTTTCCGTAGATGCTTCTTAACCTAATTTTGTCCCCAGAATAACAGTATCTTACCCCCAAATTGCTTTTTCCTTGCTACTTATATGTTTAGCAATCAATTTGCCTTTCAATGTTTCCACTCATTGATAGTGTTTCTCAACCTTGGCCTCTTTCAGATGTGTCCTTTCCCTGCCCAGCCCAGCTGGGGAATCATGGGAGTTGAAGTCCGCACATCCTGAAGTTGCCAGGGGCCCATGAAACTCTTCTCCTCTCCATGAACTCCTCAGTTCTGTAAAATAAAGCAAGAAGTTGCTTAGGATCACCTCTATATGGCTGGAAAAACCACCTTTTGTTGTAAGCCTTATCCAGACGTTCTGTTTAGTTCTACAAAACAGCAGTGGATACATATTGACCTTTTTAATTAGGAATATAATCTATTTCTGAGAAAACATTCCCTTAATTTTTGTTTTTACTTCACATCATTCTCCCAGTTTCTCCTTATTTCCAGGTTAAATCTCTCCTTGTTCAGTTTCCATCCATTATTCCTTGTCTGGCCTTCCCTAGGCTTTAGAAAATAGGTTGACCCTTTCCTCTCTGTGGCAGCCCCTCAAATATTGGAACACTGCTATCAGATGTTAGTTCATATGCCAAGTGAGAATTCTTTCCAAACTTTTAATAGCAGTTGTACTGTGGATCACATAACCAGGAAGGACCAGAACTCAGAAAGGAGAATAGCATTGCATGGCAGGGCCCAGCAGCCTCTCCACAGGAGCCCATTGATGTATTTTTCTGATATTTTTTCTCTGCACAGCTCCTGGCCAATTCCAGCTTATTTTCAAACTTGATCTTTTGCTCTGTTTTAAGAGAAGGACCTTGATGTATGTTCACACAGATGGACAGAGAGAAATAATTTATTTCCAATGTCCTGTTGGGTTGGAAAGAATAAAATGCTGCCCATACTAACTACACACACAGCAAGCAAAATGATAGACTAAATATAATAAATCATCATCATCATCATATATTAAACTTATATGCTACCTGACTCCTAACAAATATGCTGTGGCTTATTATATATATATTCCCTCTCTACTTCCTCTGGCTTCCAATGTCAGATGGTATTTTGAGGCTTTAATTTACTTGTGCCATCTTTTTGCAAGAACTGCGGATTTGGCATTTTTGCATTAAGAGATTACTACACCTCACTCTGTAACTGGTTTGTGTGGGACAGGAGCTTAGTGGTTAAAAATATTCCTCATTAAGAATTTAAAACTATTACTAGGGTCTTTTCTCTGACATAGAGCTGGTAAGGAGATCATCCTTCATGAATTTTCAACTTGAGGCTAAGATGCAGACATTCTGTATTTAAATCTGCTTGATATTAAACTTGAAGATTGTGAACAGTGTGGGGAAAGGTTTATAGTTTTATAGGCAGAGGATTTTCTATTTTAGGGAAAAAGCTAAAGTGTATCTATGTTCACTAAAGGTGGAATATTTCCATCTTAGCTCCCAGTTTGCCAAGCTTCCATGGTATTTAATATATAGGAGCAATGTTAGTCAGGTAAAATATTATTAATACAGAATTAAGATCTTTTCATATTTGGAAATTAGTCCACACATCATGATAAAGCTATGCTTTGTTTAATCCTAGTTTGTTTAAATTATAAATGGCTAATTCAAAAAGCACATTGAGCTGTAATTTAATCTATGTACATACATAGATATGAATATACAAACCCATTGTGCTCTTACCTTTCAAAGTAAGCAGCACTATGCACAGTACATTTCAGTAAAAGTAATGTACAGCAAAATATAAGAAAATGGAAAAGAAAATCTATATGTAGTTTACACCCATATTAATAAATATACTGCTCCCTATCTCTTGTAACCATTTATGTTTCTGCCACTTCCTTATGCCCTTTAAGGCAGGGGTGGGATTCTACCAGTTTGGACTGGTTCAGGCAAAGTGCATGATCATCAAACCAGTTATTACACCGGTTGAATCGTACCACTACCTTTAAGCAATTAAACTTCTCCCTTTTCTCTCTCCTTGAGACCACTCAAACACAACATCCTCTGTCTTCTTCTTACCCCTGAGTTTCCTTCTTGCAGGCTGGCTATCCATATAAAGCATCTTGCACATATTTCATGTCCAGAGTACAACTCATAGCAAAAACAAATAGAAAGAAGGAACTATTCATAATTATTTTCCTTTATTTACCACAGCATGAAGAGAAAACCAGATACAGTAAACATAAAAGAGTTAAATACATAGAAATGAAATTTCAGAACCAAGAAGCATCTTTTCCCTCCTTGAGGTGCTCTAAGTCCTTTTAATTCCTATACACATGTCTATATTTGAAAGGTTGGTACCAAGTAGTAACTCTCTAATTCCATATAGAAAAGTCAACTGAGTTGACAGTTGGCATTTATTTTTCACTGACGCCGGTGACTTCTCTACTCTCCCTCATTACATCTGGAAACAGGCAGGCCAAGAGGCAGGCCCCACTGTCCATTCAGCTGCTCTCCACCATCTCACCACTGTCCCCTGCCTAAGGATCTAGTCTGTCTAATGTTCCTCATCAAGCAATGAGATGAACCATTTTCCTGAAAGTTACTTAAAATGAATGGCAGCTGTACTGGAGAGTAGGCTGTACAACCTTTCACATTTTTAAGCCAAATCTTAGAATACAATTGCTCAGGCATGTGAGTCCTTTTTGGCTATCCTGTTAATAATAACTTCTAACCACTGGCAGCAGGCGGAATTTTCCATTCAGAGCAGTCAGAGACAGCTTAACTAATAAAAGGCAGCAGACCAGGGGAGAATCTGATCTGCTGCATCAAGGATGGAAACAGCTGAATTTAACATAAATTTGAAGAGTACTAAAATAAAACAAAAAAAATGTGCTGCCCTTCCCATGTTCCTGTGGTAATTGGGATGTCATATTTCAGTGCTCTGCTGAAAAATGAGGATTTTCCCTTCTATGTGTCACATATTTCAGAATAGCTGGTTATAAACATCACTTTTATGTATCCACACCCAGAGATGATTTAAAATAGAAGTAAAATGAATGCATAGACTTCAGGTTATAAGAATTTTGAGCATTAATAAACATAATCCATATGGAAAGGACTCCACTACAAAATTCCCTAGTCCTTGCAAAGAATTTGCAAGCCTGCAAAATTTAACAGTACTGTACCACCTCATTCCATTCCACTGAATCTATCAAAGCAGTTCAAAGTATCTTTCCATCCAGGACTTGAAAACATGTCATTTGGGTTTTAAGATTTTTTTAATGCTCTCTTGTATGCTTTCTAACAATTGGAACATACTTTAAAAAAAAACATAGACAGGTTTATTTTGTAACCAAATTGAACCCTGGCAAATCAAAAAAAATCTCTTAGCAGTGGAATTCTGGATTTCTGATGCCAAAGGTCACATTCAAAAAGCTAGAATTGAGAAGACACCATTCCTATGAAATCCCTGTCTCATTCATTTTTCATGCTACCTTCTCCTCCATCTTCAAGGAGTTCAAGTTTACAAGGATTCTTCCCATGTTATTCTCACATGTCCCTCTGAAGCAGCTTAAACTGAGAAAGGAAAACAACCTTACTCAACATCAGTCATTCCCAGGTTCTGTAGGAATATTTTTATTTATTTGTTTGTTTGTCAAACATGTACAAAATAACAAGTATAAGTACGAACATTAACAAGAACAAGGGAGTAAATACAGATAAATGGGGATGGTAAGACAGGGACGGTAGGCACACCAATGCACTTATGCACGCCCCCTTTAAGGATCTCTTAAGAATGGGGTGAGGTCCACAGTAGACAGTTTGAGGTTGAAGCTGTGAGGGGTTGAGGCTGTAATAACGGAATCAGGTAGGGTGTTCCAGATGTTGACCACTCTGATGCTGAAGTCATATTTTCTGCAGTTAGAGTGATTTACCTTCAGTTTGTATTGGTTGCTTGCCCGTGTATTGTTGTGATTGAAGCTGAAGAAGTCGCTGACAGGCAAGATGTTATACCAGACAATTTTGTGAACTATGCTTAGATCAGACCACAGGTGGCACAGTTCCAGATTGTCCAGGCCCAGAATTTCAAGCCTGGACGCATAGTGAATTCTACTGTGAGTGGAGGAATAGAGTACTTTTCTCGAGAAATACCTCTGAACTCGCTCAATTGTGTTAATGTCTGATATACAGTGTGAGTTCCAAGTGGATGAGCTGTATTTGAGAATTGGTCTGGCAAAGGTTTTGTATGACCACAGGGCAATCTAGTCCAATTTAAAATTATTCAGTTTTGCAGCTAGAAAACTGGTGTTTGCAAGAAACAATAGTTTTGGCCGTTTGTAACATCAAAATGTATCATCAGTCTGAAATAATATTTCACAGGCATATTTCTTAGTTTGATCCCACAGACATTTGGAAGTTACACATACTGCAGTTGCATGCAATCTTTCAATGTTTTCAAACTAATTTGAATCAGTAATTTTCAAACTCTAGTTTTGTCTCTTTTTCTCTAGTTTTGCTCAGTGAGAATGAGCTGAATGACAAGTTGCATAATTATTGGGTGTACCTGCCTAAGAAAAACATTGTTTGTTCTATTGGACATATTTGCATTCTGCCAACTGGGACATTTGAGTGTGGAAAAGTATCTTAATAACATCAGTAAAAATATAAGATACATAGACCCCTTACTCATATGGGCCAAGAAATAGTAAGTTTAGCTATTATTATACTAAATAGCATTCTGCCCCAAATAAATTATTGAACCATTCACAGGAGAGGGTGAAAAGAGCCTGGATCTCATTGATGATCTCACTTATAATATCTCACACAAACTGGTAGTCTTGCAGGATTTCAGCGAGTTGTTGTTGTTAGGAGGTGTGGATGGCCAAGGATACTCTACAAGATCCATTTTGTTGATATCCACTGGAGAATGCTATTGGTCAGTACGAAGTTGGGCTTAAGGATTGTGATTCAAAATGTTGTGGAAGGGAGCAAGTGTCAAGTTTCACTTTGAAACCCTTCTTGGCTATATGCTATTCCTGGGGGTTTAGATATGAAAAAGGAAAGGAATACAGCTATCTTTAGAATGCTAGTTATGGTCATTCCTAAATCAGACCAATCTGGCATTAACTATTCTCCATGTGTACATTAACTGCATACATAATGTTTCAATTGGCATGCAAGATATGGAAGCAAAGTTGTTAACAATTGCATATGATTTTGTTCTCCAACGTGGAAAGATCTTCACTGGTTGCCAGTTGTTTTCAGAGGTTGATCTCGAACCGTATTGTTTTATACAGTTGACAGCCTTGTTCTTTGAGAATCCATTTGACACACACATTTTTCACCTGTGTTTTCTTTACCTTCTCCAGACCACATTTTTAAATGGTTGAAGAACTTCTGAAGATAGTCTTTTAGGAAAAGGAGACTCATACTTTTCTTAGAGATCAATATAGAAAGCAATACCACTTAGACTTATATACCACTTCACAGCGCTTTACAGCCCACTCTAAGCGGTTTACAGAGACAGCATATGGCCCCCAACAATCTGGGTCCTCATTTTACTGGCCTCAGAAGGATGGAAGGCTGAGTCAACCTTGAGCCTGGTGGGATTCGAATTGCCAAATTGCAGGCAGCCAGCAGTCAATAGAATTAGCCTGCATTACTGCTTTCTAACCTGCACCACTGCAGCGCTAGATAATTTCCCTTTCCTTTTTTGTCCTGTCTGTCTGTCTGTCTGTCTCTCTCTCTTTCTCTATCTAACATCTATCTAACATCTATCTATCTATCTATCTATCTATCTATCTATCTATCTATCTATCTCGCTATCTATTTGCTATGCTGAAATGTTCCTGTGATAGCAGCAGCCCCTTCTACTCATAATATAATTAGTTAAATATGCCTGTTTCTCCCTTGTATTTTATTTTAATGCAGTAAATTGCAAAGAAGTGAAGGTGTGCCACCCCCTCAGAGGAAGAAGAGTGAGCTGAATCATCTAGAGATGCCTGGGTAACTTAGGAAGTAGGTTCTCAGTCTTTTTAAGGTGTTGCTTTCTCAACTCTCCAAGTCACCATAGAGTAATACAGTAATAAAAACTAAAAGCTGTTTAGTTTTGGAACATTATGCTTCTGTCATCAATTGATGAGTTGGCAAACACTACTTAATTTAATGGCAGCTTTGCTGAATGACTTACAGGGATATTTTATTGCCATTGAATATGAAGCCTCCACTTTACTAAAAGTTATTTTGTGATTCCTTCGGGAATATTCTATGGTGAGGATGTGATGTTGAAAGTATAAAGACTATTTTTTAGAAGGGTATAACCATTCCCTAAAACAGATACTTAAATTAAGTGTGTTCAATGTATGGAAAATGCTGCTTCTGGCTGGCAGACAGCTAATTCTTTCAAATCCTAAACTTTATGCTTGCAAGAAAGTGGATAAAATCATGTTTGCAATTTCATTTGCATGCACGCACATGTGCATGTGCGGAGAGAAAGGGAGGGGGAGGGAGGGGGAGGGAGAGAGAGAAAGTGAGAGAGAGGGAGTGAGGGGGAGTGAAAGGGAGGAAGAGAAGGGGCAGAGGGAGGGAGGGAGGGAGGGAGGGAGGGAGAGAGAGAGAGAGAGAGAGAGAGAGAGAGAGAGAGAGAGAGAGAGAGAGAGCAATTAGTTTGTGACTGTGACTTGCAAAGCAGAAAAAAAAGTCTTATATCCCTGAGGCAGAAATGGCCTATCTTGTGATAGCTATGAACTGATTTAGCATGTTGAGAAATTAAGGCAAATTAAAGAGGCGGAAGGCATGGAGTTATGTTTTTAAAATATTTTATTCCACGTCCCCTATTCCACTGCTCAGGTCTTTTTACCAGTTCCTTCTACAGAAAAAGAATAGTCTGTCATGAAAAAAAAGAGGGAGATTCATTATTGAAAACCTAAAAAGCCTCATCACTGCTTCACTAATATAAGCCTGTACTCTGTTGGTCCAGCAAGATGGTGAGTGGTTCAACCAGCACCCTTTTCACTGTCCCCACCCTCAAAAATGTTCTTGCACTGCCTAGAAAGTGTCTGTCAAAAGTAGTGCTCCCATTAGCTGACTAGTGGCAACAACAACAAAAAAGGCAACAAACAAGACAGGAGAATACTTCCTAACCTTGTCATGGCCTTGCTGCATTTGGTTCATGCTAGGGAAAATTTAATAGTGAATTAACCTCTCAGATTGCTTTAATAATTGGCACATTTGGGTCTTCGGGAAAAAATGGCTTTTCTTCATAATTCCAGTTTATGAGGCAACACTACTTCGCCTTCTGATGTTTTTTGGTTTTTTTTTTTTTTGAAAAAAAAACATAGCTTCCTTTATCTTATTGTAAATCTTCAAGTGAGAACTGCCTGGTATTTTCAGTGTTTTTTTCCCCCTTCAGGACATAAATATACTAACTATGTTTCTGATTTGAGCTACTTTCATCTTAGTTTCTCAGTACAGCTGAAATAATATGTTGAAAGACCAAAGAGATACACAGCACAGTCTAAATTACTTAGAAGACTGAGGATAAATCTGACATTTTTGGCAAACAATTATAAGACTAACTGGGCCAAATGGTGTATCAAGAAACCCTATTATGTTATGAAAACCAGCATCATTATTTCTTTGGCTGCAGAAAATCTACATTGACTTCCTGAGTCAAATCTCTTACAAAAATATATTTATGTAAATTTTGTTCCATATGTTTCTCCCAACCATTCACAAAATGCAAATTTTTTGACATATTTATGTGACCTAACATGGAAGGAGATGATCAAGGCATTATACCAATGACTTTGCAATTCTGTAAAGATTAATGCTGTCTTTCAATTCTAAATCAGCATTTGCAGGAGGCTTTAAGTCAGGAATGAAAAGTCCCCTTGGATGGTAGCTTATAATATAAGTTCCTCTTAATGAAGAAAGCATTTCATATGCAAAAAGCCTCCATAGAAAATAGCAATTCAGAATACCAGAGAGCAAATAAGAACAAATGAGGACAAATTACACTATAATTAAGACTTTTGATGTCTATCAATTCCAAACATTTATAATAGATGCTTTTTGAGGGGGACAGATTTTTGTTTGGAAAAAGATAAATGCTATAGGGATAATGTGGAATATGTATGAAGTCCAGTGGGAGCAAAATACCAAGATTATTCCCGGTGAAAACTATTGTAGAATTTGTTTTTGTCTCTGGTCATGAGTGAAAAATCTTGAGATATAAATGAAGAATAGGCATCAGTAGGTAAGCCATATTCAACATTTCTTAAATGTAAATAGGAGTTGATGCATCAGCCACAGGCAAGGAAGAAAGTAGTGTACACCTAAAAGAATCAAACAGAGCTGAAATTGCCAATAGTAGGGCACTTCTAATATATTTTTAAAATATTCTAATTGACAAAGGAGACCTTGGTTTTTAATGTCCTTTAACATTTATGTAATTGTATTGGGACTGTTTTAATTGTAAGCCGCCCTGAGTCCCTCAGGAGATAGGGCGGCATATAAGCCTAATAAATAAATAAATAAAAATAAAATAAACTTCTATATCAGTATTTTGTCTTAATTCCAGATCAACTGGAAACTGAGGTCCTCAATTTATTTCTGATTCTGTTTTATTTTATTGGAAACCACATTAAATCCAGGATTTATCTTTGAATCACTGTAGCTCTTTACATCTTAAGAGAAGTGAATTTTCTCCTGGGCAGGAATTTTATCTTACCCCCCACTTTAGTTCTTAGGCATAAATCAGGAATTAAGTCATCCCTTCCCTATGGTTTATAATTCACAATGTGTTAGAAAACAAAGAGGCATGCAAAGAAATACAGCTTATTTTAAAGGAGGAACATATTTCCTGGAGGAGATGGTCATTGAAGGAGTTGGCCTCAAACTTTTTAGGTCTTTAAATATAATAGCTACTTCCTTAAATTGTTACCAGAAATGAATGATATTTCTGAACAGCATTTTAAGGAGCAATAGGTATCAGTGTTGTATGACTGGCAACATCATGGCCTCTTACTTTCTCATTGAGTTCAGCATGTGATGGATGAAATCAGGATGGAATTAATCACTTTGAGGCACATGCCCCTAGTCCTGCATAATATGTCTGGAAGGTGCAAAGTAGGCACTTAGCCTAGACAAATAAAAAACAGTAGTAAAGCAGTTGAACTTTCTTCACTAAATACTGTATATCTTTTTGAAGACAATTTGAAATTGTATTGTCTGATTCGTTCCAGTGCAGATGGTTATTGGTATTATATAGAAGTGTGCTACTAATTTTTTTTTAATGATTTAGATGACACTTGCAAACATGCATTAATAGACTGACAAATTTCACTTACACGCATGAAGTTTTGTCGAGAATCTTCCCAATTATGAAATTACTGAAAAATAATTCTATTAATCTGTGTGATGTGCAATGTCTATGAAAAGGGCAGACATTGATAAGGCACCTCTCTAATTACAAGACACTTACAGAGGCTTTTGTGACACAGGTAGCATCAGAAATGACTCTACAAGGAAGAGAAGCAAGAAGAAAGTGCAATTATGGAAACAAATTTCAAGAGACCACAGCAGAAAGGCCCAAGAAAAGGGGCCGCTACCAGTCTGTTGTGATGCAATGCAGGGGGGAAAACCCTCAAGATTTCAAACCGAGAGAGCTTGCTAATTTATATTCTCATGTGAAGTTGATCTGTCATTATGGGATACAGTTGGCTAGACACTGTCAGTTGGCGGCACCCAGGGGTAAGGCCTTCTCTGTGGGGGCACCCACCCTGTGGAATCAACTCCCCGTGGACCTTTGCGTGGCTCCGGATCTCCGCTCCTTCTGCCGTGACTTAAAGACTTGCCTATTTCAGCAGGCCAGCCTGGACTGAACTAAGAAGGGGGGGGGGGTTCTGTTTCTTTTAAAAAAAATTAATAGCTTTAAATTGTTTTGTTCTTAAATTAGGCTTGTATTGTTTAATCCTTTTTTAATTAATTCATTGTATTGTATTTTTTATTCTGTGAGCCGCCCTGAGTCCTCAGGGAGAAGGGCGGCATACAAGTCTAATAAATAATAATAATAATTATTAGGGCAATTCTGTATCTGAAATGAAAGCAACATCTACCCAGGATGAGTCCTTAATTTTCCCTTAAGAATATTTTGGATTTTAAAGAGAAAGACTTATTTCAGTGCCCTGGATGTACCCTTGACAGATTGGAGGATCCCTATCACAGATTTGTTTTCCTAACCCTGATTGTATAGTATAGAAGAGACACACAATATGCAACACTATTTGATCAGAGGATTGGAGTAGGGGAGAAAAGGGAACTCGTAAATGCTAAAAACATTCCTATTCTTTTGAATACAAAGAACACAAACATGATTAATGAATGGATACATCAGTCACTTAACTTCTCTCCCCTCCTACTCACTCTGTTGTCTTCTAGATTTGGAAAAGTGAGGGTTAAACAGACAAAAAGGTTTTTCAACCTTAATCATTTCATGATTTCAGAAGCTGCAAGACGGTCCAGTTCATTCAGACTGCTTCAGAAAGATTTCTATTTCATCTTAGACCAGGGGATCCCAATCTAAGGAGTGCAGCCCACTAGTGGACCATAATCTGTTTGCAACTGGGCCTTGGAAACAGTGGGTGAGCACATCCCTATGTATGCGAGCAGTGGACAAGTGTGTGCATTCATGCTCCATTTGCATGAGTGTCGGGCACAAGTGCACACAGCTCACACAAATGGATCTGCGTGTGCATGCACACTTGCTGGCCCATCATGCAGAGTGATCCCTCCCCCCCACTGGTCCATAAAAGCAGAAAGTTTGGGGATTTCTGTCTTAGATATCAACGTGTCTACTATCATATGAGATTTTAATATGCATATGTATACATATATGTAGTCTTTTCTGGCTCTCTTTATGTCACCCTCACTCTCTTACAACCTGTTCTCCATCATCTTTCATCCCCTTCAACCTTAGAAATCATGTCCCTACTATTCTTTTTCTATAACTGAGTGTGCTCACAGGTTTTAGCAAGGAAATACAACTACCAGATAGTCCCGAGAAAAGAACAATTTCTTCTTTGGTATGGAATAGTGACCATTGAGCTTTGGGAATAGAATGATACCAGGGGAAGAAGACACAGTTCTAGAAAACTAGAACAGTCAAATTGACTCTGGTAATTAATATGGTGATCAACAGTATAATAAAAAAATACATAGAACTACAAACTTTTCTTAGGACAATTGAAAAATAGCAATAACTTGAAAGGATAGGATCTATCTTCTATCCCTCATATTGTTAACTTAGGATAATGTAGTAGCAATTTCATTTTATTTCCCAAAAGATAATGCCTTGTATAGTTTATGTACATGTTTATCAACAATTCACTGTACTGAATTGCAAGAATACATTATTTGTATTTGGTTTTTTTAAAAAAAGTTAAAATGCTATTTCCCCTTCATGACATGATAAATAAATGCTAAGCCTAAGACAAGCATTTAATTGACAACTTTAACAAACATCATTTTTTTTGCCTGAAGTACAGGTGTGGGCATTGTCTAGGTCTCTGAACTAATTTATCACTGTCTCTAACCTTGATCCAGTATTCTCATTTAGCATTTGGTTTCTTTGCTTTGGATGCCAACAAAGCCATCATTGAACATGTGTTTGTGGATTCATTTGTTTGTTGGTGTGATGATATGGACATCTGGCCACTACAAGCTGTCCCAACATCACCAATTATTTCACATCAACAAGCCATCTGGCTGAGCTGTCAAACGATAGCAAGCGACTCTTGTTTTTGATCTTATGGAGATGATGAGATTAAAAACCAATACTAGGGAAGGCTTTTTATCTTCTGTTCCTGAGTTATCCAAAACCTCCTAGGGTCTCTAACTGTTTTATATCCTTTAACAGATCTGGGAAAATGCCACTAGTTGAGTAGTTGGAATATAAAATCAGTGTAGAACTGGCAAGTTCTAATAGTGTGTATAAATACTATATCCCTGAAACCATGTGGATTAGTGGTTGAACTGTCTTGAAAGAGTAGCATCCATATAAAGAAATTTTGATTCTTCTCTGTTGTGAGAAATAAAAAAGTAAAGCAATGGAAGTTTTACTATCTCTGAGGAGTGATGTCACAGTGATATTTGGTTATGATTGAATCAATGCATCAGTGCAAGAGGAATACAGATAATCTCTTGCCAACAATGGCAGGCAAGCAAGCAAGTCATATTGTGTGAATATTATTAGGGAATTAAGCTACTGTATACTTCATATAACTCCATGAAGATGGATTAAATCTTGCTCCCTCATTTTAATACTACTGTCCTGCAGGCATTGAAGTCTGAATGGTGGAGCAAAATTTATTTAAAATATTAGTCTATGCCAGTGTTTGTCAACCTTGACAACTTTAGGAAATGTGGACTTCAACACCCATGAAAACTTAACTCCCTGCTGGCTGGAGAATTCTGGGAGTTGAAGTCCACACATCTTAAAATTTCCAAGGTTGAGAAATAGTGGTCTTACACAGACTGAGAAGACATTTGGATTCATTTTCAGACAGAAAAATGTCTTGAGGTGGTTCTGTATCTTAATCTGTTGGCATATTGCTTCGCTGATGAAGAGAATTAGATTTCTTCATTTTTGATCAGATTTCCATTCAACTGTACATATGTGAAAAATTCCCCTCAGAAGATTATCTGTCACATACAAGATATAGATTTTTACCCTCACTAAAAGGTAGTTTGTATTGAATATTAGTGAGCGCTATTGTCTCTGAATAAAAAGACATGGCACCTAATTGTCCTAAAATTATCACATTATTTTCGATTTTCACTGAATACAAATTATGTTTGCAATGCTCAGCTGGCCAATCCTTAATGCTTTATGAATTTCTTTAAAAACTCCTTAAGGCACAGATTTGTCTTGATCTTAGGGAGGTAAAAAAAATCCATCTGCCAAACTATTGAGTGATTGAACCACTGCATTATAAAGACTTTGCCTTAGCAAATGTAAGAGCATCCTGGCCATCAGTTAGGGAGGGCTGGCAATAGGAGGTATCTCTGAGTCAGTTGCTGAAAAACAGTTCTGGGCTGGAAATCTGCAGATTTGCACAGACTGGCCTTTTCCATTAGCTATTCAAAAAGAGGCTTTGAGCATTTCTTACTAAACAGCAGAATATGTTGATCATATATTGTTTGGCCACAGACATATCTACAAATCACTAGACAGACAGGACAGGGATTCTCCACTTTTAAATGTCATCTTCCCCATATGCTGAAATATTATCAGTTTATCTTCCGCAAAAAAAATCTATGAAAACATAAATTGAAATATATAAAAAGGGCTTCAGTGTTGAAAGTATTGCTTTCAAATGCCAAGTGCATCTTCCAACTGATTTACGATTATTTTGGGCATAGTGGTACATTTTAGGACAAGGTAGAATAAATAGATCTTAGCTGCCAAACTTGTGGGAAGCTGAGTTATAATTTTTTTACAACTGACATGGAGGTCAGTTTATTTCATATGAGATGTAACTCCATTGGTTGAAGAATCCTGTTCATTCCTGTGTCTCCACTCAGAAAAGTTAGCAATATATAGAATTAGCAAGCATGTCTTGCAACCATAGTTGTAGTAGAAGATGGAAGAAGTATTTATGAACAGGTATTTATGGGCAGGGCAGACACTGAACTCTCATTTCTCTATATAATAATATAGTTTATACAGTACATTATACCTCATTCATATGAAAGTATATTTAAGAAACAAACAAAAACAAAATCTTCAGTTGAAAAATGTGGGTGCTGTTGATTCAGAAATTCTTCTGATAGTCACAATTGGATAGGCATTTTGCATCAAAAACCATTCATATCTTCTCAGAGTTAGATGCCAAATGCACAGAGTCTCATAAGATAACAGAAGTTAAGTCTTGTTCTCTGTTATTTCTTTAAAGTGTAAGACATTTGAGGAAGTAAACAGGGTCCGCTATGGGATGGAGAGGAATGATAAATGAGATGCCTAAGAAAAATGTTGATGCTAACCTTAAAAAAGGCAGTAGTCTACCATCTCCCCAAGAAGCCATTACCTCATCCACTATTGACCAATCTTCCCAGATCCAGAAAACTGTAGATGAAGTGGATTATCTAAATCCTTCCAGTCAAAATTCAGGCCTGGGCATAAGATGGAAACCATTTTGATCACACTTGTAAATGTGGGACTTGAATGAGGGTAGTATATCACCCCTGGTTCTGTTAGATTTCTCAGGAGCTTTTGAGGCCATCAACCATTTCATCCTCTTGAGCCTCTGTGAAAGCTTGGAATTGGGTACATATTTTGCTGTGGTTTCACTCCTGGTGCTGATGCAGAGAGATCAGGCTTTCCACATAGAGTATCCAAAAATCAAAACATGCCCCTCTTCCCTACTCTTTTTAATATCAACATGAAGCTGCTGGGAGAAGTCATCCATCAGTTTGTAGTGTTGATAATAACATATTACATATGCTTTATATCTGTACCAAGGCTGAACAGGAGGTTTTAAGGGATCAATCTGAATCTTCAAGTTCAAAGACTGAAGAACCTGAACAGACTGAATCTGATTCTGATCACAGAAATTATCATAGGTGAAAGAGCATTTGTGGAGACATGGGTACAAACTGAATCAGATGGCAAAAAGCCTACATTTAGCAAGGTCCCAAGTCCATCAACATGACACATTATGTCAAGAGCAAAGAAAGTTAATCTGTCTCAGTGAAAGAAAGAAGTATGACTCTGCCAAAAGTAAATTCTTAGAACATAGAATAACAATTTTGGAAGGAATCTTAAAGGACTTCTAGTCCAATCCCCTACTTAAGCAGGAGACCTTATACCATTCCAGACAAATGGTTGTCACCTCAGTTCTTCTCTTTGTTAGACTAAACATACATAGTTTACAATTTGCAGCATGTCTTGTATTATTTGGTAAGAAGATTTACAACTACAATAAACACCTTGAATTCATTACCAGAATCTGGCTTTGTATAAAACTAGCAGCATAGAACAGACATGTAGTGAAAACCTCAGCCCAGTGTCTAGAAGTTATGTAGTGGTATGGAATAAGCTCAGATTGAATCCCTGAAAGATGGAGTCACTGGTCTCCAGACAATCTCCAGTTAAAAGGACATTTGATCTATTGCCATTGATGGAGTCATGCCTATTTCCTTTGATGAAACTAATACACAATCTGGGGTTCTTCTGGACTCATGACTTGTATTAGAGCATCAGGTAGAGGCTGAGCACAAGAAAACATTTGACAACTTCAGCTGCTCTGACAGTTACAGTCTTTCCTAGAACAGAAAGACTATGGCTCCTCTCTTTATCATTCCTGGTTAGAATAATTAAACTTTTTGTACTGGAGTTTTATCTGAAGATGATTAAGACACTTGGGTTGGTACAGAAAGTGAGTGCCCATTGGTGACTTGTGCCAATAAAGTAACATCTGTTGGGCTTCCAGGCTCAATTCGAAGTGCTTTTATAGCAAACTCTCACTACATCTGGGACCATTTTTTAAGGAGAAATCTGCCCGTCCAATAATATCTAACCCAAAGGGAATACCTCAAGTGGCCAAAGAAAGTTTAAGAGGAGTGGGTCCTAAAGGAAGGCATTCTTGTAGTAATTCCCTCATTTTGGAATAGCTTAGCTCTGAGGGCCAGAGATGTTTAAGAAAGCTGTAAAATTGCTTCTTTGTTTTTTCTGGAGTTCTCTCGGAGCAGAAATCTTACTTAGGTAGAGATGGGATTTAATAAGTGTTCATTGACTATTGGGATGATGTTTTTATATACTTTTAGCTGCAAGACACCTGAAATCTTTTAAGTAGGCTGAATGCAAATATATGTATTAATGAGTGAATACATATTATAACGTCCATAAGCTCTAGTTAACATGGTCCACATAAAGGTACTTTGGTACTATAGTTTACAAGAACAGGAGGGCACTAGATTCCCAAATGTTTCTTCTAATGAACATTGCTGAGGAGATGCAGATATCTGAAGATATTTCTGATTCTTGAATAAAGAAATCTCAAACAAAGTGAAAGGTTTAAAAACTAAAAGACAATGTGCAACAGTGTTATGGATCTAGTAGAAAAGGTAAAGGTTTGAAAGAATGGTATAAAGGGATATAGTCAATAATATTGGACTATGCATTGTTTATTTGTCTCTGGGTTTTGTCCACTGCTTTTTACTTTTCTTCCACATTTTGCATAATGTTGCAAATAGCATGGTAAGAGTATGGTATACATATGTAAGTCTCTGTGATTAGGAATAATTCCATTTATGACTGAAAAAAATCTATAGAGTTAACCCCAGCTATTGCAGATTTCATTTTATCTCGCTTTGGACTTTATTTGTCTCTTACACACAGCAACAAATTAAAGATTGAAATCAATTCTGACTGGAAAAGGACATGTATATTATTCCTCTGGGGGAAAATGTTATCCAGCACATGCTTGGACTGTTACTTTTGGTTTCTTTCTCCTCAACTGCAGATGTTTGAGTTGTGTTGTTATGTTGAGGAAGAGGATTTGTTGGCTCTTTGGGCCTCCTGGGCAGTAGTCCAGCCACAGCTGTAGAAAAAGGAAGTGTAATAAGGGAATCTTCTTGTTCTCATTTTTGGCTTTACATCATCCTGGCAATGATTTATCAAGGTAGGGCTTGTTTGCCTTGTAATTGGATTTCTTGGAATCTTCTTTCCAACTTAACACTCTGTTGTTATTAGATATTCAGCCCTGATCCTTCTGTGGCTACTCCCAAACTAAAGAATTTTCAGACTTGGAAAACAGATCATTGTGAGTCTGTTGTTAATTTCAAACAAACTGAAACAGAACAATTAAAATTGTATCCAGAAAGGTTTGCAATTTTGTCCAAGTTGTATTTTGGCTATTTCTTTCAGTAGGAGATAATTGTATAGCATTTATCTTCCTTCTCATAGTGAAATCAATAGGCTTCCAAAGGAGGCTGACGATGGCTGAATCATGGACAATGTCTTTACTAAAATGCTTCACTTTTCATATTGACTTTCTGTTAAAATAATTTTGCCAACTGGCATGAAACACTTGCTCATCACAAAGATTTCTGGGGAAGAATAGTCAGATGCATATATCATATTCATGAAGGGGAATGTGTAGGAGATATGAGGAGACTTTTGCCTTCACTCATACCCTGTTTCCTAATGAGTAACAAATAAATACTTCAAGAAAACAGGTTCATTGTTTTAGTTCCATGCAACTATAGTGATGAAATACCATAAAGGGATTGCCCATTGTAGGTGGATGTCTCAGAGTTGTTGTTTTTTTTAATTACATTTATATGCCGCCCTTCTCCGAAGACTCAGGTCAGCTTACAATTTTTGGGATACAACCCAATGCGCTCAGCAATAGCCTTCATTCCATTGTATATGCCTGCTTATTACTAAGCAGCATTTTTACAAAGTCAGCTTATTGCCCCCAACAATCTTGGGTCCTCAATTTGCCTACCCTGAGAGGATGGAAGGCTGAGTCAACCTTGGGCTGGTGGGATTCGAGCCTACACTAATTGCAGGCAGCTGGAACTAAATGAATCTAAATGCTAGGCATTTAACTGCCTGCACCACCAAGGCTCTTATTTGCCTTGGTGGTTTGCCCATTGCAGGTGGATGTCTCAGAAATCCCAGATCACAGACTTATTTGTTTATCCAAAGTTGGGACTGCCATCAAGTCGGAAACAAGGTTTGGACTAAGAAATCCATACTTCCTTCACCTCCTACAGATGATCCATAAGGTATTTTCTTTCCTTTAGCCAGATCTGAAATTGAATTGCAATAGATCCACTTCCTACATAATCCTCTAGAGCTGATGCACTCCACCCTTTTCAACTTTCTCCCCAAGAAAGGAGAATTGGTGGAATTTCTTCAACACAGCTAATGTTCTGAAAAAGATTCTGAGGGAGTAAGCATATCTGGAGCCATACCGTTTTCGTAACCCCAGAGATCTTGGATTTGAAATGCTCACAGAAGAAGAATCAGGTTTTGGGTACATGTTGAAAGCTTTACCCTGTTATATAATATACACCAAGTTCAAAGCCAAGATATGGTGTGGTCAGCCTGTGGCTCCCTTGTTCTCTTGATAACAACTCCTGATAGTTTGCATACTTCGTATAGGTACCTGGCTCTGAGTCTAATGGTAGTAATAAGAAATCCATGTATTAGGTAGGCTGCTATAAAAGGCCTTGACTCAAGCTTATGGACTGAGCCTTTTCTTTTCAAGAAGTAATATTTTGGGAATTTTCTTTCCATTTTCCCTGTTTCTTTATCTGTGTTACTCTTTGATATTTTCCTCATAGTTATCAGGCTCTAAAAAGTAGTTTCATTTTAAGATTCTGAATTTTAAAATTTATTTTTGTAATGAAAAAGTTTTAGGTCCAAAATCCCTAATCATTTATAGACATCCTTGTCTACAACCTTCCCTAGAAATAGCAACAACAATAGCACTTAGATTTATATATTGCTTCACAGTGCTTTGCAGCCCTCTCTAAGTAGTTTACAGAGTCAGTATATTGCTCCCAACAATCTGGGTCCTCATTTTACCAACCTCTGAAGGATGGAAGGCTTAGTCAACCTTGAGCCAGTGAGAATTCAACTGCCAAACTTCTGGCAGCTGGCAGTCAGCAGAAGTAGCCTGCAGTACTATATTCTAACCACTGCACCACCATGGTAGTCAGCAGACTGGCCTTTTCTAAATAGCAAGCAGAAACTTTTCTAAAGCAACCAAATGATTTGACTCATGTAGAAACGAAGGGCTCAACAAATAATTCTATAAGATATTCTTGGTTTGTGTATTGGTCTGCAGGCAATTTGTTGTACAGGATCCTGGTTTTCCATTTTGTCTAAGAATCCTGATACTATTCTAGCAATAATAAATCAAAAGTCTACAAAGACAAATCACCAGCAACGTAGAAGATGAAAGATGCCTATGGCAGCCAAAAGCAGCTGTTTGGAATTGTTCTACACTCCAACCCTTCCATATTATTATTCAAATGACAAAAAGATTAAAAGCACTATTTCCCACTGGTTCAAAAAAAAAAGCCAAGTTAGCTGAACTTGGCAATGGGTTAGGAATAATAGGATGTTTCCATCATACATAAGTGCTCTTCAAGAACAGTGAGCAGGGGACTTGTGAAATGTGGGTATGCTCTGTGAGGCTCATGTGGACCCACAGTCATAGAAGGGAGGAAGGAAGGAAGTCTGTTAGAGGCTGGTAGTCAGCAGCGTACTTAGCTGCTAATTTTTATCTTTTTAATTGCAGTTTTTTTTAAAAAAAATGCAGGCAGGCAGTAAATAGAGGCTGCTATTCCAAGTAAACCCTCCCCCCATCATTTGTTAAAAATATAAAGCCTCAATAAAACCTCCATGCTTTTGACTTGTATGAGTTATTTCCCCTACTTAAATGAAATATTATATGGTATATAAATTGGCTGGGTATGCTCTACACTCCTGGAAAACAGCCCACATCTCTGGAAAAGATTCTGCAAATCATGTATATATATATATATTCCTGCAGTGTTCTGTCCTGGCCGAAACAAATCGATATAGCTCAAGAAACAGAAGAGAACCAGCTGCTTTACCCCCTCACTCTCATCTAATCTAAAATTGCCTTGTAAAATGCTAAAATGTTTGCTTCCAAACTACTTTTGTTTCCTCCCGCTCTTTCCCTTCCATTTTTCCCTCACTCTTTTCCAAGCCTGAACTGGAAACATTGCAATCCAATCATTTATAGGACTTCTATCCCATTCCTCCTTTTTTCATCTTTGCCTTTTCTTAGTTCTTCCAGCATTTGACCTCTTCTCTGAAGCTGCTTTAGGCAAATGAAAATAACGAATCATTATTTCATTATTATTATTATTATTGGCATATGCCTCTCCACACCTGGGTAGAAGAATTAAATCTTGCAACGTAGGAACTACTAATGTGGAAGCCATGTCTGCAGATTGCAGAATTTTCTCCCCAAACCTTCAAGGCTTCATTGCTGAGGCAGAAAAAGTGAACCATCTATGGAAAGAAATAAGCACCAGCTTCTCAGCAGTGTAGAAGTGGGGGGGAAAGGAGAAGAGTGGTCGAAAGAATTTAGCATTCCTGTGGCTTGTTTTGCTATTGTGATCATAGATGAAACCATCTATTTAGAGTTGCGAAGAACGAAAATATTTTCCTGACCGCAGCTGAAGAGAACTTGACAGAGTTTTCCTGCCTGCCCTCTCCCATGTGATCGGTGTTTTCTGGGAGAAGAATTTGAGATGGTTTTCCACCTAAGTGGTTACAGCTGTTTCCACAGGATCAGTCCGATGTAGTTTCTGTCTCTGTTTATTTTGGCTCCGGTTTTTGACTGGAGCCCGGCAGGATGACAATGTTTTCTGTGGGGCTTGGGACTTTGGACAAACATTCCAGCGTTTCTGACTCCTTAACATTCAATGTTTTGATGAATTCAGCTCTTAATTTCTTCTGGAAAAATGTCAAGGCCATGGAGGGGATTTCCTATAATCTCACATTTGTTTTCAAACAAAGACAATGAACATATATGCCTGTCTCAAAAACAAAAAAAAAGCAATTAGTGGGGAAAGGAGGTGGGGAGAATCGATATTACTTAGGCTCCACTTTTCTATAATTGCAGTTTGGGATCAGTTGTGGTTCTGTTACAAGTTGTAGACTTAAAAAGATATATTCAGTGGGCCTCATAAATCTCCAGTCTCAGTAATAACTTTCAGTTCATTTATTATATTTATAACCCACCTGATTTATATTTCCCCCAAAAATCAAGGTAATGGATGATTACTGGACTCTAGTTTTTTTCCTTATAACTGCCCCGTAAGGGAAAATAAACTGAGGATAAAATTGCTTGATGAGATTTGTGACTCAGAAGAGTATTTTGAACCTGGGTGTTTTCTGTATTCTGCTCTGTTATGCTCTTGCTGAGGTTTCTAGCAGTCTGGGGCACCTGGGAAATTGGTTAAAAAAATGTCAGAAGGACTGTCAAGATAGCACAGTTAAAGTTCAGCCACTTTTGTGCATTGATGTTGCACACATATGCAAATTGGTGGGGGTTTAATTGCAATACCATGACCGCCATCTTATCTTATTTGCACTCCCCCTCAGATGCCACTGGCTGTAGTTCAACACATCTGGAAAACATTAGCATGGGGAGGTTGCTAAAAGGCGCATTGTCAAAAAGGAAATTAATGATAGCAGCTGATCTTTGAGAGTAGAGTTACCATCACAAACATTACAAACATGTGCAGAGCACCTTCCATTTTATAAACATGCGCTGTCTCTATGGGGAAAAAAAACAAGCATACCACCACCCTCCACCACCATCAACTTTGGGAATAAAAAGATCTAAATGGAAAAGCTATTATTTAGGTAATTTCAGACAATAAGATAAGAAATGGAAACATTGAATAATTTATTTCAGAGAAATCAGTGGAAGAAGTTTGTAAGTCAAGATTACAAGTCTATGCTCCTTTTTGTGAAAATGATTCATGGTAAAAACTGTAGTCCTCACTTTTGGCTAATTGTGCATAGAATTGTACTTATAAGCCCATTAGTCAAAAACTGGTATGGTCTTAATTCTTCTTCTGCTGACATTTACACATTTCTTCTTTAGCTGAGTGAATGACATTTTAATGTACACCACTATGAGATGAACATGTAACAAGAACCAGATGCTTCTCCTTCAAAACAAATAATACCTCTGCAATCAGTGGCAAGAGAACAGAGAACTTCTCATCACTTGCTTTTTAAAAACAGTATCCTAATACATTTGTTCAAAATGTGTGAGGTGGGAGGTGAGGTAAGAAGTACAATTTATTTTTCTATAAATATAACAAGGTATACAAGTTCATCACCCAGCCTGCAGGTTTATCCATAGTTACAGGTTGCAATTCTTATTTATTTGGTAAGTAATCAATGTTCATGTAGAGAACAGATGTTTTTATAAATAATATATAAATAAACTGCATTCCCAAACTGAATGCTGGCTGAAGATGGTGAGGTCTATTCCTCAATTTACAGCCGCAATTGAACCCAAAATTACAGTCCTAAGTTCTGTCGGTCATTAAGCAGGCCATGGACTTGATTTTACAACCTTTTTCACAGTGGTCATTAAGAGAATGCAATAGTCATTAAGCAAATGCAGTGATCATTAAGCAAATCCATTGTCCACAATGGACATTTTTTGCTGGAAACTAAAAGTAAATGCCATACATTGCAGTCATGTGCTGCAAACAGCTATCAATGCACCCAAAATGTGATCACATGATGAGGGGGCAGCCATTAGAGTTTTGAATCTGGATGGTAAGTAGCCCTGGAGAGATCTGTTGTAATTTTGAACAACAAATTGAAAGTTATTTAATGCCAAGTACTACTTATGCTGGAATTTTAGTGCTGGAGTAATCAGTCTATGTCAAGGGCTACCTGTACTCCTATACTTCTGGTTGGAAAAAGCTGAACTAACATACTACAAAAACTTTTTTCTTTAAATAATAAATGGGACAGGGGAGAAAAATTCCAGCATCAAAATTCCAACATCAAAATCCAGCATCAATATTTGGCATTAAATTACAACTAAGGAATGCAAAACTAGACTCATAGCTAAGAAAAAGAAGAGGTGGCAATTCTCAATATATGTAAGTTGGAATAGGGCTGTACTTATAAAATTGCAAGTTGCAGGTATCCTGAAACTAAGTCCATTGAATTCAATGGAATTTTCTTCTGTATAGACATATGTACAGCACTCTGAAACTATGGTGAAAGAGGCAAACTATAGTAGATAAATCACAGATTAGCATAAAAAGAATTATTTTTATTCTTTATTTTATTAAAATTACAGGACATTATTGTGCAACATATAATGTACAAAACTTATAACGAAACAATTCACACAATCAGTGATGGGATTCAAATTTTTTTACTACCAGTTCTGTGGGCGTGGCTTGGTGGGCATAGAAGGGGTAGGATACTGTAAAATCTCCAGTCAGAGGTGGTATTTGCTGGTTCTCCGAACTACTCAAAATTTCCACCAGCGGTTCTCCAGAACTGGTCAGAACCTGCTGAATGCCACCTCTGCACACAATCCAAAATACAAGAATGTCTGGAGAAAAAAAAACCACACTATATCACTTATCTCAGGTGACTCATAAAAAGTGCCATCCACTTTAGCCCAATCTAGTCACAATGATTCCTCTAAATAAAAATAGAGGTCCATTTGAATCACTAAAAGAACATAATTCCAGGGGACAGCCACTACAACAGAAAAGGCTCCCTTCCTATGTCCTTTCAGGTGGGATTGCTAAATCAATTGACTGAACCATGCCAACATTGTTGGACCATATAGGATGGGCATCAACTAGAATAGAAAAGTAGTCCTTCATGCCTCCAGGCCTTTACAGATGATAGCCAGCACTTGAATTACATCCAGAATTCTACCTGTAACCAATGCAGCACCTGAAACAGATGTTTTACATGGGTATACCAAGGCATGCTTATAGCTGCCTGTGCCAAAACTTTCTCAACCAGTGTAATGGTATGTCCTAATGGCCTTGGGAGACAGGGCAAAGAGAACTGTCAGATAAAAGATAGCTCAAGAAACTAGGGAAGGTCTCTTCTGAACCTCTTCCCCTGCCCACATTCCTCTGTGGACTCAGCTGTGTTTTATCTCATCATTCCCTTTGCCCTGTCTCCCAAGGTAATTCCCACATACTGTTACAACAAGCTGTAGCTTCAAAATAGTCTTCAAGGGCAGCCCTTAAAATGCAAAGTTGATTATTCTATTTCCCAAATGACCACTTTCCACCAGTTCAGTGATTGGGGACTCATTTAAATGAAAACCCAGTGATGTATCTCCTCATGGACATGCACAAAAGCCTGAATTTAATTGCTATTTGCTGATAGAATTACAGAGAGATTAGAATAGGATTGGATGGAAATTAAATTATTAAGTTCAGAAGAATCTTAGCATTGCCTCAATGGTGATAGTCTGTATCTATGCAGTTGGTTTGGTATGGTATATGACTAAAAGTAAACTATATTTCTGGTTCTGCTTGCATGGAAATGGTGTCTGGATGAAATAGGAAAAAACTTTTAATTTTCTGACTGTTCAGTCAGAATGAGATTCTTGAATGACAGATAGTTGATGAAAGTGCAGAACCTGGAATAATATAATCTTGAATAAGCCTGATATTGCTACACATAGCAAGATGATACAGTTGCTGAATTCCATAAACAATTGAACAGTTCTGTTGTATTGATTGCAGCAGCTCACTCCATCAATCATCTGAGTACTTAGTAAGAAACAATGGAGAACTTCATAAATGGTGCCAACAGTTGCTCAAATACTTCCCATAATTGACTTGTATGAATATTTTACTTTTTTGTGGACCATCCAATCTTGAAGGCTATGCATGGGCAACAATCAAGAGGAATATAAAGTTAGAAGCAATACTCTAAAATAATAAATTAAACTATCTCTAATATCAACAAAATGGACTTAAACATAAAAATATAGAAAACCACCAGTTTTGAACCTTTTTCATAGTATACCATCTTCCTGCACAGATGGAACAGTCAGATCTTAATTGCTCTCCAAATAATCAGGGTTGAAATAACAGACTGGATCTCCATAGGAAAGGACTTTCAAAATATAGGATTGACAATCAAAATTGTTCTATTCCCAGGTCCATCAAGTTGACAATTAAACCTTGAATTGCACCCAGAAGCCCACTATCAGCTAATGTAACTCTCAAAGCAGTGTGGTCACCTAAATATATCAGCTTATATATCAGCTCCTCAGGGCATGAACTTTTGCCCTTTGTACCAGCTGTAGCTTCTGGTTATTTTCTAAGGACAGCCCTATGTAGAAAGCAAAACAGGAAATGACTATGGACAAGGACCCCTCGATCCACATTCTGTTGTTCATAGAATGCTTATTTATCTAGACATACACAAAAAGCCTGAATAGTTGCAGTGAGCATCAAATGCTAAGCCTCATATTTTAAGAAATAGAAGAATGGACACAGGAAGAAGTGGTGCTGTTATCTTCAACCCAGCTAACTTTGTGAGAATAGCAGAGTCCAGAGCTGATTCTTATGTGATCCAAAGGTCTTGGAGAGAAGTGTTGTGAGATACCACATTTGGAAAGTATTCTGAAAGTGCATGATAAATACTTATATAAATTTATTTATTTATTTATTTATTTATTTATTTATTTATTTATTTATTTATTTAATTGGCCACCCATCTCACCATTTATCCAAGGAAGGATATTCAAATTAGAAAAATAAAAGATCAAAAAGCCAGAAAAGCTAGCGCAGTCATAAGCTACAGTAATAGAGATAGAGTCAAGATCATGTTATGTGTCAATACCACTTTATAATACTTTGATAAGACCACACTTGGAATATTGCATCCAGTTTTGGTTGCCAAAATATAGAAAAGATGTTGAGATTCTAGAAAGAGTGCAGAGAAGAGCAACAAAGATGTTTAGGGGACTGGAGGCTAAAACATATGAAGAATGGTTGCAGGAATTAGATATGCCTAGTTTAATGAAAAGAAGGACTAGGGATGATATGATAGCAGTGTTCCAATATCTAAGGGGCTGCCACAAAAAAGAGGGTGTCAATCTATTTTCCAAAGTACCTGACGGCAGGACAAGAAGCAATGCATGGAAACTAATCAAGGAGAGATGCAACTTAGAACTAAGGAGAAATTTCCTGACACCATAATCAATCAGTGGAACAACTTGTCTCCAGAAGTTGAAGGTATTCCAATACTGGAGATATTTAAGAAGAAATTGAACAACCATTTGTTTGAAATGACCATTTCCATTTTTTTTAATTACATTTATATGCCGCCCTTCTCCGAAGACTCAGGGCAGCTTACAATTTTTTGGGATACAACCCAGTGTGCTCAGCAATAGCCTTCCTTCCATTGTATATGCCTGCTTATTACTAAGCGGCATTTTTACAAAGTCAGCTAATTGCCCCCAACAATCTTGGGTCCTCAATTTACCTACCCCGAGAGGATGGAAGGCTGAGTCAACCTTGAGCCTGGTGGGCTTCGAGCCTACAGTAATTGTAGACAACTGGATCTTAAGAGCAGGCATTTAACAGCCTGAGCCACCAATGTCCCTTCCAATTGTGTTATTCTGTTAAAATCTGTTAAATAAATTTTTAAAAGACTAACTTCTCACCCAACTATGACTTTCTGTAATAATAGACTGTTAATAGACTGCACTGCGATTTAAAAAAGAAAAGTTTAATAATTCTATGCACATAAACTGAGAAGTAAAGGTCATAAAGTCATAAAGGTATTAGTCATCATATATAAAGTCCTACATGGCTTGGGTCCTGGGTACTTGCAGGAGCGTCTCCTGCCAGCGTCGACCTCCAATCGCCCTGTACACTCCCACAGGCAGGACCTCCTGGGGGTGCCGTCAACCAGACATTGTCAGCTGGCAGCACCCAGGGGTAGGGCCTTCTCTGTGGGAGCACCCACCCTGTGGAATCAACTCCCCTTGGAGCTCCAGCTGGCCCCTCACCTCCGTTCCTTTCGCCGCAACCTAAAGACTTGGTTGTTTCAACAGGCCAGCCTGGACTGAATGGGGTGGGGTGGGGTTTTATCGATTTTAGTTTTTAATCGGGTTTTAAATTTTTATTGGGCTTATTGGACTAGTTTAATTGTATTTTTAATATTTGTATTCTCGTTTTTTATTGTAAGCCGCCCTGAGTCCCTCGGGAGAGAAGGCGGCCTATAAGTCCAATAAAATAAATAAATAAATAAATAAATAAATAAATAAATAAATAAAGTACATGGTAGATCTGGGGAAGTAAGTATAGGATTGCAGCCTAAGCTGCTTGCTTATATGGAAAAAACAGAAAATCTCTCTTTTGCTGTTGTGTCGATATTAACAAGGTTAAGAACCCTTTTAGATATACTGATTTCAACAGAAATTAGTAAACTCTTCTACTGAAACTAATGAGATTAAAAACTGAAATTTGGCTAGATTGTGTGCCAAATTGCACACTGACATGCTTGGCTGATTTCTTGTTTGTTCATTTCTTGTTTTTTCTCTTAAGCAACACAAGCCATTAAACAGTACATTACAGACATACACTATAAGTGCCCACTAAAGCTGGGCAACACTTTAGCTTTGATTCAGAAGAGGTCCTTGGTAACATCCAGGAGTGTGGATGCATTGTTTGTTTTTCATCACAGTTATGCTAACTGGGTTATTTAGTGGGGATCGGTCCAGTATGTGTGAACTGGCTGATAAACTGAAAACCTGAAGGGATCTTGGTTGAACTCAGGAAGCAGTGATAGCTGCATTTGCTCCTCCTGGATTACTAGTGCTGGCCTCTTTGGAGCAGTCTATCACCAAGGCTACGAGGAAAAAGAGCTTGGGCTGGTATCTCTGCTTGAATGGGCCATTGCTGGCTGCAGGTGAGAACAGTGGCAGCCTGAAGCAGCAGGGGTGACACTGCAGCAATTCTGTACTGGAGCAAACCAGACCAGCTTTGCCCTGTACCCTCCCTCAGTGGATAAAATTGGTTTTATACCTTTGAGGCCATGCCTGTCTCCTGCCTCGTCTCCCCAGCTCTGAACTGTGAATTATCAGCAGAACTATTTGTTAGGCAATTTAGTTAATGCCTTTGGGTACAGGTTAGGAAAAAGACACAATGGCTTTGATGAATTGCTGCTTTTGTGTTTCTGCATATTCTAAAGCATTACTGACTGACTAAATCTAGAGCAGTTTTTTCAAAACTCTTTTTCTCTCAGGATTCCTTCCTACTTTAAAAAAAATTAGAGGACTCCAAAAGAGTTTTTACTTGTAGAGATTTTTTTTTTCAGTCTTCGTTCTTGGCAACAGCCTAGACAAAACCCTGCAATTTTCTTGGAAAATTTGGGAAATGGTTTGCTATTGACTGAATCCTAGGACTGAGAAAGAGAGATTGGCCCAAAGTCATCCAACAAACTTCATGCCTAAAGGTGGGCCTAACACTTACAGTCAGCTGATTTGAAGTGATGCATTCATTGAACCTACCACTTCTCACAATTATTTGATGGGATTTTAATACAGTATTATTTTCAGCATAGGCAGGCAAATAATGTTGATTCTTCAGACCTCTGAGATGGTCTTAGGGGAACCCAGAGGTCCTAGCACCACACTTGAAGAACCATGTAGAGAATTGCATAGCTCCAATGTACACCACAAAGTCCAAATGATTCTACTATCCTTATTATACAGAATCTTACTTGAAAGAAATTATTATTGCATGCCTGAAGTTGTGTTTCCAATTATGTATTTGGATGATTGTTGCCTAAGAGACATTGTATTAATTAGCTTATGAAGGCACAGTCTTCCTTCTAGGGTTAATTTCACTGCAAATGTAACAGAGAAAAGAACAGGAAATGTTAGAAATTAAAGGAACACATATAGCATTTTGGAACTGTACCCAATGTCTGCTTGTGGATACAATCCAGACATAAAATCTTTTGAAATTTATCATTTTTGGTTTATGTTCTTTTTAGCCATAACACTCACATTTATTCTTTAGCTGTTTTAAGCACATAGTACATCACCAATCTGACATCATGTTTGACTGTAATATCAAAAGTGACTATTTTCTCAGTCAGTTAATAAGACTCCCTTTACAAGTGTGTGTATATATGTGGTTTTAGTTTTGATTTATAACTTTACAAGTTCAGAAATTTAGATTTCTCTCATCTTTACACACACACATACAGAAAGAGGAAGGAAGGAAGGAAGGAAGGAAGGAAGGAAGGAAGAAAGAAAGAAAGAAAGAAAGAAAGAAAGAAAGAAAGAAAGAAAGAAAGAAAGAAACCACATAACTCCGGGTACAATTTTTCCCTGGATACTAAACACACCCCAAGTGAAATACTGTGAATATTACAGAATCTTACCCATCATGTAGTTGAAATCTCAATATGGATTTCTGTTTTCACATTCATGAAACTCATTTGCTAAAATAATTTTCTGTGAGCCAAGATCTATCTTATATGAGTAAATCACAACAATACTGTTCTATATTATTTATTTATTTTATTTATTTATATTTGAACTTGTATGCCGCCCCATCTCCGAAGACTCGGCTCACACTAAAAACATAGAACAATAAATATTTAAAAAAACATTAAACCAACAAGCCCAAATATGAACACAACAATAAAATACATTAAAACATCCCTCCCCCCAAGGAAGGGTCACAGCCCGGGTTGGTCAAACAACCAGGTCTTTAATTCACGGCAGAAGGTGCGGAGATCAGGGGCCAGACGGAGCTCCAGAGGCAGTTGATTCCAGAGGTCGGGGGCCGCAACAGAGCAGGCTCATCGTCAGGGAAGTACCAACCAGCATTGACTCACCGATGGAACCCCGAGGAGTCCTTGCCTATGAGCCCGCACAGGGCGGCCGGCACTAGCTATTGGAAGAAGACGCCCCTCAGATATTGGGGACCCATGTCGTGTAGGACTTTGAATGTCAAAACTAAAACCTTGAATCTCACCCGAGCGCGGCAACCAATGCAGGCCACGCAGGAGGGGGTAACATGAGAGAACCGGTAACTCCCATCACCATCCGCGGCCGCATTCTGTACCAACTGCAATCTCGGATGGTATGCAAGGGCAGTCCTAGATAGAGAGTGTTGCAGTAGTCGAGTCTCGAGGTGACAAGGGCATGAGTAACTGTGCGTAGGGCGTCCCGGTCCAGAAAAGGGCGTTGTCGAACAAGACGGAGCTAGGCAAAGGCCCCCTGGCGACGGCCCCCACCTGCTCCTCCAACTGGAGCCGCACATCCAGGAGGACCCCAGATTCCGTGCCCTATCTACAGGGGTAACACCTCACCCCTATGGCCAAGGATAAACAATCCTGGCTGGGCCGAGACGCCGACACGCAAAGCCACTCAGTCTTGGCCGGGTTGAGTCGGAGCATGTTCCTACTCATCCAGATCCGCAGCATCCAAACACTGGGACATCAGGGAGAGCATCACTGATCTGGCCAGGGGTGGAAAGGTACAGCTAAGTATCGTCAGCGCTGATGGAATTTCACCCCAAAACCACGGATGATCTCACCCAGCGGTTTCATGTAGATATTAAATAAGAGAGGGAAAGGACCGACCCCTGCGGGACTCCATAAGAAAGAGCCCTCGGGCACCGAACCCCTCCCACTAACACCGATTGCACGCCCGAGAGGTAGGAGGAGAACCACTGAAGAACAGTGCCCCCACTCCCAACCCCGGAGGCGACGCAAAAGGATACCATGGTCGATGGTATCGAAAGCCACTGAGAGGTCCAATAGGACCAGGACAGAGGAAAACCCCTGTCCCGGCCCTCCAGAGATCATCCATCAGTGAGACCAATGCCGTCTCCGTGCTGTAACCGGGTCGGAAGCCCGATTGGTACGGATCCAGGTAGTCCGCTTCATCCAGGAAAAGTGGAACCTGCTGAGCCACCACATCTCAACAACCTTCGCCAAAAGCGAAGGTTGGAGACGGGACGAAAGTTATCTAACACGGTCGGGTCCAAGGCAGGCTTCTTCAGGAGGGGTCTCACCACCGCCTCCTTCAAGGCGGAGGGAAAGACACCCTCCCTCAATGAAGCGTGACAACTGCCCGAGCCAACCGCAGGTGGCCTCCCTGGCGGCATAAGTCAGCCAGGAGGGACACGGGTCCAACAAACATGTGGTGGAGCTCAGTCGCCGCATAATCCTGTCCACTTCATCCTCAGAGACAGGATCAAACTCATCCCAGATAACAGTGGCCAGACTACCCACAGCTCGTTCCTCCGACCACTGCAAATTAGAGGACAACCCGTCCCGAATGCGAGCGATCTTATCCGTCAGATATTGACCAAACTCCTCAGCCCTGCCCCGCAATGGGTCCGCCCTCCTCTAAATGAAGGAGGGAACGGGTAACCCAAACAGGGCGGCTGGGTTATCTGCGGACGCTATGAGAGTGGAGAGATAAGACCTTCTCGCCTCTCCCATAGCTACCAGGTAAGTCCTAATGTAGGCTCTTAGCTGGGCACGATCGGATTGAGAACGGGTAGACCTCCACCTGCTCTCTAAACCCCTACGACGACGTTTCATCTCCCGGAGCTCCTCAGTATACCAGGGAGCAAACCGGGATCCACAACGTGTAAGGGGACGCATGGGGACAACCCTGTCGAGGGCCTCTGATGCAGCCCATTGCCAGGCCAATAACAAACATAACAAACATATTGACTTGTGCTTATCTATTCTAACAGCATGTCCCTTATTTTTCCAGAAATTAATAAATCCTGGTATAAAAAAGTAAGTCTGCTTGTGAACTAGGAAAAAAGATAGCAGTTAACAGAACAATGCTTACATAACTATAAAAAATAGAAATTTCAAATGTCTGTATTAGATCTAATCCTATTTAAAAATCTCATTGCATGAAGCTGTAGTTTCTCCAAGTTTGAAAAAAGATTAAAAGCATCACTGGTAGAAAAATAATGCTTGTGTGAGAAAAATAAGGGTTTTTTTTCAGTACATAGTCATTTCTCAACTTCAATTTTTTTCTTTCAGTTTTTTCCTGGATGAAACATGATCTAGATCCATTTCAGTTCAGCTTTAGGCTTGATTGTGAGACTGAGATGGCCTTATCCATACTGATGTATCTATGCCGAGAAAGAAAGGTATTTATTTTGCTATTCTTAGACACTTTCCTGAAATATCGTATTATTCTTTTGGACAGGTTTAAAGAAGTGGAACTTGGATGCATAAATAAAACCATGTAGTGGCTTAAGGCCTTTTTGTAGGGGAAAAAAAACCCTGTTTCAGAACATGATATTGGGAACTGTGTTGATCTCTTGGCTACATGTTTGCAGAATTCTGAAGACTCTATTTGATGGTTACATGAAACTGCTAGGAAAAATCATTCTTGATTTATGATTTGTATTATTTAGAGATGGATGTAGATTGAAAGTAAGCAAATAATTGAAGGCAACTAATGATAAGACCAAGGCATCTTAGTCAGTAAAACTGCCCTAGGTCTGGATTTGGTAAGTGCTGAAGTTCAAATAGTGTTGACTATGGAAGCCACTATCAAAAATAGGATTTTGTTGACATTTCATAATGTAATGCAAGGGACCAATTCTCACATCCCTCTTACCTTCCATTCACATAGCCACAATATAACCATATCCCAACATATGCCAGCAGAGCTGGACTTGCTGGAGATAGTATCTTCTAATTATTACATCCATTTTCTTTTTTTTCTCTTTTTTTGGGGTAGTTCAGCTTACATATATTTTAACTGCCATTACACTGCAAATTACAGTTTTCACAGGTCTCAAAAGAGATTCATATGAATGCCTTAATTTTTCCTTATCATAGTTATAAAGTTGAAAGTTACAAGGTTGCTGTATAATGAATTAATCCAAAAGATCAAAGTTAGATCAATGGCTTCTTGGATTTTGCCATATAAATGGGGAAGTTCCATCTTTTGTTGGAGGACTGCATCCCTTTCCACAAATAATGAATGAATCCAAATCTTGAACTTGAGTAGTTAGAGGAGTTAGTCCTTGAAAGGCTGAAGAGCCTTGGTGGTGCAGACTGTTAAATGCCTAGCACTTAATTCCAGCTGCCTGCAATTAGTGCAGGCTCGAATCCCACCAGGCTCAAGGTTGACTCAGCCTTCCATCCTCTCGGGGTAGGTAAATTGAGGACCCAAGATTGTTGGGGGCAATAAGCTGACTTTGTAAAAAATGCCGCTTAGTAATAAGCAGGCATATACAATGGAATGAAGGCTATTGCTGAGCGCATTGGGTTGTATCCCAAAAACTGTAAGCCACCCTGAGTCTTCGGAGAAGGGCGGCATATAAATGTAATTTTTTAAAAAAAGTATAACTGGCCCCTTTTATATTGTTTTTTATTTCTGGTCCCAATAGTCTTCTCTTTAAGAAAATCAGCTTTTGAGGGTAGTCCTTTTGGCTAACCTTTTCTGACCAACACAATAAAGAATTCTCTTCCAACATACACATGACTGAAAATAGGCTTGTTGGAAACAGTTCATAGTCTGTGTGGATTTTTGTGCTACCTGGATCCGACTTTGGATACTCAATTTTAGAGATAATCTTTGCTCAGTTGAGACTTGTCTTCTAACAACATTCCTTCTTGAAGAATATAAATCTGGTCAGGATGATTGCCATAATTACACCATACCTGTATATTGTAATTGCAGGAAGATTTACACAAGGCTGCCTTTGAGGAGTTTTCAGAACTAAAAGATCTGTATGTGTGGTCACATACAGATCTTGAGACTGTTTTATTAAAATAGGTGCACTGACTTCTGGGTTGTTCTCAGTTACAATTCAGAAAATGTTAGTGATGATCTTTAAAAACTCTTAATGCTTTCAGACAAGGATATTTTATATATCTTCTACTGTTCACAAAAGAGAGAATCAAAGCATTGGAAAGAGCAACTATATTATCACATTCAAATCCCTGCCCAATGCAGGAATTGCACTTAAAGCACCTCCATAGATGGCTTTCTAACTTCTGCTCTAGCCCATCCATTGCTTCAAGATATATGTCATATTTGGAAAGCTTCTGTATGTATCAACAACTCAATTTTTTGGGGACAAGAAAGGGATCTTTTCTGGGACGGGTGTGCCTTGATTGTAAAATTCCCTTCCAAAGGAAGCCTATCCCATTTCTCCACTAGCAACTTTCTAGAGGTTGATGAAAACGTTCAATAAATATGTTTCTCCTTACTTTTTTTCAACTGCAATATATTATACTCTGCGTATTTTGCTTACTGATGTTTAGAGCATTACATTTCTCTGTTTTAAATGAATGTTTGATTGTTATTTTTCTGCAAGCTTTCTCAAAGTCTGAAAAATAGACAAAGACTTAGGTGAATCAAGCTGGCCGCTGAATGGATTTTGCCATATTATTTGGAATAGTGAAATCCTAAATAGACTGCGAAGAGCTGAAAAATGAATCTCTGCATTGGGTCAATGAGTCGCAGAATGGAAATGAATGCAAAATGACAAAATTTAAATTAGCTGTGACCACTCAGAAAAGGGATTTGGATATGAAGTAGAATGTTTATTAAAACTGTTCTGTTTAAATAAAACAAAGACAAATGCTTGCTGGAAACATTTTGCATAGTGAACAAGTTTGGTATAAAAAAAAAGATAATGTCAATTTTCAAAATGACACATTTCTATGCATAATGTATTCATTAATTCCCATTATATTTTTCATTTTTAAAAAGTCATTTAAAAGTATTTTCAGTCACGTGTATGTTTTTGGAAGAGAATATCGTGTTGGTCAGAAAATGAATGTCATAATTAGAAGACACTATCTCCAGCAAGTCCAGCTCTGCTGACATATGATGGATATGGTTATATTGTGGCTATGTGAAAGGAAAGTAAGAGGGATGTGAAAATTGGTCCCTTGCATTATATTATATGATGTCAACAAAATCCTATTTTTGATAGCAGCTTCCGTAGTCAACACTATTTGAAAAATGCTGTCTGGAATCAAATACAAGCTCTGATAAAACATGAACCATGACAGATGGATGTTTAAAAATGAAGATATGTTCATAGTACTCAGCTATATAGCCCTCCCTTGTTTTGTCATAAACTGAACACAAAATAGAGATAATTTCATTTCATTTAAACATAATGAGGGGAAAGAAATTGCATACTTATTTTGGAAATGTGCAAAACAGCAGGAATATGCTGATAATCGGTAAGCTATTTTGCTGCTCCAGACCTCAGGAAGGTCTAGCACATTTTATAGTGGAAAAAGAAGGTGCTTGATTGGATAGAGATTTATTATACTCAGCAATTTAAAGATTTATCTGGAGTTGAATAAATTAGGCTTAACATTCTCAGTAGCTAAAGCATATATAGCATTGCATGTGAAGTAGGAATGACCCAAAATTAGCCTGAGACAATGGAAATGATGGTTCTACCCTTCCATTCCACATGCAAAAGGAGATGAAGGTGGTTCCTGAGTCTTCTTGTAACACTGATGGGTCTGGGATGCTAAGTTATGGAACAAATACCACATAGCACAACCTATCCTCCATGGGTCTAGGACAATTCACCATGGCCAACTTGCCATGGCCATCTCATTGTGGCCAATTCACCATGGCCATATACAATTCCATATGGGATAACTCAATGGGATAAATGTTATCTGCCACAGTTTCTTTGACATTATTTCCATTGATGAAAATAGAAATAATGTCAAAGAAACAGTGGTGGATAACATTTATTGTGTTGAAATATCCCATGTGGAATTTTCCATGGCAAGTTGACCGCAGCGAGTTGTCCTACAATGAGTTGGTCACAATGAGATGGCCATGGCAAATTATGCCAATGCCATAACACCACTATCCTATTACTCCTTACTATTGATTTCACCTACAGCCAATATGCTCTGAGCTAAAAAAAATTGTAATATGGCAGTATTAGCATTCAGATGCCTCACTGGCATAAAACGGGTTTTTAAGACTTGCACAGAAGCCTAGGAGTTCATGAAACTTCCATGAGAGACTAAGGGCAAACAAAAACAAAAGTTCACTCAAATGCAACCACTTTTCTGCAACCACTGTTCTATCATTAGGGCTTTGCCTCTTGACTGGGGCTTCCAGGTGTATCTTCTCTTTCCTCAAGCAATAATTCAAAGGTCTGAGAAAGTTTCAAAACCCTGTCAGAAAGGATTATTGTGTATACATCCAGTGTCTACTGGAATGCAAGCTTGGTCTTGTGGCCAACTCTTGCCTATTTACACAGTTAAAAGACTTTCCCGCTGATATTATTGATGGCATGTTGGGAAAAGGGTTTTGTAGATTTCTACTGGATGGAATAAAAGAAACCTAAGTCAGAAGTAGATATTTCTACCTCTCACTTTTTTGAAATTTCTAGAAGATCTAACTTCAGTGATTCCAGAAGAATTACAACATATATAAGGAGCCTGAGATAACTGACTAACTATATTAGGTCATAGGTATGCCTATGACCAATAATATTAACCCATGGTTAATTAGAATCATAAAACAGAAAATCTAGGCCAGCAACAATCAAGCATCAAGATTTCAGTCCAAGTAATGAAAACATTTAGAAACAGGGACCTTCTGAAGTTGTATCTTCAATGTTTCCAATGGTACTTCTGCTGAAATGTATTGTATCTTGAAGTCCCATGCAAATGTATGAAATAAGCAGGAGAAGTGATCAAAACAAAATCCATTTTTTCCTTTGAGCTGTCAGTTGAAAGCAGGGGTGGGATTCTACCAGTTCGGACAGGTTCTACAGAAGCAGTTGTTATGATTCTGCACAGTTGGGAAAACAGATAAATCGTGCCCCTGGCTGACCCCATTGCTCTCCACCCACCCAGCCCCGCCCCTCCCTGCCCAGTCAGAAGATTTTTTCCCCTACTGACGGTCAGCTGTTCTGATGATCAGCTGTGTCAGGATCCCCCTAGTTACTGCTTCACTCAGGAGGCTTGCCTGAGGCCCAGGAGGCAAAAGGGGAAGGAGGGGTTGCGAGGGGTGCGTGCCCCCTGCTCAATTTTTGCCTTTCTGGGCCTCAGGAAAGCTTCCTGGGAGCAAAAACACCCCCCAGGAGGCTTCCCTGAGGCCCACGAGGCCCCAAAATGGGGGGGCTGCAAAAAATGAAAAAGAAGCCACACCCACCCAGTCACATGGCCATGCCACCTAGCCAGACTGACAGAACCGGTTGTTGAAAAATTTGAATCCCACCACTGGTTGAAAGCATTTACAGATGTCATATATTTTGTAAAAAGGAGATCTGCATGCTGCATTTAAACTGAAGACATATTGAGGTTCAAATCTCCACTTAAACCAATGAAGCTCTATAGGTGAAAATGGCTGATTATTGTTTATTTATTTATTTTCATCCCACCTTTATTATTTTTTTAAGTAACTCAAGGCAGTGAACATGCCTTAAACTCCTTCTTCCTCCTGTTTTCCCCACAAGAGCAACCCTATGAGGGCCGAGAGCGACTGGCCCAAGTCATCTGGCCTGTTTTCATGCCTAATCAGTTCAACCTGTCTCAAAGGCTAAATATTGATGGAGGAACCTAATTAAACAAGGTACAACAATGGAACAATAATATGTAGGAATTGTTCTTAGAAAGGAGACTAAACAGTCTCATAATAATCTGACAAAGCACACAGACATTTATTATGTGCTGTTGAGTCACCACAGATCTTGCTGTGAGCAGATTTATCTTTGGTAGCTGCAAGATGGGATGAATGCTAGCAGAAACAGAGTCTATTTATTATTTATTTATTTATTTATTTATTTATTTATTTATTTATTTATTGGAACAATCCAACCTACTTAAAAAAAAGCTCTGCATAGAAAAGTGTTCCTTCTTTCAGCTTTTTCTTGGAATAACAGCTACACCCACAATGCCATGCTCAAACTAAAAACTCTGCAATGAAATATCAGCCTCTGGAGCTCCTCGCTCCTGAGGGCACATGTTACTTTTGCAATTTAAGAAAGAAAGAAAAAAATTGTGCTTTAGCCCCTTGAAAACAAAAATCCATTTTTCTTGCCCTTAAATATCCATTTCTTTTCCTCCAGGTCTTTTTTTTTAATGTTGAAGTAAAATTACCCTGCAGAAGAGATTGTATAATTGTTTCGATTTACACACATCTCCAAGCACAGGCAGGACTCGACTTGGCTGTTTCATTGCAGTAGAAAGAAACAGCCATCATCATGGCCTTCTAAGTGATGTCTTGTGGTCAAATGCCTTTTACTTAGGGGTGTGGATATGATATTATAATTAACAATGGTGATTTCATCCTATTCAAACCCATCTTTCCATAGTTCCAAAGATGTGGTTGTTTGTTTCTTTCTGAAAAAAAAACAAGTCTCTATGCAATTATGCCATCAGGCAAATGTGTATATAAATTAGAAAACACAGAGAAACATTTCTTATGCTCCTGTATGCTAATACATAAATCTAAATTAAAACTGTAGTGGAGGATTTTATTTTTTCTAGAAATCCATTTTTTAAAAAAAATCTTGTATTTGTGGTCAACTTTTTCCACATTTGTTCTAGCAATAGAGGAGTATAATATTTGTTTGTTTATTTTAATATCTTTGAATTCTAAAAACTGTAGGAAGAAAAAAATGGAATTTGCTTGGTAATTATAGGCAGCCTAACAATTTGCCGGTTCTCCGAACTACTCAAAATTTCTGCTACCAGTTCTCCAGAACTGGTCAGAACCTGCTGGATACCATTTCTGGTCTACATGCATACCCTTTCAGGAGAAGCAGAAGGCAAATCTTTTCAAAACCAGAAAACCACCATTTATTTGGGATTGTATACATTTTCCTGCCTTGGCCAGGGGAGTTGGATTAGAAGTCCCTTCCAGTCCTATGATTCTGTCATTCTATGTGAGAAAAAAAATCCTTCTCTATCTGTACAGTAAGAATAAAAATGAAATGCTGCATGTTCACTTGTTTTCCAGGGTCTAGAAATAATTCTGTTTTAACAGGAACAAACAGAATTTTGTTTATAACCACATCGTAACAGTCTGTTAACTCTGTGAAATTGCATATGTGCATACGTATGTAAAACAAATGTAAAACAAACTACAAGGGTCAAAGACTGCAACTGTCCTGATTTTTTAATGGGCTTCAAAAGCAGAAAAAGCAAATACGGGCCCCAAAAAATGGATCCTTTGTCCACATAGTTTCTTTGTGGGGAAAGACACGGAGGTGAGCATTGGAACAGAAGTGGGAGAAATTTGTGAAGCAAAGCACTTTCTGTTCACACCTTTAAAATCTCCACAAAATATGAAATGTGGATAAAAATTATGAGGCTGATTTTTATTGCTAGAATGACCCACTTTCCACAGCATAATATTGGAGTTCTGTATTGGAGTTCTGGGTAAAATAAAGAATAGAAGCAGTTTGCTTCTTAGAAGTTTCCCATTCTACCTTTCATTGTTCTTTTAAAAAACATTTAAAGTGCTTCTAATAATAGTCTTTTTTGGTGCTGAATTTCAGTCATTTGATCTGGAGTAAATAACCTGATAGGAGAGACATGTGGATTGCCCACCCCTATATTAAATAAAGCAAAACACAAGACAGTATACTACTATTAGTAACTACTGATATAATGTTTCCTAGGTAACAGAAAGTCTGAATATTCCATACATCTAGATTGAAAGCCAAGTGGATGGTATCCTAAATATAGCTGTGCATTTAATATTTGGTTATATTGTTTTAAAAAGAAGATCACATTACTGGAGGGGGGATAATTTTATGATATTAGCAGATGGAGAAAATAAGATTAGCCCATTTTTTTTCTTTTGAAGAAAATTCCTTAGGAAGGAAAACCCTACATATTTGTCATTTATGGCACCCTGAATGGTTACCATCAGATGGGGAGAGAAGTGCTTCTGGATTGTGTTTCTGTTATGTGGATCAGGGAGGAGGTTATATAGGTACCAAAAGTTAGGCAATATATAGTTGAATATGTACTGTAGTGGAATAGTATGGGAGAAATGTTTTGGCTTAGAAAGACTTAAATAGATGTGGAAGAAAGGAGACAAAATTAGCAGATTATACATGAAGGTGTCTACTGGACAGTGACAGTGACTGAAAAGATCACAAAATCAGCCAACAAGCAAATTGGGAAGTTGCATAATGAGATATTTCCAGTGGCTTCAGGTTTATGGACAGTGAAGGTAGGCTTGGGACGAATGTACAAACAAAGGTATCTTGTGATTCTATAAGTGTGTGTATAGAGTTCATGCAATATCAGAATTTCACAAATCTACTAGTCATATACCTAGAAGAACTAAGAATTGATCAGATTTGCCTTCAATATTTTTTTAATATTTATGCATTCATTCATTCATTTATTTATTTAATATACTGCCCATGTCACTATCCACCGCAACTCAATAGACCAAATTGTAAGAGCCACCAAAATATATTGTTTAGTTCTAATTATTAATGGACCAGAAGGTGTGCCTTTTTTGTTGGAAAGTACCATCTGGATATCCTCTCTCCCCGACCCTTTCAGGCCTTTCAGAAGCCCTTGAAGACCTGGTTGTGTGTGTGTGGACCCTGTTTCCTGGTTATGTTGACACCAATGGATTACTCCAATACCTCTTGGCCACTATTGTATTTCATTTATTTTTATATAGTGTTTTAATTGTTTATATAATTTTTTTGCCACCCAGAGTCACTGGTTTGAGATGGACATATTGAGTAAATAAATAAACTCAACCTCTTGATTTCATCCATTTGAAACAGAAAGAACTGGATATTATCAGCTGTACAAATCCCGATTGATGTTGATACTACTGACAATGTTATGTTCAGTTATTATATTTGGAAATCAGCAAGGCTTTTCTTGGCTACAATGAACATCTCCTGTTTCTACATCTCCTGCAAGGTTTGAGAAAAGACTAGTAGCATAAAAGCTGGGTGATTGTATAAACAATTAAATATGCCAGAGGGAGTTTTCACCCATCATAGTATATGACTGTTACCTGAAGATAAAGCCAAATGCAGTTAACCACAAGCATATTGAAATGGTATATTCATAATAAAGAGACAAATATAGACTGAAATGAGATCTTGATGCTCCTATCGCCTAACATTTAATATCAAAAGTCACAAGCCCTAGCTAAAAAGAATGAGGCTGGAGTGGCAGGAACCAGTAGTCCTGCTACTGCTGATTATTATTGTGGTTCATCGCATAGTTCAGCTAGATGTATAGACTCCGTGTGGCATTATCTACCTATCAACTTCTTCCTAAGGACCCGGAATAGGCAGACATTGTTGTTTGGTGGTGTTAAGGGTATCATTGCAGAATGCAAGCTGATCAAAATAAAACTGCCTTTTGCAATTGACTGATTGTTATTATAGTTATCATTGTCGGTAGAGATTCTCAGTTATTCATGGCTGTCCCAAAGGTGCTTTTTCAGGAGGCAACTGGACTTTCTTGTTTTTTCTTTTGAAGATGTTTCTCTTCTCATCCTAGAAGCTTCTTCAGCTCTGACAAGATAATGGGGAATGGAAGGGTTTATATTCCTTGAAGACAGCTGGTAATTTGCATCCTTTAAGAGGGTCGTTGAAGCATTTGGAGGTTTATCTGTGTCCTCAGGGTTACCTGAGTAGTGCTCCTGGTTCCTGTAGTCTGCAAATTTTTCCTCTAGAAATCCATTCCTACTCCCACACCATTCAAAGGGTGTTCATCCCAAATTGTGTAGCTAAAAGTCTGTAGAGATGGTTATCATTATTAAAGATCCTTGGTGGTGCAGGCTGTTAAATGCCTAGCACTTAGTTCCAGCTGCCTGCAATTAGTGCAGGCTCGAATCCCACCAGGCTGAAGGTTGACTCAGCCTTCCATCCTCTCGGGGTAGGTAAATTGAGGACCCAAGATTGTTGGGGGCAATAAGCTGACTTTGTAAAAAATGCCGCTTAGTAATAAGCAGGCATATACAATGGAATGAAGGCTATTGCTGAGCGCATTGGGTTGTGCTCCAAAAAATTGTAAGCCGCCCTGAGTCTCCGGAGAAGGGCGGCATATAAATATGAAAAAAAAAAATACAGCTGCTGTAGGTATGAAAAGTGAAGCTGTAATCTGTGAGATTTATACAAGAGAGATCTGGCATAGAAACAAAGCTCCCAAGGATGCCCAGGACTATCTAGTCATATTGTGATTTATAAGATCAGTATTGATTGTTGTTATTTGTTTGTTTGCTTGCTTGCTTTCTTACAGAAAGTTATACAGCAATTGCACTTAAATTTATTTACTGCTTCACAGTGCTTTATATCCCTCTCTAAGCAGTTTACAGAGTCATTATATTTCCTCTAATAATCTGGGTCCTCATTTTACCGACCTTGGAAGAATGGAAGGCTGAGTTAACCTTGAGCTGGTCAGGATTGAACTCCTGGCAATGAGCAATGAGTTAGCTTGCAATACTGCATTCTAAGCACTGAGCCACCATTGCTCATGGCACTCCAATCAAAAGTGAGTCTAATCTACAAAGCAAAATCTGCTGAAGGCAAGGATAAACACTTCTTATGAATTTAAGATGGACTGGTCTATGACATGTGCCAGCCTCGGTTAGCTCTCACTCAAATTACTGGTGTCTTGCTTTCATCCTTCTATCCCTTTAGACTTATAAATCAGAATCATGCTGGGAAAAAGTGAGGAAAGCATGGAAAATTGCACATGGGTGCAATACATGATGTAAATCAGTTACATATTTCTTGTCATGCCCCTGGTGGAGACTGACTCTGAGGAAGAGGAGGAACAGCCAACAGGGAGTGGGAGTGTGGCTCCAGAGGTGGTGGAGGAGGCTGGGGCAGGGCAGAGGCCAGCTGAGCAATCAGAGGAGGATCCAGGCCCATCTCCTATCCATCCCAGGGCACGCACGGAGGAGAGGATCAGGGAAAAGTGTGGTCTCCTCAGGAGGAGAGGGCCATGATCCTCCTCAGGGCTTACTGCTGGGAGCTATGTATATAAGTTTGTAACTGCGTAGTCAGAATTGGTGGAGTCAAAGCTAGTGTTTCCTTTGAAGGAATTTTATCTTTGTTGGAGTTCTTCCCAAGGACTTTCACCAGTTATCTGCTTGAAACGTATGATTACTTATCTTGGTTTGCTTCGGAACTCTCGCTGAGACGGTTTGTTCTTGTTTTCCTTTTGCCTCATTATTTACTTTTGGAACTTTAAACTGTGACTAATAAAACAGTTAAGTTGAAGGCATTGCTGGACTTTAACTCATGTTTTGGGTTTTGGGTTATTTTGAGAGACTATGGATCATCACATTTCTGATCCTAGATATGGTAATGCTATACAGGTGAAATTGCTCTTGTTTTCACTTTCAAACCACTTCCAACCATCATCTCTAATTCCTAGAAAATATGCAACAGGAAATATGAAAAAGGGCATATGTACACTATACATGCATAAGTGTGTGTACAACAATATGTGTATGTTTACAGGTGTACAGTTTCTCTTTCAGGTGTTAATTTAAATAAATGTTTTACCTAAAATGTATGTGATTTGGTTTGACTGACAATGTTAATTAAACCTAAGTATTATTTAAAAAACATGGCTAAAACAAACCATGGCTTAGTATGGCACATGCTTCTGATCACATATACATATATATTATCACAAGATTATTTCCAGTCACCAATCCAGACCTTGAGTCTCTCCATGAGGAGGAAATGTATTAAAAAAAATGCTATTTCATTCTAGGTGTCATTTTATCTTTTTAAATAAGATTTTAGTGAAGGAGGAAAGTTTTGCTTTTAAAATCAGCTAGGGAATCTCTATTACAAAGGCCATTTGTAGACTTGGGGCAAGGTCTAAAAACAGACAGGAACATTGGTGGGATGGGATCAGAAACAGACTGGCAGCCATAGACCACATAATCAGAGCCCAATTCCATTTTTTTACATGCATTAAATGTGAGTTGCGTATAAAAAGGAGAAGGGTTTCAATCGCATAGTTGTAACTATTATCTTGATTTTTTTAGATCCTTCCCACCCACCACCCACCCAGGGGGGGTGGTTCACAAGGGTTTGGAAGAGCCCCTAGCTAAGATTCTGTGCAGTTTGGAGAACCCCCAAATCCGTCTCCTGACTGGAACCACCCACGCTGCTCCGCCCCTCCCGGGAGTCCCCACACGGCCCATTTTGGATGCAGGTAAGTGCAGGGCGCAAATGGAGGCATGGGGATGGTGAAAAATGGGCTTCCCAGAAGTCTGGGAAGGCCAGAAATGGGCCCATTTCCAGCTTCCAGAGCCCGGGGAGGCTGTTTTTGATCTCCCAGAGGCTCAAGGAAAACCTCCAGAACCAAGGAAGGGCAATAACACTCCCCCACACCAAGGTGCAGGAGGCCGACTACGACATACCCACCATGGCCATGCCCAGCCAGCAACCAGGTGGAGAACCCATTGCTAATATTTTTGAAGCCCACCCCTACCCCCACCCGCTACCTGGCATGGCCCTGAAACCAGCTCTAGATTCCTTTAGGCCTCAGACTTCCCGCATTGGATACTCCACCCACATTCTGCATTCCTGATGTTTGTCAATTGGTCCCACCCACTACTAAATTATGGAACCTAATAAATGTGAATGCTATTGCATCCTACAAAAATATTCCCCATACCTGTTTTAAAACATTATCACTTTAGTGTTTATGATAGTGGCTGGGTATATATTTCAAGTATATTATTATTTATTATGTTTTACCCTGATTTTTTTCAACGGCTGTAGAAGAAGTAGTTTTCCATTGTTCATCCTTTTTTATTGATATTTTGCTTTTGTGCTTCAAGGATATTCTTATGCTGACTGTATTATAATGTTTATTTATTATTTTATACTGTTCTTCTTCATGAATGCTTTTGCAAACCCCCAATATTGTTTCAAGAGAAGAAAGGACTCAGGGTTTGATATATATTTGGCATTTTGTACTTATTTTGATCGTGTCATGGTGGGGTGGGGGGAATAATTCACTGGAGAAAGCAATTATGTTGGGAAGAGGTAGCAGTAAAAGGAAAACAGGCTGCCCAAGAACACGATGGCTGGACACCATCAAAGTTGACACCAGCCAGAACATAGAAAAACTCAAAGAAGTAGGGCAAGATCACAAAAAGTGGAGAGACCTGGTCCATAGAATTGCCAAGAGTCGGACACGATTGAATGGATAACATTGTCATCATCATTGTTGATGAAAATTTAATTTATGTTCTTTCTTTCTTCCAAGTACTGTTCTTCCATGGTGTTAGTCAGCGGGAAAAATTCAAAAAATGAAAATGATTGTTGGAGAAGAGGAATCATTTTACAACTGCTGTATGTCAAACTTCTTCCAATTATTTGGTCATAGCTGGACGGAGGAAAAAAGGAACTGAATTTGATTTTGGCTCCATTCAAAATAAAGACAAGAAAACCTATTGTCAGCTTTAAAAGAGGGGAGATTTGGGTGGGTGGGAACACAAATCTGAATGCTGTAACATTTCTAATGCCTCCTCTGTCAACCCGGAATCTACTGAATACATTGGTTATTTCTAGGAAAACAGGCAGAAATTGTGCTGTGAAGTTACATTTTTGTATACAGCCAGACGATATTGGATCCTTGATAGGAGGAGAGAAAGCATTCAGTGCATCCTGGCATAATGATTTAGGTTTACATTTTAAAGACAAGATTAATTGCATTTCTTGTATTTCATAAGAGGGTCTCTTTCCAGCTTTCTCAATTCATTCTGTTAATTAAAACAGCCATCCACAATTTGGAAATTATAGTGAAATTATAGCCTTTTGTTTCTAATCAGAGTAGTTCTGTTTGGTTTAATTTCTAGATCTGGCAAGTGGTTAGATCAAGTGCTAGATTTCGGCTTGTATCTGGCCAAAACAGCCGTAGACAAATTCCCTCCTTTTCTTTTAAGTTCTCCCTAACTTTTGCAGAAGTATGCAGACAGTGAAGGCTTCTCACAATTTGATGGGCATCATCAATTTATTTCTAACTACATATTTGCAGTTTTAAAACATATCCACTCCCTTTAGTGAACGGATGTAATGCAGATGTCAGAGCGTTACATACAATCATTTCTGCGTTCACTCTCTCTCTTTTGGCTTAGGAATACACCCCTAAGGAGCATAAGAAAGCTCAAAAAAGCCATTAAGTTAGCCTTTAGTGAATTATAAAAGGCAGGAGATTTATATAACCTGTCAGCACAATTCATTGCTCATGTCAGAAAGTATTTTGTCATTTTGGGTTGTGGACTAGTTGTTAAAATTAAGGTACAGGGATTCAGGGACCTTGAGATTTCCAGACACTAATGATATTTATGATTAGTTTGTAAATATTTTAAGCAAAATCACCTCCAAACAAAATGAAGAGGGAAATGCAGTTTAATTTACGATGGAAGAGTTGCTTATGCTGCCCTCCTATGAGTAAAGAACAAGTGACCAGAGTATCTTTTCCAGTCTTTGGGAACTATAGATTCAATTCTTTAAGTGATTGCTGGTTTAAGATATTTTTTTTATAAAAGTTTTATTTGAGTTTTCACAAAACACAAATACAAATAAAACATCTTTTTTGGAGAACAGTATGCTCCTGGGTTGTCACTTTTCCATACAGACATAAATTCAGTTACATATTCATCTTATATGTTCTAATCCATATCTTATAACTATTTTCACAGTTTTTTTCAATAGTTTTTCGCTTTCTCTGCTTTCTATAATCTTTTTTTTAATTATTTCATTCCTTTCTAAGTTCAATTACATCTCTTTTTCTGATTTTCAATATCTTTCCAGTCAATATTTTTATACTTTCATCTGTCCTGTTTACAATTTCATGCTTTCTTCTCTTATAAAACATATTTTCCCCTGTAATTACTAAGCTGGAGCATAACACCTTTATATCCTTTATTTATTATCCATTCAAGTCTTGTTTAAAATTTAGATTATACCTTTACAATTATAACATTCATTTTCTAACCACTATTTCATAACACATAGCTATTATCAACCGAATTCTGCTTGGTACATTCCCTTAAAAGTACACACTAAGCTCTTCACGAAGAAAAGAAAGAATATATATATATATATATATATATATATATATATATATATATATGTATATGTGTGTGTGTGTACAACATTGTCATTCACTTTAATCACCTATATTTCATATTTGACTTATTACTATATTTAAACAAAAAACAGCATTAAAACCTTCCATGTTTCTTTTGAATTTTTATACTTTCTTTTTAAATCATTGAGAGCCTTATTCTCTTATCCTCTTGTCCTCTTTGCTTCATTTAATTACTAACAAATATTCCATTACACATCAATACCAATTTTATCTAACACTTTAATCATCTAACATATTTTCTAACTCTTTTCTATTTCTAATATAACGATGCTATCTCGTGTACCCTTGCAGAATCCTTTCTTTAAAATAAGTTTTTAACCATTATCTCTGTGTCTTTTAAATAAATTTATCCCTTTAATTCTTGTACACTTTTCCTGTTTCACTATATCTTGTTTCTGCCCTTTATAACTTCTTTTCTTTTCCCTCTTCCCCTTCTTCTTCTCCCGCCCTTTTTTGTTCCCTTTTCTGTCTGATTCTCCCTTCTGAGATCTTCCCTTCTGCTTCTTCCTAATGTTATAATTACTTTTCAAATTACTCTTTTTTTGGTTGTTGCTTCACATCTTAAGTTTTGAACTCCCTTTCCCCCTTTTCCCTTTTTTACCATACTTAAAGTTGCTTGATCATTAAAGATGGCTTCTTCTTTGTCCCACCCTTCTTGTTCTGCAAGCATTTCTTGTTGTTTTTCATAGTTCAAAATCTCCATTTCAATAGATTGAATTGCGGAGCAAAGAGTTTCTCCTCTCTCTTGTGCTTCTTCTTTTTGTTCTTTAAGTATCATTTTTAGCTCTTCAAGGAGTGATGGCATTTTGAAAATTTTCAAAACAACCCCCAAATGATTTTATTCCATTTCATTAGGATTCACCATCCAAAATTCCAGGAATCACCCCAAAATCCAAACTGTTTCTTGCTTCTTTCCTCACCTTCTCTTTCCAGGGGCTTATTATTTTATAACAAAGTTTCAGCTGCAATGTGTCCTTTTCAGATCTTGTTAAAGTTCCACTCTCAATTCTTTTTAGTTCCAGGTGGTCTCCTCCATTTTTCCAGATTCCACCCTCTTTTTGTTTTTTTCCCCTCCTCTGCTTTCTTTCTTTTAAAATTTTTTGACTTATCCAAGAGTCTTTATCCCTTTGACACTTTATTTTCAGCTAAGAATAGCCTATTAATGTCAAAGTGGATTCAATTTCTTATTCAAATCTTTTCTTCTTAATGTTCCAAGTGAATTAAAGCTGTCAATGTTAGACAAAAAAAACCCAGTTCTTTTTCCTTTCCCTTTCTCTTTCGCCACTTTGAATGTCTTTTTTAGGAATAGTATTATTCTTTGTAGTTCAAGTTCTAGGTACCTTAAATAGATGTTTTCTCCATTCAACCCAGTCAGTCAAACTTTCTCCTTTAAACTTCCTCCTGCATGATCTTGTCCAGTCGGGTTCTTTTTTGAGGTGGCCATTTCTGACCACCACTGCAGCCGCCTTCAGGAAAGGGAGTAATGGCCAGCTGGGAAGGAGAGATTCTGCTCTCCTCAACCCCACTGGTGGTCCCCCCACCTCTTCACCACCTCTACGGGGTGGCTTAGCCCCAAAACCAGCCAGCTTGGGGTACTCCAGCAGTGAGCATGGATCAAAACCACGCACAGTTGCAGATTTTGGTCCATCTCTGAAGAAACCCAAACTGGAACTCGTTTAAGATATTTTTAACTTCAGAATCATTAAGATAAGCAACTGGTTTTACACAATTCTATACAAAATCTTGAGTTACCCTATAGTATCTGTCAGTCTGTTGGAAATGATATACATGTGTATGCCCATGCCTTTTGCATTATTTAGTTAGCTGCATGTTCCATGCAGTACTCATGAAAACACCCATAAAAACATAAAAAGTCATGGTCAAAGGGACATAGGTTTTACCAGCTGATAGAAATGCAAAAGGGCAAGTTGATTCACATGGTCAAAAACAGTGGGAATTGAAGAGTCAAGATAATGAACCCGACTTAGCTCAAAGGGTCAAGATAGCAGGCTGCCATAGAAAAATTGTTCCACTTTCATAATGCCTCCAGATAGCATCTTAATCCTGAATCTGTGTTTTCACCTAACATTTTGTATAATTTATTTAAAGCCTCTCTCCTTCAGCATTTTCAATTAATATCGCTGCCAAGTTACTGCTAACAGCAGAGCCAAAACACACATTTCTACACCAGCTTCTTACATAGGTGGTAACATGGAGTAGCATGACACATATAGTGAGTAGCTGAGCTGCTAAAGATTGCATGTAATTAGGATGCCATCAGGCACTGACCATAGATTCACATAGATCAGGAATGTGCCTGATTTCAGATATAAAACATACTGTATATTGTGAAACCTTTTCCCCATTCTTGCCATCTCAGACTGGCAAACAATGGAGACATGTTTCAATACTCTTCAAAAAAAGACCTATAATTACTGCATATACAGTAATGAATGTTCTATTGCATTGCTGTTTTAAGGGACAAGACAAAAACAGTGGTAGGTGGGATGGTTCTATATGTATTTTGTGAAAAGTCTTATTTTACAAATGCTGGAGTTTTGTGGGTCTGCATGAATGCTGACATTATAGAATTGTGGAACACTGTATGCGAGCATCTTTCTTCGTTCTCTCATGTTTCTAGAATACAACTTTTAAAAAAAATCAATGTTCTTCTTTATATCATGGTGAAATAGGCTGTAGCATATTGGTGGATGCCAGCAAGAAGAGTTACAATCTGCTATTCAGTTCAGCCCTGGAATCCAAGCTGGCACCATGGCAACAGGCTTCAAGCTTTTTAGAAATGTGTAAGTCATTATATCCATGATCTGTGATGCTACACAATATTTGTAGTAACCAAAGTTTAGAGAGGGACTGTTGTATCCATTATAATACCACATTTTCTCTTCGCAAAAGCTGGAGGAGTCTGACCTCTAATTTAAGATTTGGAAAGCAGAAAACAATCCCCATACTGATTTTAAATTATATCTAGGCTAAATAATAAAAAAAATGAAATGATAAAACCTTCTTTTAATAAAAAAGAGAAAAGAAAAACATTTAGCCAGGCACATTGTACATTAATTAATGTCTGAGTGAGCACACGTGGACTGCTAACTCATGTTGTCTATATGTGACTGATTGTGCTGGAATCTCTGGAGTCACAGCATTCATTTATGAAAGGCTACTTGCTGGCTCTCACAATGCCACAGACAAATTAAACGATGTGAGGGCAACTGTTTCTGAAATATTTCCAAATTAATCAAAGCTTGGTGCAATTTATCAGCATTCTAAAATACTTTAAGGGAAGAACAGTGAAGTAATAGCTTATGTGGGTTAAGGAACAGCAGTTCCATATGAAAAAGGATAATGTTTGTTGCCAACCCAAGAAACTAGCCATAATTGTTACAGGTATATATCTATATCATCTATAGTTTGCCTGTTGTGGGAAAGACCATTGTAAATCAGGTAAGGGTAATCCTAGTAGCTTAATCTGTTGTATGCTAGGCATTTTCATTGATTTATTCATTTATCTGATTTTCAATCGCTTACAAGATAATTGGTATAAGTATAAACATAGTTATGAATACATGAAATGGATACATATAAGAAATATAAAAAGAAACAATAGGACAGGGACGGTAGGCATGTTGGTTTTCATGAGGATATCCTGAATGTATTTGGGAGGGGGAGAAAATCTTGGGATTTTTTGACCTATTGGTGCCTCCCTAACCAGTTAATCAGCAGCAAGAAGCAAAACTTCTGCTAAACAAGAATTCCCTTCTCCAGAGCTATCTCCATTCAGCTTGTCATACCTTCTGGGGCACAATAAAAGTATAAACAACAAGGAAGCTTACTCTGTAATAAGCTTTCTGCCAGAGTTCAATTATCTCAGGTCTTACCTGGTATTTTATGAATAGGATGGCAGGATGAGCATTTCTGTATTTCAGTAAGAAAACAAAAAACAAAAAAAGGCTGGGTAGGAATAAACAAATATTTATATAAACTGTCAGAAAATGGCTTTCAAAATTATCTACCCTAATTATAGGCAGACAAATTTAGAAGTAGAAAAAATGTGCTTCATGTGTTGTCTCTCAGAGTTCCTTAGTTGATTACAGTATGTCACTTTCTTTGCACTTGCAGCAGTCAACAGAACATCCACTAAAGTCAATCAGTCAGTCAGTTAATTAATTTATTTGCCACCCATTTCATTTAGAAATGAGTCTGGACAAAGTGAAGGGATCAAGGACAAGAAGACATTGTTTTTAGGAAGAGTTGAACCTGTTCTGTTACTAAAATTATAGGCCACAAACTATATGTAATAAATATGCAATATTTAATTTGGATTGCAGTATGAAAAATATGCTTCCAGATATTGCTTCTATGTATATGAAAACCATTATATTCAAAAAATGAATAATAATGCTAACAAATAACCAACTACAGTTCATAGTAGTCAATTTTAATTGCATTATTATCATTACTTTTGATTAAGTGGCACTTATCATTTGAGTACAACTCTACGTTAGAGCACAACTTTTCAGCAAAAAGTTTTTTAAGATTAAATTTAAAACATGGCTTAATATATGATTCATCACCCAGGGAACTAAATGAATGCAGTATTTTTGGAGTTGCAAAAGGCCAAGATAGGACTGTAAGTCTGTAGTTACCTTATTCAGAATAAAGCACACTGAAAGTTCCAAGGTTTAACTCTGTCCAGAGTGGAATTAGTATCCAGAACATAAACAAAATAAAGAACAAGTAACTTTTACCCTAAAAAATAGGACTCCACCCTAAGAAAACAAAAAACAGCTCTTTCTAAAAGGCTCTGAACCAAATCAGCTTGGAATGAAGTCAAGGAAGCTTTTTCTATTACCAATTACAGAACATCATTATCAGTTAAAAGTAAGCCAGAATAAGGAAAACCTTAAGACTAACCTAAACACATGTTTTCCAATGTGCAGCAAAGGTTCCCAAAAAACAGGTCAGCTGTGCTCCCTGCCCACCAGCCAAATAGGTTTTGGAAGACCAACTTCAGGATTGGTAGTAGGCTTGGGTGCCAAATCCCAAAGGATATACAGTCTTAAAAGAAATGAATGGCACTTTAAACCGAGCATGGAAATGTATTAAAAATGAAAATCGCAGTTTGTACACTTATTATTTCTAGTTGTGTTTCTATTTTCTGCTCTCCCTATATCACACAGAATAAGATTTTATTCACACCACAACACTTGCTCACAGCCACTGTATAAGTTTTATTGTAGAACCAAGCACTTTAATCAACATTGGTGACAGCCCCAAAAATCAAGCTAGTTCTCCGTTAATGGAGTTTTTCTATTAAAGAACATAACTCAGTTAATGAATAGATGTAAATTCACCACAAACTGAAAATTACACAAGGCGTGGTAATACTGTCTGCATGAAAACTCCATTTTGTGGTGATATATATTATATTGTTTCAGAACAACCATGCAAAATATTGTTTTGAATACCTTGTCAAATCATGACATTGATCGATTATGTGCCACCAAGTTGGTGTCAGCTTTTGCTATCACAGAGATAAATTTACTCCAGGACAATCTGTGCCCATCTAGGTCTTTCTGTTCTTGCAATGATGCGCTCACTGCTAATATAATTGAGTCTATCCACTTTGCTGCTGGTCTTCATTCTTTTCTTTCCAACCACTTTTCTCAGTCTTAGAGACTTCTCCAGACAGCTAGATACTTGCATAATATGTCAAAACTAGTCACTTGTGCTTTGAGTAAGAGCTCTGTGTTGATTTGTTTGATTATTTGCTTTCATGGCTATCCATAGTATTCAGGAGTCTTCTCCAGCACCGAAGTTTAAAATTAGTGACATTTTTTTTGCTATTCTGCTTCTTCAAAGAACAACTCTTGCTTTCATACAATATCACATGGAAAAGCACTGCATGCGCAGTTCTGATCTCTGTAGGTATAGACATCCTACCATCTGGAAAAGCCTTCATGATATTCTGCCAGGTGCTTGTCTGTGATGTATTTCTTGACTGAAGGTTCCTTTACTGTTGATGGTTGATCCTAAAAGGCAGAAGCTATCCATCATTTCAATATTTTCATTAATTCTAAGGCAGGCTACTCTGCTTGCTATCAATGGTTTGCTCTTCTTTATATTTAATTTTAGTCCCATTTTTTCCCCAGTATGCTTCTCGACTTCCATTACTAAAGTTTGCAGACCATTTGTATTTTCAGCTGTCAATTCATGGCATTGGGTTTTATTGTATTTAAATTTTAACCAGCTGCACTGGTTACCAGTTGCCCTCTGAGTGAGATTCAAGGTGCTGGTGTTGACCTATAAAGCCCTTCATGGCATTGGACTGGGATACTTGCAGGAAACCTTGCTGCCGATAACAACTTCCTGACGCCCAGTACCCTCCCACAGGCAGGGCCTTCTGGTGGTGCTGTCAGCTAGACAGTGTTGGCTGGCGGCCCCCAGGAATAGGGCCTTCTCTGTGGGGGTGCCCACCCTCTGGAATCAGCTGCCCCTGGAGCTCCGGGTGGCCCCAGACCTCCAAGCCTTCCGCCGTGGCCTAAAAACTTGGCTATTTCAACTGGCCTACCCGGACTGATGGGGGGAAGGGTTTTTTTAATGGTTTAATGTTTTAGTTTTTATGATTATGAGATTTCTCTGGGTTTAATTTATTTTTAACATTTGTATTATATGTTTTTTAGTATTGTAAGCCGCCCTGAGTCCTTAGAGAGATAGGGCGGCATATAAATCTCATAATTAAATTAAATTATATTAAATGAAGATCTGCTTAACTTAACTGAAGATCTGCTGTGGAGCACTACTGAGACCCTAGTCATCTGGAAAGGAGGGTGACTGAATTTTAGATCGGATTATGCACAAGTATTCTCTTGACTTGTGAACTGACTCTTGACTTGTCAGGTGCCATGGTGTATATATAGGAACTGAGAGCAGTGAACCAGATCAAGCAACATCTAGATCATCACTGGCCAAAAACAAAAAATGGATTCCACCATACATGGGGAAGAACTGCTATTAGAGATTAAATCATACAAAATGCATTTAATATTTCTTAAAATTTAAGCCCATTGATTTTCCAAAACAGATATTCTAATACCTTGTTCTACAGATCATAAATAATACCAATATTAACTATCTTATTCTTTCTTATAAAAACAAAATGTCAATTTTATTTTAAATATGGATTCACAATGTCCCAATATTTCAGATTTTTCTGTGGCTGCTAAAACAATTGAGTCATATTGTTTTGACAAGTATCTATTTTAACTTAATATCTAGCCAGACAGCAGAGTGAGTTGAATTATTTTGTATATAAACAAATTCAAAATCTATTGTTTATTGATTGTTTCAAGATACTAATTCCTTATTCAGCTCAAAACATCCAATAAAACATGTTTCTCCCATCTCCAAATTAGGATTATTTCATATTATCAGCTTCATACGTGCACGTGGATCAGAATTTTAGCTGCTTCCCTATTAATACCGAACCTGACTGGCAGACTTCTCTTTCTTAACAATATCACAGTGTGATAGTAGGGAGAAGAAGGGGAAAATTCTTCAAATCTATTAACAAGGTGCCTTTTATCATTTTTCGTAATATCTGGGTAGAATTAAAGGTATAATGGGATAACTATGTTATAATTGCATCTTTAAAAAAAAACACAATTACAGATGTAAATAATATGGGATGAGTTTAGGCAAGAATTTGCATGTTATATATTTAAATGCTCCCTAATACTAGTAACTGTACAAAATGAAGTAGGTTACAATTGCTTTTCCAAATAGCTTGGATTCTGAGGGGAATAATATTAAACTAAATGACTGCAAGGCAAAGAAACTGAAGGGTTGCAATGAGAGAGTAATAAAAATACTTTCTCTGCATCTGTTAATTCTACCAAGCAACGATGACCTTCAAGCTAGTGAGAAATAATGCTACTGGGACTAACCCATAAGCCTCATGGAAGAATTTGACATAGATGAGTGCCTAGGTTTGGACAGCAGAGCCAATGTCGTAGCTGGAATGAAATGCTGCATTTATTATACCAATGCTTGAATTTATTTCTGCTCTGCACTATTATGCAAATATAAAGTAAAAGAAGGGGGAAAGGAAGAAATGAACTGGATCTTCTAATCTGGCATAGTTACTTTTTCATATGGCAATGGCTTCTTCATAAGCCTCTCTCTAAATCATCGGATCCACAGAGCTGAAAGCAGCCAACATAAACGGTCATTCTGACTGAACAAAGCAATTCATTTGAGTGCTATGCATCGGTACAGTATTTCTTCCTAACACACTTCAAATATATTGGGACTACCACTCCAGGAATTCCCAGTCAATGTGACTATGGTCTCTGGGTCTCAGAATTAGTTTCATCCTCTCATTTTGTAATCTTGGCAGGCAACCAAAAGAGTAATTTCATTCTGACCTAAAGGCTTTGTATACACCTGCATTAACAGAAACAACCAGTGGAATTTGGTCTCTATTGGATTCTTAGATGGTTCAGGACTATATCTTTGCATTTGTGAGTAGTGGGATATTGCTAAAGTGTATCATATCTATCACTCATCTATCTATCATCTATGTCTTTTGCAATTGTGTCTTCGTATTTCATTAGTTTGGGACTTGTCAATCTGGATTTCAAGTCTTAATTTGCATTTGAGAAGAATTATTTCTAACAAGAAATCTTCACACATTCAGATGCTTATTATTTCACTATTTTAAATGCAAATGGGAAACACATTGAAAGAAAATTACTCTTGATTTTGTGGAGATTCTATTATTCATTCTCATTCCAGAAGCATGAAAATAGGGATAATAGTCAGTACACTTCTATGACTAATACAAAGGAGAAAATGTATCTGATGAGGCAATATCCACCCATATGAAAAATATTGAACTGCCAGTGTCCCAATTCCTAGGCTAATTTTTCCTTTGTGAAACCAGTTGTGGAAAATCTGCCCAGCAACCATTGTCACTGGCTAGGAATTTTTTGTTCCAATTAGAAGAACATTGTTTCTTTTTGTAACCCCAAAGCCATGTTTTTCTTAACACAGCACATCAAGATAAGAAACTGTTAGAGAAGTTTCCTCCAGAGCTTCATTACCCTCTAAATACAAGCAATTCTTCCAAAAATGGATTTGGAGAACATGAATGGATGAGGCTGTCTTTGGTTCACCTCTCTGCCTGGTACTTGTGCTTTCTTGCTCTACTTCCAAAATAAAGTTTCTTAATTCTACTAGAGCAGGTGATGCCAAGGGCCCTGTTTGTGTCCTGCCCCAGGCCTTACACAGGCTGCTGTTTCATAGGATACTTCTCCTCCTGCTGCTACACTTCAGAGTTGAGCTGGCCATGACAGTCTGCAGCAAATTGTTCAACATAGGTTAAAGACAAATGGACTATCATACTCCTAGGACTCTTGTTCATAACCAGTGTTTCCCAACCTCAGCAACTTGGACATCAAGTCCCAGAATCCCCCAGCCAGCTTGCTGGCTGGCTCGAGAGTTCTGAGAGTTGAAGTCCATACATCTTAAAAGTTGCTGAGGTTGAGAAACACTAGTTATAACCATAGGCTCCCTGGAGAATGGGCAGGGTACAAATAAATATAGTAAAGCCAAAGTTTTGCTCAAATTTAAAGGGGGCCAACCTATTTTCCAAAGCACTAGAAGGCAAGACAAAAAGCAACAGCTGGAAACTAAACAAAGAGAGAAGTAAGCTAGAACTAGGAATCTAGATATTTCATAACAGTGAGAACAATTCACCAGTGGAATGACTTGCCTTCAAAAGCTGTGGATGTGCCACCACTGGAGGCTTTTAAAAGTGACTGGACAGCCATTTGCCTAAAATGGTATAGGATCTCCTGCTTGAACAGGGGGTTGGACTAGAAGACCTCCAAGGTCCCTTCCAACTTTGTTATTCTGTGACTTCCTGATTCTACTTTGCAGGCGTTCCCCCTCTAGTCCCTTGCTACTGGCTGATTTGCAGGGCCATTCTCACCCTCTGCCAAAAGCCATCTCTCTTCTCACGCCAGCCCATGCTAGAGGGAGAAGTTGGGTGAGAGAAGCAAAGGGAGGAAAGATGATAGGATCAGAAAATTGATGTGTCTCTTCCTCCTCCTCACCTACTATTCCTGCCACCCATAGCAAGAGAGATGAGGGGAAAGAAGAGATACGTTTCCCCTTCCCCTGCCATGGGTGACAAAAAAGTTTGGAGAGAAGGGGGTATTGGATTCTTCTCTCATCCCATCTCTCTTTCTAGTACTAGGGAAGAAAATGAGTTCTGGGAAATCCACCAGAGGCCTGAACTAGTCTATGTATGTCTTAATGGTAATTCTTAGATTCATTTAGAGATGATATTCACTATCTACTTTTCTTTCATGATAAAGTCCCTAAATATTCAAGATAATATCAATATTGGAAACCTTCCCTCTAACCCTTGTCTATAGAGGAATAATGGGAGCTACTCTCAGTATTTATGTATTATTATTAAATTGTCCTTTGCAAGCTTCAGTGTATTGCATATTGTTATACTACTATATATTAATAAGGTTTAGCCTTATGTCTAATAACAGCTCTCATTAAATAAACTCCATTCCTTTCTGCACCAATTAGTGCAACTGATAGAATTAATTAGCCTCAATTTTTTATGTTGTGTGGCATGACTCATGGCTAACACCCAAGTTCCTACTTCTAAAATACTACAACATTAATAAGTAACAATGCAATGTTAAGGTAGGAAGGTATGTGGATACATTATTAGATGATAGATAGGTAGATAGATAGATAGATAGATAGATAGATAGATAGATAGATGATAGAGTGAGTCAGACAGATTTACTTTCAAAGATATATCCAAGAGATTATCACCTATGATATGCCTATCTTAATGCAAACTCTTTTGAACTTACTTTTTAGTTGTCATATTATTTGATTACATAAAAGAGAATTATTCATAAACCAAACTTTTCAGAATCCACTTTTACCTTATCCCCTGTTCGGTCTCATAGGGGGGGCCTCCTTGGGGTGCCGTCAGTCAGACATTGTAGGCTGGCGGTCCCCAGGGCTAGGGCCTTCTCTGTGGGAGCACCTGCCCTTTGGAATCAGCTCCCCGTGGATCTCCGTTTGGCCCCTGACCTCCGCTCCTTCCGCCGGGACCTGAAGACTTGGTTGTTCCAACGGGCCGGCCTCGAATGACCCGGGGGGGGGGGTTGGGTTTTATTTTAACTTTATTTGGCTTGTTTAGTTGTTTAATTCTGTTTTATTGTAAATTTTTCTCTGTTTTAATGTTCGCCGCCCTGAGTCCTTAGGGAATAGGGCAGCATACAAGTCGAATAAATAAATAAATAAATAAATAAATTAATTAATTAAAGGGCAGAGGGGAAGAAAAGGAGACAGATCTTATACAAGCTTAAATATTTCAAATTTAGCCATAGCTTAGGTCCAGACTTTGCATTCCAAGAAATATTTAGGCATATGAAGTTCATTAATGGTATTATTTATTTATATTCTTTCTTGAAAACAGGGTTGAGTTTTTAAAAAAATAAAACACATTTCTCTCTTTCCTTCTTTCCTTTCTTTCCAGTTACATGTAAAATGTCTGCAATGCTAATCTTAACAGAAAAAAAACCATTTATTTCCAAGAATTTGTAACAGATGAAAAAGAAATTTCCATGCTTTCTAGGAATTGAAAAATACAGAGAAATATTTCAATATTCTGGAAGCATTGGTTTCATATCTGGATTGGCTTTATTTTTCATTCACAAAATCATGACATCATGCAATGACTGCATGATGTTATAAAATTATCCAGTCCCATATGTGTTCCCTAATAGCAATAGCATTTAGACTTATATACCACTTTATAGTGCTTTCCAGCCCTCCCTAAGCAGTTTACAAAGTCAACCTATTTCCCCCAACAATCTGGGTCCTCATTTTACCCACCTTTGAAGGATGGAAGGCTGAGTCAACCTTGAGCCCAGTGAGTTTCGAACTGCCACATTAGAGGCAGCCGGCAGACAGCAGAACTACCCTGTAGTACTGTATTCTAACCACTGTGCCACCGCTGCTGTTGACTATATTTTTCCATATGATTGGGGGGAGGATTTTTTCCCCCTTGTTTTGTTTTGTACAGCGATCTCAACCCAAATATCATTGGGATTGTATCCAATGGAGTCTCTCATAAAGTTTCTCTCATTGAAAAATGGAAGAGGATAATTCTCTCTCCTCTTGAAATCTCCAAAGAGTTGTGGGATCTTTTTAGCATGCTGTGGGGCACAGAGCAGAAGAGAGAAAAAATTTATGAGTGAAATCATACTTACACCAGATCAGATTTCAGTCATGACGTTGATGTTGTATGATGTTGTATTACTACTATGGGATATTCTTTGAGGAAAGCAAAGATAATTAGAGGGAAATGCATTAGATAATATTTAATTATTATTAAATTTATATGCCATTGACCTCACTATCCAGGAGAACAAAGTAGCAAATAAGGAAACAATGTCTTAGCTTTAAAGAATAATAGGTATTCACACAGTTAACCATGCGAATATTAGAAGAAGAAATACTTGTTCTTCAGAAAATGCTGCTTTTGATCCAAGATGTAGCCATAGCTATAAAATGTATATACCTGTTTATTATATCATTGTTTACATTTCTGTGCTTTTACTTTTTTTTTATTACATTTATATGCCGCCCTTCTCCAGAGACTCAGGGCGGCTTACAATTTTTGGGATACAACCCAATGCGCTCAGCAATAGCCTTCATTCCATTGTATATGCCTGCTTATTACTAAGCGGCATTTTTACAAAGTCAGCTTATTGACCCCAACAATCTTGGGTCCTCAATTTACCTACCCCGAGAGGATGGAAGGCTAAGTCAACCTTGAGCCTGGTGGGATTTGAGCCTACAACAGTTGTAGGCAGCTGGAACTTTAAACAGCTGGCTGTCACACAGAGAAGTATTTTGAAACAAAGGCCTGCGTATAATTTGCTTTAGTTTCTTTCTTGCTAGATTTACTCTACAAAGATATTGCTAGCATAGACCAGATATTAGCAGCATAAATTTCAGCTCGCCAAAGATGAGCATTTGTAAAATTTTACAGAGTTAACTGTGGTGCATTAATTCCATGAGTAATGGTCTTACTGAAATGGCGTGGTTTTGCCTAAAAGTTCAATTAAACTCTTATCTCTTGTCCAAGATCATTTGCATCATATATAAGCTACTTTGGTTTCAGAAGGACTTCTTTCTAAGAAAATGCCAATCATAGCTACAGCTGTTAAAATGCTCTTGGTGGTGACTATAAATTGTCAAACAAAGTTAAATCTTCATTTCCTTTTCTGGGAATTGCTGAAGAGAAAAGGACTTCTATCTAATTGGCCTTGGCAGTGTAACAGCAGACCTATGTAACAGGTCTGACAATATTTCATTAGACTCTTGTCACTGATAATTCAATTTGTCCTGGAACTTAATTTTATGTTTAAAGATGCTATTGGAAATGAGAAACAGCTTGTGCATCATCATACAGAGCAGTACCATAGCATAAGTATATAAACCACAATGCACAGATCTACTCTTCTGTGTCTTTCTTCCTGATTTTAATCTAGGATGTAGATATAGCACACACACAAACACACAATTTTATTGATCAGATTAGAACCAGAATCTGTACTGTAATTAGGCCATTGTAGATATTATCTGAAAGTCTTTATAAGAGAGAAGAATGGCAAGGAAACAGCACATAACATGTGCACACGAATTAGGAGTTGGTATAAAACTGCTAAAAAGATGAAGCACAGTACAAAGCAGGTACTAATTATTCCTGTGAACTCATTTAAATGGTCTTCAGGCCTCAGCCGCAATTATTTCACTTGCAATTTGGAGGTATGGAAGGGATAATAACATGAATTTTTAGGGTAGTTGTGAAAAATTCAGGAAAATCAGGCATTGTGCATTGAATACCCGAAAGGTTATACAAATCTTAAGTATTTCTGCCACCCAGAGAATAAGAGCCAGAGACACTGAGCTACATGTCAGAAGCTACTGTTTGAATCTCAGTCCTGCCATCAACTCTAAATAAATCATAAATCTAGTTCAGTGCCTGTGTGACTGTCGGCAATATGCAGCATAGCCATTTTAATCTTTTGAAAAAGATGCCGAGGCCATAGAATGCAAAGAGAACCACAAAGATGGTAAAGGGTCTGGAGTCTAAATCCTATGAAGAATGGCTAAGGGAATTAGGTATGTTTAGCCCAATGAAGAGAAGACTTAGAAGAGACATGATAGCAGTCTTCCAATACTTGAAGGGCTGCCACAGGGAAGACGGCATTGATTTATTCTCATGGCAACTGGGAAGAGGACAAGAAGCAATGGGTGGAAACTCCTCAGAGAGAGATCCAATTTGAACATAAGGAGGAATTTCCTGATAGTGAAAACTATTACACAATGGAAAAAACTTGCCTCCCAAAGCTGTGGGTGCTCCATCACTGAAGGTATTCAAGAAAAGATTGGACCATCATTTTTCCAAGATGGTATAAGTCTATGGAGATTCTCAGTCATCCAGTTCATGGTTGTCCTTTTACAAAAACTACAGCACTCCCAGGAACTCCATGCTTTTTACAGAGAGATTTCTTCTTTTCTTTGGCACATCCTCAACCTTTTTTTATGTATACTGTGTAGTTAAGGACAAACATTAGGCAGACCTTTCCTGCAACCAGTACTCATCCTGCCTTTTATTCTCTCGGCTCTCAAAAGAATTTGTAGCGGGATTTCATATAAATCTCCAGTTGAATCTAGAGATGAATATTTTAAAAATCCTGGGCAAGTATGCAAAAAATAAGGGAAATTGATTTTGACACATTGAAATATCGTCATCCAGAATATTTATACTTTCCAATGGATTTTATTTCCTTATGGGTGTTTTGGGGTCTTTTTTGTTTTTTCAACTTTTTTTTTGAAAAGGATTTTCTTTCCTGATATGCCTGATACTCCTCAGGCTCTATTCTATTTAGACAGTAATTTTAGAGACTGTTTATATTTCGGATTATGGCTTTACTAATTTAACTTGGAAGTAAATCCACATATAGCAATGAGACTTACTCCTCAGTAAATATGATTAGCACCCAGTTGGTAACTTGCACATTTCTTTATATGTTAGAAACCACAATATCTTAGCACTATGATTTTCTGGATTAAAAACATAATGCAGGTTAAGAAAGTGCTTTCTCAATGTTCAAAATAACATTGCTTGCTCATGTTCTTGTATTGCTTTTGTGAGCTGGTAGAAGGAAATACTTTCTCCCAGCTGAATCGGGGAAATAAATCTTCTGACCATGACCTTTTAAAATGAAGCTTGTAAAAGAAACCTAAAGAGAAGCTGACTTGCATTTTATTAATAAAATAAAATAGATCTCTTTCTCTGTAAGAGACGGCCCTAAATGGCTTTTGTCCTCAATACAAGTTAAGAGGATCTCCTTTTGATTCCTATGAATGATTTTGTGAACAGTTGGATCCAGATTTAGATGCAAGCAACAAGGTTGGCAAAAGTGGACTCATATAATAATGTAGGCTTATGTATTTTATATATTTATTTAGCATATGGCACAAGTTAGCCAGGGATCACTACGGTGGCTGGCTGCCTTTTGAAAGGAATTTTTTGGGGCGGTATTATCTTTACCCGTGGGATGCCTGAATGCTGGTAGGTATTCGGGGGAGGCTCCTCTCTTGTCCCTGTGTGATTTATTCACTCACGGGAATCGAGCTGCCGAGCTGCCAAGCTCAGCGGTGCACAAGCCCATTGTCTTACCACATGAGCCACCACGGCCCCGTAAAAATGTAGGCTGATTCAGGAGAAAGGGGTCTTCCTCCAAATCAAAAAGAGGCCCTTTTGCATGAGAAGAGCACCATTCATGGACAAGGCCTCTCCTCATTTTCCTCACAGACAATAGGCCAGGTTCCCTTGTCTTTTCTGTAGCCTTTAGAAGGGTGGAAAAGCTGGCAGAGGGAAAAGATGCTAAATAAAATTGCTCCAATACATTCTTAATACTGTGATTCATTAAATGTATATCCTGCCCTTCCATTTGTATAACATTCAAAGCTGCTTACAGTGATAAAAAATGCAAATAATAAAACATAGGAATTAATAACAGACCCTTAAAATGTAAGTAATAAATTTATCCACTTTCATTTATTTCTGGCATTAATATAAACAGATAATGAAAAAACATGTATTCCTTATTTTGATAACCATATATACATAGATATAAATACATGTATTTTCATTATTTATTCTAAAATATTTATAACCCACTACAATCTCAGACAATTCTAATTGGCATACAGAATCATCCTCAAGAACTTTTAAACTGGAACGTTCTACTGTTCCTCAAAATTTTTATGATCCAAATTTAAATTAACATCTGCAAAGAAAAAACGGAGATAACAATTTTGGGTCTTAGAATTTTCTCTCTCTTTTTTTTGTAAATTCCATATTGTATCAAGATCCACAGTAAATAATGTGTTTTGGATTTGGTTTAGGATGTTATGTTGTTCCAGCCATTGTGGTTCATAAAATAAGGCTTGGGGGTTGTATGTTAGAAGAATATAGATCAAGGCTTGCAGGCCGCATCTGGCCCACGGGGTGCTTAGATCTGGCCCACGGGGCCACCCTGGAAACAGCAAAGGGGCCAGCCCACATTGCCTCTTCCTCTGAAAACAAAGCTCAGGAGGGCCACATGCAGCCCTCCCGAGCTCTATTTTCACTGGTAGAGGGTTGCAAAAGGCCGTTGCAGACGGAAACGAAGTTTGGGAGCCTGTTTTCACTGGCAGACTGCTTGGGCCACCACAGGTGCCCCCAACATGAGTGACATTGAGCTGGCCATGCCCACCCTGGCCATACCCACCCCTCCCCCCGCAAACACAACCCTGATGCGGCCCTCATTGAAATTGTTTTTGACACCCCTGATATAGATGGTTCTAGTTTATTTAATAAACTGTGGTTAAATAAAGCTTGGCTTTGTTATCCAGACAACTATATTATGTTCTGTTATGGAACATTTTCTTATATATAGCATAATTATGCTTCAGTCTTCTTTTTTTTTTCCGTCTTGACCCCGTAATCCCTTGCATGGGTTGAAGTTGGGGCAACTGAATGGAGCTGAGTGTTTACTGGCCGGATGCCCTTCCTGTCACCAATGCAGCATTCACAGCTGATATTTACACACTGTGTTCAGATAGAGAGAAATATCTGCCTCTACCTAGGATCGAGCTCACAGCCTCCTGATTGTGAGGCGAGAGTTCCACCTCTAGGCCACCACACCACTCCACAATTGTGCTTCAGCATTTTCTTTCATTTTGAACGTGAGTGGGTCCAGTTCTTGATGCTGCAACCCACAATACTTTACTATTTGGAGATACTGAGGGATACCACTCAATAGTAAGGGAGTTCAAGGGGTCTCCTCTGCATTACTTTAAAATGAATAAAACAGTCAGACTGCATGATTTGTGTGTGTGTCAGTGGTGGGATTCAAAAAATTTTACTACCGGTTCTGTGGGCATGGCTTATTTGGTGGGTGTGGCTTGGTGATCATGTGACTGGGTGGGTGTGGCTTGGTCATGTGACTGGGTGGGTGTGCTTGGTGGTCATGTGACTGGGTGGGCGTGGCCAACTCAATGTGACTCACATCAAGGGGTGCCTCACCTGGCCCCTCCCCTCCCAGCCATTCCTTGTCATACACAGCCTCAACTTACCTATGGTTCTGTAAAAATTTTGTTCACCTTTTTTGACTTTATTATCTGCATACTATAGATGTACTTTCATGGACCATTGAAAGGAGGAAATGGCTCACATGCTTTACCCAAGATTGTGATAGGCAACAGGCTTTTAAGGGGCTGCCACAAAGAAAAGGGGACAATGTGTTTTCCAAAGAAGCAGAATGCAAACAAGAAGCAATGGATGGAAACTAAATAGAGAGAAGCAACCTAAAACTAAGGAGAAACTTCCTGACAGTGAGAACAATTAACCAGTGGAACTGCTTGTCTCCAGAAGTTCTGGGTGCTCAGTCAATGGAAGTTTTAAAGAAAAGACTGGACAGCCATTTCTCTGAAATGGTATAGGGTTCACCCCAAGGTCCCTTCTAAGTGTTATTCTGTTATTCTGACACCTTTCCCAGGATCTCTACTCAGACTTTGGCATCCTCAGTTTTCTTCCCTGAGCTGGGGGTTGGACTAGAAGACCTCCATAGTCCCTTTCAACTCTTGTTAAACATATGTGTATTTTATGCTCTGGACTATTGACATTGAATGCATGTAAACCCTGAAAAATATGTGGTAGACCTAGGCAAAAGAAAGGCAGAAAAATCACTCTAGGTGTAGGGACAGTGTAAAATATTAACACATGATAAATAATTGAAAAATTAAAAATAATAGCACAGAGTTTTCTCTCTCTCTTTTCCAATTTCTTTCTTTCTTTCTTTCTTTCTTTCTTTCTTTCTCTCTCTCTCTCTCTCTCTCTCTCTCTCTCTCTCTCTCTCTCACACACACACACACACACACAGCACTTTTGTAGCTTAACAGACATGCACTTTGAAGCAACTCCTTTAAATTTCTCCAAGGCTGGGGTGGATTCCACCACCCCCTCTGACAGACCGCACTCCTTCTCACTCCAGCCACTTTAACTCACAAGGGGAAAGCAATAGTTGCAGCGTCCATGGGGAATCCTTGGAGAAGTTTTTAAAGGACCTGCTTCAAAATGCATTTCTTTTACATTGCAAAAGTGCTGGATTCACCCCCCACCCCCTCTGTCAGCCCGCACTCCCTCTCATTCCAGTTACTTAACTCACACGGGGAAAGCGATACTTGCAGCGTCCATGCCTTTCTTCCTTTCCCCCGGGAAGAAAGAGAACGTGGGGAATGGAAAGCCAGGAGAGCGATTGGGGCAAGTGAGTGACTGGGTGACCCGGTTTGGGGGCGTGGCCAGCCAGGGGTCACCACCAGTTCGGCGACCCATGCCAAATAACTGCTACCGGTTCACCCGAATAGTTGCGAACCTGTTGAATACCACCTCTGGTGTGTGTGTGTGTGTGTGTGCATTGGAGATCCTAAATCAAAATGATAGCTTTATATAGCATATCAAGGGTGGACAGGGCCCTGAAAATATTTTGGGACAGATTTCAGCAATTGTGGACTTGGCACCATAAGCATTTTGTACTTTAAAACTCATCAAAACTTCCAAAAATGCCAAAAAAAAAGGTCACACATTAGTTTCATCTCCCCTGGGTTGATTCTGGTATCATTTCAACATACTGTATCCAGAGAACACCAGGTTGAGAAAAGCTATCAAAAGGAAATGATGTCATAACAGATTTACTATCAACATTAGGGGAATAACTGGGTAGGCCCCATAAAAAGTTATTAAGCTGAAAGTGCAATCATCCTACTCCACCTATTAATATTTCCTGACTTAGTCCCAAAGAGAAAATAATGGAAAATATATATAATTTATATTCTTGTCTCCAGTTTGTGTTGTGCCTCTTAACCTCTATTTTATTATCTCTTTCCTGTAAAGGTTTGGCCAATTTTTGCCTTTGCAAAAATTGCTTGCTATACATTAAATGGTGCTGTAGAGGAATACTGTCTGAACTCATTCTGATACCTTAAAGCGAATAGATTGAAGGATGCAACCTTAATCACTGGAAAAAAGGCAGACAACTTGAAAACTCTCAGATGAACATCATTCTGGGGTTGAGCTCCAAATGCCATTATTCACTTTTTCCAGAGCATCTCATCTTTTCCAAGAGATATCACAAAGGAGTTGATGATTTCTTATTATGCAGAGCAAAATTTCTAAACTATTCACATGGAACATTCCAAAACTAGCACAGCTCCCATGCATGTGAGTCTCTTTGGAAGATTTAATTATCCCAAAGCATATGACTCCATTTTTAAGATCTGGATTTTTTCAACTCACAGATGCCACCACACCCTTCAGGGGACATAGCTGGTTAGATCAGTCCGCCCTAGGCAACTGATAGACCTTGGATTGCTGTTGATGAAGATGAAAAGTGAATCCAATTGAACATGAGTTTTAAAAAATCTATATTAGCACTGTGATAATAAGGATGGCAAAATATTCTTATTTCTCCTCCCTTATTTCATACACCAGTAGCCCTGTTTAGAGTGATTTGTTTCCTGCTGGGGAGTGACAGGTAGGAAGACCACCTGCACAGCCACTGTGAGGAATATTCTTGTTATTTACAAGATAAGGTCATGTTAAGTATATGTACATAACGTAGTTGGGTTGACAATATATAAAGCACAAATATATATGTCTGTAGCTTTAAGGAAAAATACTGTGATATATTATGCTGTGTTCTGATTGGTTGAGTATGCTGCAAGTTGCCATGAGAGGGAGCTATAGATCATGGTTTAACTCTCTCTCCCACTGAAGATCTCTCTTGATGCTGATACTGACTCTCTCTCTGACTGAATATGGACTGATACTGACTAACTCTGTTTACTTTTATATTCTGTTGATATCGAAGATTATCTGTTGTATTATGGTTTGATATTTGTCTGCTGTAAAAGATGTGAAAAGGTTTGTCTGCTGTAAAAGACGTGAAAAGGGTAAGAAGACTAACTGGATACTGCTGGACTGTTAAAACGTGTATGACCTGGACTGTTTATTTGGACTGTTCTATTTCTTCGAGTAAACAATAACACAATTTGTTGTGTATCTGTGTGGCTGTGTATTTATTCATAACTGTTGTCATAGCTCATTACAACATAATCTGCATGGGCTCCAGAGTCCACAAAACCTTGGCAGCCAATATATTTAGATAAATCCGTGGAGTAACATTGGAAACCACCTGAAAGTTGTAGCTCTTCTAGAATACAGTGGTACAGACAGTGATGGGAGTATAATGTTATTCCACAGCTGTCCTGATTGACAGTTCACTTCCAGTGCGATCCACTGTACTGGTTATTACCTGTAAAGTCCCTTCATGACATATTGAGAGTTGACTGTTCAAAGGTTCACTAGTTTTCTCTGTCCATCCAGTCCAATTCATCAGGATGGCTGTGCTTTGGGTCCCATCAATTAAAGACTGCCATCTTAATGGATCCACAAAGGATGATACATTGATCTCCCTCAGAGGTTTGTGTTGTTCTCACACCCTTATGTCATTCAGGAAATTGTTGAAGACCTGGTTTTTCTCTCAGATTTTGGGATAGGGTATTTGTGGAGACTCCTTTTTATTTTGCTTCATTTTGCTTTTCTTTGATGAATTTATTTTGGTTTTTAACTTGGCTCTTCTGGTCTATTGTTTTTTTTTTATTTTAATAAGATGGCTTTTAACTCTAACAGTCATTTGGGAGCTGGGCAGCCTATAAAATAAATAAGCAGATAACTTGTGCATCTTGTCTTCTATTAGACAAAGGTGCAGCCCCAGTTACTGGCATGAGATAAACCCATTGTGACTAAGGTTTTGCAATTATGTGAGATCTCAATATAACCACTATTGTTTCTGTGGGTGGGAAATTTCATATTGCTCTCTCCAAAACTAACAAGCCACAAAGAAATTCCCATAAGCAATTTAGAACATACTGTTTCAGTTGGTCTTTTACTAATTAACTCCAGTCAATTTCACCCCTGCTGGCTTCACCTACTGTTGCTATCTCAAATATAAGATTTCCAAAGAAGGAAAGAAATCTACAAGCAGATAAGTCTCAGATGGGTTACCATCAGAAGGTATGCTAGATCAAAATTCTGCTTTATAGGAAATATTCTCAATCACTTGCTTCTGCATAATTATTAGAAGATAAAAAGTCATATAATCACTTTTCATGAATGGAAAAACAAATATCAGTTTGGAATAAAACTAAGACATTCACTGTGAAAAAATTCCCTTCAACTGTTATAAGTGAAAATATTCAATATCAATTTATATTTGCTAATTATGAGTTTACAATGGGATTTTCTTCATATGGAAATTTAAGGTGACATACAGAGTATCTGTCTTCCAATTTTATTCCCATAACAATCATCATTGGACTGAGAAATTGTGAGCAAAGGGATTATGATTGTAGTATAAAAGAAATTTCCCCCACTCAAAAACAATCAGTGCAAAAATACAATGGACTAAGATAAGACCCCACTTGATTTTGGGGTGCGGGGGTTCTCTTAAACTACAGTTTAATATTACTGTTTATTGTTTTAATGTCTTAAGGTTTCCTATTAGTGTTTTATTGATTGTATGCTGCCTAGAATTGCCTCTAGGCAAGATGAGCAGTACCTTAGTGTAATGAATAAAATGAATCACAATTCATCCAGAGGTAGAAACTGGATAAATTGAAGTAAGAATATAACTATCATATCTGGATTGCGAAAAGAATATTTTCTGCTATCTAATTCCAGATGTTTACAGTCAAGATATTATACTGTAGTCTCCAGGCAAGTATTCAAAGATTTTTCTCTTTTTCAAATTTTACCAAATAACTTACTGCGACCCAAGATATGGATTATTGCATTAGTCAGCTATTTCCAGCCCTATCAACATTGCCAGGCAGAAATTCTGCAGGACCTCAAAAGGGTATTTAGAATTTTTTTTTAACCCAGGTAGAAGGAAAGCTGAAGCTGAGAACTTGTGGATGCAAAATATGTAACCCACCAATGAGTCACATATTTCTCCTCCCCTATTTAGTCTTCTTCATCTAACCGGTTCCATTTTTCTCTTTCTTGTTCCCATACCTCTCTCCCCACACCTATCTCTCTCTCTCTCTCTCTCTCTCTCTCTCTCTCTCTCTCTCTCTCTCTCTCTCTCTCTGAGGGAGAGGGAGAGGGAGAGAGAGAGAGAGAGAGTAGAGGTAGGCAGTCCTCAGTTAACAACAGCAATTGGGACTGGAATCACTGTCACTAGGTCACATAATAAAGTGTGATGTCACATGACTGCACTGCCTAGTACCCAGTTAAGTCATTAAATGTGGACAAGGACATCCCTTGATTATTATGGTGACCTCTTGTCAACTTCCCTATTGATTTTGCTTGTTGGACTCTAACAAAGAAGATTACATATAGTGATTATGCGATTGAGGGGACACTGCAACAGCTGGAACTGGTCCTAACCACCACATATTCAGTTTTATCAAAATTTTGAAAGCTGCTGAATGAATAATCATTAAGCCAGGATTACCTGTATGGGGAGTATGTATGTAGTGGATGGAAAATTGTAGTTGTCCTGTTGTTGGAGTCTATCTTTCATTATCCATGTTTCTTGGTCATGTTGGCTGCGGCTGATGAGAACTGAAGTCCAATTACATATAGAGGGTCATAATTTTCTATTTCATGATATGTTTAGATTTGTCATGTAATCTGAAGCAATTGGAGCTTAACAATTGTTTCTGTAATTTACCTGCTCTGTAAATGGAGCAATTAAGAGTTTGGCTTTTGGAGATAAATTGGAATATTAGCCCTCTTAAGCAATTTTAGGATAAATTTCTTCTTCTTACATGGCAAATGCTACAAGATGTATTTTAGTAATCCTATTAACAAGAAGGCTGCAGATTAAATATTTCAGTTGCAAGAATTCCATATATATGTTGAAAGGACCTCTGAGGAAATGGTCATTTAAAATGTTATGGACTAGTTAAACAAAAGAAAACAAAAGTATTCTATTTTAATTAGCAGCAGCAGGAAACTCTTTGTATGTTTAGGAAGATTTTGCCTAAAATGATATTTTTCAGATGATCTGGCATATTCAAATCAAGTTAAGCAAGTGAATATAACTGATGGATCAAGACCAAAGGGTATAAGGGAAAGGCTAAGATAATTATTTCTGAATGTTTTTTTTAATAAGCAGTAGTTCCAAGAAAATACTTCACAAGATCAAATCCCACATCATTTTTGGTTAGCTTTTCTAAAAAGATATTTGAGAATCAGCCTAGATAATAATTAAACTAAATCCGCACTAATTATACAAGTAATGTTATTTGTGTTTGATATACTGATGACTCAGACTCTAACTCCGAGCACCCAAAATAATACATCTAAAATGAAAACAGCAGTAAAACAGCAGATAAAAATTAATACACCAAAATGTTCAGCTAAAATGGATAAAAGTCCTTAATGAGAATTAAAAAAAGAAACAGAAAGAAACAGAAAATGAACAGCAGCTGGATTCCTACTGTAAAGCAATTAAAATCAACCCATTCCTGGATAGAATGTTTCAGTTTTCACTAAACATTAGTTCAGTGAAAATTAGTTTCAACCATTCTTTGTTATTTTCTGTCTTAGTACATAGGTATTTTATTCATTCAAGGTTCAGTGCACTGTGAACCCAGAAAATAGATTAATTTACAAGACAATTTTCCATCCCCAGCTTAATCAATAATCAATTTCTTACATTCAATTCCTTTTGAATAAGCTGCAGGAAGTTTCGAAAGCTTATGTCTAAGCTTGTAGTATATGAAGTATTGGAATGTCCAATTTGGGCCAAAGATGCTATATAACAAATTTGTTTGGTGTCTCTGTGTGTGTGTGTCCCCTTAATCATAAATGTAACTTACTCAGCAAAAAAGCCCTTAGGCTTGACTTGGCTAAATTAGCATCTTCATTTGAAGCAGGAATTAAGCCAAACCCTCACTTTGCATATTGTAGTGCATAGAACTCATTCTCTTCCACTTTTGGTTGTCACTAAATATATGGCCATTGTTTTGCCCTTGGGACACAACAGTTCTGTCTAGCCTGGGAAGTGGAACAGTAGTTTTAGCACTAGTTTTTGTTCAGCTTTGCTCCTTACACTTAGCAATGAGATGTGATGTTAAACAATTTACAGGAGAAGCATCAAGATTTTTTCAGACTCTGTTCATCTCTTCAGCATGTATACTGATGCTGGTGGTTATTTGGCAGCAGATAGCCAGTAATATGCAGCGATGGGCAGAATCCCCTTTGGCACATTTGCATGTATATGTAACCAGCTTTCATGCTATCTTCCCCTTCTCAAAGAATAAGGGAATATAGAAATAGGATAGCAAAAGCTTTGGAGAGCTTTAAAAATAAACATCTCAGAAACATCATTTTGTATTAGGACCTGTATGGCTGGTTAATACCCAGGGTTTTCCAGGTCAGATAAACGAAATTAAGAGGGAACAAAAATGCCACTAATTTTCAGCAATTTGTTGCTGAATTTTCAGTATGATCCTACTGGAGTTCAGGTGCTAGAAAAAGAAAAATATATATCTCCCTTTTGGGAGACGCTGTCCTTCAATAGAGATAAATAGCCAGTTGATTATATCTCATGGGTGAAGAGATAAGCGGGCCATCCTTCACCCTCTTGTAAAACAGCAGAGATTCATTATATAGTAAAATGACACAACTGCAAAGTTGCTATGTACCAATGAAGAATATATACATATGTTTCTGTGAGCTGTAGCATATGGAGAAAGAAATGTGTGAACCCTTTCCTTGCTAGCTGCAAGTCCCCCTGAAAATTGTTTAGCCATCAAGCAGTTAACCAGTCAAACAAAAAAAGTAAACAAACATTAAATTGCCACCAGCATTCCATTAATCTGGAAACAAAAACAGAAACTATGTCTGGGGGAGATGCCATAAGCCCATGCTTAATAATGCCCTTGGATTAAGTGATTGAATTAATTATGAAGCTGTTTTAGGATTTATGATTGAATCACATTTATGAAGTTGCCCAACTGACAATAACTCTGGGCAGCGAACCTATCTTCATTCCATTGTTGTTCTGATCATTTCTAATTAGATCTCTAATGAAAGTGAACTACACCTATAATTAGACCTCTCATGAAATTGAGCTAATGAAAGTAGCAGAATAGAATAGAATAGAATAGAATAGAACAGAACAGAACAGAACAGAACAGAACAGAACAGAACAGAATAGAATAGAATAGAATAGAATAGAATAGAATAGAATAGCTTTATTGGCCAAGTGTGATTGGACACACAAGGAATTTGTCTTGGTGCAAATGCTCTCAGTGTACATAAAAGAAAAGAAAATAGTTATGAATGTCCATTTTTTCAGTGAGATTTATCAGAAGCTTATAGTGATCGAATAACAATTTCAGTGTAGTTATTCCCGGGTAAGTACTGTAGGAGTGCAGTGGAAACATGTCAGGTTTTTTTTCTTAATTGTGAGAAATATTTGTGTTCCTCGGTGCTCCACGCTTCCTCTTGAAATCCCCCCCCCTGCTTGAATTTTTTCCCCCTCCTGGGCAATAATTCCTCTCCAACACTTTCATGGCATACTTGTGCTCCCTCCAAGACTGTAGTGGAAGATGAAAAGACAAAAAGCATAGCAGAAAAGCTTGCCAAAACCCTTGTAGCCTGTCCAAATTACTTCTAATGTATCATTCGGAGAACTGACATTTTGCTTGTTTGATAGCGCGACACACTTTTCACATGAGAAACTATAGGGTGGTAGGCTTCCGTTACAGTATTTCCCCTTTGCTGAAAATGGACTGTGAACTGTCCGTGGCCACCGAAAGGGGTTGAGAAACAGCATTCTCCTCTGGCCTGGGAGGAGTGGGAGAGGAAGTTATGGTCTGTGTCTGCAAGGAACAGAAAGGAGACAGGCTGTGTCTTGTTTCTCTTATCTGGGGGAGGAGGGCGGGGAGTGTCTTTGAGTCAAGATGATATTAATTAGCCCCGTTGCTTTTGACAGTTCCATATGTCTTTTTTTTTTTTTTTTTGCAAACAGGGTACCCTGTATTTGTATACAGAGATAATGCTATTCTTGGGCATGTGCATTTGGGAGTAATGGCAAGCAATTGGTAGCACTGACCTGCGAAGAGAAGGAAGAGCACAAAGATTGGCATGTGTACAAGCTGTCTTTTCTAAAAGTAAAAACAATATTTTCTTCACTGTCAATTGACTGTGTCAGTTTCCAACGTTGTCGATATATAAGAGATCTATAACTAGGATTGTAGATGGACAGGTAATTTCTCTGATAATGATCTTAATGATAATACTCCATCCTAATGAGTCATACCTGATAACACTACTTCAGGTCCACCTCTAAATTTTAGCTAATATACAGTACTGTAATGCATAAAGGGTTAAGATGGGACATTTCTGATTAACATTTCATAAACCTGTTGCCTCGAAATAAACAAGTATCCTGAATAAGGAATCCTTAAGGATAGGTTTCCTGCATCCCAGTTTTACAGCAATATTTTTGATGTGAATATATTTCAGGTTCGCTGTCAAAATTGCTGTGCATATTTTGCCAAAGCATAACAAAGAAACTTACTAATGCATATTATATGAAATGAGAAAAGGTGTTAGTGCAGGCAGAATGACAAAAAAAAATTGCCTTCAGTTTGTGACAGATCTGCTGCAGAATGACAGACCATCGTCACTGATATCTGATCCCTGGTTTTTTGGATTCATACAGAAAAAAGCAACAATAATGGTGAGGGACCAGGTGGCTAAATCCTGTGGGGGGGGGGAAATGATTAAAAGAATTGGGCATATTTAGCATAAGGAAGAGAAGTTTAAGGGAAGACATAGTGGTAGTATTCTAAAACTGAAGAGGTATTAAAAAAGTGTTTTATTTTCCACAGCACCAGTGGGTAATGTAACAAAACCTTATATACAAGTTTCTAGAAGAATTTTTCAATCTTAGTAACTTTAAGAAGTGTGGACTTCAAGAAGGGCCTTGGTGGTGCAGGCTGTTAAATGCCTAGCACTTAAGTTCCAGCTGCCTGCAATTACTGCAGGCTCGAATCCCACCAGGCTCAAGGTTGACTCAGCCTTCCAACCTCTCGGGGTAGGTAAATTGAGGACCCAAGATTGTTGGGAGCAATAAGCTGACTTTGTAAAAATGCCGCTTAGTAATAAGCAGGTATATACAATGGAATGAAGGCTATTGCTGAGCACATTGGATTGTGCTCCAAAGATTGTAAGCCGCCCTGAGTCTCCGGAGAAGGGCAGCATATAAATGCAAATTTAAAAAAAACTCCCAGAATGCTAGCTAGGAAATTCTGGAAATCCACATATTTTAACTTGCCACGATTGAGAAACACTGATTAAAGGTACTTTCACATTCTCTTCCTGTAATATGTTACATGTCATCATCTGCAAGCAATCTCCCTCCTACACTATGTAGGATGATGTATGCAGGACAAACAGGCCAGAAGTTGCAAAAAAGAACTAATAGACACAAAATTATTTTCAGGGTTCAAAGCAAGGAAAAAGCAATAGTATTCCAACCTTCCCAGGACATTCCATTACATATCTTGAAATAGTAGTTCTGAAACAAAAAAATGATGCCAGCACAATTTAGCTTACTCTTCAAAAAAGGGAGACAGAGATGGTTGAGCTTATATCATCATTAGGTTTCAGGATTTCTCCGAAAATACAGTTTTAAAAAAGTTTTTTTAGATTGTGTTTTCTGAGAAATCCTGAAACCTAAAAAAACCAGATTTTTAAAACATTATATAATTCAGAGTCTCCCAACCTTTCCACTTTTGTGGACTGACTGGGTGGGGGAGAGGGGATACTTCTGTGTGAGTGACAGGAAGGGTATGTGCAACTCTATTTGCATAAGAGCTTGTTTGCTGCTCACGCAAGTGGGGATGCGTGTGCATGCGCTTGCTCGCCCGCCACTTCCACGGTCCAGTTCCAAAGGCCTGATATTGGGCCACAGCCACATAATTGTTAATGGATAAGATATCCAATCTCTCTCATGGAACCTTCATCTGCACAACCCTGCTGACTCTTCCTCCCCAGCCACATCCTAGTTATTTAAATCTTACTTCAGTTAAACCATTCTGTGCATTTGAGTGAACTCACAAAAGCCCATGCCTTATAACATAATTCATATAGTCATCAACTTATGACCGTAATTGGGATCAGACTTTCCATTGCTAAGTAAGGCAGTTGTTAAGTGAATCATGCCGAATTTAATGACTTTGCTTGTTGAAAGCCTTGTTGGAAAGGTATCAGATGGCAATCACATCATCCCAGGACACGGTGACCATTATAAATACATGCCTGCTGCCAAGCGCCTGAATTTTAATCATGTGACCATGGGGATGCTGCAATGGGTGTAAGTGTGAGGACTGGTGCTAAGTCACTTTTGTCATTGCCTTTGTAATTTCAACTTCTGACCAAGGCTTTCTGAGACAATAACAATCACATGCTATTCCCAAAACCTTGTTGTTTTATTTCCACGGCTGTGAATTATATGCATTCACAGCCCGTAATAAGTCCCAAGCAGTTTATGAAAAGTTGAACAGAAGTCTGCCACAGTCTTTTGGGATAAGGCTGATAAGTACCCACCTTTATCTCCCTTGAAATTCTGCCAATGCCTAAATTGCCAATTAGCTGTACAAGGCCAAACAGAGCACAAAGTCAACATGGAGCTTCAGAGTTTAAATCGACCAGAACGAACAAAATTGCTTCCTGCAAAGGCTCATGTCCCTTTGCGCCTCCTTTATGTCTTATGGGAGACGCCAATCATCTTCAAGCCTTACTCCCGAGTCACCCCTTTTGCCTTTACTGTTCTTGCCTTCTGGCAGCTCTGCACAAGCGTGCACTGGGAGCCAGCTCCCCCTGTTCCTCTGCCTCACTGATGTCAGATTCTGGAGGCTCTGAAGTCCACACATAACTCTCAAATGGCCCTGACTCCATCTCTGTGATGGACACAGATCCTTCCTCCAAGCCCTCCCCAGACTCCAGAACTGGCCCATGTTCCTCCCCACTGTCTGACTCTACTGCCAGCTCCACAGGCCACCAGCCGAGCACAACAGCTATACCAATGGTTGTAAGTTGAGGGCTGCCTGTACATTATTCTTAAAAGGAGCTACTGGTCTTTTTCTGATATGGAATTAGACAGGAATTAGGAGGGCTTAAAAAGAAGTTGGATTGTTTATAAGTGTAGTAACAGAATAACAAAACTGCTCATGATAGACAGGATAAGCTTGAGAATAATGCAGATAATTCTGATTTTCCATTGACTCAACTGCTCTGGATCTCTTATCCTTTTGGTCAGAATCATGTATATTCATTCTGTTCAATCAGAAGAAATTCTTCACAAACTCATGGTACTGAAACATCTCTAGCTACAGAGGTCTAATCTGTATGGTATGCATAAAAATATTGTTTCATTCATTCAGACTAAAAATTTGAGGAGCCAAATCTTTTTTCAGTAGTAGTTCAAAGTCTTAGATTACCAGACTTTGCTCACAGTCTGCCTTTTGTGTACATATCTGTGTAAGCAAGTAATAAATCCTAATGATACCTCCACACCATCGCGATCTGCACTTCACGATCCCTTTAAAGTAATTCAAAACTGATTTTTCTTCATCATCTCTATTGCTGGCTTCAAAAGACCAGGTATATGCTGAGAATAGAGTGATCAATCAGTACTTCCTTCAGCAAATCAATAACAAGGCATGAAACCCCTTATTCAACTAGTGCCGCCATTCCTGATCTGATGTACTGGATTCTGGAAAAGCAAAAACCACCTCTTCCCAATAAGACAAGAAAAAATAATACTTTGCAAAATAATTCCATTCTATTACCTATGTTACTCCAATGAGAAGCTGTGCAAAGAAGGTATTTACATAGAGAAAGGAAACATCCAAATTATTTGCCCAGAAGGTGTAATGAAGCATGTTGGTAGATTACAGCCAGATTTTATTTTATTTTATTTTATTTTATTTATTTATACACACACACACACACACACACACAGAGTATAGTTCCCACTGATAAAAAGAATCTGCAAAAGAGACCTAAAACAAGATAGATCAATGACATCAACCAGTATTTCAGGCCCATTTGGCAAAAGGAAGCTCAGGATTGTATTGGGTGGAAACATGTGGAAGAGACCTGCCTCCTATTGTGGATAGACAATGGCTAAAATGGTGGTGGTGGTGGTGGTGGTGGTGGTGGTGATGATGATGATGAAGATATATGCATATACAGTAGAACCTCTAGTCACGAATGCTTCTGATCACGAACAATTTTCTCAACCAATTTCCCCTTCCACGCCATTTTTTTTTGTAAGCACCAAATTTCCAAAATTAGGTTCCAGTCATGACCAAATCAGTTTGCGACCAAAGTTATGGAATGAATTATGGCCATGACCAGAAGTTCTACTGTATGTATATTTATTTATTTATTTTATTTATTTATTTATTGAGTCCTGAGGGACTCAGGGCGGCTTACAATTAAAACAGTCTCAATACAATTACATAAATGTTAAAGGACATTAAAAACCAAGGTCTCCTTTGTCAATTAGAATATTTTAAAACATATTTAACACCCTCCCTCAGTCCCCATCAGTCCCCATATATACATACACACACACACACACACACACACACACACAAATGGTTGCATGCTGCTATGTAAGCTGGAAGGCAGTTGGGGGAAATAAGCCGTAATGAATGTAAATGTAAATAGGATCAAGGAATTCCACTTTAAAATATGGCTAGACTTGCTATGGGCTCATTTGATTGCTGGCAGATTCTTGCAATGCTTTTCACAAGTGCTCCAGTCCAGGCTAAGAAAGCAGATCTGTTACCAAAAATTCTGTCTGTTTCTTCCTTTATTCAGTAATGTAATAGTCAGCTGTGAAGAACCATTCCATATTTATTCTGTTTTGTTTTATGAGCAGTTATCTTAAAATAAAATGACCCACTTAGGCCCAGGAGCCAATAGGGTTAGGAGCAAGCACCTGTCTTGTACAAGAGAAAGTCAACTGGCCAAGGATGCCTATTTCCCCAAATGCCAACAAAACTCTAAAACTGAGCTGATCATCTGATCAGAGAGGTCCAATGCCAATTGTGAATCAGCACAAAGTCCTGATATAGAATATCCCTTAAAAAGGGATGAGAAGAGAAACACTTGACTAATGGCTACTGCAGTTAGCTCCTTGAATCTCCATATATGCATCAACATTAATAATATGTCAGTATAATACAACATGAGCAATTGCATCCATGAGAGTTCATTGTAAGGATGTGTGTTTCATTCAATTAAATTCTGATTCACTTCCTGTTCATTTTGGAGAGATTTGTGATATCACCAAGATTGTGAGGGATTCTCTTTAAAACTATCAGAATCAAAAAAAGAGGATCTTCCCAAAGTTAAATCAGAATTAATATCCTTCTATAGCACTTTGCTGCCTTCTAAGCATTCTCTAGATTTTTGCAGTCCCAAACTAGAAACCTTACCCAAATGGAATGCCAAATGTTATATTCTCCCTTTTTGTTCAGACTTAGCTAAACAGGAATATTTGGAGCCCCTTAGACAAAGAAATTTTACCGTATCCTTCTTGATTTTAGTCATTATCAAAATTAATTTATTTTCTAGTTTTTATACCAATCTATTAGCCTACCTTTATGTCCCCTCTTCTTTTCAAAATCATTCATTTACACCAAAATCATGTACCCATAAGTTTTATTTATTGCTGCTCTTTATTGTTAATCATCTTCTGATTTGTTTAAACTCAGTTGTATTCCTTTTCCCAATTCTTCTTTGCCATCCCACCCAATTTCAGCTCAATTTTTAAAGTTTATGTGCTTTTTAAATGTTTTGTCTTCTCTCTTCTGTTCCTCATGTGTATAGGTTATATGCTTCATTGTTTTGACTCACCCTGTTATCTGTGGCTGTCTGCAAATTTTACTGTTTATTCACTATATAATCATAATGTTCTGTTGGGAACATTTTAAATTCATAACATTATCTTCACTTAGAAAATCAACTAGTTTCCTTCTTCCTTCATGCCCTGAGCTTTCCTCTGGGTATGAAGTTTCAATATTTCTTGCACTCATTTGTGTCTCTGGTGTTCACAAACAATATCATTATCCATACAATTATAAGGAGAGGATGGGAGGAGTGAGGAACATTCATGGTAAGCTCTGGTGGGAGGAAAGTATTTGGAAGATGTCTTATGAAAGTTAGCTCTAAAACATATGGTGTTTTCATTTGAATTTCCAGCAGCAAAAATTCAGATTAGGGAATATTTTTCCTACCCCAAAGCTAAAAAGACACTTTTTGCATATAATTTTCTCTGGAATGTGAAGTGCATCATTCCAGAGAAAAGACTCAAAAAAATTGAAATATCAGTCTCTTTTTCTGTCATATATGTGTAAAACTTACAGGAACTTAACACAAACATTCCTAAAACTACAGTATTTCCTTGAAACTGTAAAGCAGAGTGGCATGGCTATGTATGCACACCCACGGGGAGACAATCATGCTCAACTTTTGAAGCACATGCTTAAGCTTTGCATGAGAAGCATCTGCTGTAACAATTTGAAAAAAGGTTCCCCCACATTGTAAAATACCTCTGTGGAATGCTTTATACAGCCCTGCTGCAGACAGATTGACTGATTTCCAGGAGTTTCTGATGAGAGGGGCCAAGCTTTGGTTTTCTGAATCTCACTTGGGATTTATCCCCAAATTAAAGCAGGCAGGAGCTAAATTGGTTGGATTTGAAACAGGACTTTCTCCAAATCATCTAATCATAGTCTGAGCTGAACGTTGCATTTGATACACATCCTAGGTATTTTAGCCCTATGTACGATTATCTATGAATTTTATTTGGACGTACATTCCCAAAAAAATTTAGAAACACATGGCATATATAAAGACTTCAAGTATTAAATTAAACATCACAATTTGACCTTATCTGTAGCCTCTGCTTTGGGGCTAGAGAAGTGGAGCTGGAATATATTGATACAATTCCTGCGCATCTGCCATTGTTTCTCTATTCCTTGGAAAACTTTCTTCCAATCAAATGCAATGCATATTACAATGAACCTTAAATAAGTACACATAATTATATATTGTCTGGAAGTGTCCTTTTGTGTATGTCAGTGTATGTAATAAACACATCTTGAGTGCAAGCAACTCACTGCTTCTTTTACTTACCTAGGCTGGTCATTCACATTCTCTGTGCAGCACTGCTCTTGAACCTGTCTATGGAGATTCTCAGTCTTCCAGGTCATGGTTGTCTCAAAGGTGCTTTTTAAGAGACAACTGGACTTTCTGGTTTTTCTTAGAAGTCATTTCCCTTCTCATCCAAGAAGCTTCTTCAGCTCTGATTGGATGGTGGGGAATGGTAGGATTTATACTTCTTGCTATTCATTTGCATTCTTTTAACCAGAAAGTCCAGTTGCCTTTTGAAAAAGCACCTTTGGGGTGTTTTTGAACATGTTCCATGCTGTTTACTGCTCTTGAATTGTATTACATACTGACAGCAAGGCAGATATTATAATCATTGCAAGAGCTTTTCTGGTTTGATTATTCTTAACAAGATGCCACCTAGAGTATTGCAGCAGATTTGTCCATGATTCATCAGATAACAAAGCAGCAAGTAGGATCTTTCTGCAAAATGATCTCATTTTAATCTCTGCTTTCACATCTATCTCTATAAGGGGCTCAGGGGAAAGCACTAGAATTAAAACACATTTGTGATGGGGGAGTTTTAAATAACACTTCATAACAAGCTGGTTTTCAAGTTCTGCTTTGAATTTTTTCCTCCTCAGTATTTCCATTTTGGACTGTTGGTAAATATAAGGACATAAGAGGCAGAGTGGTATAAAATAAGTCTTTGGATTTAAAGGTAGAAAGGTGCACATTGAGGACCAATCTGCCATAGTCTAAGGCAAACTGGGGTCAAACTGGCTGCCGATGGGCTGGATGTATCATGTATGCCACACCCACCCCAGCTCCATGAAGGGAAAAATTGTTGCGATACATCACATGATGGCGACGTGACGCCGTGAGTTTGACACATGTAGTCTAAGCCAAACATATCTCATCCAAGGATTATGCTGAAGTTCAGATGATTCAATTACTTTAAGAAATGACCAGTGCTATATGAGTATCCCGCACTTTTAAAGCTCTTTTTTTTGCCTTCAAAGCCCAAGCACTGCATAGTCCTAGTACAAAAATGCTGAATTTAATATTTAATACTATTGATATAGTGTGCTGAATGCATTTATGATTTCACTCAAAGATGATTCATAGGTCCTGAAAGAGATAAGATAGCTTGACAGTTCCCACATCACAGCAACCATTCAGGATTTGTTAGTTTGGGCATAGGATTAGATGAATCCACATCACCCTACTGATTCTACTTTTGAAAACAAGATTGATTAATCGGGACTGCTTGGATTCTTTGCAGTTCCTTGCAAATGTTTCTGTATTCACAGGATCCCTAGCAAAGGGAGCTGGTGTGAAACTGGCAAGAGTTCTGTCACTTTCTCTTCTGCAGGGGATCAGCCACCTGTGAAGTGCTTGGCCACTGCTTGGTCTTGCTTTGTTTTATTTTTCTCTAATAACTGTTCCCTAAATTGTGTGAAAGGGCAGTTGCTAGCAATTTATCTTCTTTCCGTTTTGTGCTGGTTAAAGGGATTTAAAAAAAAAAATTCTTCCAGATATGTCTCTCTCTTGCTGCTCCACCCAGAGCATCCTGTTCCTGATTCTCATCTGTAAGCACTGCCTGACAGGATTGTCAAACTGGCGGTCTGAAGACCAGATGCATCACATGCAGGCCACACCCACCTAGCTCCATGAAGGGAAAAACCATTACGATACGTCACGTGACAGCAACGCGATACAGCAAGTTTGACACCCATGTTCTAGGACATCATGAAGTTAAGATGGATGAACTTCAACTTCCAGATCTCCCCAACTGACCCGTTTAGAATGTATCTCCTTTCTTCTTTGCTCAGCCATTGCACCAGAAATGTGGTGACCATGCGTAAAATGGCAACTGGCTGCAAAAGACATGGTGGGGAAAGCAATATTTTTTTCCTTTCCTTTTTTGCATGGTGTGAGGATGCCGAAAGGATTTTGATGTCCAGAACATGGGATAAATGATGTTTTGTTTGTTTGCTGTGCTCTTCTGTTAGTCAGAGAATGCAGAAGATGACATAAGTACTGTAGATGAATCGGGTTTAGAGGATTTGGTGAAGTAGAAGCAGCACTGTGTGGAAGACTCTTTTTGCAATACATGTTCTTCATATGTGAATCTATATGCACACACAACAGGGTCAACTTTGGCATTTCCCATTCCTACATAGATCAAATCCATGGACAATTTATTCAATATTCCTCTTACAGTTTCTTTCCTTTCTGTATGATACCTTTATTTCATTTGTATTAGCAAGGAAGGAATCTATGACAAAATAACAATTGCTCACTTGAGTAATACAAATCAGATGTCCTGTATGGCCCTTTCAATGGAATGGTTAATTGCGTGCAAAAGCAAGAAATTGCTGAAACTGAACAAGCTGCTTGACTAAAGCTGCTTCTCTAAAATGGGCAAATGACCTTCCATTTCATAAAACTGATGACTTGTTCTATTCGATTTTGTATTAAATAACCATGAGTGTCAATCCAAGCATTATTTCACTGAAGTCGCATTAAGTGGGAACTTTTATGAAATGAATATACATATAGCCCACCTACTGAATGAAAAACACTATTTTGGTAAATTGCTTCACATGAAGTAGAATATTTAGCTCGTAAGTGGCAATTTTATGTAATGATTATGACAAACACATATAAGCAAGTGAGCAAATATTCATTTTTATATTTCAGCTGTTGCTATTTTATTTTTCATATGTACTTAATTTCTTCTGATATATATTTTTGGTCTGTTTTTAGAAAGCATGCAGCAGTAGCAAGCCTGATAAATTTTTATGGCTCTTTTGGTGCAACTTTTATTTTGTTACCTTATTTAGGTTGTTAGTTTTAATGTCTCCCACAACTCTTACAAGTTTAAAACCACATAAGGATTATTTTATACACAGATCACATGGCTAAAATTGTCTTTCAAATCCCTAGAGTCAAATAATTTCTTACCTTTATATAAATCCTTTTTTAAAAAGATAAGCCAATTACATTTTAAATATTAAAATGATGCAAATTATTCAAAATCTCATTTTATATGACTTTTATTTTCTCGTTTTGATTGAAGGTTTGGTGATTTCATAAAATAATTGATCTCCAAGGCTAATCTAGCTATCATGAATTGACATTTTAAACTAAATTCTCATGTAAATGTTAACAGGTAGACAGTACTCGCACAATCACCAAATTAGGAGTTAAACAGAAAATGTAAAATATCCCTTGGGAACTATTTTGGTTTTTGTAATATTTTAAAATATCGAAATTGCTACTATTTTGAAAACTATCCAGCAGTCTTTATAGTATAATTTACTTTCTTCCCAAAGTCATAAACGTTCATGAATATTGACAATGTGCTTCTCACATATCCTAAAAAGCTAGAAAAGACCTCAAGGAATTATGGAAACTCTATTCCTTAGATGCCCAAAGAGATTTTGACATATTTTATTTTATGTTAGTACTTTTAATTATTTCTCTCGTCTGAGCCTTCCTACAGCTTATATGGTCAAAACAAAAATAAAATGCAAAATATTTTAGTATCAGCCTTAGAGGTCTTCTAAAAGCCCTTGAATTTTTTTTTAAAGCAAATTAAACTTAAATTCATTTCAAACACTGAGCATAACACATAGTATATGCTGTGGACCATTTTTAGTTAAAAGCCACAGAAAACAACAATGTCTTTAAAATCCCACTCAGAGCAGAGGCAGATTGAGACAACTTTTTGTGTCTTAACAGTATATTCTGCAGGATAGGAGCCATCACTGAGAAACCTTATCTTGAAGAGAGAGGGAGGAAGGAAAGAAAGGAGAGAGAGAGGGAGGGAGGGAGACGGAGAGAGAGGGAGAGAGAGAGAGAATAATTTTGTTTAGTTTACTTTACTTTATTGTCATTGCACATTGTACGACGAAATTAAATACCATCTTCAGTGGACAAAAGTTATGACTATGAAAATAAATAATGTTTTTATTATTGTCACTTTGAATGTACACTAATCGACATACATTACAATGAAATTTTGTTGCATACAGCTTTCACCACCTCCAATGTACACTACATAAACATGAATGAATGAATGAATGAATGAATGAATGAATGAATGAATGAATAAAATTATGCATATACCCACATATATTATATGACACAGAGAAATAACACAGTCTAGTTTGGATGTATACATGTACATGGCGAAAAAAACGAGAAAAATCTTTATTCCCCTATAAGTGATACAGCCAAAAGAAGGACAAAATAATGTGACCTCATTGCCCCATAAGAGATTTACATTATTTGCAGAAGCAATGCAATCTATTTGCATGCATATCCCCTTACAGCGTGCATTACTTAAAGATGAAATATGGTGCAAGAGGCTTGATCTAGCTTGGACCCACGAGTATGGCTTCCAGTATTGGTGCATTTGCTCACTCCATTATCACTAATGTTCAGGTGCTGGAAAGGACTTAGGAAAGGTTTATGAACATATAAGCATTTGTTTACTTTTCAGATAGTGTTTGAGTATTGGGGCTATCCACACAATTCTGTAGAAATTCTCAGTCATCCAGGCCATGATTGTCCCAAAGGTGCTTTTTCAGGAGGCAAATGGACTTTGTTTTTTCTTTTGAAGATGTTTCACTTCTTATCTAAGAAGCTTCTTCAGCTCTGACTGGATAGGATTTATATTCCTTGCAGACAGCTGGTAATCTGCATCCTTTTAAAGCAGTGGTTCTCAACCTTCTGAAAGCCATGACCCTTTAATACAGTTCCTCATGTTGTGGTGACCTCCAACCATAAAATTATGGCTCGGTTCCTAAGACCATCAAAAATATGTGTTTTCCGATGGTCTTAGGCGACCCCTGTGAAAGGGTCGTTTGACCCCCAAAGGGGTCATGACCCACAGGTTGAGAACCACTGTTAGAGGGTCATTTAGAGGGTCATAAATCTCTACAGACTTTTAGCTATACAATTTGAGATGAACACCCTTTGAATGGTATGGGAGTAGGAATAGATTTCCAGAGAAAAATTGCAGACTGCAGCAACCAGGAACACTACTCAGGTAACCCTGAGGACACAGATAAACCTCCAAATGCTTCGACAACCTTCTAAAAGGATGCAAATGACCAGCTGTCTGCAAGGAATATAAATCCTTCCATTCTCCACTTTTCTTTCAGAGCTGAAGAAGCTTCTTGGATGAGAAGTGAAATGTCTTCAAAAGAAAAAAAACAACAAGAAAGTCCAGTTGCCTCCTGAAAAAGCACCTTTGGGATATCCACACAATTATTCGTGTCTAAACTGTATTCCATGTGAGAATCTTTGCTTGGTCTAGTGATGGATACAAGCAGGACTATGGTGGTCTGTGGTTGAGTAGGCTCTGCCCTGAGGTGCCAAAGTCTATAAGATGCCATTGTCACCCAGCTTCTGAATCACTCCAAAAATTAGAGATCTTCACATCAATGGGAGGTGACATTGTCAATAGATGTGGCCTAGCAGTATATGGCATTTAGCCAATACTGATTAGAAGGATCTTTGGAATTATTTTAAAAAAATGATTACTAAGAACCCATGTCCATGCTCAGCCACAGGAGATGAAATAAATGGCAAAATATCCAGAATGACATCACCCTGCAAATTCTGTGCTTTACAGTCATGTCAGATGTTAGGACACAAGTATGTAATGGCAGCATGGTTGTGATGTATCATTTGGATATCATCACAGGATATTGTGGGTGCCACTGCCATTGAGGTAAAGCATGCCAGGTGTCTTGCCTAAGCTGATACCATGGTTTTGTCAACTGTAAAGTGAACATAGCTGAGGCCATTTTGGAGGCTTCAGGGTTGCCACAGAATGGGGTTTATAGCCAAAACAAAAAAAGCTTTCCTGTGGGAACCCAACATTCTCATAGGTGACTGGCCAGAGTAGAAGGGAAGTAACCAAGCAACCAGCCAGCTCCTGCATTGGCCAATGTGACCAGTGACTTGGAGGAAAGGGGAAACTTTTACTTTTAATTAGGTGAAAGCCGTGGGAACTTTTAGAGTCAGCTTTCACCAGTTGTACCAATATGATGTTTCTAATAAACTTGTTCTTTGAGGAACTTGCCTGCCTCAGAGTTCTAATTTCTATGGGTGCATTACTTGGAACACTGACAGGTTTGTATTTTCCTGGCATTATTGCTATCATCACAACAATTAAAACAACCAACATTGGTGGGGTATTGTCTGCTTTTTTAAATGTGAATAATGGATTTGAGGGAATCGTATGTCGCTTTGCCCAAGAATCATTGATATAAATGAACTACTTTTATTCAATGTGTTTGTTCCCCGCCCTCTCTATACACAATTTTCATTATCACATTTCATGCATGTTTGCTTTCTGTTCAAGCCTGAAAGTTTTATTCTCCCATACAATTGAAATAAACAATATTTTGATCCAGGATGAGAACTTAATGTGAAAACATCACAAAGAGCTCAGCAAACCGCCAACAAATGAAAGTCAGTTTGGTTTAGCAGTTACCAGACAAGAAACTGAGAGACCTTGAGTTCTAGTCTTGTCTTAGGGATAAAAGCCAGCTAGATGGCTTTGCGCAAGATACTCCCTCATCCCAATTCACCTTACAGGTTGTTATTCTGGGGAAAGTAGGAGAGGAAGGAATATTAAGTATGTTCGCCAGTTTCAATTATTTATTAAAATAAGATAAGAAGACAGTGAAAATTTAAAGGGAGAAAGAAAATGTAAGGGTTAAGAAGTACCTCGAAGTGTTGTAATTTGTTTGCCATTTGATTCATCAGAGCTGAAAATCTGGCTGTTGGTTCATCATATTTTCCTTTTTTCTACCCCATTTTCAGAATTAGAATTTTGGCATTAATGTGCTACAAAAAGTCATTTGCATGCATGCAATTAGTCTTTGACTAATTGTTCCTAAAATGTATCATTTCACACTGACAGTTTCCTCTTGGGAATCTTCAACCATTAGAGGATAAAAAGGTAAGTATGTCATCTAAAAGACTGAATGGGTGAATAAAAGCCACCATGAAGCAGCCTATGTTTTGAAGAGACCAACAAAAAAAATCCACACAAATGCTACAACTGCTTCCTCAGATTATTTCAGCAGCTGAAGGCAAGCTCATTAAAACGTAGTGTCTGCACATACATGATAGGGACAGACTTCTCTGCATAATATCTTATGCCACGGCAGAAAAATATCATATATGTGTATGTATGTATGCATGTATATATGTAATCTACTAAGCAGAAAAATGACTTTTAAATGATTTTTATGATTTTTAAATAACTACTATCTATTAATAACAGCTATAAAGAAATAGAATTTATAGTCCTCAGGTTGATGAAGCAGAAACATACAGAAAGCTGTATAGTGTTACTGATTTCAATATGCAGTCATTTCCCTAAAAAAATATTTGCCTCAGATTGAAGTGAATCTGTGTCTAAAACCACTGATACCACACTTAGAATATTGGTCCTCTTCCAAAGTCTGTGTGGAAAAAAAGAGAGAGAGAAATTTCACTGGGAAACAGGCCAAACTCAAGTCAGTTTGGAATCTATAATATGGAGCCAAGATTTAACAAAGGATGTAGTCCACATTGACTATTTTGCTTTTCCATGTTTTATTTATCTTCATCCTTTTGAAGAAGAATTACTTAAAATGGCACTCTTTTAGAGCAGGACAGAAGTACGTACTATTCATGGTAAGATCTCTAATTTTATCAAATATGCATAGACTGTAAAAAATTGTATTTATAGAGAGAAAATCATGTAGGTGTAACTAAAAGACCTTTCAACCATGACTAATGAAAATGCAGAAATCCCAGTCAGGGATCCTTATATTTAGTTTGAAGACAGAATTCACATACTTGAATCAGACTTGAGCAGAATTTTAAATATGAAGGCTTGGAAACTTGTAGGAACGCTAGAGTTTAAACACTTTAATGAGCACTTTTTTACTCCTGGGAATGAATCCAAGAGAAATTTTTTAGCGCTGTCATGACAATTCTCAGAGTTGGATGTTAGAAGCCATGACTACACTGCTATAAAACCAGTATCAATTTACAATTTATTTATATCAATGCACCATGTAACTTGAACTTGGAGACATTGCAAAGTGGCTGTGGAGACTATATTAGTTTTTAGCCTCTCTTCTTTTTGTCTACCAATATATTCTCTGACTTGCTGAGGATTTTTTTAAAAGCTTGTTTTGTTTGTGAAGCAGCACTCTACAAAATCTCAAAAGGTTCTTTTACTTCTATTAAATCTTCAGTGCAGGTGTATAAAGCAAACCCATCTCTCTTTTTTATGTATGACATTGGAGCTGCCTTGACACACTGAATGAGATCCTCTACAAGCATCCTTTTAGCTAAGCAATATAGTCACTTCTTAAAGCAGGGGGTGCTCAGATCCGGCCCACGTAGCTGGCCTGAAAACAGCAAAGGACCTGCCCTTGGTGCCTCTACCAGTGAAAATGGAGCTCAAGGAGGCATGCACAGCCCACTGTGCCCCATTTTCAGCCACAATGGCCTCCTGCAGCCCTCTGCCAGCTAAAATGGAGCTCAGCAGGCACATGCCGGCTCCCCTGGGCTGCTTTTTTGCTGGAGAAGGCTAACAAAACAACTTAAAAACAAAACAAAAGGAGAAATGTTTTCCCTTTTACATTTGAGCATGCAAGAAGGGACAGGAAAGGAGAAAAGGAAAGGAAATATAAAGAAAAAGAAGAGAAGATGGCAAGTGAGCAAGGGAGGAAAGAGGGGAAGAAAGAAGAAAAGAGAATGAAGAGGGAAGGAAAAAGGAGAGGAAGGAAGGAAGGAAGGAAGGAAGGAAGGAAGGAAGGAAGGAAGGAAAGAGATTATAATGAGAGGGAGGGAGGGTCTCAGGGAAGTCCTGCCTTAGTACTTGGCCACCACAGGTGCCCCCCAACACAAGTGACATTGAGTTGGCTACACCCATAATCAGCCCTGCAAGGTCAAATACAACCCTGATGCAGCCCTCAATGAAATCAAGTTTGACACCCCTGTCTTAAAGCTAAAAGAGTTGACAACCTTCCTTGCTCTGCCAAGAGAATATGGTAATAACAAGGGTTTCAGGTTTTAAGACAAGAAGGCATGAAGATAGTTAGAAGATATTTCTAAATGGTTCTGGAGATTTGTGTTCTCATGCTGTCATCGGAATTTGGTATCTGAGCCAGTTTGTTTTGTATACCAGAGTCATCCAAAATCACATTGAAAATGATTGCAAAATTGAGAGTTCTGTAGAAAATGGACCGGGCTTTAAGATCTTTAGCTGATGGACCATTTTATTTAGGGTCCTTAAAGTAGAAAAATATCTTGAAAGTTTGAAAGATACTTGCTCAAAACAACTATCATCATGTGATTTCTCAGCATTACAAATAGCAGTATCTTTGTTTTAAATAAAACAGAATTATGATTACTTGGTGATTCCACAAGTGCTCAGATATTTTTGTAAATATTCAAACTGATGTTGTTGTTTCAGATTCCAGCTCAACATTTTAACTGCTATGTCACAGTGGCTCTTGTCATGAAAACAGTTCCAAAAACATGAAGGAATGGCTAGAGGGGGATTAGGAATTTACCATTTCCTCTTTGCATCAAAAGGGTAAATTTTAATAGCTTGGGGCAGGAAATTCACTGAATTACATTTTTTGCAATTCTCCAATAGTCGGCTTGAGAGATTGATGGAATTGGTTTATGGCATTCCTTGCCTATTTTCTGTATTCCCAACTTTGCAGTGTTGAAAATGATTGTGCAACTGACTTCAAAGCAGCTTGGAACAATGGAGAGCAGAAATAATGAAGTTTAGAAGTGCTCAAGGAATGCAAACAATAAGCAACCAAAGATAGAATGTTTCTTCAGGTTTTTTTCATACAGTTACAGGTTAGCATGTTATGGGTTCCATTGCCTAGGAAGTTTCATCTGGCAAACCCTAGGTGCTGGGCCTTCTATGCTGTGCACCCGCATTGTGAGATCCAAGGTGAGGATGATCCCATCCCATCCCTCAAGATCTGGTTATCAGCAAGACTGGGGACTTTAGGAGACAGGTAAACTAGTGAGGTGGCTCCATTATTATTAACATTATTTCATTTATTATTTGTGTTTTAATTCTGTTCTTACAAGTTTTTTAGATTTTTTTAGATATTTATTGTTTTAATTCTGCTATATGCCACATAGAATCACTTGTGAGATGAGTGTCTGTATGAATTAAAATAGGTAGACGACAGATGATAGATAGATAGATAGATAGATAGATAGATAGATAGATGAGAGAGGCAGAGACAGAGACAGAGACAGAGACAGAGCACTTTTAAAAAAAATATTTGTAGTTTGCTTGAAGAAACTGAGAGCAGTTTTTCAAGAAACTGGTTTAAGTGCAACTTATTTTATGACTTCAACTAATAGAATCAAAAACAATTTTATTTTTGATTATAGAAAATTATAGAAAGCAATCAGACAATTTTATGGAGCCGATTGCCAATCATCTTATAAAACAAGTTTAGTGCCAAAAAAAGAAGTATGTGAAAATGAATCCTTTCATTTTTTTAATTAGAAAAAAAATCTTATAAAATTAAAACAGACATTTTATTAGGCTAAGTCTACAATTCCTTACATTTTGAAAAAACAAAAATTATTTTATGTGTGGTGACCTGCTGGGGCTCTCCTTGGAAGAACATCAGGCTCCTCTAATGATCACTTCACCATGCTTTGAAAGGGAGAAATATTGGGAATGTAGTTATCTTATAATAACAGCATTGGTCATTAATCAAGGCTACTGGATATTAAACAAGCAGGCAAAAATTCTGCAGGAACAACCTGGGTCACTTGCTATCTCCATCACTTTCTATCCAGTCCCATAATATGTCTTTGTAATTGTTTTATAGTCATCTGTAAGAATGAGTGGGGCTGAGCTGAAGATAAGAGTCAAGGATTGGGGTGATCAGATTAAATTTAACCTTGGGGGTGGGAGGAGAGAGGGAGGGAGGGAGGGAGAGAGGAAGAGAGAGAGAATCCTATCACAGTATTTTTAGAGGAGTTTACAAAAACAATCTTACCTGCCTGAAGTAAGGTTGCTCTGGGAACTGTATGATTGATTAGTTGTAGAGCCATTGGAATCTATATTAGTTAATGTATTAATAAAATTTATAATTTATTATTGCTTATTATTAAAATGGTTGAATGTTTATCATTTTTATAGTATGGTTTTTATCATTATTATTTTTTGTAAAACTACAGATTGCTTCTAGTCTCTCCAAACTGAAACAGGGATAGACAGGCAGGCAGGCAGGCTGTGATGACCCAGGGTGGGATACAAAAGCAACAAAAACAGGTGAAGTCCCTTTAATTCCTGCAGCTTGGCTTCAACTGTCCAATTATAATTGACTGGAGAAAAAACTCCCACACAAACAGTTGCCAAAAGGAAGAACTTTCATTCAAACTCAAAATACATATAAATTATAAATAGAAAAAAACAAGACAAACTACACTGAAGCAATTAATGAGACAAGGCAGGATAAGGGCTTGAAGACGTCCACAGATATCAAAATACACACACTGGGAAAGACACCAGAACTCAGATAAGAATTGACAAACTAGAAATATTTTCACGCTTTGCTTCCAGCACTGGCCCATGCGTCATTTGTCCTTTTAAACAGTCCTCACAGCTGCAGCCCATGAAGGGGATCAAGGCCCTTTCCTCCCCCGTAGACTACACCATTCACGTTTTCCCCTTATCCGCTCCTCCCTGCGTGCCCTAGGATGAAGAGGGGATGGGCCTGGGTCTTCCTACTGAATGCCCAGCTGGCCTGTGCCCTTCTCCAGTTTCCTCCACAACCTCCGAAGCCACACTCCCACTCCCTGTCAGCTGTTCCTCCTCTCCCTCAGAGTCAGATTCTAACAGGGGCATGACACAGGAAGGCAGGCAGATACACACATACACATGTACATGTATGTTTTGTATATGTGTGTATGTGCATGCACCTCTAAAATTACACATTCTGTGATAAAATGGCAATTCAATATGCAGCAAGTAACTTTGCAGCAAGACTTACTGTGATATTTTATGGGAGAAAATAATTCCAGACAAAATCAGTTGTAGGTGTTTGCACATTATAGATGGAGCAACTGAGTATGTGTTCAAGGTTCCCCAGTTTGTGGGATGCAATGTAAGAGGAAATGCTTGCTTTCTTAAGGATAAATTTCTCCTCACTTTCAAAGTTCAGTAACATAAAATGCATTATCATTCCATTTACCTCAGGACATACTCTTTAAGATCAAACATCTTTTTTTCACTTTGTACTGAATATATTTGTAAAATTTCTTTGCCAAAATACTTGCCTCCACAATTACTTCCATAAAACGCCTGGAAGGGACTCAATTGCTCTGCATACCTGTGCAATGAGAACTGTATTCATCAGTCAGTTGGAACATATGAAGACTATGACAAGGATAGAAGAAACACATCTAACATTTCTTCAGGCTGCCAGGTGGGTTGCGGGAGAGCAGAACCTGACTGTCTCATTGGTTTGAAAAAATTGCCAGTTCTTCAGGCCAAACTAATCATGACACACATTTTTGCATTTAACATACACAAAACATACATACACTATTATTTGTCAGAGGAAGTAAGAATGTAAAACTTAACTCTTTCCTTTTCTACTGTGGTCTTGATTATTCCTTACAATGAAAAATTACAGTTTTAAGGAAGTGAGCTTCATCAAAACTATAGCAGGAAAGAAAAGTGTGTAAACTTCATATGCTTGCTGCAACCCTAATAATTTCCTCTCTGTATCAGTTTTTTATTTACCTCCACAGGGCCTATTTCAGTATCTTAAACATCTAGCATTATATGAAAATAAGACAGGTATGTTTCCAGTATGATTCGGAAGAACAATTTTGGAATGCACAGGGCCCTCTCTTTAAAGCAGCTAAATATGTAGGATTTTTAAGACTTCTTAAATATCTGAATACCTGAAATACCAATACCTGAAAAATATTGGCTTTTAAGTTCCCTAGTTTTAATAAGTTTGTTCATTAAAGCAGCTGCATTGTTTTTCAGGTTCATAAGGAAGGAAGGTATAGCTTCTTCAAAGAGTTATAGTATTCACAACCTCATGCATTCTGATTACATATCTTCTAAATCATTTAGTATGCACATCGTCAATGTCTAATGTGACCCTCAAAAGGACAGTATGAAGAAGGCAGAGATGGGGAAGAAATGAAGAAAAAGGACATTCAGGCCTACATTCCATAAAAGGTTCGAAGTTCTTATAAAGAACATTTTACTAGAATATTGAAAGCAGTTGCACTCTAGCTGACTATTGCCTCAAAGTATTTCTTTCTAGGATGTGCAATGAATTAATGTATACTTATTTCTGGGAATTTGGCCAACTACTTCCTAAGAGTCTAATATCCCTATATAATTCAACCGTGTATGTTAAAAATAAGTAAATGCCTCAGAGAGTCTTAGTAGAATAGAACTACCAGGGTTACAAAAAAGTGAATCATCTGGATTTTTGCATGCCACATCTGGTAGCCTAACTTCAGTGTTTCACTGAGCAGACTAAATCCAATGAATTAATAACTCTTCCAGGATTTAATTCCATCGGATGACCTCTGGTTCTAGTATTCCGGAAAGGGGAACATAGCTTCTCCTTGCCCTTGTTTATGCTTCTTTTTGTTTTGAAGCTGAAAAATGATAAAATAACAGTTACAAAATATCTATTTATATTAAATGAGAATGAAGTTCAAAGGGATAGACCATTGAATGTGCTTGCTAATGGTCTGGAAGAATTTTTTATTTTTGAATAATTCTGGAAAACAGGAAAGCAAGTGTTCTGTTTTTTAAAAGGGAGGGATATCTAATGAACAAGCTGACACTACTAAGAAGATTTGAAATCATAATGCCTTAACACCAGAAAACTTGCTAGAACTAAATGTATTTTCTTATCAAAAAATCAGAATCAGATCATTCTGATGAAATCCTCCATAGATTGTGAAAGTATGAAAATAGATCAGCAAAGAGTTTGAAAAGTACCATGTGAAAACCTGGTTAGCAAGTCAATTAAGCATAAACTGGATGGCATTTCAGTTGATACATAGCTGGCTCAAAAGCTGAACTCAATGAGTGGCCATCAATGGCTCTTTATTAAACAGGAGAAAGATATTGAGTGCATCACCATAAGTGAAATACCACATGAGATAACCACAAGTCCTCTTATTAATGACTTGGATAAGGATGCTATCTTTTTAAATGTATTGATGGGACAACATTGGGTAAGATTCCCAATATTCTAAAAGACTGAAATACAATTCAGAATAATTTTAGTTAATTAGAAAAAGAGATAAATGCAGAGCCACTCATTTAGAAAACACAAATCAAAGGCATACTTATGGATTGAAGGAAAACTGACCTAGCAACTATATGTGACAAAAATCTTCTATAGTACTAAATTATATACAGAATATAAATCAGCGATGTAATATTGATGGCAAAGTTTGCAGCAGTATAAATATAGTTTCACTGGTCACACTTCTTAAATATTGCATTGAAGGCTGTGATTGATATTTTAAGTAGTATTCAGACCAACAGTTTAGAAAAGGGCAATGGCAATGACCAGGGGACTAAACAGAGATTGTCTTTAGGGCAAGATAATGTAAGAGAGAGTGATGGTGTGACATTACAGTGTTCATCAAATATTGTCAGTTAGGAGAAGGTCAAGGTATCTATTTTTTTTAAAAAAAAAAACCATTCCAGGGTGTCGAATACATAGAATAATGGGTTTAGGTACAGCGAAGCAGATTCCAAATGAATGGTTTAAAAAATAAATCCTAAAAATAAAAGCAGTTCAACAATTATGCAGAGAAATGGTAGGTTCCCTTTCATGTTATGTATTCAAACAGAAGCCAGACATATTTCTGTCATGAATACTTTAATTCGGATTCCCGTGCTAAGCAGAGAGCAAAAATCAGTAACATAAATGACCCTTTTTCACTATGATTCTAATGCATTTTAAAAGAACTCAGGCAAAAAGGTTCTATTCTTCAGTTGTGATCCCCAGTTATTCATATTCTGACAAAAATGACAGCTCTCCACATTGATTCATCTGCTTGTATCATGGCCGTGAGATCTTTGACAGCAACCAGTAACCCCACAGCTTTGGAGAGCCAATTACAGACTTTAAGAAATCTTAGGTTCCCTCTACAGAAGCCAATTTAATTACAATCCTGTCATCTTCAAGGATAGGGTGACAAACTATTATATACATTTAGATCATAGTGGAGAATTTTATCTTATAACAACTTATAGCAGAACATTCCATTCATCTCCTCATTAAACTCTATTCCTTTTTTATACTTTCCTGGAGATGAAACAAGAAGTTAATATTCATGTAAAATGCATGGAGCTTTCCTTTCTTTGCCACACCAATGTTAGCTACATGTTTTATGAATTGCCTTCTCAAGGTATTTGGCTTTTCACTTCAATTGCTCAGGCTGTTTCTGTACATTTATGGTGTAATAGGACTTCTTATTTATAACATTATCCTGTTATTGCCCACAACAGCACTAAGAAAAGGCCAGATTAACCATCTGGAACAAATGCAGAATTCTCAGACATAATATATTCTTGAAAAAGAGAAACTGTATTTTTAACTGGGTTTCTAATCTGAAATACAGGCTACTACTTTGTTTTGAAAGTAAACCTATCTGCCATACATAGTTCTCCTTAGAGAAATTCTTTCATGTCTTCTTCCCATGTTTTAATTCAAGATTTTTTCTTACCTAATCAATATTGTAAAAGCATTTATTAAACTGGAGACCAAAAATACATTTAGGATTTTTTTTTTGTTAATAGTGAACTAATATTTAATTGAATTAAACTAAACTTACTACACTTAAATTATTTAATTATCCTTGTTAAGTTCGCATAGAGAGGCAGGACGCGGAGTGCTTCAGCTCTTAGTTTATTGTGACTTCAGCTCAGAACGGACCTGAATGGCTCAGCCACGGCAGCTATTTATAGCCGGCTGCCGCGGCTGCCAACCAATCAGAGTGCAGGGTTTTCCCGCACTTTTACAACCAATGATTTCAAACACTTTACAACAACAACCAATCATTTCAAACTCTGCATTCATAACACCCCTCCCCACCAGGTTTGGTCCATACTCAAACCCCATCTATCTTACATATTCTTGTAAATAGGGGGCTCTACGGTCACGCTTGGATCTGCGTAGTTCTGGTATTCTGGGAACCTCTCCTTGTGAGGAAGGAATATTCTCTGATAACATTTCCCTATTAGGACTCCTTGTGCTGGTAGAACCGGCTTGGTTGCTACAACCTGGTCTCTCCTCCCAATCCATATCCAACCCAGTGTCATCCTCTAATTCTGGTATTGCTGTGCCATCTTCCATATGAGATGATCGTTGTCATCTATTTTTTCCTTTAAGGCAAATGGTACCCTCCTGGGTTTTAAACGGATTGGTTGTACCTTGGGATCTAGGTTAAAAGTGATAGGGGTCCCCAAGTACTTGCCTAATCCGTCGCTGAAGACCTCTGGAAACTCAGACTTCAATGATTCTTCCCACTCAGTGTTGCTCACGTGATTGATGCCCAGTGGTTTGAACCACTCTAGTCCCAGCAAACTTGGGCGATCTTTACCTACAATGGTCAGTGGCAGGCGCTTGGTGTGGCCTTTGAATTTCATGTTGAATTCTCTTGTTCCAACTACTGGAATCTTGTTCCCTTGGTAGTCTTTAAGAGTTAGTGCTTGTTTCTTGAAATGAGTCTTCTGGATGTCTGGTATCAGTCTTTGAATAGTGTCCCATGACACCATGGATAGGTATGAACCTGAGTCCACTTCCATTTGGCAAGGCCTTCCCTCAATAAATACCTTGACATGCACTTTCCTGCTATTTAATGAAGAGGAATGATCAGTAGTTACTGTTTGATGAGTTTCATTTTTTCCATTTCCTTTTGTGCTGCGCCCCATTTTCTCACTGGTGTTGTTTGGCTTGACTTCTCTGTCTTTGTTGTTTGCAGCAAACTTCCTTCTGTTTGGTGGAGTTCTGCATGATTTGCAGACTCTTGCGATGTGCCCTCTTTTTTCACAATGGAGGCAAATGGCATCCAGGAATTTGCATTCAGTGATGGGGTGGTTCCCCCCCACAACCTATGCAGTGGAAATCTCGCCTCTTTCTTCTCAGGTCGTTTCGTTTCCGCTCCATTCTGAGTCTGTTAATTCCTTCTTCTTCTCCACTGTATTCTGACTCACATTCCAGCTCATCAAAATGAGTTGTGGTGGTCTTTTCCCCATCAGAATGGCCTGTAGTCTTGTTCATCTTTCTCATGGCTGCTGCTGAGGCTATGGTGGCCTCTGCTGAAGATGCTTCCTCTATGGCTTCTCTCAGCGTGATCTTGGGTTTCATCAGCAATTTGCTCTGCCAAACCTTGTCTTTAAGGCCGAATACAAAACGATCGCGCATGGCGTCCTCCAAAACGCTGAATTTGCATGCACCCCCAATGCTCCTTAAACTTGCCACGAAGTCACCGATGCTTTTGTCTTCTCCCTGATCACGGTGATAAAACTCATGTCTCTTAATGAGGCACGATACTTGGGGCGTGTAGTGTGCCCTTAAAAGTCTCTCCAGGTCCGTTACCTTCACGTCTGCTGAGCCAGCCAATGCCTTCGCCATCTTGAAGACTGCAGGACCGCAATAAGTGAGGAACACCGCCCTCTTCCGCTGCTCGAAATGGCGCCAGATCGTTCCTTCTAAATACATCTGAAACCGATCTGCATCGACTCCCAGTCTTCGTTCTTGGATCGAGCGGGGCTGGGGGGGTGTTCAGCGCAGCCATCTCACTCTTCTCTGTTCTGCGTTGCCTTCTCTTTGGGAATATCCCACCTTCGTCGCCAGTGTTAAGTTCGCATAGAGAGACGAGACGCGGAGTGCTTCAGCTCTTAGTTTATTGTGACTTCAGCTCAGAACGGACCTGAATGGCTCAGCCGCAGCAGCTATTTATAGCGGCTGCGCGCTGCCAGCCAATCAGAGTGCAGGGTTTTCCCGCACTTTTACAACCAATGATTTCAAACACTTTACAACAACAACCAATCATTTCAAACTCTGCATACATAACAATCCTAATTTGTAATGCACATTGATTGAACATCTTTATTGGGGCCCATAGGAGTTGAGTAACACAGTTTCCAATAAATCTGGCTTTCCCAGTGTCAAAAGGCAAAAGGTGATCACATGAACCTAAGACACTGCAACTGTCATAAATACATGCCAGTTGCCATGCTTCCAGATTTTGATCATGTGATCATGGGGATGCTACCACAGTTCTAAATGTGAAGAACAATTATGTCACTTTTTCCAGTACTGTTGTAACTTCAAACTGTTACTAAAGGAATGATTGTAAGTTGAGGATTACAAGTGTTATAATCAAGTGTACTGGTCCATTGGAGTTGTATGGCTATAATAAAATCAAATAAATACATATTAAAAAACATTTTACACTCCACTTTCTTGGGACTTGTATTCCCCCTGCCCCAGTTATCTCAGATTTTGCAGTATTTGTTAGCATGTATCTCTTTCTGCAAACTTGTAATAGAAGAATGATTTTGGTAACTTACAACATTATTAATATAAAATATAGAAGAAAAATCAAAAACAAAAACAAGAATAAAGGTTGTCCTTGACTTACAACAACCACTGAGCCCAAAATTTCAGTTGCTAAGTGAGTCAGTTGTTAAGTGATTTTATGACCTTTCTTGCTACAGTTGTTAAGTGAATCACTGCAGATGTCAAGTTAGTAACACAGTTGCTAAATGAATCTGGCTAGGTCTCAAAAGGTGATCATATGACCCCGGGACACTACAACCAGGGGTGGGATTCTACCAGTTCGCACCTATTCGCTAGAACCGGTTGTTAACATTCTAAGCAGTTCAGAGAACCGGTTGTTAGAAGAAATTACTGGCCTAATCCTGTAAGGAAGGCAGGAAGGAAACATTCTGGTGTTGCTTACAGAAACTGCCTCTCCATTAACCCTTATTACATTCTTGGCAGGACTAGACTTCCTGTCTCTGGAACTTCTTTGGAGTTTTTTTTCCCCTTTGCTGGTACTTTGCTTGTGTGGAGTGACCATTGAAAAAAGTAACTTATGACCGTTTTTCACACTTACGGCTGTTGCAGCATCCCCACAGTCACGAGAGGCCAGGCAAGGAGATGTGAGTGATGTTGAGTTGGCCACGCCCAGCCAGTCACATGACCACCAAGCCATGTCCACCCAGTCACATGACCACCAAGCCACACCCACCAACTAAGCCATGCCCACAGAACCAGTTGTTAAAAAAATTGAATCCCACCCCTGACTACAACCGTCATAAATATGAGTTAGTTGCCAAGCATCTGAATTTTGATCATGTGATCCTGGGGGTGCTACAAAAGTCTTAAGTGTGAAAAATGGTCATAAGTCACTTTTTTTGGTGCCTTTCTAACTTTAAACGGTCACTAAGTGAACTGTTGTAAGTCAAGGACTACCTGTAGAAAAAGTGTGTTGTTTATTTGTTATAGTTTACAGATTTTGATGCCCTGTTTTTGGTTTTAGATTTGGTTAGCCACTTAAGTGCCAACCAGAGGAGAAAAGTGGGATAAAATATCACATGAGATACCTGAATTGTCCAAGTAGTTCAAAACCTTTATGGAAGAATATGCATGTGAGCAAGTCTCATTCTCTATGGCAAGTGGTAGTGCAATTCTGAATTCCTCCATGAAGTTCGAAATGCTATGCAGTAGGCTGGTGATGATTCCCCTCCCCCAAAAGTTTAACAATGGCCTCTACAAAACAGTTTTGTACGAAACTACTCTAAATTACAACAAAAGTTTAAGCTAACCAGAAATAGGCTTTGGTAAACAAGGAGCGTGACTGCATCCATTTCAGTTCTGCTACTCAGAAAGCATTTTGGAAAGAAGAATTCTTTAACTTGATGTTGGGCAGAGGTGGGTATTCAGCAGGTTCTGACCAGTTCTGGAGAACCGGTAGCAGAAATTTTGAATAGTTCAGAGAACTGGCAAATACCACCTCTGACTGGCCCCACTTCCATCTATTCTCTACCTGCCGAGTCCCAGCCGATTGGCTGGGTCTTCTTTTGTTGCCCTGCACTGGAGAACGGAGCTGGAAAGCAGGTTAGTGGGGTGGGGAAGGAATGGGATTTTGCAGTAACCTTCCCCTGCCATACCCACCAAGCCACGCCCACCAAGCCACGCCCACAGAACAGGCAGTAAAAAAATTTGAATCCCACCACTGATGTTGGGGATAATGTAATTTGGCAGGGGGGAGAGGCTGACAGGCATATGTGGCTATTCTGGAGGCATGCAGAAAAATCCCCTTACAAGATTACTATCATGGTGGGAATGGCTTACCCATTCCAAAATGGCTACTTGGGAAGCAGAGTTGGTCCTAAAATATTCATTTACCAAAAGGGTAAAATTGCTCCTTAATAATGACCATTTCCTAAATTAAACTCTCTACTGCCTCAATTTATCTCTGTGTTTGAAAACAGCAAGTGGTTATATTAAAAACAAATGCAGCACCTTTATTTTTATAAAAACTGCCTAAGTAGAGCCCCAAGATTTGGGCTTCATAAATCCAGATCTTTAGATGGTAGCAGATTTAGAGCTGGCAGCCCAAGTTTGACACCCGAGCTCTGTGCAATGGGATGAGCTCCCATTACTTGCCCCAGCTCCTACCTATCTAGCAATTTGAAAGCATACAAATGCGAGTAGATTCCCACTGTTAGATTTGCATGAAGAGTCAGACGCGGAGTGCTTCAGTGAAGAGTTTATTAGTGACTACAGCTCATAACAGACTCGATTTGTCTGGGCTGCGGCTGCTACTTATAGCCAGCAGCCGCAGTTGCCAGCCAATCAGAGTGCAGGGTTTTCCCACACTTTTTAAACCAATCATTTCTGACATTTTACAAGAACAGTTCAAACTTAACCAATGACATTCAAACCTGCATACATAACACCCACTTCGGTGGGAAAGTAACAGCATTCTAAGCGCCTTTGACATAAAGCCATGCTGGCCACATGACCACAGAAATTGTATTCAGACAACATTGGCTCCCTTGGTCAAGAAACAGAGATGAGCACTGTGGCCTACAGTCAGACACAACTGATAGGAAAACCTTTAACTGTTTACATCACTTTGCATCCTAATGGTTATCTGGATTTTTGTAACATGTGGAGCTCAAAGATTTCCTGAAAAGAATGACATTTGAGGATTCTATGTGCTTTCCCATTTTCTGGTTATTTGATCTTTTAATCAAAATAATCTACATTTTAAAATAAATCAGATAGGACCAGGAATCAGGCAGCCATTACAAGAGAAGCATATTGGCATATTATTGTCTATGGATGTAAAGCTGCCTTACCCTGCTTCAGCATTAGTCTTTTGCATCAAGGTCCAATTAGTGGATCTTCAAGTTCTATAAAAAAAACAAAGCAGATCTTGCAAGCATGAAATTAGTCCATTTCTGCATTATGGCACCTTGGTTTTGATTAATAGTGCAATGATTAATATTTATTCTTCATATATCATGTGCATATTTTTGCCCTAAAATATAGAGGATTTTTTAAAAAGTGGAAATTATGTGTCTTCATGCAATAATGCATGAGATTTGTACACCTCTGAGCCAATTATTTCTTTCATATTACTCATCCTGTGGTTTGGTTCAACCCATTTCCAATATCAGAAACTGTTGCTAGTGCCCATAGCAATAGCTTTAACCAACTGTGAAGAAATTATGGATTATGTTATTTAAAATCCTGTGATGTAATCACGCTCTTTCGCACATTGTCCTGCTGAGTTCTGAAGAGTCTATGGATAAGTCCTTGTCATCAAGAATCCTGGAGAAACAGGTACAAGGCTGGAACTCGACTATGTATCAGAATGGTCAAACAAATGGCAACTTCAAATCTCAACAAATAAATGCTCTATCTTACATATTGGCAAAAAAAAATCAGAAAATAAAATACAAGTTGAATAGTCAAGACCTTGTTGATGATCCAAACTCTGTCAAGAACCTTGGAGTACTCATCTCTGATGATCTAAGTGCTAGAGCCCACTGTAACTACATAGCCAAAAAAGCATTAAGAGTTGTTAACCTAATCTTATGTAGCTTTTTCTCTGGTAATATCACACTACTAACTAGAGCATACAAAACATTTGCTAGACCAATTCTCGAATACAGCTCATCAGTCTGGAACTCACATTACATATCTGATATTAATAAAATTGAGAAAGTCCAGAAATATTTCACAAGAAATATTCTACTTGTTGCAGAATACCTTATGCCACCCAACTTGAAATTCTAGACCTAGAAAACCTAGAAAACTTAGAACTACCTGCCTTCAGTCCAATCTAAATATAGTATATAAAATCATACGTTGCAATGTCCTACCTGTCAATGAATACTTCAGCTTCAACCATAACAATACAAGAGCACACAATAGATACAAACTCAAGGTAAACTGCACCAAACTTGATTGCAGGAAATATGACTTCAGCAACAGAGTGGTCAATGTCTGGAATACTCTACCTGACTCTGTGGTTTCTTCCCCAAACCCCAAAAACGTTAACCTTAGACTGTCTACTATTGACCTCACCCCTTTCTGTCTGTAGGGGGCATGCATAAGTGCAGCAATGTGCCTACTGTCCCTGTCCTATTGTTTCTTTTTATTTTTCTTATATGTATCCATTTCATGTATTCATAACTATGTTCATACTATACCTGTTATCTTATAATCGCTTGACAAAATAAAATAAATAAACAAAATAAATAAAAAAACTCATGGATTCAAGACTCAACCATAATTTAATTGGGATACATTTGAAATGCCTTCTATATCATTCACTTCCAAAGCTTTGCAATAGCTTTGCCCACCTACCCTGATTATGGTAAGCATTCACAAACAATAGACACACTTCTATGATAATGTAAAACACCCTTCCAGATGACATCTTGTAGAAGTCAGTGTCCATAAAATGTGGTTGTTTAAACAAATAACCGCTGGTTCAGGGGTGGTATTCAGCAGGTTCTGACCAGTTCTGGAGAACCAGTAGCAGAAATTTTGAGTAGTTCAGAGAACCAGTAAATATCACCTCTGACTGGAGATTTTACAGTATCCTTCCCCTGCCACGCTCATCAAGCAATGCCCACAGAACCGGTAGTTAAAAAAAAATTAAATCCCAGCATTGCTCTGGTTGGGGTATCTTATTAATAACCCATTTCTCACCTGTTTGGAAATTGTTGTTTTCATTAATCAAGTTCTTGTTTTGCTCTATTAATGTTGTCCTGTCATAGGTCATGTTTATTGTGGATCAATGCTTTTGGTTTTAGATATTGTATGATTTATTATGGCTGGTAGCTATAAGTTCATTAAAAGATGAATGGGGTATATAAGTGATCAGAAATATGGTGATAATGGACAAAATTTAATGTCCCCTCCTGCTGATGAAACTTCAGTTCTTCCTTCCTTTGCATATCTCTCTGGTATAAGTTGTTAAGTTTGCATGAAGAGACAGACACGGAGTGCTTCAAGCTCTTAGTTTATTAGTGACTACAGCTCAGAACGGACCCGATTTGGCTGGGCTGCGGCTGCTACTTATAGCCAGCAGCCGCAGTTGCCAGCCAATCAGAGTGCAGGGTTTTCCCACACTTTTTAAACCAATCATTTCCAACATTTTACAAGAACAGTTCAAACTAAACCAATGACTTCAAACCTACATACATAACATAAGTAACAGAGCAAAGGTCGCTTCGAAGTATTTTAGGGAAAAGATGCAAATTTTATCAGCAAAATAGAGCATTGCCATCAAAATAAAATTAGTCAACACCACAAAAATGATTGTTGATTTATTTATCACTCCAACTTCTATTCTGGGTTAATCACAGCAGCTAACAAGGACTTCATATGGGGAAAATAAGAAGGAATTAAAAACTATAAAATAATAACAGTAATGCTCAGCCCAAAGCAGCATATGTGGCTCATATGGTTGATATTTTGTAATTCCTTTCAAATATTATTGTCTAAGGTCTGATGTAATAATTAATATTTCATTAGCCTACAAAGAAAGCTGTTTTGCTAAAAAGACTTATATTTACATACATTTCTAATTTAATTTTAGATTCCTCTGAATGCAGATGCTATAATTGTTTCAAGATCTTCATCCTAAGACTTATTTTGATGAAGCATAAATTGTGGGGCTTTCCAGTTGAGCCATTTCATCTTTACATTGTGAAAGTAAAAGTCAAAGGGGGGCGGGAATGAACATAATTAATGCATAGCTCTTTCTGTCTTACCAGACATATTTCTGCACTTGGTTTTAAGTGGCTGTCAATCATGTCAAATTCACAGAGTGTTTCTACCTCTGACCTAACAACAAAATGGCATATGAAGTCCTTTAGGGAAATAGCCTGACTATACATTGCATTATTATCCCCATAAGATCAAGGCTGTGATTTTATTATTTGTCCCACCAGTGGGGAAAGGTATTATGCACAATTTAAAAGTGCTAGAGATTCAATTCACAATCTTGGCCAGTGAAAAGCATTGGTTAAAAAAAATAATTTAAGTAAATTAATTTTTTCCCTGTTCTCACATACACAAATTCCCCGCCCCTTCTCAAAAGTAAAACTGATTTTCCAGTTATTGAAAAAGTACTGTGGTATGAATTCTCATCACTGATGAATCTTCAGAACAGACCTAGTGATATGAATGATTTTATTAAAAAAAGAAGAATCATACAAAATCGTATTTCTTTTCCCTTCCCTAGGCAGCAGCCTCTGTTGGTTCATTAGACTTCCATTCCTTAGACAGAACTATGGCATAAAAAAATAAATCTTACAATACAATAATTTTATCAGTAACTACATACTGTAACATTGTTCATGCCAGCATGGAGCTATAGGGTGGTTCTTGGTTCTCTCTGAGCTTGATTATTTTCTTACAATCAGGAAACTCTGAGAACATCAAGGACCCCTCATTTCAACCCTGAGCTACAAATATTCTCCTCTATCAATGGAGCTATATTTGAGCAATATCCAGCATACTACAGATTGACATCAGCCAGAACACCTTATATATACTGTGGCCCATTTTAAAATATCAATGGATATTTTAACACAGTGGATTCCAATATTTATCAAATTTCTAGAGCTGCTTTTTTTTAAAAATTCATATTTATATCCCGCCCTTCTCTGGAGACTCAGGGCGGCTTACAGTTTTTGGGATACAACCCAATGTGCTCAGCAATAGCCTTCATTCCATTGTATATGCCTGCTTATTACTAAGCGGCATTTTTACAAAGTCAGCTTATTGCCCCCAACAATCTTGGGTCCTCACTTTACCTACCCCAAGAAGATGGAAGGCTGAGTCAACCTTGAGCCTGGTGGGATTCCAGCCTGCAATAATTACAAGCAGCTGGAGCTAAGTGCTAGGCTATTAACAGCTTGCACCACCAAGGTGGTGCTTCTCATATAAGTGTAAAAATTCTTGGATTCCTAATATCATTTTACTAAAAGCTATTTTATATTTGTACAGCTATAGGATGCCATATAAAAACCGAGGTCATTTGCAAAGTGTAAAAATGTAAAATGTAAAAATTCTTGGATTCCTAATATCATTTTACTAAAAGCTATTTTATATTTGTACAGCTATAGGATGCCATATAAAAACCGAGGTCATTTGCAAAGTGTAAAATGTAAAATGTAAAAATTCTTGGATTCCTAATATCATTTTACTAAAAGCTATTTTATATTTGTACAGCTATAGGATGCCATATAAAAACCGAGGTCATTTGCAAAGTAACATGCTTGATACTTATCTGAAAAGGTGTATGAGCTGGTATGTGCATCTTTCCTTATTATTCAGTTATACCAATTCATTTAGCCACCCATCTCTCATTCATGACTCTGGACAGTTTATGACAATTGTTATAGCCAGACAGTTTTATATTATTATTGATGAAGGATTGCTATCAGCTTGAGAAGGCCCTCACTAGAAGCAGTACCCACTGATTTTGTCATTGATCATAAGAACTTAATAGGGCTTGAGATCAAAGACCAATAGAAAACCTTATGATTTAGGCTATACAGGTAAATTGGGGGGGATCATCCTGGAAGAGGCAATAGCAAATCCCTTCCATCATACTGCAGAGAAAATGATATCTACATGTCTATGGAACCCCTCCAAGATCTGCATAGTTGTTTGCTAGATCTCTTCTGAGTTTTCTTAGCTGATCAAATTAACATTTGAACTTACGATTTCAAACTATTTAACAAACAAATGATTAAGGCAGCCATCTCCATTATACAACACGTCATTTCTTATAATACTACCCTGAACATAAACACAACCCAGATCCTGCAAAAAAAAAAGGGATAAGAATAATAATTTGTTACACCAGAACAAGTTACACTGGGAGGGCTAGGTAGGCTAACACCTGAAGAAATTTGAGAATCAGCTGAAGAAATGGAGCTCAGTATGAAATTGTTCTTTCCCAGAATCTTACATGCAATAGGGAAGAAAGGAAATCAGAAGCACTTTCCTTGCCACAGAAAGCAGTCAGGAAAAAGGTGCCCTTGTGGACATTCAGGGCAACCAAAGTGTCCTCTTCAGAACACCACACTATGTGAATCACCTGAATTGTTTGGAGCAGAAAATGTGGAGTTTGTGATGCTCTTTGACCTTGTTTGCTTGCAGACATTTCATTAACCTGACCAGGTAATGTCTTCAGCACTGAAGAGATTTATCTAATTGGGTAACAAAATGTCTGCAAGCAAACATGCCGCTTAGTAATAAGCAGGCATGTACAATGGAATGAAGGCTATTGCTGAGCGCATTGGGTTGTGCTCCAAAAATTGTAAGCCGCCCTGAGTCTTCGGAGAAGGGCGGCATATAAATGTAATTAAAAAAAAAAAACAACCGTGCTCAGAGAGCACCAAGGAATCGACAGTTCAGCCATGAGCTACATATATTCTCCTTTAAAAAAAATATACAAACCATAAGTTCTATGAAATCCAATATCATATTCTTTCAACTAGCCTACCCAGAAATTCCTCTGGAGCTGCTGGAGTGTTGGATAGAGTTACACATGTGATATTGAACCCACCTGAGCAGGCAGAGGAAGGACCTGGGACAACTCCAGCTGTAGCTTTTGGTAAGTGATTGGGGCCAAGTCCAAGTGATTGAGGCAGAGTCTGACTCCATGAAACCTCCTTTCCAAGGTTAACTAACACATCACTAAAGTATTGTTGCTACCTTTGTAAAAACAAACAGTGTAGCATATAATTATAGACCTCCCTTGAGCACAGACACATTTCAAGCAAGAATTGCTATTTTTAAATATATGTTTTATGCTAAATGGAGTTGAAGAATATCTATATGCAAGAGAGACATTTTGGACAGTTTTAATTGCAGTGTAGCATAATAGCACCACCTACAGGAGGACTTTGAGACTCCAATTATCAGTTGTAAAAACAAGCAAGTTAACTTTGGAGGTTACAAAACCCCAATCTGCATGTTTGTGTGCACATCTGTCTGTGTGAAACATATCAGTGGGAGACTATATGTACTCACAGAAAAGCTCTGAAAAATCATTTAAAGTTTGAAATATCTCCTCTGCCTTCTAAAATTATCTCTTTCAGCATCATCTTCACAGATTTCTGGTGTTTGCATAACAGAATAACAGAGTTGGAAGGGACTTTGGAGGTCTTCTAGTCCAACCCCCCTGCTTGACCAGGAGACCCTATACCATTTCAGACAAGTGGTTGTCCAGTCCCTTCTTAAAAGCCTCCAGTGATAGCACACCCATAATTTCAAAAGGAACTGGTTAATTGTTAATTGTTTTCACTGTTAGGAAGTTTCTCCATAATTCCAGGTTGCTTCTCTCCTTGATTAGTTTCCCTCCATTGTTTCTTGTCTTGCCTTCTGCTGCTTTGGAAAATAGGAAGAACCCCTCTTCTTTGTGACAGCCCCTCAAATATTGGAACAGCCCTAGTCCTTCTTTGTACTTGACTAGCCATATCGATTTCCTGCAACTGTTCTTCATATGTTTTATTGTCCAGGCCCTTAATCATTCTTAGTTTTTTAGCTCTTCTCTGCACTCTTTCCAAAGTCTCAACATCTTTTTTATAACGTGGTGATCAAAACTGGATGCAATATTACAGGTTATGGACTTACTAAGATTTTATATAGTGGTACTAATACTTCACATGATTTTTATTCTATCCCTCTGTTTATGTAACCCAAAAATTACAAAAACAAATTGCATAGTCTTCTAAAATATCTGCTCCACATAAACCAAGATACAAGGCTAAATTAATGCATCCATAATAACATGGATTTAAACAATGGAAAATGTTGCATCTTATGTACTTATTATCTCTGTAAAAAGACAAAGGCCTAGGCTATCATTATTATTACCACTATTACTACTACTACTACTATTACTACTACTACTACTACTACTATTAAAACAAATCCATGATAGTGAACCTAATTTGAGAATGAAAAATTTCCAAAGAAATTTTCATTTTTAATTTAATCTATTTCAGATGTTGTAGTGATGAAATCATTTATCTTAATATTTCTGAAATAAGATTTCCCATTGACATCCAGTGAAAAATTGAATGTTAGATTAGATAAGCCTTTAGTTCGACAGAACAAGATTATTTCCATAATCTAACAGAGCAATTAATAAATCATGTCCCATCATCTATAGAACCTCTGCTATACTCCCAACCTGCCAAGATAATGGATAGCATGGCTGGCACAGTTCAAAAAAATGATTTGGAAGAAATATTTTGGATCTTGCATGATCACAAGCAATAGCCCTTTTCTGCTATTCACTGAAGCACACACACATTTTATTGAATTTCCACAAGAAAAAAGTTGGCAATTGTTTAATAGAAAGCAGAAATCTAAAGTGCTTCTTTCAGATAATTTTCCAGATATACAGCCCACATGGATAGCATATAATAACTAATTTCTGAGTATGTGGATTGGACATGATGGAGCCTTTGCTCCTTTCAATAGAAAAAAAAAGGTGTCAAAGTTCAAAGATATTTAACATCTGAATGTCTATTGAGGAATAATACATCAAACACTTTGTGTTTATATGTGTTGGTTGGATTAAGATTTATTTTGTTTTGGTAATCTTTCACTTCTACCTCTAGACGGCTTCGGATGAAATCAAAAGATACATAAAAAATAAAAGCAAAGCTTTGCAAAGCTCTTTATATCATTACTGTTGTTCCCTTCAGTACATTACTTCTGCATTATTCTTGAGGAAATGGTTTAAAAACAAAAATAGAGCCAATGAAGCAATGTCAATCTTGATGTTCTCAATTAATTTCCTTCCTTCAGTCTCCCCTTTTCCTGGCCCTGCCAGTCTCCTGTTTGTCACTTGCTGTGTGTCTTGTGTCCCATTTCTTCCTTTCTATCCCTGGAAAGTAGAGACTCGACAAATTAAGGCACAGTCTGTCTCAAAGCAGCATGTTGGCTGATCCCCTTGGGCAATCTTGTGCCAACTGGATTATATCAGAGCTTTTGCTTTCCCAACAAAGAAGAGAAAGTGCAGAAGAATGAATGCAGGAGCAACCAACTCTGTAGTTTAGCAAATTAACTCTGGCTATTAAGCAGAATGCCCTTTGGTCAAGCAAAGAGGTTAGCTATGAGTTCAAAATACTGATCTTCAACTCAGCCAGGAGGAAATGTGTCTCCTAGTGCTTGTCATCACTCTTATGTTTTTAAAAGCTTCTGATGAACCCCATGTTTATGTACAGTCAAATCAATGAACAACTTCCATTGTGATTTAACTTGCAGTTGTAACAGAATACAGAAAATTAAACAAACCACATGATTTGCTAGCCACAGAGAAAGCTTTAATCATGAACAGGGAAACTCATTGCACAATCTTAAGCTCACTTAAAAATGGCAGTTCAAAAGGGCAGCAGTGAAAAGAACAATACATATGCATGATAAATTAACTGTAGCATAAATACATTCTAAATTAATGGGCCAAAAGGAAAGGGCACTTTTTCCTCTGTTTAGGTTTTGTTTAAAAAAAAAAACAATTTCAATTTATTGTGATTGTTTTCAATAACTATGTTATCCATCCAACAATGTTTCCTTCAAATTTATTTAAAATATTTCTTGTCTCATCAATATGCAGCAAAATGCATCAACTATTCATTGGCTGATACCGTATTAACAGTTTTGCTTATCTGTATAGCAAGATGATAGTAGCTTCCAGGAATGGGCAGGCCTCAGATGTAGTTCAGAAGAGCTCTTTTGGACAAATCACATGGCCACCTCTACTTTTCATTAAAGCAGCTACTTCATTTTTCAGGCTTGCATGGAGGGTCACAAAAAAAGGATGATGCTTCAGGGAGTTGACTTAAAATTCCTGTTTTAAAGTAAAAGTCCTTAAGAGCATTGACATTTTTATTTTAGAATTGCATGAATGTCTGAAAAAGAAAGTGGCTCCTTAATGAAGAGTTTCACGTGATCCTAAGCACTACTTCTCAACTGTTTTTGAAGCTTGTAGGTCTCTAAATGTGCACGTCACATTTAACTTTTTCAGCTACAATAAGAATTTCACTTAACTTAGTCACACTGATAATGGGACATTTCAATGCCATCCAAATCACAATACTATTTCCAGTTCTTTATGACATTATAGTTCTAATACCATGCTATTTCAATATATTATCTTAAGTAAAAGCAGGGTTTTTTTTTTTAAAGAAATCACAAAAATGGAAAGGGCTGGTTCAGACTGAGACCACGGCGTCAAAATTCAACTTTTTTTCTCATCTGTAGTACAGCAGAAGCAGGACCTTTCCTCAATCCTGAGTTACAACCCTGTTTTTGATTCAGCAGAAAACTGCCCCAGCATGAAATTCATCAATTTTATTTATAGCCCAGACTAAGTCATAGTAACAATGGAAACTTCAAAGGAAAAAATGGCCAAAATATAAAAATTTAAAATAATAAAAAGTGATCGGCCTCATTCGAGACAACAACGAATCTGCATACAGACAGGAGGTTATACAACTTGCCTCATGGTGTAACCAGAATAATCTGGAACTGAACAGACTGAAAACCATAGAAATGGTGGTAGACTTTAGAAGAAACTCTCCCATACTACCACCTCTTACAATACTAGACAACACAGTATCAACAGTAGAAATCTTCAAATTTCTAGGCTCTACTATATCACAAGACTTAAAATGGACACCTAACATCAAAAACGTCATCAAAAAAGCACAAAAAAGAATGCTCTTTCTGCGCCAACTCAGAAAGCTCAAACTGCCCAAGGAGCTGCTGATACAGTTCTACAGAGGAATTATTGAGTCTATCATCTGCACCTCTATAATTGTCTGGTTTGGTTCTGCAACCCAACAGGACAGACACGGATTTCAGACTAGGACTGCAGTCCACAGACTAGGACTGCAGAAAAAAACAATTACTACCAACCTGCCTTCAATCAAGGACCTGTATACTGCACGAGTGAAAAAGAGGGCTGGGAAAATATTTACAGACCCCTCACATCCCTGACATGAACTGTTTCAACTCCTTCCCTCAAAACGACGCTATAGAGCACTGCACACCAGAACAACTAGACACAAGGACAGTTTTTTCCCAAATGCCATCACTCTGCTAAACAAACAATTCCCTCAACACTGTCCAACTATTACAAAGTCTGCACTACTATTACTGTTAATCTTCTCATCACTCCTTATCACCCTTCCCCTCCCACTTGTGATTGTAGGACTGTAACTTTGTCACTTGTGTCCTCACGATTTATATGGACTGTTTCCTAGTATGATTTGATTGCTGATTGTACCCTATGAGTATCATTAAGTGTTGTAATTCTTTATTCTTAACGAATGTATCTTTTCTTTTATGTATACTGAGAGCATTTACACAAGACAAATTCCTTGTGTGTCCAATCACACTTGGCCAGTAAAGTATTCTATTCTATTCTAAAATAAAACTAACATGAGATTTGCCCTTCTAGCTGCAATTTCTACCTTGCCTCTATACCCAGTCAATCAATCAGAATAGAGATGGAAGGGGCTTTGGAGGTCTTCTTATCAGGAGACTTATTTCAGACAAGTGACTGTCCAGTCTCTTCTTAAACATATCCAGTGATGAAGCACCCACAACTTCTGAATGCAAGCTGTTCTGCTGGTTAATTAGGAAGTTTTTCCTTAATTCCAGGTTGCTTCTCTCCTGGACAAGTTTCCATCCATTGTTTCTTGTCTTGCCTTCTGGTGCTTTGGAAAATAATTGACTTCTTTGTGGCAGCCCCTCCAATACTGGAATACTGCTCTCATGTCACCCCTAGTCCTTTTCTCTAGACTAGCCATACCCAGTTCCTGCAACCGTTATTCATATGTTTTAATCTCCAGTCCTTTAATCATCTTAGTTGCTCTTCTCTGCATTTTTTCCAAAGTCTCTCAACATCTTTTTTGTAATGTGGTGACCAAAAGTGGCTACCTAATTTTCCTGCAAAGTAGTAGGTATGGATGGACAAATCGTAACAGACTTTGCCTACCTTGAAGTCTCTTACTGAAAGTTGTCTGCTTAAAAATGCTATTTTAATATGAGCACAACTAAACAAGGTGAGACTGTCTATTTATGGGCTGGAGGTGAAATGAAGGCAATACCATGGGGATAAGAGAAGAACAAATTGTTACCAGATCATGATTCAGCTTTGGTTATGTTACTTCAATACACTGCAAATAATAATAGTTTTAAAAAGCAAGAACAAAAATATCCTTTCAGAAAAGGTTATGTTACTCCTGAGAGTGGGATAACAATAAGACGAAGAGGACAATTGTTCCAGATTAATGACTGATTTTAATTTTTGGAGGATCCCTGAGATCACCTCAAAAGATAAAATAATGCTTAGTTCTACTCTAATCCAAGAAGAGACTAGCAGTCCCACTATGACCCATTGTTAATTCTGCACTTGACAATTTTCCAGCTGGCCCTCAGAGCTGCAGCTGGTGATTAAATCTGGTTGCCATTTTAATTTCTCATAATACCTCTGATTATTGTGTCATTCTAGGGTATTGTGAGAAAAATGGTCCTTCTTCCTATACATTCTCCATTTCTTGATGTTTCACTAGTGTCTGACAAGCTGATAAAAGAGAGTTTGCATTTTTATTTTTAAATCAATATCCCCCAAACATTTCTCCTACATAAGATATATTTATGCCAGCAGATAGATTGTTTAATCCTTTTAATAGGGCCTACTCAATGGGGCGCTTCAGAGTGATAATTCACTTAACACAACTCACACTGATTAGAAATCTCCTGCAGACCAGCAGTCACTAACCATTGAGGCTTGGTGGCCCAGCTGGGAGGGAAGAGGGGAACAGGCCATGCAAGCAGTGGGCTGGCACACATGTATATATGCAGCTCATATACAAGCAGCGGGCTGGCATGCACGCACATGCATGCACAGCTCAAGTTGCATAGGTTGAGCTGTGTGCATGTGCGCACGCATGCCAGCCCACCAGTCGATCAAATTGAGCTATGCACGCACGCATATGCAACAGCCTGCCACTTGCACGGCCCACTTCCAAATAGGTCACAGGAATTGGGGACCCCTGCTGTAGACATTTGTATCCAACATGTAGTTTAGGAGTTAAGTGCAATATTTATTTATTAATGGGACTTATATGCCGCCCCATCTCCGAAGACTCGGGGCAGCTTACAATAAAAACAGAGACAATAAATATTTAAAAAAGATAGCACAATTTGGTTTTTTTTAAAAAGGAGGACATTTTCATAAATGTCTGCTGCCTCTTTTAAAATGGACACTACAGTGCCTTGGAGGGAGAGGAAGGAAGAAGCAGATGAGAAATGTAGTATCCAGGAATGGACAAGTTCTTCCTCAAATCAGAATAGCTTTATGACTGGTCCTGCCAGCCACAGCCAATGAAGACGAAGAGCTAAAAATGTATTTATCCATTGTAATTACAATACATGAAGCATCATCACTTTCTTTCTGAGTGGTTCTCTGTGTGATGGCATTATCATATGTGAACTTCCAACTGATTTTTTTTTCAATTCATCACTCCCAATCCCCTTTTTCACTTGACCATTCTTGCTCAACTCTCTTTCATTTTCCTCTTTGTCTTTTCCTTCCTTGCTGCCTGCCTGCCTTTCTTGTACAACTTATATCTTCCATTTCAATATTTAATTTTGCTTTAAGAGAATAACGTTTTGATACTCTGCATTTTAAATGAATCCTTTCCTATTATTTTGTGCTGCCTGCAAATCATTAATTAATACATTTTTTATTTCTAATCTAGAATATATTATATTGTGTAATTTATTACGTAAATTATATAGGAATCTGGTTATATTTTCCATGTCTTGTATGTGCACACCAGCTATTTTGGTGCTCTTGGTACTCTGAACTGGATTGTTTGCTTGCAGTTGTTTCATTATTCAATCAGGTAACACCATCAGTGCAAGTGTTTATGAGATTTGCTGTTTACACATCATAGTTTTCTCTTCCAGTTTTGGTGGTGGTATGGTTTCCTCCTTGCTGGTACTTTAATTTGAGCAGTGTTTTCTGCCTGATTGTCTCAGGATGATGATCCCTGATAATGTTATGAACCTTGACTGCTGGAGGAAATGTGTTAGCCTTTTTATTGCTTTCCTAGGTTTTTTATTGTCTGTTTTGAATGGTGTGTAAGTGTGGTTTATCTCTAGGTGTCTATTCATGGCTGATTTGTCTGAATGCCATTTTGGTCCTATCATTGAGTGTTGGTGGGTTTTAGTTTACCAGAAGAGTTTGAGATGGGGAGGTCAATTCCTCAGAATTCAGGTTTGCACATCCAATATCTATATAAGTAGATGCTACCCCTGGAAAGCCATATAAGTGGCGGTAATCTGTACCATTTCAAAGAACCTATTTTTCTTTCTTTCCATGACTTACTTTACTTTGATGAAAACAAACAAAAGCACATAAATGTCTGGCATTTATACTTACTTCATATTATATAACAGGATAGTTGTGGTATATGAAATAACATTCTCAGTGTATCTTTTTGTATATCCACGAGAAATGTTTCTATTTGAACTCTTATGATTGCATCATGCCCTGTTTTATTAGGTGAGAGAGGAAAATATGCAGGTGTGAAACTCTAAAGCTATGGAGCTCATGATGAAGCTATTGAATTGAATTGTATTAACATGAGGGACAGAAACAGGAATACTTTAAATTGGATTTTTCTACATAATGGCTGAATCTTGCACATGTTTACCTGAGCCTATTATCCAAAAGAAGTGAATGGAATTTCAATATCCTTAGAATCCCAGTGTAAGTTCTGTTAGATTTGCATGAAGAGTCAGACGCAGAGTGCTTCAGTGAAGAGTTTATTAGTGACTACAGCTCATAACAGACCCGATTTGGCTGGTCTGTGGCTGCTACTTATAGCCAGCAGCCACAGTTGCCAGCCAATCAGAGTGCAGGGTTTTCCCGCACTTTTTAAACCAATCATTTCTGACATTTTACAAGAACAGTTCAAACTTAACCAATGACATTCAAACCTGCATACATAACACCCCTCCCCACTAGGTTCAGTCCATACTCAAACCCCAACCTATCTAATGTATTCTTTTAAATAGGTGGGGCTCTTACGTACGCTTGAGACCTTCGTGGTTCAGAAGTTTTAACGTTCTCACCCAGTGAGAGGGAAATGTGTCTGTTGGCATTTCCCTAGTTGGACTTCCTGTGAAAGAAGACCCTGTTTGATTGTTAGAATCTGGTCTCTCCTCCCAACCCATCTCCAGCCCAATGTCAGCACCCAAGTCAGGTAGTGATGTGCAATCTTCCACTTGTAAGGATGGATTTTGGCATTGTGACAGGTTTTGGGATGGTTCCTGTCATAATGGCTCGTTACACATGGGGTTGATTCTTGTTTGCTGATTATCCTCATGTTCCTCCCCTCCCCTAGAAAAAGCATTAGGTATGGGAGCTAGAGAGGAACAATTGCGATGTTCCTGAGGTAACCTGGATCTAAGCTGATCAATGTGCCTGCTCCAGAGGACTCCATCCTCTGTTTGTACCCTGTAAGAACGAGGCCTGTGATTTGAGTTATTTCAGCAGGAATCCATGAAGGCTCACCCATAAGGTTCTTAGCATAAACAGAATCACCCACACTGAACGTGCGAACTTTGCTAGTGGAATCTAGTGGTGCGTTGGGTGCGTAAGTGGGATGAAGGCGGTCAAGGGGAGACCTAAGTTTCCTACCCATCAACAACTCTGCTGGGGATAAGTTAGTTGATGGGTTAGGAGTGATGTGCTGAACACTAAGAAGTTTTTCAACTTTCTCAGTGATGTCCCCAGGACCCAATTGCCGAAGCTCTTCCTTGGTAAAACGTATCATTCCTTCAGCCCGGCCGTTAGCCAAAGGGTGCCCAGGGGCTGTCAGGGCATGTCTGATACCCAGTTGTGCTAGATAGGATTCAAAAGGGTTGGATGTAAATTGAGGGACATTGTCAGAGACAAGAACATCAGGTAACCCGTGGGTTACAAAAAGCTTTTTAAGCTGCTTGATGACAGCATCAGTTGTGGTGGATGCCATAGGGATTACCTCTAGCCATTTGGAATATGCATCTACTATAATAAGGAAGGTGTGCCCTCTGGTAGGGCCAGTGAAATCAATGTGAATCCTAGACCATGGGCCCCTAGGACATTCCCATTCCTGTGTGGGGGCAAGAGGTGGGGCAGGCCTGACTACCTGACAGTTGGGACAAGATGCAACCCAGTTTTCAACCATTTTGTCAATACCTGGCCACCATACATAACTCCTGGCCAATCCCTTCATCCTTACAATACCAGGATGACCCTCAGGTAGCATTTCCAAAACCTCTCTTTGCAGTTTTGCAGGAATAACCATCCTGTTACCCCACAAAATACATCCTCTTAATACAGATAATTCAGTTTGCCTGGATTTAAAAGGTTGGGCAAGGTGAGGTAGATCTTGAAGAGGCCAACCTTTCTTAATCCAGCCTATAATAGGAGCCAATAAAGTGTCTTTGGCAGTCTCTCTGGCAATTTCAGCAGCGTGTACTGGAAGCTTGGCAACAGTTTCTAGGAAAAAGGTGTGTGCCTCAGGTTCAAAGTCCTCCTTGTGACAAGGAAGTGGGCAACGACTCAAGGCATCAGCATGTCCAATGTCCTTGCCAGGCTTGTGGATAAGGTTGTAGGAATAAGCAGCAAGAAATTCAGTCCACCCCAGCATTCTTGACAGGATAATGGGTGTAGGTTTGTCTCCTGCCACAATGCCTAACAAAGGTTTGTGATCTGTGACAATGTAAATGTTCTCCCATATAAATACTCATGAAATTTCTTGATAGCTGCAACAATTGCCAATGCTTCCTTGTCCAATTGGCTGTAATTCCTCTCTGCTTTGGTCAAGGTGCGAGTAAAATGCAATAGGGGCTTCCTCCCACTGGGAAGCCTGTGGCTCAAACCCCCCACTCCAAAGGGGATGCATCACAAGTCAGTACAACAGGTAAATTCTCAGAGAAGTGTATGAGTACAGCATCAGATATGATTAGTCTTTTAATACTGTTAAATGCTGATTGTTCTTTCCTGCCCCAGACCCAAACAGACTTTTTGTCAAGCAATCTGTGTAATGGTTCTGCAATGGTTGCCTTCTGAGGTAGGAACATGTGGTAAAGTTAATAAGTCCAAGGAAGGCTTGCAAATCTGTTTTGCATTTTGGTCTAGGGGCTTCTTTGATTGCTTGAATCTTGGCATCTGTAGGGTGGATGCCATGCTTGTCAATCATATAGCCCAAGAACTCAACCTTGTCAGTTCTAAGAGTGCATTTTTCTTCCTTGACTTTTAACCCCGCTTTCTTGAATCTGGTAAGAACTTCTCTGAGTCTCTCTTGTAATTGAATGTCATTTTCAGCAGAGATTAACACATCATCAAAGTAAGGCACTACCCTGGCAGTCCTTGGAGCATCCTTTCCATAAGGCTTTGGAAGATGCCTGGTGCCACGCTTACTCCAAACTGTAACCTTTTACATTTGAAGGCACCTCTATGAGTCACAATGGTTTGGGCCTCTGCAGTGGCATCATCAACTGTTAGTTGTTGATATGCCTGGGCCAGATCCAATTTGGCAAAGACTGTACCCCTGCCAAGAGAATGTAATAAATGATGCACCACTGGAACTGGATATGCTGTTGAAGTGCATGGTTCAATGTCCCCTTATAGTCCCCACAGATTCTCACTGACCCATCAGTCTTGACTGGTGTGACTATGGGTGTCTCCCATCTGGAGTGGTCAGTGGGCTCTAAAACTCCTTGAGCTATTAGTTTATCTAATTGTGCATCAATTTTTTCCTTTAAGGCAAATGGGACCCTTCTGGGCTTTAAGCGAATTGGGGGCACCTTGGGATCTAGGTTGAAAGTGATAGGGTCCCCATATACTTGCCCAATCCGTCGCTGAAGACCTCTGGAAACTTAGACTTCAGGGCCTCCTCCCATTCAGTGTTGCTCATGTGATTGATGCCAGTCACCTCGATGCCTAGTGGATTGAACCACTCAAGTCCCAGCAAGCTTGGGCGGTCCTTGTCCACGATGGTCAGGGGCAAATGTTTGGTGTGGCCTTTGAATTTCACGATGAATTCTCTTGTTCCAACTACTGGAATCTTGTTCCCTTGGTAGTCTTTAAGAGTCAGTGCTTGCTTCTGGAATTGCTTCTTCTGAATGTTGGGAAGTAGCCTGTGAATAGTGTCCCATGACACCATAGATAAATAGGAGCCTGAGTCCACTTCCATTTGGCAAGGCCTTCCTTCAATGAGTACCTTCACGTGTACTTTTCTGCTTCTTAAGGGTGAAGAATGACCAATGGTGACTGTTTGATGAGTTTCATTCTTCCCATTTGCTTCTGTATTGCCCCATTTTCTCACTGAAGTTGTTAGGCTTGAAATCTTTGTCAGGAAACTTCTTCCTGCTTGGTGGAGTTCTGGATGATTTGCAGACTCTTGCTAGGTGACCTCTTTTTTCACAACAGAGGCAGATGGTATCAAAAAACTTGCATTCAGTGTGGGGGTGGCCCCCCCACAACCTCTGCAATAAAAGTCTTGCCTCTTTCTTCCAAGGTCTTTCCTTTTCTTCTCCATTCTGAGTCTATAAATTCCTTCCTCCACCTCGCTACAGTCTGAATCAGAATCTAATTGCTCGCAATGGGTTGTTGTGGATCTCTCCACATCAGGATGGCTTGTGGCCTTGTTAATTTTCAACCTGGCTGCTGCTGAGGACTTGGTAGCTTCCGCTGAAGAAGCTTCTTCTATGGCCTCCTTAAGCGTGATCTTAGGTTTCATTAATAATTTGCTCTGCAAAACCTTGTCTTTTAGGCCTAAAACAAATCGATCGCGCATGGCCTCTTCTAAGTTGATAAACTCACATGCACCCCCAATGTCCTTTAAACTTGCCACGAAGTCATTAACGTTTTCACTTTCCCCTTGATCCCGACAGTAGAATTCGTGTCTCTTAATGAGGCACGATACTTGTGGCGCGTAATGGGCTCTTAATAACTTTTCTAAATCGGGCCAGTCTATTACCTTCACGTCTGCAGCTCCCGCCAATGCCTTCGCCATCTTGAAAACGGCCGGACCGCAGTGGGTGAGAAAGATTGCCCTCTTCCGCTTCTCGGAAATGTTGGCGAGATCGTTTCCCTCCAAATACATTTGGAAACGATCTGCATACGAGTCCCAGTCTTCTGCTTTTGGATCGAACGGGGCTGGGGGGGTGTTCAGCACAGCCATCTCTCTTGGCTTCTTCTCCGCGTTGTCTTCTCTTCAGGAAGGATACCACCTTCATCGCCAGTGTTAGATTTGCATGAAGAGTCAGACGCGGAGTGCTTCAGTGAAGAGTTTATTAGTAACTACAGCTCATAATAGACCCAATTTGGCTGGTCTGTGGCTGCTACTTATAGCCAGCAGCCGCAGTTGCCAGCCAATCAGAGTGCAGGGTTTTCCCGCACTTTTTAAACCAATCATTTCTGACATTTTACAAGAACAGTTCAAACTTAACCAATTCAAACCTGCATACATAACAAGTTCTAAAATAAATTTCACAGAAGGCAATCTACAGCCAGCAATCTTGGCCTTCTCCTTCATTAATTTCAGTTGTGGGTAAGGTATACAACTATGTACAACTGAGTTAATGAACAACAACTGTGTTGGTAGAGTGCTTTTAATTATCAGTCCAATTCATGGTGAAAATTATTATAGATAGATAACCTTTATTGTCATTTTTTATTGTGGGCACACTGGCACACATTAAAAATGAAATTAAAATTAAATGAAAAAATGAATGAAATGAAAAAAAATGAAATATAATACACAATAAGTGGATATTTTAAAAATAAAAGTACTAAGATGAAAAGCAAAGGAAAAATTACATTAAGAATGAGAAGGTAAAGCTGCTTTTCAGAATGGTAAACCAAAGCCAAGGAAGTACTTACTTGCGGTGGAAATGGAAGCAGATTCTTAATTAGAAGTTATTGCAGATACTTTATAATCGTCCAAGTCTTGATGGCTTTGAGTCCCCCAAAAGTAAAGTGAAATGGATATTTTCCCAGTCTGCTTTTTTATGCTGCATATTCTAAAAAGAATTATTGTCTTTTACAGATTTCCAACCCTCTGATGCTAATGGCCTCTCTGGGATTAAAGGAATGTCAGTAAGACATCTTTCCTTAGACAAGCCAAGAAATACATTTCAAATCTGCCATGATATTCCTTTAGGTATGTCTGCTGTAGGAATGTATTTGAATATATTGCAATAGAGATAGAAACAGGAACTTTAAAAGTCCAACTGCATAATGGGAGAAGGGGATGTGCCTTTGAGTCAGTGTTGACTTCCTGGCTACTGAGCTAGTCCCTGCAGTTTTTCCAGCAAGATTTTGGAAGTGGTTTGCCATTGTCTCCTTCCTTGGGTTAAGAGAGAGTAACTGGCACAAGGTCAACCAGCTGGTTTTGTGGCTAAGTCAGGGCTACAACTCATGATGCATAGCAATTGAGATGGGCAGCATGTAAGTTTAATAAATGAATGAATAAGTGAATAGAAGTACAGTTAACAATAAGCAAATACATGACAAAAATAAATTTGCTTCTTCTGAGAAACTTCTGATATTACCATTAGAAAAAGACAAACAAATCTGAATGGTACAACTAAGATTTCAAGAACTAAATTCCCTAACACAATTCATCCATAAATTGATTAAATCCCAAGAATTATGAAAAAAATAATAAATATCCCACCCAGAATAAAATAAAACACCCATAGCCAAAAGGCATCAACATATAAGCCCAGTTAAAAACTGGGATCTGCAATTTTCAGCATTTTTTGAAAGGCTTCTCAAAGTCACTGAAATAATCCTGGAGCTAACAACCTAATAGTAAAATGTACTACATGCAGAGTGATTTTAAACAAACTGCTCATTTACATTAGTATTTTTCTGAATAAATGTATTTATTAAGTATATAAAGAAGTATAGTGTTTGTAAGTTATCACGACCTGCAATTTAGGAATTTGAAATATTGTGTTAATAATGCCTGCAATGCCTTATTTTGCAGTCTCTGTCATTGTTATACACAGTTACTGTAAAACCACATTTTCCTGGTTTTAATTTCATATAGATTGAAATTATATGCAGATGTTTGGCTATACATTCAATATTTATTCCATTCACAAATAATAATTAAGGGTTTAAATGACAGTGGAGTGATGAAGACTTAAAATGTAGATATAAATATATAGTCTCTTTAAAAGGTTATTTAACTCTTTATCGTATTTATAAGATAAATATTATTATGGGTTATTTAACCCATCATCTATGTTCTTTGTTGACTGCTATTAGGTAAACTATGGCATACTAAAACATGACCAAAGCAGATGCGTCTCCACTTCTGGAAATGATCTGAAATTTACTTGATTACTTCCATGGTCACCTAGAGCTAAAGGAATTGTCCTTCAGTTCCTTATTTTTTGATGTCTTTCTTTCAAATCAGGCTTAGAGAGCATAAAATACATTTGGAAAGTATCAGCCTCCCTAGTTATTTAAGATAAAGTAATATAACCAAAATGTCTGTGAGAGGCAGATAAAATAAAAGAGTTCTCACAGACCATATTTGAGCTGAAGAATAAGAGTCATTAATAGGTCCAAATCAGTATATCAGTGATTAGATATGCCAAGACTTTTTTTGGTTGTCATAAATAATGTGCTCAATATTTGAGAGTTAAATATTGGATCGGAACCAGAGGAACCAACAACAAATCCCTATTCAATTTTAGCAGTCCTTTAGTGACTTTCAACCAGTTATAACCTCTCAACACAACTAAGCTGACAGGGCTGGTTTTATGATGATGAAATAAATTCCTGGTGCAACATCTTGAGTTCTCAGGAAGTAATTGGGCATGAATATAAGTTAGGCATAAACATATAAACATAAACTTTGTGAGTGCTTTTGAGATATGTTGGACTTCAACATTCTTAGTGAGAGAAGATATATGGGCTTGGATGGAGAAGAACAAGCTCAGTTCAACTCAATCAGGACTGGCTTTTGGGATCTCCCAAAATGGCACTTCCTAGATTCAGCTGGTTGTAACTTGGGGATCCTTTTAAACTCATGGTTCCTTTTCAGCGCACTCTGGGGTCTTTCAATTAAGCAGTACATCTGTTGGGACTCAAATGTGTATCTTCTTTGTTGTGGCATCTGCCTCTGGATAGAAGTTCCCCAAACATCCTGATTGGTGTCTCAGAGCAGGGGTCACCAACCTTTTGAACCTCAGGGACCACCAAAGTCATAATTTTAAATCCCGCAGACCTCTAATATGAATTTTGATTTGCTGACGTTGGTGGGAAAGTCGGTCCCATATTCCAGAGCTGCAGTAGTCACAGGACTGGCCCTTTGGTCATCCCAAAGCAGCTGCTCCTCCACCTGGGTGCACCAGCCTGTCATGGACTGGAGGAGCTGCTCTGGGATGACCAAAGGGCCAGCATTGTGACTACTGCAGCTCTGGAATATGGGACCAACTTTCCCACCAATGTCAGCAAGCCACCCTGGGGCAGATTTCCCATCCCTGCCATTGGTCTTACCTTCTAGTTCCAGCTTGTGTGGCTCTCAGCTGAAGGGTGGGGGTCAGCAGGTGGGTGAGTCATGTGGAGGGCACAGCCTTGTGTTCCCGCACAGCCTGGATTAATTGCTTTGGGGGAACATTTCTCTGTGGACCACCAATTTTTCTCACAGACCACTAGTAGTCCTGGCTCACAGGTTGGCGACCACTGTCCCAGAGGACCTTAAAGACCTGGCTGTTCTCCCAGGCTTTGAGCTAGGTTGATTGGAACACCTTGCTCATTGTTCAATCTATTATTGCTGTTGATTGGTTCCACCCTCTTGTTATATGTTTTTTATTGTATATTTGTTGTTTGAGGTTTTTTTAATGCTGAGAATTGCCAAGAATTGATATCAGTCAGGGAGTATCTAAGTCAAGTAAAATAAATAAAAATAAATACAATAAAATAAAACCCGTGTTGCAAATATAGGTGCAAGAATAGCAGGAAATGTGCAGGCCATCCCCAAATAAAACTCTAGCCAAATAAGACTTAATTAAAAGGGTTGGGCAGGTATCTTAAATTTAGGAAGTGGAGATCAAAGGTCACTGCTCATGCTGTGATGGAATTAAATTGTGATTTCAGGTCATCTGAGCTATCCAGCTCAGGGTATATGGAATCTTTGAGGACAAACTCTATTTCCTTCACAAACCAATTCAGTTCTTTGATTGTGCTTAGCTTGGTGGTTGATTTGCCATCCACCCTGCACTTGAGGATTTGAGTTTATGTAATAAACCATAATCTTCCTAGGCTTTAGCTGTCTGGCAGTTGGAGAGTGGGGAAACTAGTGAAATCAAAAGAAAAATTATCAGACATTTATCATGTGCTATGTTGCTATACCCAGGCCTGAAAAGCTGTACTAGGATTAAGAAAATGTGAATAGACCCAAATATCTTAAATGTTTGAAAAAAGGATTTGGTGACCTTTCTCATTAAACATAATAGGTTTCTTCTGGGTTAACTAGTGGGATATACACAAAAGGCCATTGGCAATGGGACAGGATGAGGTTTTTTAGCTGTTGTTCATACAGATGGATAACTCTAAGATGTACAGAAGTGAGGCACATTAAACATGTAAAGTTATAGGCTTTCAAAACATTCGTGATTCATAGATGGCCTAGGAGACAAGCAGCAAAAGCCTGACTTTTACTTGGCATTGTTATCCTGTCATTCTGTTCAAAGGAAAAATTTGGTGGTCGAAATTCATATAACTGTGGAATAAATCGTTTCCACATGCAGCCATATTAACCAAGTTTAGCTAGAATCACCTGTATAACTAGCTGTGCAAGCAGAGAGGTATGGTAGATTAGACTAAATACAACTTTGGGGAATATTAACAGTTTTTTCTTATTCCTTTCATCTTCCCTTTCTACATTTTTTCCTTTTAATTTTTTGTTTTGTTTTTTATAGTTTATCTTTCGCAGGCATTTAATAAAGTTTTTTTTTTAAAAATCACTATAAGCAAAAGCTGCTCAAATTTAAAGTGTAGATGTACCTGTTGAACATATGCATTGAAGGAATGAGGGAAAAAAGGAGTGAATATAGCCTGTCTGCCATATATTTCCAATGTTCAATTTGCAGCATGATTATAACATTATTTCCATGAAGGGAGTATTGTTTCTAAAAGGTTTGCCACATTTCATGATCAATTACAAATTGCAGGAAATGTTGCAGTTCTAAGGATTGGATCAGCTGAGATTCTAAGTTGGTTTCTGCATTAGTGCTGTGTAGAGAAATTATCCTACATTTCTCACTGTATTCCACCATTTCTCATTCACCCTGATGACAGATAATTTATTTTTGATTTTTTTTTCAAAGAAAACAAAATCAAAATGTGGTGTATATTCCAAGATTTAGATACAAGAGGATCAGGGATCATGTCTTCTTATTTTCAATATGTAATTTTCTGTCCACAATTCTACCAGCTTTCTTCCCCTAAGCTGCTTGCAAGCATAGAAAAATTCAATAGCATAGACATCAAGAAAGTAAATTAATGCCTCATTTGAACCTTCAAAACACTTGAGAAGTTGCCTAAAGAGAGCTAAATGCAATCTCACGTCTTCAAAAAGATCATATGACCTGAAATGAAATGTCCTCTGTGCCTTTCAGAAAATTGCCCCAGTCCTACTTATCTGGATGCTTATTTAGTTGTACATTTCTATATTGTCATCTCTCATAAAACTCACAGCAGATGGGACTTTCTATTTGGACCTCTCAAGTCTTGTTCCTTTCCTCAAGGAGAGATTTGGCATGTCTTGCTTTTGACTTTTGTGACATCCGGAACCAACTTCACTAAATGGACCATGTCAATTCACTTAATAGTAAAAGAAATGCTTCAGATAGCTGGGAAGGAATCCTTTTCCCTGACCTGAAAATGTTCTTCATTTGAAAATAAAAGCAAAGTGTGACTGCAAATGAAACCAACACAGCTCTGAATTAATCACTCATAATTTCCAATTCCCAATGGAATTCATATTCTATGTCTTACCATTCTAGGGAGACTGTAACGATACACAAACTTGTTACTGCACAGAAGCAATAAGGTTGATTCCCTATTGGCTCCACAATCACTTACAGAAATAGAAAGAAAAAGATCATTCGAATGTTAATGGAAACACTGGCGTAGTGGTGGCATGTAAGTTTTAATCAAAAAGATTTTCCTATTTAATGTTATACAGCTGAGACTGATTCTTTAAGATGGGGTGAAGCTGAAGCTGTTTTGCATTTTTTAAAGACTTTGCCCCTCTCCCAAGACATTTCTTAGTTCTCAGATGACTCAAATATGGTTTTGCTTAAAACATTCCAGTTTGGCACATGATTAATACACAATGAGAAATGTATGCTTTGCTGACTTTCATAAAGTTGGTTAAAAAAAATAAAGCTCTGGTGAAAGAAAGAAAAGAGAGAGAGACAGAGACAGAGACAGAGACAGAGAGAGAGAGAAAGAAAGAAAGAAAGAAGGAAGGAAGGAAGGAAGGAAGGAAGGAAGGAAGGAAGAAAGGAAGGAAGGAAGGAAGGAAGGAAGGAAAGAAAGAAAGAAAGAAAGAAAGAAAGAAAGAAAAAGAAAGAAAAAAAAAGAAAGAAAGAAAGAAAGAAAGAAAGAAAGCCAGAGGGAAATAAATCATAATCAGTACCAGAAGTAAATATGTCTTGAATGTTTAGTAGATACACAAAGGAAATGAGGACCAAGTATATCACATGTATTTGCGTTTTGAGCTGGATAGTTGGTGTCGGAAGTTTGACTTTCAGTGGCAATGATTCTTCAGCAGTGATCTAGAGCAGGGCTGTCAAACTCACATCGTCACAGCAGCATCACGTGATGTATCAGGAATTTTTTCCCTTTTGCTAAACTGGGTGTGATGCATCTGGCCCATGGGCCAGGAGTTTGACAGTCCTGATCTAGAGCAGAGGTGGTATTCAGCAGGTTCTGACCAGTTCTGGAGAACCGGTAGCAGAAATTTTGAGTAGTTCGGAGAATCGGCAAATACCACCTCTGACTGGAGATTTTACAGTATCCTTTTCCTGCCACGCCCACCAAGCCATGGCCACAGAACCAGTCGTAAAAAAATTTGAATCCCACCACTAGAGGTACTAAAGTATTAGAAAAAGCATTGACTTTGTGTACTTCTTTTGTCATGCCGTCTCTCTGGAAGAGTAGTAATCTAGTCTGAGGTTGTTTCTTTCTGTATTTGTTCCCTGGCTTACATGGACTGAGCATCTGCTCTTCAAATCTCCTTGTGGTAGGATGTAGTTAGCTAGTTGCTTGGCCTTGCTACGCTGTAATATATTTCCTGCAAATAAATCTCCTTTCTGTTATAGTTATAAAACCTGGTTAACTAATCCTTTACTTGATTCATTTCCCCACTTGGGAACACTTCCTTTTACCACAGAATGTTTCTACCGCCTTCTGTTTGTTCTCTGTGTTAAGTTTGCATGAAGAGTCAGACGCGAGGAGTTCCAGCAAAAGACTTTATTAGTGACTACAGCTCGAATAGACCCGTTCTGGCTTGGCTACGGCTGCTTCTTATAGCCTGCAGCCGTAGCTGCCAGCCAATGGGAGTGCAGGGATTCTTCCCGCACTATTTAAACCAATACCATTTGACATTTTACAAGAACAGTTCAAATAAACCAATAACATTCAAACCTACATACATAACACCCCTCCCCACTAGGTTCAGTCCATACCAAACCCCAACCTATCTAATGTATTCCTTTAAATAGGTGGGGCTCTTACGTGCGTTGAGACCTTCGTGGTTCAGAAGCTTTAACGTTCTCACCCAGTGAGAGAGGAAATGTGTCTGCTGACATTTCCCTGTTGGGACTTCCTGTGAAAGGAGACCCTGTTAGATTGTTAGAATCTGGTCTCTCCTCCCAACCCATCTCCATTCCAATGTCAGCACCCAAGTCAGGTAGTGATGTGCAATCTTCCACTTCTAAGGATGGATCTTGGCTTTGTGACAGGGTTCGGGATGGTTCCTGTCGCAATGGCTCGTTACACATGGGGTTGATTCCTGTTTGCTGATTTTCCTCCTGTTCCCCCCTTCCCCTAGAAGAAACATCAGGTGAGGGACCTAGAGGGAGACAGGGGCGATGTTCTTGAGGGACCCTGGATCTAAGTTGGTCAATGTGCCTGCTCCAGAGGAGGCCATCCTCCGTTTGTACCCTGTAAGAACGAGGGCCTGTGATGTGAGTTATTTCAGCAGGAATCCACAAAGGTTCACCTGTAAGGTTCCTAGCATAGACAGAATCTCCCACACTAAAAGAACGAACTTTGGAAGTGGAATCCAGTGGTGCGTTGGGTGCGTAAGTGGGATGAAGGCGGTCAAGGGAAGACCTAAGTTTCCTGCCCATCAACAACTCTGCTGGGGACAAGTTAGTTGATGGGCTAGGAGTGATGTGTTGAACACTAAGAAGCTTTTCAAGCTTCTCAGTGATGTCCCCAGGACCCAGCTGCTGAAGCTTCTCTTTGGTAAAGCGTACCATGCGTTCAGCCCGGCCGTTGGCGAAGGGTGCCCAGGGGCAGTGAGGGCATGTCTGATGCCCTGTTGGGCTAGAAAGGATTCAAAAATGTTAGATGTGAATTGAGGGCCATTGTCAGAGACAAGGACATCTGGTAACCCATGGGTTACAAACAATTTTCTGAGCTGCTTGATAACAGCCTCAGTAGTAGTGGATGTCATTGGAATTACCTCTAGCCATTTGGAGTATGCATCTACTATCACTAGAAAAGTGTGCCCTCTTGTAGGGCCTGCAAAATCAATGTGGATTCTAGACCATGGGCCCCTAGGACATTCCCATTCCTGTGTGGGGGCGTGAGGTGGGGCAGGTCTGACTACCTGGCAATTGGGACAAGAGGCTACCCAGTTTTCAACCATTTTGTCAATACCTGGCCACCATACATAACTCCTGGCCAAACCTTTCATCCTTACAATCCCAGGATGACCCTCATGTAACATTTCCAAAACCTCCCTTTGCAGTTTTGCAGGAATAACCACCCTGTTACCCCACAAAATACATCCTCTTAATACAGATAATTCAGTTTGCCTGGACTTAAAAGGTTGGGCAAGGTGAGGTAGATCTTGAAAAGGCCAACCTTTCTTAATCCAGCCCATAACAGGTGCCAACACAGCATCTTTGGCAGTTTCTTTGGCAATTTCAGCGCATGGACTGGAAGCTTAGCAACGGTCTCCAGGAAAAGGTGTGAGTTTCAAGTTCAAAGTCCTCCTTGTGGCAAGGTAGTGGGCAACGACTCAGTGCATCAGCATGTCCAATGTCCTTGCCAGGCCTGTGAATCAGTTTGTAGGAATAGGCTGCAAGAAATTCAGTCCACCTCAGCATTCTTGGTGACAGGATATTAGGTGTAGGTTTGTCTCCTGCCACAATGCCTAGTAAGGTTTGTGATCTGTAACAATGGTGAATGACCTGCCATACAGATATTCATGAAATTTTTAACAGCTGCAACAACTGCTAAAGCCTCCTTGTCCAATTGGCTATAATTCCTCTCTGCTTTGGACAGCGTGCAAGAGTAAAATGCAATTGGGGCTTCCCGTCCATTGGGAAGCCTGTGACTCAAACCCTCCCCCACTCCAAAGGGGATGCATCACAAGTCAGAACAACAGGTAAATTCTCAGAGAATTGTATCAACACAGCATCAGATGTGATTAGTCTCTTAATACTGTTAAATGCTGACTGTTCCTTCCGCCCCCAGATCCAAACAGCATTCTTATCAAGTAGGCGATTGAAGGGCTCAGCAATAGATGCTTTGTGAGGTAGAAACATGTGGTAAAAGTTAATAAGGCCAAGGAAGGCCTGCAAATCTGCCTTGCATCGAGGTTTAGGGGCTTCATTGATTGCTTTAACCTTGGCATCAGTAGGATGGATGCCATGCTTGTCAATCATATACCCCAGGAACTCAACTCTGTCTGTTTTGAGTGTACATTTGTCTTCCTTGACTTTTAACCCCGCTTTTCTGAATCTGGTAAGGACTTCTCTGAGTCTTTCTTGAAGCTGAGTGTCATTTTCAGCAGAGATTAATACATCATCAAAATAAGGTACTACCCCTGGCAGTCCTTGCAACATTCTTTCCATAAGGCTCTGAAAAATGCCAGGTGCCAGCTTACTCCAAATTGTAGTCTTTTACATTTGAAGGCACCTCTATGGGTCACAATTGTTTGTGCCTCTGCAGTGGCATCATCAACTGTTAATTGTTGATATGCCTGAGCCAAATCCAGTTTAGCAAATACTGTACCCCTGCCAAGGGAATGGAGCAGATGATGCACAACTGGTACAGGATATGCGCTCTGCTGCAGCATGGTTAAGTGTCCCCTTGTAGTCACCACAGATTCTCACTGACCCATCAGACTTGACTGGTGTGACTATGGGTGTTTCCCATCTGGAGTGGTCAGTAGGCTCTAAAACCCCTTGAGCAATGAGTTTATCTAATTGTGCATCAATTTTTCCTTTAAAGCAAATGGGACCCTCCTGGGCTTTAAACGAATTGGGGGCACCTTGGGGTCTAGGCTGAAAGCAATAGGGGTCCCCATATACTTGCCCAGTCCTTCACGAAGACCTCTGGAAACTCAGACTTCAAGGACTCTTCCCAGTCAGAACTGCTCACGTGATGGATGCCAGTCACCTCGATGCCAAGTGGCTTGAACCACTCAAGTCCCAGCAAACTTGGGCGATCCTTGTCCACGATGGTCAGGGGCAAACGTTTGGTGTGGCCTTTAAACTGCACGTTGAAATCTCTCGCTCCAACTACTGGAATCTTGTTCCCTTGGTAGTCTTTGAGAGTCAGTGCTTGCTTCTGGAAATGCTTTTTCTGAATTTTGGGAAAAAGTCTGTGGATAGTGTCCCATGACACCATAGATAAATAAGAGCCTGAGTCCACTTCCATTTGGCAAGGTCTTCCTTCAATAAACACCTTCACATGTACTTTTCTGCTTTTTAAGGGTGAAGAATGACCAATAGTGATTGTTTGGTGCGTTTCATTCTTGCCATTTGCTTCTAAATTTCGCCCCATTTTTTCAAGAAAATTGTTGGGCTTAAAGTCTCTATCAGGGAATTTCTTCCTAGCTGGTGGAGTTCTGGATGATTTGCAGACTCTGGCTATGTGACCCGTTTCTCACAACGTAGGCAAATGGAGTCAAAGAACTTGCAATCAGTGCGGGGGTACAGCCTCTGCAATAGAACCCTTGCCTGTTCTTCCCAGAGTCTTTTCTTTTCTTCTCCATTCTGAGTTTAAAAATCCCCTCCTCTGCCTCACTGCCTTCAGAATCAGAGTCTATTTGTTCGAATGAGTAGATGTGATTTATCCCCATCAGAATGGCTTGAGGCCTGGCTTGAGGCCTTGTTAATCTTTTTCATGGCCGCTGCTGAGGACTTGGTGGCTTCCGCTGAAACAGCTTCTTCAATGGCCTCTTTAAACGTGAACTTAGGTTTCATTAATAGTTTGCTTTGTAAAACCTTATCTTTAAGGCCTAAAACAAACCGATCACGCATGGCCTCTTCTAAGTTGGTAAAGTCACAAGCACCCCAATGTCCCTTAAACTTGCCACGAAGTCATTAACATTCTCGCTATCCCTTGATCCCGACGGTAAAATTTGTGTCTCTTAATGAGGCACGATACTTGTGGGCGTAATGGGCTCTCAAAAGTTTTTCTAAATCGGGCCATTCCATTACCTTCAGCTCTGCTGCTCCTGCCAACGCCTTCGCCATTTTGAAGACTGCCGGACCGCAGTGCGTGAGAAAGACCGCCCTCTTCCGTCTCTCGGGGATGCCGGCGAGATCGTTCCCCTCCAGGAACATGTGGAAACGATCCGCATACGATTCCCAGTCTTCCGTCGCCGGATCGAACGGTGCTGGGGGGGTGTTCAGCGCAGCCATCTCGTTCAGTTGCTTATTCGTTGCGTCATCTTCTTCTTCAGGGAAATCCCACCTTCGTCGCCAGTGTTAAGTTTGCATGAAGAGTCAGACGCGAGGAGTTCCAGCAAAAGACTTTATTAGTGACTACAGCTCGAATAGACCCGTTCTGGCTTGGCTACGGCTGCTTCTTATAGCCTGCAGCCGTAGCTGCCAGCCAATGGGAGTGCAGGGATTCTTCCCGCACTATTTAAACCAATACCATTTGACATTTTACAAGAACAGTTCAAATAAACCAATAACATTCAAACCTACATACATAACACTCTGCACTTACAATTTCCTTCATGTCTTGGAGGTCTACCTCTTTAGGAAGCCCTTCTCTTACGCTTCTACCTGCCTCTACCTGTCTCTTAAGATCAAAAACGAAGATTCTATGCTACATTTCCTCTGCTTGACTGATGAAGAATGACCACAAAGTTCTGGCCCTTAGGGTTCGTTCTCTGTACCTCCATCATGGTTAGTTCTCATGGGCCCCATTGCCTGGAAGACCATAGAGGAAAACCTAGCAGTTGAGTGCTTGAGATGGCATAAACTGAGCAAAATGTGCTGAGCAAAACTCAATGCTGCTCGAATAGCCAAGGCTGCAGCTTCGTGGTCTCTGTTTGTATTCAAAATGTTTTCCAAAGTGAACTTCGGCCAATCAGATGTTATTTTTTGGCAGACAAGCTAATGAGGATAAGCGAATATGTGAACTTTGCTGTCATTATTGGCCCACTGCCTCTAAAGAGAGAATTGGCTGAACTTGCGGCTGTTCCCACTTTGGGGAAATATTTCAAATGGAAATGAAGATTAGTCAACTGTGGTGCTAGTTAATAGAGCACAGCTTTATAACCAGTGTGCTGAGGACTGAATGAAACTATCAATATCCAGCAGTAACCTATAGCATATCTATGTCTAGCACAGATTTGGATGTAAAGACATCAGTGTTGCTTCACTTCTTCTTGTTCAGTGCTATTCAATATCTGTACAGCTTTCTCTTGAAAGCTGAGAGGGGGGCGACACCACTTTGTAGGGTCTCTTGATCACACCATGGGTGTGGACTTCCTAGATCTTAAAACACAATGAAATCATTTCAATGCTGTTATTTTGTTAACATTCTTCCTTAAAGATGGTATTCAGCAGGTTCTGACCAGTTCTGGAGAACCAATAGTGGAAATTTTGAGTAGTTCAGAGAACCGGCAGATACCACCTCTGACTGGCCCTGCTCCCATCTATTCTCTGCCTCCCGAGTCCCAGCTGATTGGCTGGGTCTTCTTTTGTTGCCCTGCACAGGAGAACAGAGCTGGAAAGCAGGTTAGTGGGGTGGGGAGGGGATGGAGATTTTGCAGTAATCTTCCCCCAGGAGTAGGGAGGGAATGGAGATTTTGCAGTATCCTTCCCCTGCCACATCCACCAAGCCATGCCCACCAAGCCAAGCCACGCCCACAGAACCGGTAGTAAAATAAATTAATCCCACCACTGTTTCCCCTTCCTAAATTAATATCACTTTTGTGTAAGTAGTCCTCAACTTACAATCATTGTGTTCATGATCATTTGAAGCTACAATGGCACTGAAAAGGTGACCTATGACTGTTTTTCACATTTGCAACCATTGCAGTGTCCCATAGCCATATGATCAAAATTCACATGCTTGGCAACTGGCATGTTTTTATGATGGTTCCAGTGTCCTGGGATTATGCGATCTCCTTTTGTGACCTTCTGACAAGCAAAGTCAATGGGGAAGCCATGTTCATTTAACAGCTATGTTACTACTTTAACGATCGCAGTGATTCATTAACAACTGTGGCAAGAAAGGTCATAAAATGGGGCAAAAATTCACTTAGCAGCTGTCTTGCTTAGCTGTGGAAATTTTGGGCTGAGTTGTGTCGAGAGCTACCTGCATTGTATTTTTAATGACTGACAAGCGACTTGGCCAAATTCTGATGGTCTGGTTACAATTATTTCAAAGAAGTAAAGATAGCAAAATCAAGTTACAAAATCCCTTTCTAATTCTCATGTTTTCCTCATTAACGAAATTAAATCAGCTTCAGAACTCTTGACCATAGCTACTCTCATGGTATTATATGAACTGTAGTTATCTGATAATTTCTCAGATGGACTCTAGTATCAAATTCATGCTGGCTTTACTTTAAATACTTTGTTTCAAGCAATAAATAAATAAACAAATACACGAATCCTTGTACAGTGATTCAATAGAAGCTGATTCTGTTAAAGTATGACTTCTCTATGACATTTACAGATCCTGTGGTCAACATGAATCAATCAAATTATATCCATTTGGATTCTTGTTCTTTCTAATGTTTCATTTGAAACATCAGCAGTGTAATGTAAACAGCCAGAAATGACTCTACTTACGGTATGTTACAAAATTTAAAACTCACAGCATCACATTGCCCTCATGTGATGTTTCGTGACATTTTTCCTTTTGCGGAGCTGGGGTGGGTGTGGTCTGTGCGTGATGCATCCAGCTCGTGGGCCGCCAGTTTGGCACCCCTGGTTTAAAGAAATATTAACTTTTATTGGGAGGAAATTCTGAAGAAAATTAGCATTGATAGATACACCTATGGTAGTGATAATGGCTTACATTTAACAGAGAACAGTCAACAATCGACCAATAGAATCGCTTCCCTTCAGAAGTTGCAGGTGCTCCATCACTGGAGGCTTTCAAAAAGAGGCTGGACAACCATTTGTCTGAGATGGTATAGTGTCTCCTGTTCAAGGAGAGGGATTGGACTAGAGGACCTCCAAGGTCCCTTCCAACTCTATTATTCTATGTTTTCTTTGTAGCTATGCCAACGTCACCTGGGTAACAAAATAACTTAAGCAAGGTTCATCAAAACTTAATACAAAATAGAAAACTTATATGAAATTAAACTAAGTAGAGGAAGAATGCTGTATATTTTCCTAAAAGGTCTTTCCTAAGAGGTCTGTAGAGGGTGTGCATAAGCGCACCAATGTGCCTACCGTCCCTGTCCTATTGATTTTTTTTTCTTATATGTATCCATTCCATGTATTCATAACTATGTTTATACTTACACCTATTATCTTGTAAGCGATTGACAAATCAAATCAATCAATAAATAAAATATACATCAATATAAGCCCATCACATGGATAAATTAACCCTTCCATTTTTAACCAAAATACCATGAAAAAAGTACCATCCATAGATAAACTGTACAGTTTCATGTTTTAATTTTCATAATTGGCTGACTCATGGTGCATTTTTACGTACTTTGGTAAAAAATGAGGATCTGTTTACCTATGGGTGGGCTTATCTATAAATATATGTATGATATATGGGCACTTTTAAAAAGCTGAGGAAAAAAACCTACAGTGCATAATCACAGATAAGCCTTGTACAGGGATAAGTCAAACCAAAATTAGGTGCCAATTGTATCTATATAAAATTGCTGTCATGGGCAGGGGACATCTGAGCAATTCTTTCCTGGCCCCTTGAGCTGGACTACTTGAACATCACTTTTACTCATTCCAGTTATGTGGATTATAAAATGAATGAAGAATATGTTTTTTCCTGTCCACGATGGATACTGAGAATTAATGCCTCACATGTTAGTTTAGAACAGGGGTCCCCAAACTTAGCAACTTTAACACTTGTGGACTTCAACTCCCAGAATTCTGGGAGTTGAAGTCCACAAGTCTTAAAGTTGCCAAGTTTGGAGACCTCTGGTTTAGAATGTAAAGCAACTTCCTTGAAATGTTTTCCTTGAGTCTTCCTCTCAAGTCTTCCTTGAGAAGAAAATGAAGTTGTTTTCTCTATTACTATTATCATGACATGATAGCTTGCTAAGTGATGTAGAAGCAATTTCTAAAGTCAACATGCAGGATCTTTTAATGTGAAGATATCTATTTTAGTGAATGTTAAAGGAGAGAACCTATCACAACTTTTGAATAAATACTTGCACACCTGTTTGATGTGTTTTGTTAATGCCCTCCCAAGTACTTGATTTGAGAAATAATAAAGAGGGGAGCCTTCAAGAAGCAGTATTAGCTACCAAATGTTTGTCAGAACAGTACATATTTCTTTTGGGTTATGAGTGCTCAAAGTTAATAACAAAGGAGCCAAGCTAATCGGGGAAAAGGACACTTGCAATTTTGTGAAGTGGGAAGAAAATGGCATTAGTCTATCTGAGTAAAATTACCCTCTCCCAAAACCTGGCTTCCCAGGGAAAATAAACTGTCAGCTCAACTATAAAATGTTTTAAACACAACAATGTTGATTAGGGCCAGTTGCAAACAAGACCCACTAGAAGATAACATCTACTGTAGTAAAAGTAATGTATCAATAATAGTTTTCCTTTAAAGAATGCAACATTTGACTAAAACAATAAACTCTTGTCTTTGTAGAGCTGCCTTGTTACCTCATTATCTTTAGTTCATCAGCCAACATATCCTGCTATATCCAATATTTTTTCTGCTATATTAAGCATAAACATATTGCAATTAGCATAAGTCTACATAATAGATTAAAAGCCTGCCCCTCCTTAGGTTATCTGCCCTCTGGTACCATAATAAATTATCTGTGTCTCCATTGAATTGTGGGCTGGTTTCTTTGATTTCAACAAATTCTCCGAGAAAATTTCTCCTGCATAGGAAAATAATTAGGCTTTACTGATCAATGGAAATTTGGTCAAATATCACATTGATATTACCATATAGGTGGGGAAAAATCAGATAAAATGGTGCCAAAATGTTTACAACTTTAATAGTAACTAAGAACCAATACTTTAAGTAGGTCTTAGAAATAAATGGTAGAGGTATGTGATGTTCAGAAAATAAGAAAAGTAAAAGGAATATACAGTTTTTTAAATAATAATACTGTGTCAAATTGTCCCTCCTACCCAACCTCCCTTTTTGTAAATTCACCACTCCGTGATTGGGGGAGCAGCTATGGGGATGTTTGGTTTTTTTTATATCTTCAGTCACTTAGAATCAGATTAGGATGAGTGCAGGATTTTGTAACAAGGTAAGGGTGCAATTCAGATATGTCCCAATTTAAGGACAAGAATCCTGCATTCTATCTTTGATAACTTCACTCCAGTTTTTGTCCATACAAAAATAGAATACAGCAATAGCTGAACAGGAAGAGATGGGAAACTATGCTGCGAAAATAAAATATGAATTGATTGAAATAGTCCTTTATATTGAATCACCTGATTTCATGTGATAGGATGTCAAGAAAATGAAAGTTTGTGGCTCCAAAATGCTGCCTTTCCCCCGCCTCCTCCTATAAATTCATGTAATTCTAATTATGCCACAGGGGCAGAAAATGATACAAAGGTGTTTCTTATCCTTTTCTTTTATCTACTCCTTTTCTGAAATAATTACAGACTGAGAAGTTGCTATGTGACAATGAATTCCTGATGTGGAAATCCCATGGAATGGAGAATGTATTCAATGGTGTGTCTCCATAAGAAAATAAGTGACTGGTGCAGTCATTCTTATGGGAAGCAAGCCATTAAGTGTTTCTTTAAGCTTCTCACACAGCTCATTTGGAATCTCAGGCTCCCTCTTCCCTTGGGCCCTAGTAGTTACTGGGGCTGCTAGTTGCTTCGAGGGGATGAGCAACTGAACCACTTCAGCTTTAATATTACTGTATTGATGAAACCTGGACAAAGCATTCACCATTAAGTTTTCCCCTCCTGGAATGTAGTGCAGGCTAAAATTGAACCAATTAAAGTATTGATCCCATCAAACTTGTTTAGGAGATAACTTGCATAAGGTTTTCAGGACTTCCAGGTTCTTATAACTAATCCACACTTCAAATAGGGTTTTGCCCCTTCTAAATTCGTAGAGGTTTTATAAAGAAAGCGATGTTGACAGCTTTTTATTCTATTCATTTTGTGGTCCACAGTAAAATTCATGGGAATATCCCGTTGCCAATGAAAATGAAACTAAGGTTAAGGTTAGGGTTAGGTCTACTTGGAATCATGGCTGAAATCTAGTGCTAGAGATAGATTTTTATTAGTTTTCTAAGGAAAGTAACAATTATAGCTCTACATTCGCAGTTGTTTGATATCTATAGTAAATACATGGGAAATGTATAGGAAAAATTGCATTGTTAATGAAAATGAATCTTGGGATAGAGTTAGGGTTAGGATTGGTGCTATTTGGAGTCATGGCCAGAATATACTGCTAGTTATGGATTCTTAGTGATGATGTAGCAAAGTGAACTTGACAGCTTTACATTCAGAGTTCTTTGTGACCACACTAGAATACATGGGAAAAATCCATTAAAATGAAAATGAAACTAAGGTTGCAGAAAGGATTAAAGTGAGGGTTCGGTCTACTTAGACTCATGACCAACAACTAATGCTAGAGATAGATTCTTAAAGGTTTTCTAAGGAAAGTGACATTGACAGCTATTCATTCAGATTTCTAGTGCACATCAGTAAAATACATGGGAAAATTTCAGTAACAATGACAATGAAACTAAGTGTTCAAAACAGCATTAGGGTTACGGTGAGTTTTAGGTCTACTTGAATTCATGGCCAAAATCCAATGCTGGGGATAGATTCTTAGTGGTTTTCTAAGGAAAGTAACAGTTACAACTTTTCATTCAGAATTGATTCAGAGGCAGAATAAATTACATCGGAAAATCCCATTGCCAATGAAAATGAATCTAGAGCTTGGTATAGGATTAGGGTTAGGTCTACTTGGAATCACAGCAAAAAAAATGATGGGTAGGTATTGATTCTTAGTGGTTTTCTACAGAGGTGGTATTCAGCAGATTCTGACCAGTTCTTGAGAACTGGTAGCAGAAATTTTCAGCAGTTCAGAGAACCAGCAAATACCACCTCAGACTAGAGATTTTACAGTATCCTTCCCCTGCCATGCCCACCAAGCCATGCCCACAGAACTGGTAGTAAAAAAATTGAATCCCACCACTGGTTTTCTAAGGAAAGTAACAGCTTTTCATTCAGAGTTGGTTATGACTCACATTAAATTGCGTATGAAAATCCAAACAAAAATGAAAATGAATGAAGGGTTAGGGTTAGGATTAGGGTTAGATCTATTTGGAATCATGGACAAAAAAAAGGATAGATTCTTAGTGGTTTTCTAAGGATAGTAACAGTTACAGCTTTTCATTCACTGTTGATTATGATGAAGAGTAAATTACATGGGAAAATCCCATTGCCAAAGTAAATGCATCTAAAATTAGGGTTAGGATTAAGAATAGGATTGGGATTAGGATTAGATTTATTTGGAATCATAGCAATGCTATGCTAGGTATGGATTATTAATGGTTTTCTTAGGAAAGTAACATTCACAGTTTTCTATTCAGAGTTAATTATGACCCACAGTAATCCCAAAGATGCTTTTTTCAAGAGGCAACTGGACTTTCTGGTTTTTCTTTTCAAACATGTTGCTTCTCATCCAAGAAACTTCTGCAGCTCTGACTGGTGGGGAATGGAAGGATTTATACTCCTTGCAGACAGCTGGTCATTTGCATTTGTTTAGAGCAGGAGTGTCAAACTCACGTCATCACGGCTGCATCACATGACGTATTGGAATTTTTGCCCCCTTCATTAAACTGGGTGTGGATGTGGCCAGTATGTGGTGCATCTGGCCCAGCCCTGCTTTAGAGATTAATTGAAACCACCTGGAAGTTTATCTGTGTCATCAGGATCACCTGAGTAGTGCAAATGGGGATGGAGCCTTCTTGGAACTTTTATTTTTTTATTTATTTATGTATTTGTCCAGCAATTACAAGATAACAGGTATAAGTATAAACATAGTTATGAATACATGAAATGAATACATATAAGAAAAGTAAAAAAGAAACAATAGGACAGGGACGGTAGGCACATTGGTGCGCTTATGCATGCCCTCTACAGACCTCTTAGGAAAGGGCTGAGGTCAATAGTAGAGTTTTTGGGGTTTGGGGAAGAAACCACAGAGTCAGGCAGAGTATTCCAGACATTGACCACTCTGTTGCTGAAGTCGTATTTCCTGCAATCAAGTTTGGTGCAGTTTACCTTGAGTTTGAATCTATCGTGTGCTCTTATGGTTGAAGCTGAAGTATTCATTGACAGGTAGGACATTGCAATGTATAATTTTATATACTATACTTAGATAGGACCAAAGGCAGCATAGTTCTTGGTTTTCTAGGTCTAGAATTTCAAGTCTGGTGGCATAAGGTATTCTGCAATGAGCAGAAGAGTGGAGAACTCTTCTTGTGAAATATTTCTGGACTTATTTTTGCTGGTAGGCAGGCCTTCAGCTCCATAGTGTGGGGTTCTGCTGACTCCTACTTTGTGCTCCAGTGGGTGCTGGGAATCAAAATGTAAATATTGATCTGTGGGGGAGGGGGGTTCTGAATACTTCGATGTTAAGGCTTCTGTCTTCTTAATGTGCACTGCACAGTCAGGGAAGGCTAGATTATTTTCCTTAACATCTTCCCATTTGAAATTAATTTATCTGTACACAGAGTTGATTTGTTTGAAGAATGCTTCCAATTCCTGTGTTTTGATATTGACCCAGATATCATCTACATACCTATACCAGTGAGCGGAAGAAATTCCTGTGAAGGAGTCTAGGGCTTTGATTTCTACATCATCCATGTAGAGATTGGCCACAATGGGGGACACAGGTGAACCCATGGCACAGTCATGTTTTTGCCTGTAGAAACCTTCATTGTATTTAAATAGACCCTCCATAGATGCACAGTAAGTCACATTGGAAAATACCATTGCCAAGGAAAATCAGTGTAGGGTTAGGATTACAATTAGGGTTAAGGTTAGGTCTACTTGGAACCATGGGCAAAAATAATGTTAAGGATGTATTCTTCATGATTTTCTAATGATAGTAACAGTCATAGCTTGTTCTGAGTTGATGATGATGCAGAGTAAATCATATGGGAAAATTCCATTGCCAATGAAATGGGTCACGGTTAGGGCTAGTGGTTTTCTAGAAAAAGCTTCTTGTTCTGAGTTTATTATGCATAGCATATTACTTGCGAAAATACCATTGTCACTGAAAATGAAACTAGGGCTACAGTTGGGATTGGGGTTAGGATTAAGGTTAGCTCTACTTGGAATCATGGGCAAAAAATAATGCTACGGCTAGTTTTTTAGTGGTTTTCTAAAGAAAGTAACAATTATACAATTTCATTCGGAGTTGATTGTGACCAACAGTAAAGTACATGGGAAAATCACATTCCCAATAAAAATCAATGTAGAGTTGCATTACAGTTAGGGTTAGGTCTACTTGGAATCATGGCCAGTTTTCTACAGAAACTGACATTGAATAGGGCTGAGAGGAAGTTACTGGCCTCAGGTCACCAACTTCCTAGAAGAAGACTAGAACCTACCCCTCCCTACTTTTGATCCATCACGTTAACCACTCTATAATGGTGGTTCCCTCGAGCCATTATGTTTCTACATTTTGTAAAAGATCCTAATGGGAGGTGTGTTACTTGCCATTGATCCTATACAATCTTAAAAGAAAACCACTAATATGACTGTTTTCATAGCAGCTGTACTTAAACAGAGTGATAAGCATCTCATCATTAGTATAGTTAAAGGCAGTTTCATATGTTCTCATATGATTGATCTAGTCTAGTATTAAAAGGGGAACGGTGGGAGGGGGAGCGAAGACTACTCAGCACCAATATAAATCACTTCTACTAGGGAGTTTTGAACACCCATAAGTACATGACATTGAAATATGACGGTCCTAGCTACTTTCTACAGTATCTTGATAGAAACAGCTGCTTCCTGAAGACATGATAAAAGACCAACTCAACAGGGGAAGGAGCCTCTCTCAATTTCTGTTTGCTTTAATGAGGAAAACAACATCATGAAACAAGGACTGCATCAGCTGGAGCAAAAACTGTTTCCATTTGTTAATCAGTTCCCATGTCCCCAGCATGGTTTTTCTGTTGTCATGGTAGCTGAGAGCAAAGAAGGCAAACAGTAATGTAAATACACACCAAAAGTGGTATCAGTGAAAAACACAGGACCAATTGCAATTACTGGCAGTTGCAGAAGGCATCAGATTCACAACATGAGGTAGCTAAAACGCACTACATAAAATATGATGGCTGCTTTTAAAAACAGGAAAAAAGGAACAGAAGGAAATTTACGGTATCACATCAACCATTATGACACATGCTGTAGAATACCTGCAGAACTGATTGTGAAAGAGGTTCTACACTTTTCCAGCAACATAACAAAGCGGCATGATTGAATAACAACAACAACAACAACAATAATAATAATAATAATAAACTCCCTTTTTTCAGGAGGACAGACTGCAGTGTTGTAACTCCCCCACAACCAAATACAGTGGCTGTGAGCCATAAGATTATCACCTCCCATAAAAATCTATGCAGGTGTAATTCTGTCTATAAATACTTAACCATTTAACACTTAAAACGATTTGAAATTCAGCACACTTCGGTGTCAGCTTTAAACCAGTCTCTGTAACAGTAACACCTTCTGCGGTTTTGTTTTTGATTCAGGCCGATCCTAATCAACAAATAAGGATGCAGTCTTCAATTCCTCCAGCTTATGCAAATAATTATTCTGCATTCGGCTTCTGCAAAAGGAACATGGGACGCATTTTTGTACTTCACTTAATTTTATGTTATCTGTTTCCAAACATGGGAAATCCAAATTAAATTTTCTAAAACAGTTATGTACATTAGTGCAATGATCACCAACCAGTGGGCTGGGGACCACTGATGGTCCACAAGAAAATTTTGGTGGTCCACAGAAGAATGTCCCTCCCAAAGCATCCCCCCAAAGCAATTAATCCAGGCTGCACAGGAACCCACATGGCCCATGGGAACAAAAGGCTTGTGTCATTTGCATTGCACAACACAAGGTAGTAAGGGAAGGAGGGAAAGGGTGGAGGGGAGGAAGTTGCCCCACTCACTCCACGAACGCACCTGGCCACTGGGCTGCTTCTTTCTGCTTCTTTCATTTTCTGCTTTTGGCTACATGCAAAGAAAGCAGCAAAAGTCTTTCTTTCTCTCCCCCAAACTCCACCAGAAATGAGTCTTTGGGACCCTGCAAGGCATCCTGCTCCAAGAGACTGCACCAGTGTAACAAGCCTCACAAAGACTCATTTCTAGAGGAATTTGGGGGAGAGAAAGAAAGACTTCTGCTTCTTCTGCTGCTTTCCTTGCATGAAGCCAAAAGTGAGTCTCTCTCTCTCTCTCTCTCTCTCTCTCTCTCTCTCTCTCTCTCTCTCTCTCTTCCTCCCACTGAGAACGGAGCTGGAGATGGTATCCTGCGATCCCAAATAAAGAATGATTCATCAGGAGGAAAATGAGGTGGGGAATTTTCCTGCAGACTTTTTTGGGGATTTTCCCAGGGTCTCTGGTCCACAGGATTTAAAATTATGAGTTTGGTGGTCCCTGAGGTCCAAACAGTTAGCGACCCCTGCATTAGAGGACAACACAGGAGACAGAGGTACAATATGGCAGGATGCCAGCGTGATGATAATAAAATGTAAAAGGAATAACTGACACATCTGTAGGGCAAAATGTTTTCCCATTGTTTAGCATTCAGACAAGTTAGTTCATAAGGAAAAAAATGGCAGTAATTAAATAGGAGCAATCAAATATATTTTTAATTTATTTGGGGGTTTTTATTATTTTTTGTACCTTTGAGTCATTGTTGACTCCTGGCAACTGCAGTATTCTTAGCAAAAATTCAGATTTACCAATGCCTTCTTCCTGTGATAGAGAGAGGGTAACTAGCCCAAGGTCACCCAGCTGGCTTTGTGCCTAAGGCAGGACTAGAACTCACAGTCCCCTGATTTTAGCCTGGGATCTTAACCATTGAACCAAACTGGCACTAATAGAGCCTTCTTTCCAGCTCTCCATATCTCAAAACAAAGTGCTAAATAAAGTAGGATCTGGAACCAGATAGTACTTTTTTATACACAAGATATTTTCAGATACTATTAAGTTCGTATGCCCACATGGACTCCCTGGTCAATTTATCTGCTTGGACAGATAAATGTGTTCAAACAACACACTCAAAATGATATGATTTTGGACTGAATCTTCAGCTTTGGAAGGTGAAGCAGGATCCCCACAGGATCGCAGAGTGTCCCATTTCTCTATAAATTTGCTAGGATGGAATAGGGATAGGAAGAAAGGGAACAAGTGGTTTGAGCCACTGGCACAATCATAGGGAAAGATTTCTCAGAACAATTCCACTCATAAAACTTTGACTGGGTCCTTTGTAACAAAAGAGAATAGGCATGCAAAAGAATATGCCCTCCCCAGATGAATTCTAATTAGAAAATAATTCCGCCATGACCTGAAGACCTGGTTGTTTAACCAATCCGGGTTGTGATTTTTTGGGATGGGATGGTTTTTTTATGGGATGAATTTGTAATTGTAATGGGGCTTATTTAGTTTAATCTGTTTTTAATTATTTATTGTTGTTGTTGTTTTTATTTGTGAGCCACCCCGAGTCTTCGGAGATGGGGCGGCATATAAGTCCCATTAATAAATAAATAAATAAAAATAGAGAGACAGGGCAAGAAGTCATGGAGGAAGAAGATGCAGAAGGGAACTATCATCTGAGATCTTGACTATACAGAAGCTTGTTGGATTATCCTTTTGGTTTGCATCTTAAATGTCCACTGCAATCAGTCATGCCCTCCCACAATCATTGGAATATTTAAAGGACTGTTTCAAAATCAAACAATTTGTCAAGGATGCATGTATATATTTCTGCTATTTTGAACTCTTCTCAAATCAAACTGTCACTTAAATAATTATCTTCCCAGTAATCTAATAAATAAATATACAGGTCTGCCAAAATGTTGAGAAAAACTTTCCTTCTTGCCTATAAATCTAAACTCTGAACTATCCATGGGATCAGATTGTGTTGTGATTATTGTGGTTGAAAATCCTTGCTAATGGTATTCCAAAATGTTAGTGATGACCTTAACAGAATTAATAATTTTTCTGATGCTCTACATTAGTCAACTTTTGTGGGGGGTTAACACTGAAAGTCCCGAAACTCTATTCTTTTCTCTTCTTCAGGTTCTTCCAGCTCCTCTTAAAGTGTAATTGTTTGTCTGAACATTTTAAAACTTTGAAATATTGTTCAAGTTGTTTTAACTCAATTGGCCAAGGGTAGATTTAGCCTCTGTCATATTTTTGCTAGTGGGCTTATGTGACAAAAGGGGAGCCATTTAAATAGCTAACCTGTCTTTTCCCTTTGCCAAACAACGCACATGCAACCATTTGACAAAGCTCACTCTCCTTTTGACTCTGTAAGTTGTGCAGGCTGACATAAAATTAGTTAGGAAAGAATGAGCCTTGCCTGTGGGAACCCATTGATTATGACCTTATTCTCAGTTTAATTCAATATATGTTAAGAGCTTTGGTGGCTCAGGCTATTAAATGCCTGCTCTTAAGATCCAGCTGTCTACAATTACTGTAGGCTCGAATCCCACCAGGCTCAAGGTTGACTCAGCCTTTCATCCTCTCGGGGTAGGTAAATTGAGGACCCAAGATTGTTGGGGGCAATTAGCTGACCTTGTAAAAATGCCGCTTAGTAATAAGCAGGCATATACAATGGAATGAAGGCTATTGCTGAGCACATTGGGTTGTGCTCCAAAAATTGTAAGCTGCCCTGAGTCTTCGGAGAAGGGCGGCATATAAATGTAATTAAAAATTTTAAAAAAAATTAATTATTCCAAATGTGTCTGTCTCTTTATGAAGCTTCCTATTTGAAAAAAAGTAATTAAGTCCCAGCAGTTCCAACATTGATTCTTAACTACAATAGTTTAAAATAGAAATTATATAGGAAGGAAAGGATGTACACTAAGAGAAACTATATTGTTAAACATTTTTTATTGAGCTTTCTTGTTCCCCAGGGAATAATATGTCACTTATAAGCCAGTATGTTTTGTGTGCTACTGATGTTGACACTTTTATTCTATTTCCATATCGTACTTTCTGAAAGCAGCTATAGGAAGAGCATGCAAATGTTTTGTCTGTATTTTGAAAACTTGTGGGAATCTTGGAATGGGGATTCTTAAGAAGAAGAACACACAGATTTCAGTTAATTTAACTCAATGCCAAAAGGATAGTTCCTACCCTACAGGGCAGAGGCTCAATAAGCCAAACAGCAATGCAAATCTGTCAGACCCCAAAACCAAGGACGACACTTGGTGATTATACCATGCTGAGCTCTTTATTGTTTCACTCCTATTGACAAAATCTTGCCAGACTGAGCACTTTACTATCTGCATCTACAATATATTATGAACTATTGAGGAAGGGCTGTTTTTACCAGATTTCACTCATAATATCTGAATTGAATTGCCTTTTAGTCCTCTGGAATGCAACTCCTCAGTCTTGGGATCAGCCTCCTTACCATGTTCCACCCCAAATCTCAGTGAGAGGACATGGACTGATTGCAACAACTGGACTAACTCCTAACACTAGCAAGGAGATGTAATTTGAAACAGAATGGCTCTTCCCAGACATGTGATTGAATCAATCTGAGGCAAGAGCATTTGAGAGTCTTTTGGGTGTATATGAGAAACCATGAGAAAGAAGTAAGCTACAAGCCTTGTTTGTACCTACCATATAGAAAAACATAATATGTATTGCATCCTGGACATTATACAACATGTTTAAAAAAATCTAATTAATCAGATTTGTATAGTCACTAATCTCACATACATGACACTGGGTGGCTTACATAAAAACAGACAAAACTTGAACTATGCATTGACTTCCAAAGCCTTACTTTGGGTTCTGGGAAACTGGGAAATCAACTTTTGAATTCCAACATCCACTTTGGGAAAATAATCCTTTAGTGCACATAAAAGGTAGTGGTAATAAAGAAGAATTTAATAAGAAGATCTCTGTTTTGCCAAAATCTGGATAAGCAGGATAATTTCATTCCATCCCAAGGATCTTAAGATCTTTCAAACAAGATTATTTGAACATAATAACTTCCTATTATATTTATGCCCAAAAGTATTATAATTAAAGAATTAGCTGTTTTTGGATGATGCTTTGTACTTTCTAATTTACTAGATCTGGACTGAAAAAATGTGGGCAACCATTAGATGGTAACAAAGAAATACTAAAAACTAACTTAGTGATTATCTGTATTTTTTTGCATATGTTTGTATCCCAAATTTGGGAACATGCTATACTATTCTCTTTTCACGGTTGCATAGGATTTAATTACATAGTTTGGCCTGTAACCATTTTTATAATTTAGAGATGTATTATCCAAGAAGGAAAATCTCCTTTATACCAGCATATTTTATTCATGTTATTCTCCAATATTCCCTGGTTGACTTTCAGGATATGATCAAATTTAGGCAGCTTGTTCAGACCTAATTAAGAAATTAACAAACTGCCTTGGCAGTTTGATTTTTCCTTAAAAAACATATTCTTAATAACATCACCCTGGCTGTTTATACATGCCCATATAACATATGTTTATAGAAAATATTACACTGCTGTCAGAAATGCAAAGCTAATACATTGAGAATCCCCCTTGGGAGATGAGGGAAAGCCTCCATTGTCTGGCCTGGATCGCAAAAATTGCATTAGAGGCATTCTTCTCCTTGAAAGTCTGAGGCAGACATATGGCATGTTTGGGCGTATTATAAAGATGAAACACTACGGTATTTTTATCAAATGGAGCTGGTCAAAGTTGAATGGAATGTGCTTTCTGAAAAAATAGGTTAAACATATCACACCTCATTTGTCTTACATTTGATCCAGTGCTTAGCTGGAATCTATGCCTATTATAAAAATAGCTCTCTAATGCTAGAAAGCCAGTTTGATGAAGTGGTTAAGACACCAGGGTAGAATCAGGAGACCATGAGTTCCAGTCCCACCTTAAGCATGGTCAACAGAGTGAGCTCTCAACCCTAATGAACAGGCAAATTACTTCTAAATTCTTGCCAAGAAAACTGCAGGGATTTGTCCAGGCAGTCACCAGGAGTAAATGCTGTCTTAAAGACACAAAACAAACAAACGAACAAAGCTCTAGGGTGATACTATAAATATCTCCCCTATAGGGGAGAACAGAACAACAACTAACTCCTGACTAGCAGATTTACTACTATATATCATCAAGAAAACATTGAAGGGCAAGGATAAGGGGATGTAACCATCTGGTGTGGGAGAAACAGCATTGCCCCAGGATCTTTCTTTTCATTTGACTTCAGTTCCATCCTTTAAGAAACAGATTGACAGTCCATCAGAGGGCACTGTCAGGACAATGTGTCATTTTCACAAGAGATTGGCTTAATAACACCTTGTGGTCACAACCACATTGCAGCTTGCAGAGGGGAAAAATAGGAATAACATCTTTTAAGTATCTTGAAGCTTGTCAGAGCACATAAAATGGCAAGGCATTAGCTACCATACATTTGCATGCAGCTATGCAAAGCAAAACAAAAACAAAAACATTCAGGCACATGTGAAAGGTTTATTATGTTTCCAGATTTATGAGACAGCAACATTGCATTTGCCTTGCAATAATTTGCTGTTATATCTGGCTGTCACTGCACTTCAACGTATGTGTGAAAACAATATGGCTGAATGACACAATACATTCTGTGTAAAATTAACAATAATGGAGGGAATATAAAATTTACAGGAGAAAAATGGTGGACAAGAAGGTATATAATATGTCTTTTCATTCAGATTGCAATTTTTAAAAGTCCCAACAAAAATAACAGGATAATTTTGAGTATACTTTCCCTCTTAATTCTAAATACTAAATACTAAATACTCTAAATACTTTTCTGAATATATATACACCTGGGAACTTTCTTATGTATGAATTTTTGTAAGCTTTTTCATAACATCCAATTGTAAAGTTGTGATCTGCATCTCCGAATGCAGAAGAATGGTAATTTTAGCATTCAAATACGATTGGGACAGTGTGTAGATTTGGAAAATGTAAATTGTAGATTCTGTACTTGTCCCTATATTTGTAAAATACTTTCAGCCTGATGCATGTTCATGCAAACAGGACTATTTTCAGAAATAGTTAAGCCAAAATCTGTTCAGAAATAATACTCCACATAAGTCACAGGGAGGGTGAAATCAGTTGTGCTCTTTGTTTTGGAGAAATAATTCATATAATGCAAAATGGAAGAACATGATGTTTTTCTGTTGGGGTCCCTAATCAATTCTCAAGAATTAGAGGATACCGTAACACTGTATAAAATGTCATCTTCTCCTCTTCCATTTGTGAACCTTATAGCTGTTTGAAAAATCCAAAGAATTCTCACAAAGCTATTTAGTAAAATAAAAAACTGTCTCAACCATGAACTTCTGATATAAAATACTTGATCTCATTTTAATGAGAATATACCTAAAGTGCTGCATTTAATTATATATTGAAGAAACCTTTGTTGCTTTAACGGTAAGAATGCAGTTCAAAAATCTACAGCATATGTTGTGTATATTAGTGAAGTATGTTCATCAAAAGTCATTAATTTAGGTAAAATTACTCACAAAAAGATATACATGAATAAAATATGACTAAAACTATATAGGTTTCAAATATAATAGGGGACATTTGGAGGAATGTGCACAAAAATGATTTGTAAGAGTACAATGTAGCAATAACCCCCCCCCCCAAAAAAAACCCAGAGCAGGACAGAACAGAATAGCAATAACATTTAGAACAATACCGCTTTACAGTGTTTTACAGCCCTCTCTAAGCAGTTTACAGAGTCAGCATATTGCCCTCAACAATTTGGGTCCTCATTTTACCCAGCTCGGAAGGATGGAAGGCTGAGTCAATTTTGAGATTTGAACTGCCAAATTGCAGGCAGCCAGTAGTCAACAGAAGTAGCCTGCAGTACTGCACTGGGCCATCATGGCTCAGAATGCTTTATTTGGCCAAGTGTTATTAGATTAGTGGTACAGAGGCTTTGAATGTACATACAAAGCAACAGATTTATAATAATCATAATATGATACCAATAAGAAGTGGTAGGAGAGAAGGAAAAGAAGAAGAATACTACAGCCATACAACATGAGTAAATATACTCAGATATAAAACACTACTGTGAGGATTAGGTGTTCAGGCATGAGGGAAAAAATTGTCTCTGTGTCTAGTTGTTTTGGTATGCAATGCCCTATAGTGGTGTCCCGAGGGGAGGAGTTGAAACAGTTTATGTCCAGGATGTGATAGGTCTGTAGATATTCTCTCATTTAGTATTGAAAATAAAGAGAAGCTGAAGTGCTTTGTCTGACTATTGTATGTTAAAACCTTTTTTCATTTTCATAATTTTGTAAAACCCAATAATCTACCACAAGGAGAAGGTCAAAAGAGAAATTATCTACAGAAAAAGTATTTGATTTAACACCGTGTAGTTCATGTTTCAGCCACAGGCTGACTCAAAAAATAGTATGAAATACGTATTTCACAATACCTTAAGTACTGTATTTTACATTTCTCCTGCCTTCAAAATCTAATCTCTTAATTTTCAAATACTATAGCAAATGGTACTTGCTGATGTACAAAAAGAAAGACGTTCTGGTGCAGACCTACAAAAAATTGGTTGGTCTAGGAAAACTGCTGTGTATGTTAGAGACAGAACAGAGTGATTACACAGTAAAATGTTGGAACTCATAAGACTATGATCACAGCAATATGGGGATAATAAATGTCTCTTTTAAGGGCTGCACCAATCTCTATCTTTAGCAATTAATCAGTTTGAGGTACCATATCTACCTTCCAGTTGGATATCATGGCTTCAATCAAGAACCAAGAAAAAGATTGAAGCTGTCCATCCTTCTGTTCAACACTTTGAAGCTGTAATTTCTCTTTGAATTATAGCCTCCTATTTCTTTGAGAATTATTAGTTTCTTCCTCCGCCACCTTCTCTCACTACATCTTTAAAAATAATAATCAAATCCTCGATGGTGTTTGAAAAATCCTTTGTTCAGTTTTTAAACCTATACCGATAAGGACACTTCATATAAGATTCAGCAAAACTAAGAAGCATTCCAATATGACACTTTCTATTCAACTAATAATAACTATAGCATTGACACAATATACATGTAATATAGAGCTAAGTGGGAATATAGGGTATATGAACAAAAAAGGGATAGAAGAGATAATAACAATCAAAGCAAGCCTTGTTAGGCAGTGTGACATCTTATCATGGTTGAATCTCACTTCCTTGGCTCAGTTTCACATTGTCTCTGAGAAAGCAATCTTTGAATGCTTGTTAGCCCTGAGGACTATATTTGTGTCCCAATTGCTGGCAATGTGTATCTTACTAAGCATATGAATAATCAACAAAGCAATGCATGAAAGCTCATCTGCATCCAAAGACCTGCAGTGATGTTGGCTGTTAGCTCCATTTTACAATGCTTTCTGTAAATGTTTTTATGCATTCATGCCAACAAGCATAACTTCTCCAAGAAATTTACACACGCACACAAGTACACACACATACATACTGATGCATTATTGTATATTATATGTATGTATGTATGAAATATTATGTGCAAATATATGTATTAAACAACACAAAAAGCAAATTAAAATAGAAACAGAGTTTATAGGAGTTGATTTAGGCTTGGTTAATCTTGATTGTCTCCAAACATTAGAAAATCTGAAATCAACATGTGAAGCACATCCCTTCCACTGATGTTTTTCCCCTTGAACTCTTTTTACAATGGATGCTGAAGGAAGATCCTTTTAGAAAATTTCTCCCAAAGTGTTTGGGTTCCTGAATTATTCTGATCCAAGAAACAGTTCCAGGAAAATAGAATCCCAGCCGCTTTGAAGAAACTAGGCAAATTCCATAATGAATTTTAAACAGAGAACCAGAGTGGTTTAATGATCTCTAGCAGAAAGATCATACATTTATGACACTGCATCTTTCTGTCTTTCATCCAGACAATTTTCTCAATGGTCAAGCATGGAAAAATACACTGTGTAGAGTGTTGTGATGCAATTATCCAATCCTAGATGTTGGAGAAGGAGGGATGGAGAAATTCCATTTTTCATGGTATCACCCAGATTGATAGTGATCTGAGTAGTGATAAAGTGTGTAGCATTATTTATTTATTTATTTATTATTCCAGACCAATAAAATTTAGGCCCAATGTTTAAAATATGGAGAACCAAATCTGGAAAAAAAATATAATCAATAGAGGATATCAACCATCTTCTGCAAACCATAGCTATTGGCTTGGTGGACTGAGGTGAAGCAGAGACTCACTCCAAAGATTTGTTTCAGCCAAAATCTGAGATGGCAAAGACTCAGGTGTGCCCAGAGGTGGTATTCAGCAGGTTCTGACCAGTTCTGGAGAACCGGTAGCGGAAATTTTGAGTAGTTCAGAGAACCGGCAAATACCACCTCTGACTGGGGATTTTACAGTATCCTTCCCTTGCCTTGCCCATCAAGCCACGCTCACAGAACTGGTCGTAAAAAAATTTGAATCCTATCACTGGGTGTGCCCCAAGAGAAACGCAGCCAAGCTCTAGATAAACAATGACATTTGATAGACTGCAGCATGTGGCTTTCTGAAACTTAAATTGGAAAGCCTCCAAATTAAAACTGTCTGCATTCAGAGAGAGTTCGCACTGCATAGCAAAAAGTCTGAACCCTTTGCTTTTAATAATTGCCTTGATTATTAACATCATTAAAGACTGCCTTTTGAACTCTAATAAGAAACTTACTCAATTGGTTACTGAAGGTTGGAAAAGGACACCTAAGTACTCAAAGCAGTTCATCTGATCAGTTGGGCATAATAGGGGTCTTAAAACACATTCTGGAGAAAACTAGAACTGGGTTTTTGAATAAGAAATTTCAAGGAATTCCTAGAAGCAGTAGGATGGTAAAGCAGCTAGACATCTACAAAGGGATAACAGAATTATGGGGAAATGAACATATCATCTGCGTGCATGACATGTAAATGTTAATATTAAAAGCACTCTACCCTTCATTTGCAAAGTCAGAATCTAAATGGAAATGCTTCATATTTTTTCAAATAACCTATGATTGACATTTGGAATTCTTTGCTGTCAAACAGGTAAAAGAGTAAAATGTAAACGTTTTGCAAAAAAAATCAGACTGCAGCAGCCTTTTCCTCATGTATGCAATCTGAGGCAATGGCTAAGAATATCACAGGGCTGAAACACCAACATCCAACAAAAACTGGAAATCACAGTGGCTTTTTTTTTTTTTTTTGGCTGGGGAGGAAAATATTATTTTTCATTTAAACAGAAATCACTTCAGCAATTTTAACTAGTGTGAATAACAGCATGAAATTTACAGAACAAATTATACCCTGGAAATTTGTTGGAAACTAACAATTATTAGTCCTTACAATTCTGAAAATGAAATGTGTCTTTCAACTAAAAATAACCAGGCAAAATTGAACTGTTATTTTATAAATGTACACAAAAGACCATTTCCATAGGCTACAGCAGAAAGAGTACCGATGAAGGACACCATGCAGCATGCACAGTAACTTGCTAATGCATTCAGCCATTATTTATCCCTCAGGAGACCAGTCCCAGTTGATAAAGAGCTTTGTGGCTAAATGTTAAATTTATATTGTAATATCATGTAATATTGGGACTGGTAAGTTTTTTTTAATTGCTCAATGCAATAAAAAAGCTTACTACATTGAGACAAGTCTCATTCCTCATTTTAAGGAGAGGAGGGGGGCAGGGTACCAAAAAATAGGTGGCCCCAATAGTAAGATCATTTTACCTGCACATGTCCCTGTCCTTAGTTAATGATGTTATTCCATGTTCTGTCAGTTTATTAAAATTGCCTCTGGAAAACCAATCATTCAAATTTCTGGTTTAATGATAATGGTATTAGTATAGAAAAACTGCCATCACACAAAAGTATTTCTATCTATGTCTTTTCAATTCTACAATTATTTAAAAGTAGGTATACTGTCCAGAGTCACATGTAAGCAAGATGGGCAGCTATATAAATTCAAGCAAGCAAGCAAGCAAATGAAAATATTGCTTTTTGGGTGGGCAGAGAAATCGATATTCTATATTCCCTCTATCCATCTACTCAACATTCTACTTCTATCACACCTATACTTATTCATTTTACTTAAACTATTTTTTTCTTTCTAATTTCTATGCCTCACTCACATATTCTTTCAGATTGCTTTGTTTCTAATGTCTTTCTTGTCTGGTAACCTCTATAACAGTCACACACTTCTAAATTGGTAGAGATTATAGGAAATGATAAGTGGATGGCTGATTGGCTGGGTGGTTCAGTGGCAGGATGGCGGGATGGGATGGGGAGAACCAGTTTGGTATAGTGGTTAAGCCATCAGACTAGAAACAGGATGATGAGTTATAGTTGTCCCTTAGGTGACCTTGGGCCAGTTACTCCCTTTCTGCCCTAGGAAAGAGGCAATGGCAAACCATTTCTGAAATTTTGTTCAGGGACTTGTTCAAGAGTTGCCAGGAATCACAACTGACCTAAGGGACCAAAAGTAAAATAGAGTATGTAATAGTGCAAAGGGACGCAGTGGCTCAGTGGCTAAGATGCTGAGCTTGTCAATCAGAAAGGTCGGCAGGTTGGCAGTTCAAATCCCTAGCACTGCATAACATAGTGAGCTCCAGTTACTTGTCCCAGCTTCTGCCAACCTAGCAGTTTGAAAGCACGTAAAAATGCAAGTAGAAAAATAGGGACCACTTTGGTGGGAAGGTAACAGCGTTCCATGCGCCTTCATGTGGTCATGCCAGCCATATGACCACAGAGATGTCTTCGGACAGCACTGGCTGTTCAGCATTGTAACAGAGATGAGCACTGCCCCCTAGAGCCAGAAATGACTAGCATGTATGTGCGAGGGGAACCTTTATCTTTTTATAGCGATAACACTTAGATTTATATACCACTTCATACTGCTTTATAGCACAATCTAAGCAGTTTACAGAGTCAGCATATTGCCTCCAACAATCTGGGTCTTCATTTTACTGACTTTGAAAGGCTGGAAGGTTGAGTCAATCTTGAGCCACTCAGAATCAAACTTCTGGCTGTGGGCAGAGTTAGCTTGAAATACTGCATTCTAACCACCGTGCCACCACAGTTCTACATGTAATTCTGCAAAACAAACATAAGCAATTAGTTGAGTGGATATCACATAGATATACATACAACGGATAGTTCATTAGAGAAGAGAGACAGAGAAAGGTATGTTTCTGTATTTGACAGGGATAAGGGAAAGGTCTTGGTGAAATTCATTTTTCTGTTTCAGTTTTACTTCATGCAATATGCTTCTGCTGCTATTTCTTTGAAACTGGATTCAAATTATTTTTGGGAGGGGGTAATGCATACTGTTAACTCTGCTTCACTAACAAATAACGTATTTCTTATAAGTCCCAAAGGCCTTATAAAGTCACTATCGACACAGATTATCATTTGAGCAACTTTTACTGAAATTATTAAGATTTATAAATTCTTAATTTTGACCAAATCATGCCCCTAATTGGAACCAGAGCAGTAACCAAAACTCTTTCTCATTTTGCATATTTGTTTAAATGTGCTGAAAAGTCATAGAAAGCAATCCCATGTGTTGTATATGCGTATGTGTGGATGGATTCTTATACACTGCATTTGATTTCTTTAAAATAAAAGAAAAGCTGAAATGCTTTGTCTACTGATAGTTATTACCCTGGAATGTTGCTAAGCATTAAACCATTTCCATATGGTGAAGAAATGCAATATATATGCATTCATTTCTGTAATACATTCCAGAAAGCAGAACACACATCACACCACAATGACAGATAAAAAGTGGCCGTGGAATCTTGGATATATTTTCAAACAAAATCTCATGCCTTTGGCTATGTTCCAGCAAAATCACTCTTGCAAAAAGAAAAAAAAGAGTCTTACTATCCTTCCATATTGATTTGATTATTAACTGTTCTTCAGAATATTTTCCCTCAATTTTTTTTGTATGACTTGATTTATTTATGTAGCAGTTTTTAACTTTGGCTATGTTGTTCACTTTGAGAAACATTTCACATACATGTTATGAAGTTAACCAGTTACAATAATACAAAATGTAACAATTAAAAAAAATGTCAGGCTGACTAATGAGTTGGCATAAGATTGAATAATTCTTTAGATTTCCTAAAGTCATTTATATTCATTTATTCCTCTCTCTCTCTCTCTCTCTCTGCATATCTTGGCACACTGATATTTTCTATCATTGGGAAATGTGAAATCCTTCTACCTTACCTCCATTTGCATGAGATAAAATCTCATAGAAGCCAAATACATTAATTATTGAGTTAACATATCTAAGGCTGTTCCTTAAAATGCCATCATGGGGAAAGTTACCTAGAGGTGGCTTTCTATGGTTTAAAAGGATTACATGAATCATCTCTGATCATTGTCCAAGACATGAAATATTTCAGGGACAAAGACATGGCAGTGTCCACTGATAAGTGGTGCTTTGATCATCACACAAGAGCATGATTCACAGCTCAAAAGGTTAGGAACATGATGTGCTAGCATGGCTCTGCCTCTTTTAAGAAGTCTGCCAAATATAAAGGCTCACTCAGGGAGCAAAATAAATGTATGCTCCCTTCTGGGAATGCACTTTCATAATTGCCTGTGCTCTTTGATCTATCGCTTCCACTTCTGCACATTCCAACACCTGGCCTAGGCTTAGGCAGGGGTCCCAAGTAGGAATGATAATCAAAGCAGCTGTATATGATCAGCGCTGAGAATAAACAGCTGGTAATGGGACATTCCACATATTTTACTTCCACCCAGAGTGCGCACTTGAGAAAGCAGGATAAATCATCTAGAGGTGAAAGGGATCATACAAGTACCCAAAGGCTATGGATCCTGCTTTATTTTTAAAAAAGAGGAGCAGGAGGAGGAGGGGGAAGAGGAGGAGGAGGAGGAGGAGGAAGAGGAAGAGGAAAAGCAAAGGAAAGACAGATATTATTTTTTGTATTTGTGTTTGTGCTATTTCCTTCAGTCATTTAAAAATTATTAGTAATATTAGCATTCGTAATACAAAAGAAACAGATTGTTTTTATTGTATTGAAATACAATGGAATAAGGAGACAGAACATATTTTATTACCAAATTAGGGGCAACAGATGTTTAAAATGTTGAACTATGAATTCATTGTGCGTGGGGAACAGCATAGAAGATCATGGTTAATGCTGGAAAAAAAATTATTCTAGATTTACAATTTTGTATTGTAGGTGTCGTCTCATCTCACTTTGTCTCTTTCTCCCCATTTTTTCCCCAAAGCTGCTGGGTGGGGGAATGGAAATGCATCCTCTCAGATCTATAGCAGAAGACAAGGAAATGAGAGTACTGCATCATGTCTATGGAGATTCTCAGTCATCCAGATCATGGTTGTCCCAAAGGTGCTGTTTCAAGAGGCAACTGGGCTTTCTGGTTTTTCTTTGAAGATGTTTGAAGAAGCTTCTTGGATGAGAAGCGAAACATCTTCAAAGAAAAACCAGAAAGTCCAGTTGCCTTTAGGACAGCACAGCATCTTGACTTCAGCAAAGAAGGTGGAAATCCAAGGAGATGAAAGGACCAATGGAAAAGATAACACCCCCCCCCAATAGTTCCAGAGGAGCTCTAGTTCTAATGGAAACTTCAATACTTTCTTTGCAGCATTTCCTCTTGAAAAGCAACTAAACCAAATGCTATTTGGCTCAAGTCATTTAAAGTTTTTCCAAAGCCAGCAGAATTATGGGGACACAAGTGTGGTGCGAATCTTAGATCTGCAAAGCCCCATGTATGTGGAAGATGCCGAGAATGGATTTGGAGACAATGGAGAAAATGGAAGGAACTGCACAATGCACTAAATTTCCAGCACAGCTTTATTTATATATATATATAAACATAAACATACATACGTGTTTGTGTGTGTGTGTGTGTGTGTGTGTAAAATTTTCTAAAAGGAAACTTAACAATGCCTATATAACCATAAAAGTTATTAAGAAAACATCACATCTGCCCAAGCTACTAAAAAGATAATCCATGTCATTGATTTACCTGAGCTTCTAGAGGTGGAATCACCTCAAAACTGTGAGTCCATCTCTTTAGGAGCCCTCTACATATGCAAAACAGTCTGCATCAAAATCCCATCTTATCTTCCCCACAATTAGTATCCTTCCTTTAAAAAATCCTCCTTTTTGTCATATCTAACCCTAACCTTAATGTTCTCCTAAGCCTCTGCTTCATTTTTTTAAAAATTATATTTATATGCCGCCCTTCTCCGGAGACTCAGGGCAGCTTACAATTTTTGGGATACAACCCAGTGTGCTCAGCAATAGCCTTCATTCCGTTGTATATGCCTGCTTATTACTAAGCGGCATTTTTACAAGGTCAGCTAATTGCCCCCAACAATCTTGGGTCCTCAGTTTACCTACCCCGAGAGGATGGAAGGCTGAGTCAACCTTGAGCCTGGTGGGATTCGAGCCTACAGCAGTTGTAGGCAGCTGGAACTTAAGTGCAGGCAATTAACAGCCTGAGCCACCAAGGCCCAATTTTATGGTGAAGTAAAGACCAGCCTTGAAAACTACTGTACTACCAAATAAACCAATGTATAATAGATTTTTTTAAAGGTCAGCAATCTTTTACTAAAGAATAAAGCCATTGCTCTTGGCTATCTACTACCTTCAAAGTAAGAATCTGTTTAAATGTCATATTCTACACTGATTCAGTCCTAAGAAAGCCCACAATGCACAACACGTTCTATGGCAATAGGTCACTTTCTTCAATCCTTTTTTCATTCAGCCAAAGCTGTAAATAAATAAACAACTTCAGAATACTAACTTCTTGATATAAACATGCCAATCAGGTACAACACCTAGCATAAGTCATTGAGCATTCGGAGTATTATTTCACCGCACAGCAAGGGATCAATAAAACCAGTTGTTAATATTGTGTCAGATTCACTGATTCCTTTCTCCCAAGCAGAGATCAACAGGAGTGAATAATAGGCACCTGACTTTTATTGAAGAGTTAAACCATGTATTACAGCTTTTTATGGCACTAAGCTGAGAACTGAAAAATAGTAAATCTGGTACTGGGAAGCTTGTCATTCAGTCAAGGGTGTAAATCACCTCAGCGGTAATTCCTATAATATAAGGCCAGAATTTATTGGGTGAATATGTGCTTTGTTCTTCAAAATAGACCAACTAGGACAAGGGGTCAGTTCACACATGCACTATGCATACTGTAAAATGGGTGGACTTCAACTGCACTGTCATAGCCACCTTCTTTTTTTTGAATTCATAGATCACTACTCCCCCTACCCCACCTTGCAGATACCCTACATATGGCCAGGCATTAAAACTCCTTTCTTATAATACATTTTCACTGACATGTCTGTTGCTGCTATAGAAGCTATCCCTTCATTCTACCCATTTTTTGCCCATCTGGTTACTATTAATGATCCACAGAGTGCCATGAAGGACTGAACCTCACATTCAGGTTCTGTTTTATCTTTTGGAAAGGGCTGAGAAGGGTCTCAAATTTTAGGAGTTTTGGCATTTTACCTCCTCTGCTACCACCTCACTAAAACCTTAGGTTACAAGATTTCCCGTGCTAGGGGAGGGGGGAGCCCTTGGTGCTTTCTGAGCTTGGCTGTTTTCTGTGCTGGCAGTTCATTACCAAGCTAGATAACATGATCAGATCTAGTAGAAAATTGTACTAATTTGGTAATGAATCATCTGTAAGAAAACATCCAAACTCAAAGAGCACCAAGGATCCCACAGTTCAACCCTGAGCTACAAATATTCTTTTTTATCAGTACTGATTGTGCTGCATAGCAGGGTGGGCAATTGAGAATCCAACTGTATGGAGCTCATTTTTTTGCTTTTCTGAATAATGAATCCCAGAGGGAATAGGAAAAACAAGTATGTGCTGCTTCCCACTTACAAACACAAATTATTTCCAGGAGGGACTCCCATTCCTAACCAATATTCCTAATCTGAAATCCAAGTTAACTATAAGAGTAAGCATGAAAAGTGAAAAACTGATACGCAAATAAGGTTCTCCCTGTTTAAATCAACCATTTTTATTTATAGCTTCCACAAAAAAGACAAGCAGGAAGTCTAAGAAACAGACAAAATGGAGAATCACAAGCAGGGCTTCAAATGCTAGCTATGTCAGACTCCACATCCAAGAATGATGTATGGTGATTCTTCCAAACCGAGTTCTTTATCATTTTCATTTACAGAGTGAATCTTGCCAGACTAAGCATTCTGCAATCTGCATCTACCGTTATACCCTGAGACATATTAGGGAGGAGCTAACTTTGCCATCTTTCTCTCACACAAAATATCTGGACTGAGTTGTCTCTTATTCCTCTGGAATGTACCCCCTTCCTCTTGGGAATCCAGCCTACTACATCTCATCACAGGCTGGAATGGTTTAAAAAAGAAAGAAGGGTATCCACAGGATGTGGTTTTAAAAAATTCAAGACAGCAGCTATAATCAGAGTTCAAGGGCTCTGTTGCAGCCACTATCGTGATTTTTTAAACCATATCTTGAAGATATACTTGCAAAGATATACTTTTTGGCATAGTCACTCCTTTGTCATATGTTCTTCATTTATTTTAAATTAGGCATTTGCATTCCCACACTAGAATTTTTTTCTACCACATCAGTCAGCAAGGATGGGAAAGTGTGAAAAAAATGTTCAGAGAAACTGTTATTTTGGCTGCTTCTGAAGGAACTGTTTAAAATATTGCCAACGGTTTTCTATGAAATGGATGTGCAAAAATGCAGCAAATTTGCATCAGGAAACATGAGTCACAGATATGTCAGCTCTAAGGTTTATTTTTATTGTTTTGATAAATATTTGTTTGATAAGGAAATCCTTGAGGGTATTTTCAAATATAAATCATTCTGTTACATTTATTAGCCAATATTCTGCCTCGTCCACAGCTTTCCATCTGAAATAATAGACATAATAATAATAACTATGTTTATTCATCACAAATATACAAAGATTGAAAACAAAGAACAGCTTACATCCTGTGAGGTACCTTTAACATCAGACAACATCTGTCTATCCCAGGCCCTTGGGAAGGACTTGATAGATGAATAAAAGTACCAAATCCAGGCTAAACATCTGGCTGACTGTGCAATGAATCACGACTACCCCCAAGTGATTATCTGGATCCCTTGCAGTCTGGTTTCAGGCCCAGGTACAGCACCGAGACGGCCTTGATCGCACTAGTGGATGATCTCTGGCGGGCCCGGGATGGGGCGTCTCCCTCCATCCTGGTGCTTCTTGACCTCTCAGTGGCTTTCGATACCATCGATCATGGTATCCTTCTGGGTCGGTTCAGGGGGCTGGGAGTGGGGGGCACTGTTTTACAGTGGTTCTCCTCCTACCTCTCTGACCGGACTCAGTCAGTGTTGGTGGGGGGGCAGAGATCAAGCCCTAGGGCCCTGCCATGTGGGGTCCCTCAGGGTTCTATTCTCTCCCCCCTCCTATTTAATATCTATATGAAACCGCTGGGTGAGATCATCCGTCGACACGGGGTCGGGTATCATCAGTACGCTGATGATACCTAGTTGTACATCTCTGTCCCCGGTCAATCTAGTGAGGCTGTGGAGGTGATGTCCCGGTGCTTGGAAGCTGTGAGGGTCTGGATGGAGACTAATCAGCTCAGACTCAACCCTGACAAGACCGAGTGGCTGTGGGTCCTGCCCCCTCAGGCTCCAGTTGATTATCCAACTTTGGTACTGGTGGGAGAGAAATTACTTCCCTCAGAACGAGTTCGCAACTTGGGGGTCCTTCTGGATCCACAGCTACAATTTGACCACCATCTTATGGCTGTGACCAGGGGGGCCTTTTCATAGGTTCGCCTGTTGAGCCAGTTGCGACCTTTCCTGGACCGAGGGGCTCTACACACGGTCGCTCATGCCCTTATCACCTCCCGATTGGACTACTGCAATGCGCTCTACATGGGGCTGCCCTTGAAGAGCACTCAGAGACTTCAGCTGGTGCAAAATGCGGCCACGTGAGTGATTATGGGTGCACCTAGGTGCGCCCATATAACATCTATCCTCTGCGAGCTGCATTGGCTGTCGGTGGTCTTCCGGGTGCAATTCAAGGTGCTAGTGACAACTTTTAAAGCTCTTCATGGCTTAGGAGCGGGATACCTTCGAGACCGCCTACTGCTACCGTATGCCTCCCAGCGCCGGTTAGATCCCACAGGGAGGGCTTGCTCCAGATACCCTCGGCCAGACAATGTCGGCTGGTGGGGCCGCGGGTGAGAGCCTTCTCTGTGGCAGCACCGTCCCTTTGGAATACGTTCCCTGCGGAGATTAGAACCATCCCCAATCTACTTGCTTTCCGCAAAGCTGTTAAGACCTGGCTTTGTCGGAGAGCATGGAATTGAGCCCTTGTTCTTCCCTCTTGTATGTTTGGATCGTATGAATGAGTTTTGATTTTATATTGTATAGGCTACTGTTTTTTATCTTGTTGTACGCTGCCTCGAGTTCCCCGATGGGGGAAGAGAGGCGGGATATAAATTTAATAAATAAATAAATAAAGTCCCTGGAAAGGACTCAATAGGTAGATAAAAATGTGAAATTCAGTCTAAACATCTGGTGGACTGGGGGGATAATATAATAATAATATGAGCAATAATATCTGCCTATCACAGGTTTTTGGGAAGGACTTGGAGGGAGGGGGAAAAAAAGCCAAATCCAGTCTAATTATCTAGTGGATTGTGGTGCATGAACCATAATAATAATCAAAATCAAAAGTCCAAAATGTTGGAAATGTGAACAAAATGATGGTACCTTCTATCATATGTGGTGGCTATGCTCCAAGACCAGGAAACACTGGAGTAAAATAAAAAATTGGCTACAAGAAATTACCAAATATCAAATTGAACTTAAACTGGAACTTTTCCTATTAGGAATAATTACAGATCAATACCCAAAAAAGATAAAATACATTATTTTGCATATTCTGATGGCAGCCAGAATAACTTTCACACAAATGTGGAAAGGACCTAATATCCCCCCAGATGAGTTAATTATACACAAAATACTGGAATGTGCAGAAATGGTTATGCTTACGTTAGAAATGAAAGAGAAGGAGAACTCCGGATATTATGCAATATGGCATAAATGGTATGAATGGTTAGAGAATAGATATAAAAAGTAAGAAGATTAGATTAATGTAACTAATTTAAGCGACTTCAAGAGAGTAATATGATAGACAAATAGAATATAAGGTATATAAGATAGAAACAAATATAGACAGATAAAATAGATATGTGTTGATGTATATAAAAAAGATGTGTATGTTTATACGATATATATATTTGTCGATGCCAATGTACTGTTAAAAATATGAATGAGATTTGTATTTGTGGAAAAATATAATAAAAATCTATTTAAATAATAACAATAATCAAAATCAATGACTAATTATGTTTGCTTGTACAATTATAAGAAACTTTATTCCACATTTTACAATCATTGAACATTATCATAATTAAGTGAAAGGAAATTCAAATATGCTAAATTAGAATCTTAATATATGAGAAGTGACAATTGACTATTGCAACAAACTTTGCACTGTAGTGATGAGTAGGATCATGCACTTCTTTGTTATTATCATATTTATAGACTGTCCAGGGCCATATAGAAGAAACAATGTTTTAGCTACGATACTAAACTATGATGTTTCTGAAATTCATTGCATATAAAATCATTCACATTTGCTTTGAGTTGGCCAGAGTGTAATGCTGTGTCTGAGAGAAGTTCTCAAGATGTTATCTGGGACCTTCGCTATAAGTCCTGAAAGTGGTGACCCTTTAATTTGTTGGTCATCAAATTGGAAATATGTAGTTAAGTAGAAGTTGATGAGATCCATAATTCTGTGTGTTTCAATTTTCATGTATTCAGTTAAATAGGATTGTGTGCTGTGGAGCAACGCGGTCATGGATTCTTTGGCTAGTTCAGGATCTATAGATGTGAACAAGGCTGTGACATCAAATGAGACCATGATTTTGTCCTCATCTATAGTCACATCCCTGACTGTTTGAAGACACTTTAAAGGGGAGTTAATGGATTGTTGGCTTCTTCTTGTGAAGTGCCCATGCTTTTTTGTTAATTCTTTTGCAATGTTGTATGTAGGGGACCCTGGTAGTGATACATTTTACTCATGTTTCCCTGGTCATGAACAAGAGACCTCAATAGCTTTCTGATAGCTATCTACTAGTATAAATACAATAGTAGAAATTGAAGATTGAGTTATTCTGTGTGAACATTCCTGAGAACAAGGATCCAATCTGAACAATGATTAATGAAGCACATTTTATAATTATAATAGAAGGGAGATTTATATACAAAAAATGCAATGTAGGCATAGGCAAATCCTAGTACCTAGCTAGCTATGTTCTACCAAAAAGAAAGTCCAAGAGAATGTATTGTTTGTTGCATGGCTAAAAAAAAGAGGCAGAAAGAAGTGACCTGAGATTAGCAACATCTAAGACAATCTGAGCCTTGGTGGCTCAGGCTGTTAATTGCCTGCACTTAAGTTCCAGCTGCCTACAACTGCTGTAGGCTCGAATCCCACCAGGCTCAAGGTTGACTCAGCCTTCCATCCTCTCGGGGTAGGTAAATTGAGGACCCAAGATTGTTGGGGGCAATTAGCTGACCTTGTAAAAATGCCGCTTAGTAATAAGCAGGCATATACAATAGAATGAAGGCTATTGCTGAGCACACTGGGTTGCATCCCAAAAATTGTAAGCCGCCCTGAGTCTCCGGAGAAGGGCTGCATATAAATGTAATTAAAAAAAAAATCTGGCAGAATGAAGGACTAAGAGGGAACACAGACTTAATCATTGTGATCAATGCTGAAGAATCAATGTGATTGGGTTAATACCCCCAAAAGAAAATGTATTCCAGAAGGAAAATTCAGTAGCACTGAGTCACTATTACAATTTAAAACATGCTTGAGCAATAACCTGGATATCAATTAATTCTTCTCAGTGTATCTTCAGTAAAAAGACCAACAAAGAATCAAATTTTGGGATATCTATTTATGTAAATTGGGGAAAGCCTTCATAGAAGCAACTGAGCTTTGAAGTGCCTGAGATTGCTATCTGCAAAGACAATAGCTCCTTTCTTTTCTGGAAAGAGAAGGTGATCCCCATTTTCTCTTTGAATGCCCTCCTCCTGTTTTACTCTATCCTCCCTGTTAAGTTTGCATGAAGAGTCAGACGCGAGGAGTTCCAGCAAAGACTTTATTAGTGACTACAGCTCGAATGGACCCGTCCTGGCTTGGCTACGGCTGCTTCTTATAGCCTGCAGCCGTAGCTGCCAGCCAATGGGAGTGCAGGGATTCTTCCCGCACTATTTAAACCAATACCATTTGACATTTTACAAGAACAGTTCAAATAAACCAATAACATTCAAACCTACATACATAACACCCCTCCCCACTAGGTTCAGTCCATACCAAACCCCAACCTATCTAATGTATTCCTTTAAATAGGTGGGGCTCTTTCGTGTACGTTGAGACCTTCGTGGTTCAGACGTTTTAACATTCTCACCCAGTGAGAGGGGAAATGTGTCTGCTGACATTTCCCTGTTGGGACTTCCTGTGAAAGGAGACCCTGTTTAATTGTTAGAATCTGGTCTCTCCTCCCAACCCATCTCCATTCCAATGTCAGCACCCAAGTCAGGTAGTGATGTGCAATCCTTCTAAGGATGGATCTTGGCTTTGTGACAGGGTTCGGGATGGTTCCTGTCGCAATGGCTCGTTACACATGGGGTTGATTCCTGTTTGCTGATTTTCCTCCTGTTCCCCCTTCCCCTAGAAGAAACATCAGGTGAGGGACCTAGAGGGAGACAGGGGCGATGTTCTTGAGGGACCCTGGATCTAAGTTGGTCAATGTGCCTGCTCCAGAGAAGGCCATCCTCTGTTTGTACCCTGTAAGAACGAGGGCCTGTGATGTGAGTTATTTCAGCAGGAATCACAAAGGGTCACCTAAAGGTTCCTAGCATAGACAGAATCTCCCACACTAAAAGAACGAACTTTGGAAGTGGAATCCAGTGGTGCGTTGGGTGCGTAAGTGGGATGGAGGCGGTCAAGGGAAGACCTAAGTTTCCTGCCCATCAACAACTCTGCTGGGGACAAGTTAGTTGATGGGCTAGGAGTGATGTGTTGAACACTAAGAAGCTTTTCAAGCTTCTCAGTGATGTCCCCAGGACCCAGCTGCTGAAGCTTCTCTTTGGTAAAGCGTACCATGCGTTCAGCCCGGCCGTTGGCGAAGGGTGCCCAGGGGCAGTGAGGGCATGTCTGATGCCCTGTTGAGCTAGAAAGGATTCAAAAATGTTAGATGTGAATTGAGGGCCATTGTCAGAGACAAGGACATCTGGTAACCCATGGGTTACAAACAATTTTCTGAGCTGCTTGATAACAGCCTCAGTAGTAGTGGATGTCATTGGAATTACCTCTAGCCATTTGGAGTATGCATCTACTATCACTAGAAAAGTGTGCCCTCTTGTAGGGCCTGCAAAATCAATGTGGATTCTAGACCATGGGCCCCTAGGACATTCCCATTCCTGTGTGGGGGCGTGAGGTGGGGCAGGTCTGACTACCTGGCAATTGGGACAAGAGGCTACCCAGTTTTCAACCATTTTGTCAATACCTGGCCACCATACATAACTCCTGGCCAAACCTTTCATCCTTACAATCCCAGGATGACCCTCATGTAACATTTCCAAAACCTCCCTTTGAAGTTTTGCAGGAATAACCACCCTGTCACCCCACAAAATACATCCTCTTAATACAGATAATTCAGTTTGCCTGGACTTAAAAGGTTGGGCAAGGTGAGGTAGATCTTGAAGAGGCCAACCTTTCTTAATCCAGCCCATAACAGGTGCCAACACAGCATCTTTGGCAGTTTCTTTGGCAATCTCAGCAGCATGGACTGGAAGCTTAGCAACGGTCTCCAGGAAAAAGGTGTGAGTTTCAAGTTCAAAGTCCTCCTTGTGGCAAGGTAGTGGGCAATGACTCAGTGCATCAGCATGTCCAATGTCCTTGCCAGGCCTGTGAATCAGTTTGTAGGAATAGGCTGCAAGAAATTCAGTCCACCTCAGCATTCTTGGTGACAGGATATTAGGTGTAGGTTTGTCCCCTGCCACAATGCCTAGTAAAGGTTTGTGATCTGTAACAATGGTGAATAACCTGCCATACAGATATTCATGAAATTTCTTAACAGCTGCAACAACTGCTAAAGCCTCCTTGTCCAATTGGCTATAATTCCTCTCTGCTTTGGACAGCGTGCGAGAGTAAAATGCAATTGGGGCTTCCCGTCCATTGGGAAGCCTGTGACTCAAACCCCCCACTCCAAAAGGGGATGCATCACAAGTCAGAACAACAGGTAAATTCTCAGAGAATTGTATCAACACAGCATCAGACGTGATTAGTCTCTTAATACTGTTAAATGCTGACTGTTCCTTCCGCCCCCAGATCCAAACAGCAGTCTTATCAAGTAGGCGATGTAAGGGCTCAGCAATAGATGCTTTGTGAGGTAGAAACAAGTGGTAAAAGTTAATAAGGCCAAGGAAGGCCTGCAAATCTGCCTTGGCATCGAGGTTTAGGGGCTTCATTGATTGCTTTAACCTTGGCATCAGTAGGATGGATGCCCTGCTTGTCAATCATATACCCCAGGAACTCAACTCTGTCTGTTTTGAGTGTGCATTTGTCTTCCTTGACTTTTAAACCCGCTTTTCTGGTAAGGACTTCTCTGAGTCTTTCTTGAAGCTGAGTGTCATTTTCAGCAGAGATTAATACATCATCAAAATAGGGTACTACCCCTGGCAGTCCTTGCAACATTCTTTCCATAAGGCTCTGAAAAATGCCAGGTGCCACGCTTACTCCAAATTGTAGTCTTTTACATTTGAAGGCACCTCTATGGGTCACAATTGTTTGTGCCTCTGCAGTGGCATCATCAACTGTTAATTGTTGATATGCCTGAGCCAAATCCAGTTTAGCAAATACTGTACCCCTGCCAAGGGAATGGAGCAGATGATGCACAACTGGTACAGGATATGCGCTCTGTTGCAGCGCATGGTTAAGTGTCCCCTTGTAGTCACCACAGATTCTCACTGACCCATCAGACTTGACTGGTGTGACTATGGGTGTCTCCCATCTGGAGTGGTCAGTAGGCTCTAAAACCCCTTGAGCAATGAGTTTATCTAATTGTGCATCAATTTTTTCCTTTAAAGCAAATGGAACCCTCCTGGGCTTTAAACGAATTGGGGCACCTTGGGGTCTAGGCTGAAAGCAATAGGGGTCCCCATATACTTGCCCAGTCCTTCGCTGAAGACCTCTGGAAACTCAGACTTCAAGGACTCTTCCCAGTCAGAACTGCTCACGTGATGGATGCCAGTCACCTCGATGCCAAGTGGCTTGAACCACTCAAGTCCCAGCAAACTTGGGCGATCCTTGTCCACGATGGTCAGGGGCAAACGTTTGGTGTGGCCTTTAAACTGCACGTTGAAATCTCTCGCTCCAACTACTGGAATCTTGTTCCCTTGGTAGTCTTTGAGAGTCAGTGCTTGCTTCTGGAAATGCTTTTTCTGAATTTTGGGAAAGAGTCTGTGGATGGTGTCCCATGACACCAGAGATAAATAAGAGCCTGAGTCCACTTCCATTTGGCAAGGTCTTCCTTCAATAAACACCTTCACATGAACTTTTCTGCTTTTTAAGGGTGAAGAATGACCAATAGTGATTGTTTGGTGTGTTTCACTCTTGCCATTTGCTTCTAAATTTCGCCCCATTTTTTCAATGAAATTGTTGGGCTTAAAGTCTCTATCAGGGAATTTCTTCCTAGCTGGTGGAGTTCTGGATGATTTGCAGACTCTGGCTATGTGACCCCGTTTCTCAACGTAGGCAAATGGAGTCAAAGAACTTGCAATCAATCGGGGTGGCCCCCACAGCCTCTGCAATAGAACCCTTGCCTGTTCTTCCCAGAGTCTTTTCTTTTCTTTTCCATTCTGAGTTTAAAATTCCCTCTTCTGCCTCACTGCCATCAGAATCAGAGTCTATTTGTTCGCAATGAGTAGATGTGGATTTATCCCCATCAGAATGGCTTGAGGCCTGGCTTGAAGCCTTGTTAATCTTTTTCATGGCCGCTGCTGAGGACTTGGTGGCTTCCGCTGAAACAGCTTCTTCAATGGCCTCTTTAAATGTGATCTTAGGTTTCATTAATAGTTTGCTTTGTAAAACCTTATCCTTAAGGCCTAAAACAAACCGATCACGCATGGCCTCTTCTAAGTTGGTAAAGTCACAAGCACCCCAATGTCCCTTAAACTTGCCACGAAGTCATTAACATTCTCGCTATCCCCTTGATCCCGACGGTAAAATTCATGTCTCTTAATGAGGCACGATACTTGTGGGGCGTAATGGGCTCTCAAAAGTCTTTCTAAGTCGGGCCATTCCATTACCTTCAGCTCTGCTGCTCCCGCCAACGCCTTCGCCATTTTGAAGACTGCCGGACCGCAGTGCGTGAGAAAGACCGCCCTCTTCCGTCTCTCGGGGATGCCGGTGAGATCATTCCCCTCCAGGAACATGTGGAAACGATCCGCATACGATTCCCAGTCTTCCGTCGCCAGATCGAACGGTGCTGGGGGGGTGTTCAGCGCAGCCATCTCGTCAGTTGCTTGTTCGTCGCGTCGTCTTCTCTTCAGGGAAATCCCATCCTTGTCGCCAGTGTTAAGTTTGCATGAAGAGTCAGACGCGAGGAGTTCCAGCAAAGAGTTTATTAGTGACTACAGCTCGAATGGACCCGTCCTGGCTTGGCTACGGCTGCTTCTTATAGCCTGCAGCCATAGCTGCCAGCCAATGGGAGTGCAGGGATTCTTCCCGCACTATTTAAACCAATACCATTTGACATTTTACAAGAACAGTTCAAATAAACCAATAACATTCAAACCTACATACATAACACTCCCAATAAGATTATTCAGGACATGCAATATATTGCATAAAATCAGTCCATTTCCAACCATATTATTAAAAGCAGAATGAGAAACAACTAATGCTGGCTTTGATAAAATATTTTTCCTATCAAGGTCAAACACCCCCCTTTCTTTTTATGTATGTGCTGAAATAAAACACTGCTTTAAATTGGTTGATAATTGCTTTTTCTGTTGACTTGAAGCCTCAGATTGGTGGATTTGATGCTGTCAGATATATATACTTAAAATTTAAAAAGAGAACTTTTATATTAACATAAAGATGTGGAATAGTTTTATATGTTTAGGCTTTTATCAAAATATATTCAAAAGATAATTGATGAGATTTAATTAGATCTTCTGACTGAAGGCATAATAGCCAACTATAATAATAACAAATAAACATTTCTTAAACCTTTTCTGTTGAAAATATGTGTTTTTATTATACATTTGCATAAATATCGGTAAATATTTGCCAGTCTGGTTCACTTGCATCACATTAAACTATAAATAGTTTATTTTATTGTGGTTGAGTGTGAACCTAGCCATAATGGCCCCTAAATCATAATTTATGGTTTACCATGATATATGATTGCAACAATGATAGTTGTAGTGAAAGTGCACAGAGCGAGGCATAATGTGAATATCCAGTCTAATTATCTGAAATGTTAATGTAAGGACAAATTATAAACCACTTTGTCCATAAAAAGGTAATGTACTCTGCAGAAATTACCAACAATAATTACAATTCTATCATTAGTATGATTGATTTCAGTGCATTTAGTATATACATGCTCACTGAATTGTGATAGCATACTTGATATGAAAATGCACATAGTAATTAGCCTTATCTTCTTCCCAAGCTTTATGCTTTTTAATCTTTAATCTAACATTGGACATTTCATCCAAATGACTTTCATTACTTAAGAAATAACCAGCATAGGAAATGAATGCCTACTTTAAAGGAAAATTTAGACATGAAATAATTTCTCATGGATAAATATTCAATAAGAGTGATTTTAAAAGAATCTGCTTAATGATATAAAGCTTTGTGCATCGAAAGAAAGCTAAGTATTAGCCTGCCTTATTGATTCCTTCATTTTGAAGTTTTTCATTCACGTGCAATCTGTTTCTACTATGTAAGTTTCTATAGATCTAACACAAATTCATTAGCCTTAACTTTTGATAGATGTTTAAATAATGGGCCATAGTGCCTGCCTGTGTAATTTTTTAAAATGGAACTCTCAACACTGTTCTGTCTAGGAATGACAAATTATCCTTCTCCAACCTGTAGGCATTACACCTAAATTCTCAAACATACAGCAATCTAATTATGAAGCTCTAAAAATCAATACTTTAGAATATTTATGTCAAAGTAAATTACTATTTGGAAGGCCAACAAATATTAATATTCAGATTAACAAGGCATCTTTTAGTCTATCAGTGGGAAATATTGTTGATTATAGTATTAACCAAATTAATTAAATAAATAAATCTTTATAATCCCATAAAAACAATAGCAGGCATGGTACCATTTCAACAATAGCTAAATGATGCAATTAAGCCTTGGTCTATGGATACCAAAACAGGGCAACTATCAGGCAAACCTGTATCATATGTCCCCTCACACATTAATTTAACAAATAGCCCTTTTAAAACATTCTCAGCATTGTCCACTAAACATGTAAAAAAAATTGTTTTTCCTATTAGATTAATCTTGTTTTAAGAATTACTAATATGGGATACCCCAATTCTTCATTACACTTGAAAGAATGCAAATATCTATCTTATAGATATATTTTAAAATATGTAATTAACAGTGTTGCAGATGCATCTGGACCAGACTGTGAAATAAAGACAAGATTTATTTGAATATACAGCCATTTTGCCATTTGAAGCAATCAAACTTTCTCTTACAATAATTCAAATAGTTTAGAAACTGTCTGAATAAGGATCAGAACATCTTTCAAAGGTATCCTGCAGCCTTTAATGCAGTAAGTTGAATGGAGCTACGCTAAAAATGGAGGCCACCTCCTGCCCTAAGGTCAAAAGTTCACATAATGCCTTTTTAATTGAGCTCGTAATGAGCTTAATGGAAAATTATATCCCAGTGATATGGCTGAATAATTTGCTTTCCTAACATACAATCCACTGGAAAGAAGTTAGGCATTAATAGAAGTAGGATTCTGAACATTAAATATAAGAATTTCAAATCATTGTCCAGCTGTTCTCTAGGTAATCCATTTAGGATGCATTATTGAAAAATATCATGATATGAATTAATCCTCAAGTTAAGATTTTTTTTATCTCAGGTTCTAAAATTAAGATGGAGATAGATATTCTTCATTGATGTTCAGAAAGTTGCCATGAATTTGTAAAATTATTATAATCTGATTATATCCATCTGTGTATTACCAGGACTTATTCAATGTTCTACCTACTGGATAGTGATCCTTTTCTAGTAGATTAAAGCAGTTTTTCCTTAACTGGAGTAGACAAATCTGACCATTTTAGTTTGTCTCACTTTTTCCATGATTAAATCTCAAAATTAATGTATCCGTATTTGCATCAATTTGAAATGTATCTGTAAGTGTATGCAAAAGATTGTAATATCTTAAATATATACTAGGCAACCTGTGAACCTTTGGGTCATCATTTCAGAGATATTTCCTACATATAGGCAAAAAAAACAATAGAAGTGAGAGTGACTTCCTGCCTGCTTTCCCCATTGACATTGCTTTTGGGAAGCTGGCAGAGAGAGCATCGAAAATCACTCCACCTCCTTCTTAGCTGTCTATCACTTTTCTAGGTATAGGGAACAAAAGGAGCCATAGACTGTGAGGAAACCTGCAACCTAGTTCTCCATCCTGGCATGTTCCCAAAAGCTCCTGCCCACCAGGGAGGAAGAGTGTTCACCCATCAACTATTGATGACCCCAACCCAGAGGTGGTATTCAGCAGGTTCTGACCAGTTCTGGAGAACTGGTAGCAGAAATTTTGTGTAGTTTGGAAAACCGGAAAATATCATCTCTGACTGGAGATTTTACACTATCCTTCCCCTGCCACGCCCACCAAGCCACGCCCACAGAACTGGTAGTAAAAAAAATTGAACCCCACCACTGCCCCAACCACCTTTATCTTACCAGCAGACATCCAAGCTGCTCCCTTGTCCATTTCTCATCACCCACTGCCATTAAGAAATTTCAGATTTCAGTCTCATTTCCAAAGCAGCCAATTACCACTAAGCCATCAGGTCTTGCTGCTAGCCAATTGGGTACAGGGGGCCAGAGGGAGGCAGGATAGAGTGTGGGGATATGCCCCTCCCACCTTCCCTTGTGCTGTACCACCTACAGGTTTCTGAGAGGTTCAGCACAATGGTGCTGAAGATTGCCAAATTTCAGTTGCACAGAAGAACGTGTCCCAGATTTTGGATGAATTTTGTAAGTTAACCTAAAATACCTTTTGGTTCAAATATTGTTGCCTTATAATGCCCCATAAAATAAAATGACACAAAAGTTTTAGCAGTATATAGTTTTGTCTAATATAAGCATTTTGGTAAAAGAAGCATGTGTGTGTTAGATTGGACTACCTATATTTCAAAACTATTGCCTCAAGTCTCTTAAGACACTGCCAGGCCATCAATTACAAAGGAATCTGGAAGGATCTGATCATCAGGACATTTTCATTTAGGCTCAAGCATAGCTATGAGATAGAAACAGCACTGGCTGCATCCATTGATAACCTGTGGCAGAGCTGGGTAGCCTTTAATACCATCAATCATAGCATCCTTCTGATTTCTTATAATACTTGGGAGTAGGGGGCATCATTCTTTACCTACAGTGGTTCAATGGCTCCTTCCTAAGATAATAATTCAAGTGTATAGAGGAAAGATTGAGCCCTTGGACACTCAAATATGGAATGTTCCAAGGTTTGCCCTCTGCCCTATTCTATTTAACATTTACATAAAACCACTGAGGAAGGTCATCCAATACTTTGGAGTGGGATATCATCAGTATTAATATAGATTGTCATAGAATGTCTAAGAAATGTGCTGAAAGTCTACCTGGAGGTTTAATTAAGTAATGAAAGTCCACCTCACTGTCTGAATGAACTTGGCTTTCTCTTTCTTCACAAAAGCATTACAGTAAACTTGCCTTCACCATAGAATTAAGAATCTTTTAGCAGTCAATGAATACCTTCCAACAATTCCAGAAGGCTACCAGTAGATTTTAAAGCTTCGTGATCATGGTATTTCCTCTGTCAGATTAGTGTAGTCTTCAACATACTAATCTTTAGGTTCCCTTATGCCCATCTAATGCTTTTACCCCTCCTTTTAGATTCTTTTGGACTCTTCTCCTTTATAAATATATACTTTATATTTTAATACATTTTTGTATCTTTTAGTTTTTCATATTTTTTAGATTCTGTATCTTCTCTGCTTTTTTACATGGTTCTACCCCACCTTCCTTATGCTGGACTATGACTATAATAAAGATTATACTTGATTAAAAGCTGTCAGGCAAAAGACCATGCCCACAAGGGAAGGTCCAATTAAGCTGATTGATTGCTAAAAAGCCTGTGCACAGGAATCTTCTCAAGTAACAGCACCTACTTGGAGTTAGATAACGGTTAACAAAATTAAAAGTGAGTTTATTTATTTATTTATTTGACTTGTATGCCGCCCCCTCTCCCGAAAAGGACTCAGGGCGGCTCACAATTAAAACCAGCACAATAAATTAATTATCTAAAATAGAATTAAACTAACCAAGCCAAATTAAACTAAAACCCATTTATGATTAAGTATAAAAACAACCCCCCCCAAGGAGTCATCACAGCACAGCCTGCTCAAACATCCAGGTCTTCAAGTCATGGCAGAAAGCGTGGAGGTTAGGGGCCAGATGGAGCCCCAGAGGCAGTTGGTTCCACAGAGTGGGAGCCGCCACAGAGTAGCATCACCACCAAACGACACTGGGTCGCAGACGGCACGCTGAGGAGCCCCTGCCTGTGAGCTTGTACAGGGTGGTTGGTATTCGATGCCGGCAGTAGACGTTCCCATAGATAGCCCAGACCCATGTCTCATAGGATTTTGAATGTCAATACCAAAACCTTGAATCTCATTCGGAGGGCAACCGGTAGCCAATGCAGGCCACGCAGGAGAGGTGTAACATGGGAGTACCAGGAAGCTCCCATCACAACCCGCGCGGCCGCATTTTGCACCAGCTGAAGCCTCAGGATGGTATGCAAGGGCAGTCCTAGATAGAGAGCATTGCAGTAGTTGAGCCGAGAAGTGACAAGTGCCTGAGTGAGAGCATCTCAGTCCAGGTATGGGCGTAACTGGCGAACCAGCTGGACCTGGGCAAAGGCCCCCCTGGCCACGGCTCCCACCTGCTCCTCTAACCTGAGCTGTGAATCCAGGAGGACCCCCAGATTCCATGCCCTATCCACGGGGGGAAACACCTCTCCCCTCATGACCAAAGATGGAATCTCCTGGCTGGGCCGAGATGTCTGTATGCACAACCACTCTGTCTTAGCCAGATTGAGCCAAAGCATGTTTCTGTCCATCCAGATCCATACCGCATCCAGACAACGGGACATCACGGAAAGGGCATCACTGATGTGGCCTGGGATGGAGATATATAACTGCGTATCATCAGCGTACTAATGATACTTCACCCCGAAGCCATGGATGATCTCACCCAGTGGTTTCATGTAGATGTTGAACAGGAGGGGTGAGAGGACTGACCCCTGGGGGACCCCACAAGTGAGAGCCCTTGGCATTGACCTCTGCCCCCCTGCCAACACCAATTGAGAGCATCCTGAGAGGAAGGAGGCGAACCACTGCAACACAGTGCCTCCACTCCCAACTCCCTGAGACGCCGCAATAGGATACCATGGTTGATGGTATCAAAAGCCGCTGAGAGATCTAACAGGACCAGGACAGAGGAAAATCCCCTGTCCCGAGCCCTCAGGAGATCATCAATCAGTGCGACCAATGCTGTCTCCGTGCTATACCCAGGTTGGAAGCCTGATTGGTAAGGATCCAGGTAGTCTGTTTCCTCCAGGAAAAGCGGAAACTGCTGAGCCACCACACTCTCAACAACCTAAAAGCGAAGGTTGGAGACTGGACAAAAGTTGTTCAATTCGGCTGGGTCCAGGGCAGGCTTCTTCAGGAGAGCCCTCACCACCCCCTCCATCAAGGCGGCAGGGAAGGTATCCTCCCCCAAAGAAGCGTTGACCACTGCCTGGAGCCAGCCGCATGTCACCTCCCTGGAGGCATAAACCAACCAGGAAGGGCACGGGTCCAACAAACATGTGGTGGAACTCAGCCGTCGCATAATCCTGTCCACTTCACCTCAGAAACAGGACCGAACTCCATCCAGGTTGCATTAGCTAGACCACTCGCACCCTCGGCATCAGACCACTGCAAATTGGAGTTCAACCCCTCCCGGATCCAAGCGATCTTGTCCTGCAGGAATTGACCAAATTCCTCAGCTCGACCCCGCAAGGGATCCACCGCAACCCCCGGCTGGAGGAGGGAGCGGGTGATCCCAAACAGGGCGGCTGGGCGGTTTCCTGCGGATGCTATGAGAGCGGAGAAATAAGCTCTTCTCGCCGCTCTCACAGCTACCAGATAGGTCCTAATATAGACTCTCAACTGCGCTCAGTCAGACTCGGAACTGGTCGATCTCCACCTGCTCTCTAGACCCCTTCTCCATTGCTTCATCTCCCGAAGCTCCCTGGTATACCAGGGAGCCACACGGGATCTGTGACGAGTAAAGGGACGCATGGGGACAACTCTGTCAAGAGCCGCCGTGGCCCCCCATTGCCAGGCAGCCGCCAGGGCCTCGGCAGAGCTGTGGACCAGGGATGTAGGAAAAAAACCCAGTTCTGCCTGGAACCTCTCCAGGTCCATCAGGCGCCTGGGGTGGAACCACCTAAGAGGCTCCTCATCCCAGCAGTGTGGGGCATCTTGTTGGAAAGCCAGCCGTAGGAGATAATGATCTGACCATGGTACGGGGTGGATAATAAGATCACCAACCCCCAGATCATTACGCCACTGCTCTGAGACAAAAACCAGGTCGAGCATGTTGCCCCCCTCATGAGTCGGGCCATTAATCACCTGAGTCAGACCCATGGCCACCATGGAGGTCATGAATTCCTGGGCCAAAGCCGACGCCGCCCCGAGGGAAGGCAAGTTGAAATCACCCAGAACAATAAGTCCTGGGAACTCCACCGCCACACCCGAGACAGTGTCGAGCAGCCCAGGCAGGGCAGCTGCCACACAGCTGGGGGAAATGTATGTAAGCAGTAAGCCCATCCGACTCTCAGACCCTCACCTCAAGAGGAGAGCTTCACACCTGCCTATCTCCGGAACAGAGACCTCCCTTGGAATCAGGGCTTCTCGAATAACAACAGCCACCCCACCACCCCTCCCCTGGGCTTGTGACCGGTGCAACACCTGAAAACCTGGGGGGCACAGATCAACTAGAGGGACTGCTCCCTCTGGGCCCACCCAGGTCTCAGTGATACAGGCCAGGTCCGCGGCCTCCTCCTCGATTACCTCACGGAGGAGGGTTGGACTTAGTCCGCTTGTGTCTACATAGGTATTCTAGGCTGATCCCTCTTTTAACTCCATCCCTGTTCTTCCACTCATCCTACAAAAGCTTTATTTGTAGCAATGTAAGCATATAACATTCATGCTCTCGCTCTTTTAGATCATGAATATTAAAAAGACTGTTCTTGTCACTGATCAGATGACAAAAGTTGTCACTGAGAAACTCCCAGGGATTAACTTTTGAGGTAAACTTTGACATAGTGGAAGAAAGGGTTTCCAATGTCTCTTGCTCTACCCATTTCTCTTTTATATGCCATGTTGAATTACTTCAGTTTGAACGATAAAGTCATTTCAACATCATCATTTATCAAGTTCTGCCAGATATCCATTTGATCAAAATTTTCCTTTCATGAGCTTTCTGTGTTCAGAGGGATTACAAGAATCTTATCATATAAATATTCTCCAAAATTCTTTAACCCTTGGAACATTTCTTGCCTTGCAACATCTTACCATTAACTCATCCTATAAATTATTGCCCTTAGGATTATGATTGATGAGTAAGAACCAATGATTCACATATCTTCCAATGTGGTCTCAATGACTTTCTCTACTATTTTTTATCCTCATAGGAACTTTATTATATTGATCAGCAGAGAAATAGGGGCTGGTGGTCCAAGGTCACTATCATCACATGAGAATTTGAACACAGGCATTCCCAGACTATATCTAATAATCTCTGACCACAGTGTACTTGCACACTCCTGGTTCTATATGAGAGCCAGACATCTCATCAGAGATAATAGTGCAATTAAATGCTTTCTCTAGAAATCAATATATACACCAGTTGGTCTTTTTGTTTCTGCTAAAACAAAATGGTTGACAGTTAATAATTGTGAATTGCTATTCCAGCTGCACACTTTTTGCTATGACAAATTATGCTACACTGTGTGATCTTCTAGTGAAAATAGATGCCACTTTTTTCTCTCTCCTTTGCTCTCCCACTTCTTGGAACAGCATTTCCCTTGATATTACATTGGTCACAACCCTGTCAAAGTTTTGGAAAGCCCTCCAGACCTGGACTTTTCAGAGACCCTTTGAGGTGACATAGGTTTGAATCTTCCTATATTGAGATACTGTTTCAGATCATTGTCTGGGTGGCTATCTGATGTGATGTTATACAATTTTATTATTTTTGTTTCTTAATCTTCGTTACTGCATATGGAGTATTCAAAATTTTATGTGATTGGAATGGCATATGAACCTCAATAAATAGAATAGCAACCGCACCAGCAATAGTATTTGGACTTATATACCATCCCATAGGCTCTTTACAGCACTCTCTGGATGGTTTACGATGTAGAAGGTAATAGGTATAATGTTGCATATTGCCCCCAACAACCTGGGTCTTCATTTTACTAACCTCGGAATGAGGGAAGGGTGAGTCAAATCTGAGCCCTGTCATAATCAAACTCCAGGCTGTGGCCAGAGTTTTGCCTGCAATGCTGCATTTTAACCACTGCACCACCAGAATAAAGAAGACAAGGTCTAGCTCTATCAAGGGTGCTCTGGGCTGTTTCTTCAATGGCATCTTTGAGGGCTTAAGCAGGGGTGGGATTCAATTTTTTTAACAACCGGTTCTGTGGGCGTGGCTTAGTCGGTGTGTGTGGTTTGGTGGTCATGTGACTGGGTGGATGTGGCTTGATGGTCATGTTATTGGCTGGGCATGGCCAACTCAATATCACTCACATCGAGGCATGTATCTCCTCACCTGGCCTCTCATGACTGTGGGGATGCTGCAACAGTCGTAAGTGTGAAAAATTGTCATAAGTCGCTTTTTTCAGTGCCATTGTAACTTTAAATGGTCACTCCACACAAGGAAAGTACCAGCAAAGGAGGGGAAAAAAACTCCAGAGACGTTCCTGAGACAGGAAGTCTAGTCCTGCCAAGAATGTAATAAGGGTTAACGGAGAGGCAGTTTCTGTAAGCAACACCAGAATGTTTCCTTCCTGTCTTCCTTACAGGATTAGGGCTAGGATTAGGGTTTCTTCTAACAACTGGTTCTCTGAACTGCTTAGAATGTTAACAAGCGGTTCTAGCGAATAGGTGCGAACTGGTAGAATCCCACCCCTGGGCTTAAGGATGATACATAGTGTGGGGGGGATGATTATATAATCTGAGAATGTGAATGGATAGGAGTTTGGTGAAAGTCAGTTGCCAGAATAACAAAGCTCACTGACCATAATGAGGTGTGGCTGCACTATGTGAATAACTGATATCCATGTCAGAAGAGTTAAGAACCAGCTGATTTTAAATGGAGCACTCTGCAATCTTAGCAATGCTATTTTGCTTATCATAAAATCCTCACTTTACATTTACACTCTGTCTGAGTGCCTTCTAAATCTTCTTTAAAAATAATGTGGTAGTTGGATTTTAAATCCAGATTGTTCCAGGGACTTATGATTTCCACTGACACCTTGTCCTGCAAAATTGGAACTGAAACTAATATAGGTGGGTTCCAAATCTCAGTGAAATTTTCCTTTGGGTTCTGATAATTTATGAATGTTGCTGTTACATTTAACTTGATTTTGCTTTTTATAGGCTGATCAAAAGTCCTTTTCAAGTCCATCTGTTTTAACTCAAATGAATTGCAACTGAGAAATTCAGTTGTCTGATCAAGTTTATATGTTATTTGAACTCTTTAGAGTATTTTACTTTGCCCTTCAGCCAAAAAAGATGCCTAGGAAATGTACCTATTGTAAATGAAATGAAGAAACTACATTAGTGTGTTCTAAATGGCATAACAGTACAAGAAGAGTTAGGGAGAGAAATAAAAAAGAAACAGAAATGTTATTTTAGTCAAGACAGAAACTTACTAAAACAAAAGTAACCATATTGGTCTCTCATGGATTTTAAACTATTTAAACCAGGACAAAATTTTTTAGCTGATTTCTCTTTTGCTGTCTATTTGACAGCTGCTCTATGAGCCCCGGCTAAGGATAGGAAAAGGTTTGCCAGCTAGATTTCCTGTTTACCAAAATAGAAGGAATAACAATTATTTGCTTGTTCCATATTTTGAATGAGGCTTGGTGCAAAGTAACATAAACTCTGCACCTGATAGGGCATAGTTTGTATATTTACAGATTATACCCATGTTTAAACTGTATGTAGTAAAAGTAGGATTTTCATAATCGCCACATGGTAACCCAAATACATATATACACACTCTTCGTGTGTGTGTGTGTGTGTGTGTGTGTACCTCTGCATGTGTTTGGGATGGTTGTATTTTATCTGAATAAAAGCTTATATAACAAATATTTCATAAATTTGAGTTGACCTAATCAGTGATCATGTGTTCACTGAAACTGCATTCCCAAGAAAAATCTGCAGTTAAGCATTTTTACAGAAAGTAATAATCTTCTAACTACTCTGCGCCACATAATAAATCTTCTCTTCTTAAAATTGCCAGATCTAATCCCCAAGTTCGGGACAATTGATTCTCTAAAGTTTCTCACTGAGCTTGCTGTTTCCACTGAGCATTTCTTGCTCTAAAAGCTGAGAGCCAGAATTTCTCGGGGCGCAGATATTACATCAAAAACTGACAGTCAATCGGGAGACAAGTGCAGGATAAAAAGTATGTTAGATGGCATGTAGCACTGGCGAGGTTGGCAAGGATGTTTAAAGATAAATCAGCTAAACATTGGAAATGCCACCAAACACCTGGGTCATATGTGATGGACATGTGTAGAAGCTAAAAAATATTGGGCAAAAATACACATGTGGTTGGAAAAGATGATACAACAGCATATTGATTTAAAACCTGAAATATTCCTGCTGGGGATTTTACCTGAAATTTATAGTAAAGAGAATTTTATTATTCATGTATTAACTGCAGCTAGAATTGTATTTGCTCAAAATTGGAGCAGCAAAGAGATTCGTACTGGTGAAAACGTGATCGGAAAAATATTAGAAAGTGCAGAAATGAATAGATTAACACTTGCAATTAAAGAGATGGAGCAAACTGAATATTATAAGATATGGGAACTATTTTATCAATGGCTAGAAAAAAATATGAAAGCTAGAAATATCTAATAGATTAGTGAAATATGTTAATAGAATTAAACATGTTAAGAAGAGTGTTATAGTAATAGCGGTATTGTGTATATCAATAAGATAAGAATAGAGAATTAATGCTAAAGTAATGAACATGGATGTAAATTTTAATTGTTATTGCACAAGATATTTCTACCCAGACAAAGATGAATTGTATGTACTTTAAATAAAATAAAAAATGTATACAAAAAAAGTATGTTAAATCATTAGAAGAGTTGGAGGCAGAAGCATCAGCATTAAACAATGGTCGTGTAAAAGAGGGAATTGCATCTTTGTGCTGACAGAAAATAATCAACTACTTTACTAACTTCTTTCTGGTATGCAATAAAGCCAAGCTTCTTTTATGTTATAAAGCTCTGAGCTGAGTATAAGCCTAGAGCCTAGTCAAGCTGTGCCCAGTCATGTACTGGAAATCATACCAAGGTCCTTTCAGTGAACTTGATCACTACAGTATAGGGCTAAAGTCTACCACAATCACCACAAATATCTTCAAAAAATACCGACTGAGACTTTCAGGCTATCATTAGTATCACATAAGCAAATTGCCCATACAGAATTACTAAAACGATGGTTTCTATAATCTTGTGTCAGTATATACCATTATTTAATGAAAATAGATTTTGGAGGCAATCAATTATGCCTTCTTTCAGGATGTTAAATCAACAACCATCTCTCTATTTTCACATTGTTCGACCAACTGTCATGATGGAAATTAGAACTCCTTAAAAATATCTATTGTTGATGGCTCCTTTTGCAGCTCATAAAAAGGCAGTGCATTTCAAATGCAAAGGGCAGCAAAGTTGATAGAATTCTTCCTGCTTTCTCAAGTTAGTGGCTGTCATTTTTATTTTACAAAAATATCCAGCATAATGTTATATAGTTATATATAAGTGATCATTCTAAGCCATCCAAAAAAATGACAGCAGCCATTCTTTGTATTGACATTCCTAGAAATTTGTCTATACATTATTTGAAAGAGATAAAGCAGTTTTGTGCACTTGTGATTACAGAGTGAGGAAATACAGCATCTGCTGAACTCCATTCCTTGCACAAATATGTAAAGTACAAATACTTGCCTATTTTTAATCATCCTATGTTACAATAATACACTCCAGTAAAGGCAACATTTAAACAATGATGCTTTAAACTGCTTTAAAGTAATAGAAGAGCAGATTTTAATCACCTGGTCACAGCTTCCACTTTGACATATTTTTTTCCACATCTAGACACCTGTCAGTGGAAATGTCAAGTTAAAGTAACCATTGTAGACTTGGAAAAAATGGAATAAAATTAAGTATTCTGTCATATCATTAAAACATTGATTTTTGATCTAGTAAAGAAACTTGAAATGGCTTATCATGGTTGCATTGGGAAATCTATCATTATTTAAATGTTGCCTTTACTAGAGTGTATTAGTGCAAAATAGCATGATTCAAACTAGACAAATATTTTGTACTTTACATATTTGTGCAATGAATTGAGTTTAGCAGATGCTGTTTTTTCCTCATTCAATAATGACAAGTAACAATTTATTTAATCCCCCTTTTTTCAACTATCAAACATCCAAGAGATTTATTCTCTTTTGCATCTGTTCTGCTTCTATTTTTTTTCTCTTTCTCTTGTACAAGAAAGTAAAGAAAACCATCATTTATTTAATGTTCCTGTGAAATTCCCTACCCAACTGGCATCATTAGCAAAGGTCACAATGATTGCCCTTCTACAATTTCCCTGCACTGTTTTAATAGTTTAAAATTTGAAATTAATTATATGAAATGATGGCAGGATATCATTTACTTAATTATTCACATTAAACTATAAGGTAATATAATGTTGGGAACAGTCATCATGCTCAAAACATGGTGTCATCAGAAAGCTTTGGGTTTTTTTGTACATTTGAATCAAGAGAGCTGAAGCAAGTCTTGCGTCCATTTTTGGAACAGTGGGAGATTGGGTGAAAACAAGGATGTCTGTATCTTGGTAAGATAAAGCTCCTGTACATTGGTCATTCCAAAGTCTGAGAATTAAGAACTTCCTTCCTCTCTAGAGGAACAAATCCATAAAAGTGTCCTTCAGTTTAGTACCTGTCAAACTCTTTCACCATCTGATTCTTTTTTTTAAAAAAAAAGATTATTTAATAGAATCTAGCAGGCTGCTAAGTAGGACACCAGCCTTCAGCATTCTCTTTGTTTACAAAATGCTTCTGAAGCTTGGGCATTCTTAGAAGATTGAAATGGTGAATGACTGCAGGCTATGACATTGTTTGTAAAACTAACATAGCTAAACTGGGATAATAAAAATAAAGAGCACTCTGGATTCTGTTGGGAAATAACCTCACTTGTTTTCTCTCGATAGGTGAGAGAAATTTACAGCAGCCCTTTCGATCCATGTCATCTTCTTAGTATTTCAAAGCACGGAACTCATACAGGTAGTTCTTGACTTACAGCAGTTCATTTAGTGACCATTCATAATTGCAATGGCACTGAAAAAAGTGACTGTTTTTCACATTAGAACTGTCATGGCAACCCATGGTCACACATAATCAAAATTCAGATGCTTGGCAACTGACTCATACTTATGGCAGTGGCTGAATCTCGGGTGATCATCATCTGCAACCTTCTAACAAACAAAGTCAGTGGGGAAGCCAGATTCACTTAACACCCATGAAACTAACTTAACAACTGCAGTGATTCACTTAACAACCGTGTCAAGAAAGGTCGTAAAATGGGGCGAAATTCACTTAACAACTGCGTCGCTTAGCATCAAAAATTTAGGGCTCAATTGTGGTGGTAAGTGAAAGACCATCTCCATTCTCACATTGAGCTGGCTGAAGACTGAACTTATCAGAGTCCCTGTTCTTGGGCTTCATCCTGTGGAAATCCCTCCACATCACCTTGAATGAGGGTATAATCCCCTTCCATTGTTTCACTTTGGGAAATGACCTCCCAATCAGGTCCATAATGAGAACACTTCTGTTCACCTTGGTATTTGAATTCTATGATGTGTTTTGCTTTTTCCCTCTTCACTGATGTTACTTTACGGATGGCATTTTATTGTTTATATTGTACTTAATATAATAACATGTTTTTAATGATGTATACCTCCTGGAGATGCTTTGGAGTAACAGATGGTATATAAATATTTAAATAAATTAAACAGGGGTGGGTGGAATTCTGAGAACTATTTTTAAATAATTTGCTTTAATTCAGCCCAATGTGAATCTCCATGGTGTGTAAAAAATCTAGATGGATATGTAATCTGATCCAGTGACAGAACTGTTCATTTGTAAAGGGCAATAAAATGTGATAATATTGCAGAAATATTCACACACATCTGTTCAGCTGGCATGATTATGAACCCCACAGTCTATAAACTTGCAGTAATGGCAAGTAAGCTGCAGTAATACTTGGATTTTAAACTGACCTTGGGAAGGTTTATAATTAACGATGGCTTAAAATGGAAATTCATCTACCAAAAATAACATATCCTTTTAACATAACTGTCTTATTTTCCTACATTTGTTACAATATTGTCATTGCATGCTAAGCAACATGCTTTTTTTTTTCTTTTGCTAATCTGCCAATATGCAGAAGAGTTATTTTGGCAGTTCTTCTATACCATACATTTGAAAGGGGATGCAGTGGCTTTTCTAGAAGACATAATGCTGCACTTTTCCAAATGTAATAAAAACAAAAATTCTAGCAAGTTGTCACTTTAAGTAACTGGAAGATACATTGATAATTTCAAGTAGCACTGTTAAGTTTTATTTATCGATTTATTTGTGACCCAAAGAACAACATATAGTTCTGCATATAGTTTTAACTGACCTTTCCTATTTCTGCCTTTTTATATTGGTATGAACTCACCAAGAAATGATCCTAACCTGTTCTATTTGGTCTCCTTTGCAGCTTTCACTGAGGCTAATTGTCTTATTTATCACTTTCTTCTATTGCCACATAAGATTTCTACAGAAAATCAGACAGAAAACAATTTAAGCTTCATCCCTAAATACAAACAGCCAAGGAGATGATGATCTAGACAAGCCAAAACTGATACCGGAAATATTGCTGGCTGATTTATGCAGAAAAATGTAAATAAGGCCTCTTTGCGGTCTTTGTTCCTAGTCAAGCCATAGACATTCAGGGCTTTTTATTTGCTTTCCATCTCTCTCTCTCTCTCTCTCTCTCTCTCTCTCTCTCTCTCTCTGTCTCACTGTCTCTCTCTCTCTCTCTCTCTCTCTCCCCTCCTCCCGTTGCCATAGCAATCTTGTAGACTTTCACCCTACTGAAGATGCTGCTTTTGCAAGTGGTTTTCAGATAATATATTAAGAAAGAGGAAAAAATAATTGGTCTCCGTATCCACCAAAGATATGACAATACAATTTCTCATGTGAGGCGATGCCTTGTGTAATTTGATTATTTAGGCTTGATGAAGCAAAGGTGACTGCACCAGAATATAAAATACATTTCGGCCCTGTTTCATGATGGTATGGGCGTGCAGATTTTTTTTTTTAGCAACCACTAAAATATTCATCAGCATGGACCAACTAATTTGAAATTAAAGTAACCTGAAGCACGTATGTGTTAATTCGTAAAGTAGAAACCCTCAATCTCCTCACATTCTTGTGTATTTTACAGAAGGTGAGGGGTATGCTTTTTTTGGTCCACATTGAAAGAAGATCCTTCTTTCATAAGAACATAGCATGTCAATGCACTGAAGTCAAATCACTGCTCTGCAATGCCTCCCTTTTCCTTTCACAATATGGTTATTTTTCCTTTCCTCTCTTAAAAAAAGTCAGATAATGGAAAAATTAGGTAATTACTCTACCAATGTAGTACACCAAACCAAAATGTTTAATATTTTTCTTCAAAATGTTGCAAGCTTTCTAAGACAGGACCCGGGTTTCAGAAAAAAAATTGCATTCATGGACCAGGGTGTGTGTGCGAGGAGGATGGTTTTGCATGCAACCTATTTCCCACGCACGCGCAGATGAAGCTTTGCTCACTCTCATGCCCTTTATGTGTCCAGGTTCTTAAAAGGCCATAGACCAGTACCAGTCCACAGTCTGGAGGTTGAGGAGCCATGCTCTAAATATGCAAATAACTACCCCATTATCGTAGGAGAAACATCTGTGTAAGTATAAAAAAGGCTTATGAGGTGTCACAGGAGAACAATGAGCCCTAAGTTATTCCGTTTCAGTGAACATAAATTAAATCTAATATCTAACCTTATATGTAGGGTTTAAGCTGAACCAAGATTTTAATTTAAATCTGCAAGGGAGTGATGGTGGTAAAGGGTGAAGGTGAACTCCTTCTATAACATCTTCTGTCACAGGGCTGTCAAATTCCCAGCTCGTGGGCTGGATACATCACACTCTGGGCATGCCCATGCCCAGTTTAGCAAAGGGGGAAAAAGTCCCAATACGTCACCTGATGCTGCCATGATGACGTGAGTTTGACACCCCTGTTCTATAACACCAAGATGCTTTGAGACCATAGAAGGGCATTAAGGCAACAGAAAGTGTGTGTGGATTTGGAAACTTACAGAGATGTTGCTTTTAGAATGGACATGTCACAGCATCAAATGGACATGTATTGGGGCAAGAAAATCTAACTTAAACACAAGGAATTCATGTAAAGCTTGTGATACATAATTATTGCAAATAAATAAATAAGTCAATTTCCTTAAAGAAAAGGTTCAATGTATTTTTAATCTCAACCCAGAGTTTAATATAGGATCTTCCTCTTATATACCCATCACTTTTTTTTAAAAAAAATGACCTTGTCCTTTAATAATCCAACTTTTCAGGAAAATTGAAGATTATTTTTATCCTGGAACTTAAAATAACTTTGGTGTCCAATTCATGTAAATCATTAGATGGCATTAAGAATGATGTAAGTTTCTTTGTAAACCTAAACCTGTAAGCCACCTAAAGTCACCTTATGGTGAGATGGGAAGCAAATAATTAAATAAACAAATAAATAAATAAAATATTTGCTGAGTCAAGTAATTTTCCATTTTATAATCATCTATAGTCATAAAAAAGCTAATAATTATATGTAACTATCACAGTCATAGGCTGGTCATATCAAAAATTAAAAAGATTTAATTTAATCTAAATGTTTTGGCTCATGCATCCTTCTGGATCTAGATTAAAGTTTAGAATTCATTGGTGCAAGTTTTCTACACGAAAAATCTAAAAGACTTTTTAAAATGTACAGTAGAAATGAAATAGCCTCAGTCACTTCCTCTCAAGCAAAAGTTCAACTAACACACAATCCTTAAATAATGTGGGGTCATGTTTTGGTCATGTTTTGGTCTCTGAAACAGTATCACTTTCACAAACAAGACTCCAGTGACCTCCTTTGGGTCACTCAAGATGCAAGCCAACTCTTACAGTTAAGACCTTCTCAGTAACACATTTCTATCCAGACTTTCATGAAATATTCAGTCTATAATATATATATTGTTCAGAGAAATGCAGGCCTGGAATTATCTTTTTTATTATTATTAATATATCTCAATGGTCTGGAACACTGACCTACTCTCTAAATCCTCCCACTCTCTTTGGCCTCACTTATTTCATTCCTTTTGTGTGGCTTGCCAATGGAGGGTTTTTTTTATGCATTCACTGCTTCTATTTTATCAAAATCTATCTTCTTTTATTTTAATTATCCTTGTTTCTTGCACCTTAGAATGATATGGATCATACAACAGTATAAAAAAACCCAAAATCTATTGCATTATGTTTTCTATGTATAAAATGTCTCTCTGAAGTATCAAGCCAAATTATTACCAAGTAAAGCTATATTATTTGTGTTCCAAGATAAAGAAATTCACTTTCAAGAAGACATTTACACCAGTACAGATTGCCAATAAACCTGCTTACTAATCCAAGCATTGAAATAGTGTCTTGCCATATAACAGTGGACAACATATTTTTCCAAAAAATTTGCTTACTGAAAAACTTTTGGTGGTTATGATAAACCCCTTCAAACTGGCCACAAATATAATTTCAGAATGACTACATCATGTAGGAATATTGAAAAATATGAAATTAACTTTTAATGACTCTAATATATTTAATAATATATTACATATTTAATCATAAATTAAATCATGAACACTGAATAAGTTCAATAGGGCTAAAGGTTTTTTGTTGCTGATTTTCATTTATATTCAGTATCCAATACATCTTGCTGCAGAGACCAACAATAGTCAACCAGGAACGATGCATTTCAGTTACCCTGATACTGTTTTTCCATTGTAGCAATGCCTTAGTGAAAACTTTCACCATGTTTGTCACTGACTGCACCTAGATTTTTTTTGAGGGGGGCGTTCCTAGTGTAAATGCAGAAACTGAATCTTCAGTGACATGCTGTACTTCATGATCCTGAAGAATGCTGTAAGAAGTTTGTCAATTAGTTGAACATAGTTTGGTGAATCCTGAACACAATGGTTCCTAGATGGGAAACAAAAAATACAGACTTGGCAGGTGGAATCTGCTCACTGAGCCTGTTGCTCTTGATGTTTAAAATTTAGCAGTGCTTTTCATGGCAATATTTTTCATAAGTGATTTGCTATTGTCTTCTTCCTAGGATGGAGAGAAAGTGAGTGGCCCAAGATCACCTAGTTGCCTTCAGGTTTCAGATTTTTAGTCTTCTGCTTTTAATCACTAAATCCAACTGGCTCTCATGGAATTTATACAGGCTAACCAAATTCTCTAAGGATGTTATAAATTAAAAAAGAGAAAGAGAGAGAAAAGGTTTAGCATTAAAATCACTTAAAAGAAATAAAGCAATAATTGTCACCTTAAAATACCTAAAGCCAGGGATAAGTAAAACTCTCTGTAAAGTAATTCATGAGATTAAAAGAGAAAATTAAATCACATCTTTAAGTTTACAACTTTCAACACTTTGGGACTGTAGCAGGGATTTAATCTAATCCCAAAATAATCATAGAGAAAGCATTAGGCAAAGCTTTCTGGGAAAGTCATTCCAAAACTCAGGTGCCATCAGTGAGAACTCTCTTTCTTGGTAGCCCCCCAGCTGACTACATTTTTGTGAACCATCCAAAGTTAGATCTCATAACAAGAGGGGAGACTGAACAGGCAAAGATTGTAATCTTCCCTCATATGGCATACTGAATTTTCATTTAAGCTCAATGGCTAAGACAAAGGTCAGCAGTTCGACAGTTCAAATCCCTAGCACCATGTAACAGAGTGAGCTCCCGTTACTTGTCCCAGCTTCTGCCGACCTAGCAGTTCAAAACCATGTAAAAATGCAAGTAGAAAAATAGGGACCACCTTGGTGGGAAGGTAACAGCACTCCGTGCGCCTTCAGTGTTTAATCATGACAGCCACATGACCAAGGAGACATCATCAGACAGTGCTGGCTCTTCAGCTTTGTAACAGAGATGAACACCGCCCCCTAGAGCTGGAAATGACTAGCACATATGTGCGAGTGCAACCTTTCCCTTTACCTAATTGCTTATACCTTTGCATCTACTGTATATATAAACAGTAGAACATTCAAGGTTCACATGTGCCATTCTCCCCTTTTGTCCTCTTCTATAACTATCTCCTCTTTATTTCAGCAATGTGTAAGCAGTAGCTTTGAAGCCCACTTGGAAATAAAGCTGTCTGTTCATTAAGGCCTTCTGCCAAATAAGTGAACATAAAGATTCCTTCCTTGAATTGAACATTTCCAAGAGCAGACCATTGAATTTAGCAATAAATGGACCAATCTCACTAACTTCACTCACTCGATAAAAACCTGACACTGTATTCCCACTAAGCAGAAAGAAGATGTAGTACATTTATCTCTTATTTCAAGCTGCAAGAACTCCTTTCTTTAATCTAACATATTAGTTTTACTAGAGCAAGTGTGGGCTCACAGGGGATGCAAAGCTTTTCTTACCCATAACATTTCCCCCTTACATTTAACAAGTACGCAGCTCGTACATCTTAGGATAACACATGAATAATGTATGCAAGTCTCATAGGAAAAAATACAATGAGGGAAAGATCCATGAATGCTTCAGATGCATAAGAAAAACATTGAACACATTCCTGAAAGTTACCTGGGATTCCTAAACCTCTGTAAAATACCTGGTTTGCAAATAGCATTCATGGAGAAAAAGCCTTGCAGATATAGATCTCAGCTGTATGTTTGAAAGCGGCTATAGATTGAGCAAAGGTAACTATTCTAAGTATATCAATTCATTCAGTACTACTGAAATGCAAGGAACTATTCCATAGTGGTTATGCAGTGCCCCCACCCCCAAGATACTTAGAATTTCACATATTACACGATAAACACTTCAATAGTCCCATTGACATCAGGGTATGTCAATAATTCAGTGTATTAGTTGGATGCAAATACTACACAATAAGGTTTTGCAGGGAAGGGGGAAGGGGGGGGGTTGCAAACTGTAATTGGGAATGCCAGAGCAAATGGGGCTCTATCTTTTGACTGAGCCCATTGTTGAACTCCAGCCTGAACCTCCGACCTCTTACTTTGCAGGCACACAATAGGCTTTGATATGAGATGGTGGGAAACGGGCTTAGAAGCTCATTTCACATTCAGCTGCAATTCATCAGCTTGGCTGAGACTTCTAGCAGCTTTAATGATCACTGCAATGGATGGTTAAATCAATTTGTGATGGTGACAGCATGGCTGGCCTCTAGACTGTAACAATCCAGGATTACAACTGGCAGAAAGGGCCCTCTTATTCAGATGTGCCTGGTTTCTCCTCACCATTGAGTGGGAAGAACAGCAGGACAAAGTCTTTCACAGAGTAAGTTCTATGGAATGTATACATTCACTACAGTTGACTACACATTGCCACAGACACTTTGGGAAATGCTAAAGAGCATTTGAATAAGGCATTGTTAAAAAGATAGAGAGCTATAGCTATAGTTAGCTATAGAACTATAGGAATAGATACAGTAAAACTTACAGCAATATTTATAGATATAGATAGATATGAAATCTTTTGGAGGAGACTGGCTGAAATAGAAGAAAAATGTATTTCTGGACTGAGTGGGTGGTCTCTATTCTTGACCCCCTTATTCTCCCAGCAATAATATGAGGATTAATTTTTTGTGTGTGTTAAGTCTTGAATTTAGGGCACAGCAGTAGGAAGCCAGCAACAGAAAGTAATGAAAAAATAAATAAATATTCGCTTTTCACAGAACCATTTGGACAAGGAAGCATTGCTCCCTCTTCTGTTTCTGGGGGAAAGAACAGTTTGTTTACAAAATGATGCATTTTAAAAGGTATCACTACTGTTTATGTTGTGATTAGCTTGTGTTAAGAATAAAGAATCCAGATGGACTGTATCACAAATTGTTCTCTCCAGCAAATTCAAGATAACTGTTGGTTTTGACATGCGTAGATATACACCTATGAGACTATTATCTTTCAGGCTAAACAATGTTTTTTTTCAAAGTCTAAAAAAGAAGGAAGGAAGAGAGGTGGGATATTTAAAATGGAAGTCAAACAAAATATGGTGTTAAATAAGTCACTATGATATGGCGCTTAGTAATAAGCAGGCATATACAATGGAATGAAGGCTATTGCTGAGCACACTGGGTTGTATCCCAAAAATTGTAAGCCGCCCTGAGTCTCCGGAGAAGGGTGGCATATAAATGTAATTAAAAAAAAATATGGCGGTCCATATATTATTATTATTACAAATCATTCTTGTTTTCACTGTATCTGTATCCATATGCTGATTCATACATTGTCTTTTCTTATTCTCACCTTTGCCCTTTTGGGTATTTCAGTAATTTTAGCTAACCACAGATTTTTCTATCTTTTCTTTCTTTTCAAGACATTTAAAATTCCTTCATACATATTTCACTGTCTATTTGCCCAGGCCACCTCCATGTACTTCTTTTGTTCAAATAGCTCACTTTGTTTTCTAACTTTGTTTATTCATGGTTAATATCTTTGTCCAATTAACAAGAAGCATATCTTTTTGTTAAGCAGATACTCATTAATCACCCTTACCATTCATTCTTGGATCTTCAGTCACTTTTCCTATATTCTGTCATTTAACAGTAAGGACACAATAACAATATGCCAGATTGGGCACATTTGGGCTCATATGACATAAGTCTACAAGCAAAACTCTGTTTTACATCAAGCATATTCATATTATCTGTTCGAGCTAGGAAACATAAAGATTAGTTTGTAAACCAATGTATTTCTGCCTGTGTTACATCAACTCAAAGGTATAAGAACTCAGAACACTTGGTTCTGATTCATAATGAATGGAATTATGCATTTTAGAAAGTCATAATTTCATTAAGCTACATTCCTAATATATTCTTATTGGGAATGAATACAGCACCACAAATCTCTGTCTTTGGATCTTCAGCTACTTCCTAAATGCATTGTTTTGAAATAAGACCTGGTAAACTATTCACCTCTCCATTGCATAGGTTTCAAGAAGATGCTAACTAAGACTGTCCTGCTTATTGCTATCAGCAGATTCATCTTCTATAATAAATCTCTCCCCAGTCTTGCAGAATTTAATGTCTTATTTATAGAATTGAAATGCCCTATTATTTGAATATGCATTTTTACAGTTCTTCATTCTCAGAGCCTGCTGGTTGCTCTAGCCTGTATAGAGAGGCTCAAACTTAACCCTGAAAACCAATCAGAAGCTACAGTTTGTCTAGAAGTAGTGGTGTAAACTGTTATGCTATGTTCATAAAAGTCCTCAGAGAGCTTGGGTGAAATTCAAGGTGCTAGTTGGTGCCTATAGATCTCTGCAAGGTAAAGACCCTGGCTATCCAAGGGAACATCTCTCTCTCATTATTTGCTTTCCTTTTTTAAGATATTGTACTGGTTTTGATTGTATAACGCCCAGAATCAAGATTGAGTTGAAGATATTTTTTTTAATTCACATTTTGAAAGGGGTGGCATCTGCAGATTGGCAAAAAGGATACTCAGCTATTGACCCATTTTAGAAATAGAGAAAACAAACCTTCTTAGACTGATACTCTCTGCAAGTTCTAGTCTTAATTATAAGTATAATGTGTGTCTGTGTCCCAGTAATGTACAATGTATGTTGTTAAGCCTTAGGAAATGGAAGGAGTTATAATGTGCACTAAAACCTGCCTGCTTTTTTATCATCCTTCTGGTGTCAGTATTCTGTGGCCAAAGGCAAAGCTGTGAATACAGATTTCCCCACTGCCAATCCTTGTTACAAAATCCAAATAGACAGAATGCAAAGCCAGCCAAGTTAATTTGCATGTAAGATCTTTCTTTTTTCCTTTCTTAGAGTATTTTTTTCTGCATTGCTTCCCAGAGAATCACATCTTGATCTCAGCCATTCATATTTTTATTGTGTTCAGAGATTCAGTCACTTGACTGATGAATCAATGGACATTAATTTGCAAGGTTGCAGGTTAGAAGCTATTTCTCTGAGTTCTTGAAAGCTCTTAAAAGCTTGATTAATTAATTTTGCCTTTTCTTTTTTGATCGCCTTTAATTTTTCCAAGAATCAGAATCTTCTCCAGTTACTCTTGACTTCTCATTGTGTGTTCACATAGTGAAGGGTTAGATTCATTATTATACTTCCAGAAAGCAGTTTGGTTTTGCATGTAATATTGAAAGATCTGTATATAATAAAATTGTAAACACCAATTGTAAACACCACTGCCCTCTGAATCCCTTAAAACTGCACCCTAATTATACTACCAGCACATCTTTATTTGGTTCTTCTTATTTTCTTAAAACCATTACTTAAATATATGTGTTTTATTCCAATATTCTCTCTGTAAATGACAACTTGTTAGATGGTCCTGAAGTTGTGTCAAAAGATCTTATCTCTGTGGAAGCTGTACAAGCTATGACTTGACCTTATGTACCTTGTAATGAACTGGGCACACATGGTCAGAATATCATTCCAAAGTGGCTATGGATGAGGTTCACAGTTACAAGTATCATTCCCCCAACAAAGCCTCTGGACTGGCAACAAGGAAGCCAAACTGAATTCCATGCAGAGGCTAAAGATAGTTTTATGTAGGTGGCTCTGGAAGCATATTTAGAGAGCAGCAGCAATAAAATAAATAAAAATATTTATTTTATTGGAATAAAATAAAATGATGCCAAAAATAAAGGTGTGTGAGGGTACTTAATAGCAGCTCTAACTAACCACAGATTAGAGATGCTGTTAAGGCCTACCTTGTGGCATTAAAGGCAGTGAAGAATCTATATTTTTCTGCCCTTATGGTGTCCACAGATAACCAGCTTGTGGCTCTGTTTATCAGAGTTCTTTTGGGTAGAGGAACTTGGGATTCCACCTACAGGAAAGTGAAGAAGGTTTTGTAGAGCATCTGTTGGACAAAATTGCTTAGATTCATTCCCAGTTAGATACTAGTCTTGGTAGAGATTCTACAGAGGTGCCTCAGGCTGTATTTCAGCCTTCTTATCTGAGAATATTTTGAACCAATTGGATCTGAGAATATGTACAGGGTCCTCATGAGTGTGAGCTCAGCCACCTGCTTATCAGACTGTCACCCTTCATGACTTTCCAAGTCTCCCTAGGACTTTAACATATGGGTTGAGTTTTGGTGATAGCAAACTATCTGAGAGAAGCAGTGGTTCCTCCTCTCCTTAAAGAGATGTTGGTTTGTCCCCCTTTCTCAAGAAGTCATTGGTCGAACAATTGTACTAGACAATTTTCATTCAATATTCCTTAAAAAGGGTGGAGTAAACAATGCTGTTGATATCTTATGTTGGTGCTTAGGGGCTGTGGGGATTTGGATGGGGTCCAGACTTCAGTGCAATTCTGGCAATTCTGCATGGTATTTGGTTTAGGGACCACCTAGTTCAGGAAATCTAGTATCTTTAGTTCAGCACATATTATTCCTCTGCTGTGTGAGTTATGTTGGTTAACAGTTTGCTTTCAGATTCAATTCAGGGTGGTATTAATGACTTATAAAGGTCCCACATGGCATGGATTTGGGTTATTTGAGGGACCACTTCTTCCCAATGACATCTATTCATCACATTAGATGCCGTAGTGGGACCATGTTATGGGTCCTGTCCATAAAGAAATGCCATCTGATGGGCCCCAAGAAGAGATTCATTTCTGCCATGACACTATCTTTGAAAAACCATCCCCTCTGAAGTCAGATTGCCTCTGACCTTTCTGACCTTCCTGAAGGGCCTAAAAACATAGCTTTGCTTTGGAGATTCTGGGTAATATAGAGCCTGCAAAACTGCCGAATTGCTAGGGAAATCAAGTGTAGTTTCCTGCAGATTATGGGAAGTTTTATTGTATTACTGATTATTATTATTATTATGTATTTTGTTGTATTATTTTGTGTTTTCAACTTTATACATTACTCAGAGTCATGCATGTGAAATGGGCAGCTATATAATTTGCAAAATAAATAAAGTCCTATAAATTATATACATGCATCCTGAAGTCTATTGCAAATCAAGTCAAGGCATTTATGGGATAATGTCACTGTGCACATTTGGTCATTGATTTCCATCTTGCTCCCCTGTGGATGCCTTTGCAAAGCAAAAGTCTTCCTGAAGGCTGCACACAGGCAATGTAACAGCTAAACCAGCTCCACATTTCTGTACTGTCAGTTTCACTTAACTACATGTGCAAAGCAGTCTTATTTGCACATGGATTTGACTTAAGTAATTGGAATTACTTGCTAATAAGACTCCTGGGTAGCTGGTAGTTATGTCACTGTAATGGTTAAAAACAACACAGAATCTTGCAGAACCTTGAAGACTTACATTTGATTAAGTTCAAGATCATAGGGACTGGCCAAAATCCACTCTTGGAGGATTGGAAGTATGATCCTTGGATCATCTTTTATCTAGCGCAAAGTAATAGACATTCATATATCTATAGACTATAGTCTTCAAACAGGATAGTGAGGATTCAAGAAGCTATTATACTTGCACTCAAGGGTTTGGAGGAGTCTAGTCAGATTTGGTTGTTGTTTTTTTCCTTTTGAGTGACAGATTGCAAAAAAAAACCCTCAATAAGTGTTTTTCAAACATTTCCCCCATTATCTGAAGTCATTTGCCAATTGGAACTGGAGAAAGCACAGGTTTGGTATACAACTTTAATTCTTCAGATTCTAGTTATTAAGGGACTGATGAAAAGATAATATATCCCACTTTACTGAGGCAAGTCATTATCATTTATCATTAACTATTGTTTATTCTCACAACCAGTTATAAATGAATGTCAAGGAATAGGAAGGAAGGGAGGGAATGAACTCAAGGGAATGAAAATAACAAGAAAATAACAAGATCCAGCCTGCTGACTTACTAGCACTGAAGCATTTATTCACATCACTATTTGGAAGTAAGTCTGGCATATACCCCAGGAAATGTCACAAACTAAATGCTGCTAAGAAAACAAGACACAATCAAATCCTTTTGATATGTGAATCAAGTGATTGGTTTATTAATACCTGAAGAAAAAATATTTCATTTAAATCCAAGTCACAGCTTCAAAATGTAAAATTGCAGAGAAAAACCTGCTCCTCACACATATACTTTTTTTAAGAATATCACAAAATCAACACACCACCTCATCCTTATATGTTATCTAGATATCTAGAGGGAATCAGATTGGAGGATGCTAGTCTACATGGCCAAAAGAGAAAAAAAGAAAAAAAAACCTTTATTTGCAGAAGACAGCACTACAGTTAATCCCTGAGATTAGACTCAAAAATGTAGGAAAAATAGATTAGAAGAACTACTTGGTTTCCATGGCAACTATGCTAGTCAAGAATACAGAGCAAAAGGTGAGATGATCTGAAGTGAAGGTAGTTTCTCTGTAGTAACACTGTTGAGCTTCCATATGTCATAGTAAGACAAACAATCTTAATAAATAAACAACATTTATTTAATAAAATCTGTTTGTTTATTAAATAAATAAAATATTTCCACAGTGAATCTGCTGCTGAGGCATAGATTATGAACTGGCTATTACTTGAATGTGGATTAACAAGATAGTGTTTAACATGCTGCTATCTCAAAAGCTTATAATACACAGAGGTGGTATTCATTAGGTTCTGACCAGTTCTGGAGAATCCGTAGCAGTAATTTTGAGTAGTTTGGTGAACTGGCAAATACCACCTCTGACTGGCCCTGACCCAATCTATTCTTTGCCTCCCAAGTCTCAGCTGATTGGCTGGGTCTTCTTTTGTTGCCCTCCACAGGAGAACAGAGCTGGAAAGCAGGTTAGTGGGGTTGGGAGGGAATGGAGATTTTGCAGTATCCTTCCCCTGTCATGCCCACCAAGCCATGCCCACCAAGCCATGCCATGTCCACCCAGACATACCCACAGAACCAGTAGTAAAAATTTTTGAATCCCACCCACCACTGGAATAAATGCTTCATAAGGTAGGGATAGAAGGAAAGAAAGAAACATCTATAGGTGATGGATATCATAGCTTTAAAATGATTTACGATTATATCAAGGTCCACAAACCTGATAGACACCCATCACCTATTCTAGCTCTCAGAATGTTCTCTTCCATCTCATATCTTTATTATTGGTTAATCTTTAGTGAGATTCACAGCCTTTGGGGCTGGTTCAGAGGTGGTATTCAGCAGGTTCTGACCAGTTCTGGAGAACCGGTAGTAGAAATTTTGAGTAGTTCGGAGAACCAGCAAATACCACCTCTGACTGGAGATTTTACAGTATCTTCCTCTGCCACGCCAACCAAGCCACGCCCACAGAACTGGTAGTAAAAAAAATGGAATCCCACCACTGGGCTGGTTGGTAGCTCAACAGCTTGAGTCCTAACCAAGGATCTAGGAACTGTTAAGGTAGCATTGGAGGATATAAACTGTTTCAAGTAGGGTGGTTTTTTGTTATCAGGTCTGATAAATTCAGAATTTCCAAATAGCAAGGGAGCCCTTTAGGTATTGCTCCAAAGGCTCCAATTATTATTATTATTATTATTATTATTATTATTATTATTATTATTATTATTATTATTTTCTGAGCAGCCCTTTCAAACACCTAGGCTGCAATAATCCACTTTTATTTTCTAAAAATGCTTCATAGGCTTTATGTGGGGTCCACCGGCATTGCTGGAAATACTGATCATGCTTGAGGCTTCTATTAAGATAATTTATTTTAAAACTCACCACTAGAGGCTGGAAGCCTGGCAAGTACTAAAGGAGATGCCAGCAGGCACATTGTTGTCATCATGGATTATGTAATTTTAATCCCCCAACCCAATGCCTTCAACATGTATTGGTTTACCACTCTAATCATCCCAGCTAGCAAAACAGATCTTAGTGCAAAATGGGAACAAAAAGTTTTTACTCTACAAATATAGAATAGGTTCCATACACTATTTAATGAAAACTTTGGGAAATGTCAATGTAGGATTAACTTTTTGTGTTACATAAGCAACAAATATGTTTTATTGTCTCAAGGAAATACTTTAAAAAGACTCTCCATCTGAATTTCTCCCTGGATTGTAATTACAATCTATCTTGGCTTATTTCCAAAGTAGAATTCATCCCTCCAGAATTCTTTATTGCTCCATTTGTTGTTGTTTTTATTTCTCAATTTTGTTCACAGGACTGCCTGATTTGCCATTTTTCTCCAGTTTTGGTTCCTTTGATTAATGTTGCCATTTTTGTCCTTCCATCTCTCTCTCTCTCTCTCTCCCCCTCCCTCCCTCCTTCCCCCCCTCTCTCTCTCTGTGGTGGCATTTTACTAACGTCCAATGAAACATAATCCCGAAAGATTTTCAGTATACATACATACATGTTTCATCAAAAATATTTTTATGGGTTTGGGAGTTTGGCAATGCATACTGTACTAATAATACCTAGCAACTGCTGTTCAATTCTGATTAAGCAACAAGATAGACTGAATATTACACAAAATTCCTTCTATTCTAAGCCCATTTCAACAATAATTTGTCACACTTCTGATGATATTATTCACATAGAGCCTGCAAATTTTCATTTTCATTAGAGATTTAGTGTGGTTTTTAAAGCAAATACATTCAGATCCCTTTATATATATATTTTGAAAATACTAAATAAAATAAAAAAGAAGAGAATCACAGCATTATTTCTAGATATTGGTGTGAATTTATGCCTGGAGTGCCAACCATCATAAAAAAATTGGGCCCATTTTTCCCAACCTTGCCAATTTTGAGATGTGTGAACATAAATTTTGGTATTCTTAGGAATGAGCCATACTGCCATGGGAACTTTGAGAGCTGAAGTTCACATTTATTAAACTTGCCAAGTTTGGGAAACACTTTTCTTGTTTTTATTCATTAAATGAATTATGCTTCCATTGGTTTTATCTCAGTTTTAATGGATTGTTATAGGATTACCACTTCAATTATGACTAGTGATACTTCAAATCTGCAGTTAGTATTATAATTTTGTTTTAGAATACAAGATAATGGCATAATTTGATCACACATGAAGGGTCCTTAGCAACAAGTAAGTAGTCAGTTTCTTACCTTTTTGAAGAAGCTGATAGAAATTCAGCTTAGAAAATGGAACTCTGGTACCAATCAATATGAAATCATTGTAGTATTTATTTTTGTAGATATCCATCCATTTTTGCCGAAATATATTAATTAGGTCAAACAATTTATCATGAATGTGTTAAGATAAATCATTTTACCTTATTTAATTTAAAAGGATACCTGCATGTATTGACAAAGATACCTGTACTCTCTCTCTTTCCAGTTAGAAAAAGTACAACAGCTCATGCACAATATTGTGTCGCCTCTTTTTTTGCAATTCCCATACAAAACATATGTCATTCTCTTAAGATATAATAACATGGAATAATACCTTTCCAAAATGTTTTATTATTTTTATTTCTGTGGTTTAGTTCTCCCTGCAACTGCATCCACAACAGGAGCATGGATTAATAGCCTTCTGTTGAAACAACACATGAAGAAACGTCACATTCTAAAGAGAATAATACAGTGAAAGAGGAATTGATAGTGATAAAAAGATGTTAGACAGAAAGAAGATGAAAATGAAGTTTAAACATTGGTTTAAGCATTGCTTATAAAAAGTGATGATGTTGTGAGCTGATGGTACAAAATTGCCACTGGATGTACCATTTTTTAAAGTCCCCATATGCAATAGCTTACTACAAGTACAAATTAACATGAATGAGAAAGCATCTATTTCCAGCTATATAGATTTTCTAAATGAAGGATTTTCTAAAACAACGAATAAGAAGAACATCCTGCAATTTGACTCAATTCAATTCCCCTGTTTAGACTGGAGTATGGGAATTATTATTATACCAGTTCTGGATTTTACCACCTCATTCCATTTTGTGTTATTTGCTAGATCTCAAAATATGTTCATTTCCAAGCATTTTCCTACAGTTTGAAATATTCAATTTTAGGGAGATTTTGGAGGGAGAGGAGAAATTATTTTTGTACACAGTTTTAAGCAAAATCTGCTCATTTCTAAAACTATCATCCATACAGTTCAACATGTTCATTAAAGGAGAATATTTGTAACTCAGGGTTGAAATGATGGGTCCTTAATGCTCTTTGCCCTAACTTTATCAAAGCTAGTACTAGCACTAATGATGTTAACTAGTTTGGGTAGTGAAACATCTGCAAGAAAACAATTGAACTCAGAGAGTACCAATTTTGTGCCTGAATTTAATTAGCCCCCATGTTAATTAAATTTGAGTACATATAGAATATATAATAAATGTTCATATCCTGTATACTAAAAGCCTATTTTTCCCCAAAGAATTCCCTTAATCAAAGGATACTGGTTTTGTTACTATTTACCACTATATTGAAAGGGAAGGAAGTGAAATATATATTATCTAGCATAGTTGCCATGACAGCCAGCTGAAGAACTTGAATAGAATCTAAGTTACATGACGAAGTAATGAATTTACCATCTATAGGGACAGAAATGGATTTTCTGTCATATCCTGTAAATCATCAGCAGGAAACTTGCCACTATAGCATTAATATTTAAAGAGGGACAAAATTTGACTTTAGCAAGAAACTACAGACTAGTATTTTTACATAAAAATTATGAGTTGTTTACAATGATTTTAGATTAAAGATTGAAAATAATTTTGCAAAATTTAATTCATAGGGGCCAATGTGGGTTTTTAAGTAAAAGACAGTTAAAGGATAATATTAGAAATATGCTGGATATTTTGGAATACTCTATCTGGAAAACCAAATGAAAAACAGGTGACTTTGGCCTTTTTAGAAGCAGAGAAGGCTTTTGACAATTTGAATTGGGCTACTTTATTTAAAGTTTTGAAAGATGTGAATTTTGGAGAGAATTTTATAAAATGGGCGAAAACAATTTATACTTTACAGATAGAACAAATAATTGTTAATGGAAAGTTAACCAAGGCATGTAAGATACAAAACAGATCAAGAAAATGTTGACCACTCTCCCCTCTCTTATTTATTTTGGTTCTTGAAATATTGAATAGACAAGATGAGAGGATTTGTTGGTGTAAAAATTAAAACAGAAACATATGTTAAGAACTTTTGATTTTTGAAGACCCTTTAAAGGGAATTGAATTATTAATGAGTAAATTAAATGTTTAACAGCTTTAATAAAATTATGATAAACACAAGTTAAATATAAGGTATTACAAGATGCAAGGAAAAAGGAAAAAGACAAAGTAAAAAAAGAGATAAAAACTAGAAATTTCCTATTTTCTTTGCAGCAAATACAAGTATGACTACAAAGTTATACCTCACTCTATGATTACAAAAGAGCTCATTTTTCTATTATTATTTTGTAATCATGTAAACTACAAGTCATAAGTACATTTTTTCTGTTTCATATAAAAAGTCAATAATGGGTTTCCACTGAACAATAAACATATTGTCTTTTCTTTAATCAAAGAAGTCAGTTTAGTCATCTTAGCATGTTCCATCATCTTTGTCAACCATTCCTTTATATTGTGAATAGCATCCAATCTGTCATGCCCCTGTTGGAATCTGATCCCGAGCGGGAGGCTGAGCAGCTGACAGGGAGTGGGGGTGTAGCTCCGTTGGTTGTGGAAGAAACTGGGGAAGGGCAAAGTCCAGCTTGGGCAGAGCAGGGGAGAGGTAGAGCAAGGCAGAGGGAATTCAGAGGAAAATCCAGGCCCACCCCCTCTTCATCCTAGGGCACACAGGGAGGAATGGAGAAGGGAGCAACGTGAGTTGCGTGGCTTATGGGGGAGGAAAGGGCCCTGGTTCCCTTCATTAGCTGCAGCTGGGAACACAGCATTTTAAAAGGGAGGTTGTGCACAGCAACTCATGGGAAGCAAATCATGAGTTATCTTTTATGGTTGAGGCTTATCTGGGTTCCTGGTGTCTTCCCAACTGTGTGTGTTTCCTTATCCTGCCCTGTCCAGTTAATCCTTATGTTTCAAATCTCAGTAAAAGTTTATACATTTTAGTGATTCATTTATATACAGCTCTATTTTATACTCAATCTTACAACATTCAAAGCTATAAATTCTTTTTTTCTACTTTATTTTTTTCTAATAATTGTAAATTAAAAAACATTGACAAGCATTTCCATCCACCATCAGATTTTTCTCTTGGTTTTATTTTAAATTCTCTTTGACAAAATACTAATATCTCACAATAAATTAGTCATGTTTTGTTTTCTCGTAGAGAGGAATGAGAGTGTACATATATTCTGAGTTTTATCTGTGTGTGTGTGTGTGTGTGTGTGCAAGTTGACCTTCACATATTAAGAATATCTGAGGAAGATTTTTTATTTTCATAATGTAATCACATCTTTGCACAATGATTTATGGTTAACTTTTCAGTTGTCTGTCTCAATTGAGTAATAGTTTGGGGGGGAAATGTAAAGTCAATATTCTCCAAAGTATTAATGTCTGCTTTCCATGAGAATTTTGTACACAGCATCAATATTAATTTCTCCATTTTTTAAAAGATAATCTTGATTTAACTGTAAAATAATTTGATGCCACAAGAATCTGTCATTTCAAATCACTCTTATTATGAAGATACAACATCTATCTGAAAAGCAAATAAGAATTGTGAATATATGACATTAAAAAAAACAGAAAAAGTAGAAATACATTAAACTTTTGTGTTGTAGCAATCATTGACCAAAAATACATGACAGAAAAGGTTATATTAGAGACATATTTAAAGTAAAAGGTCATCATTCTTCATTTAAGCAATTAGTATAATTTATATAACATGCCATTTAATGTTATAGATTACATTTTACACATTTTTGTCACATTTTTTGCAGTGTGTTTTTCATGATTGTCACATTTGTTTCTACTTGAGTGGAATGTTAAAGACATTGTATGTAATTATGGAGAACTGTTATATAAGTGTTGTTATTTTACTGAAAGTTTTAAACAGTGGAGAAGCAAACACAGCAGATTTAGTAACAGAATAATAAAGTTGCAAGGGAGCTTGATGGCCTTCTAATCCAATCCCCTGCCCAAGCAGGAAACTGTATACAAATGGCTGTCCAATCTCTTCTTTAAAATCTCCAGTGATTGGAGCACCTGTAACTTCTGGAGGCAAGCCATTCTGCTAATTCCATTAATTGTTCTCACTGTCAGGAATTTTTTCCCTTAATTCCAGGTCGTATCTCTCTTTGTTAAGCTTCCATCCATTACTTCTTGTCTTGCCCTCAGGTGCTTTGGAGAATATGTTGACCCCCTTCTCTCTCTGACAGCCTGTCAAATATTGGAAAAATCGCTATCATGTCACCCATAGTCCATCTCTTTGTTAGACTAGACATTCCCAGTTCCTGCAACCATTGATCGCACAGTTTAGCCTCCAGTCCCATAATCATCTTTGTTGCTCTTCTCTGCACTCTTTCTAGAGTCTCAACTTCTTGTTTATATTATGGTGACCAAAACTGGATGAGGCATTCCAAGTGTGGTCTTACTAATGTAGCATAAAGTGATACTAACGTTTCATATAATCTTAACCCTTTGTTCATGCAGCATTGGCCTTTTTGGCAGCTGAAGCACACTGCTGATTCATATTTAAGTGATACTTTCAATTATTAAAATCTTGATTACATAACAAAATAAATAGAATGAAATTTAATTTAATTTTCTTACATTTATGACATAATACACGTTTTTCCATGTCACGTATGTTTCTTACACCTCAAGAAATATAGTTTCCAATATAGTTAGATTAGTTTGTTTTACCAAAACTAACCTTAAATAATAAAATTTATTTCAATAGAAGTTTTCATCTGTTTAACCTATTAAAAACATTTGTTGAGAATTTCTGACTTCTAGATTTTAAGCATTTTATTTTTGCCATATTTTCACAATTTTTCAATATTTTTGGAAGGCAATATTTGAAGAAGCACACAGACCACTGAAGAAGAATGTATACTAGACATAAGCCATGCTACTTCTTTTTAATCAAATATGAGTAAGATTAATGATGTTTATTTTTTTCCACAATACTGACAATAGTCTGGATCCACAAATGTCTAAACTCTGAAGCGAGCCTGACTGAAGCCATCTTTTCCGGCTTCATAGTTGCCATGAATTTTGGAAGGGGGAATGGAGGGGGGAAGCAGTTAGATTGGCTACCAGTCAAAACAATAAGTTTTCTTGTGGGAACCACAGTCATCCCAACAGATGGCAAGTGAAGAAGGAGAGGAGTGACCAAGCAGCCTCCCAGCTACTTTCATTGGACAGTGTGACTGGTGACATCTGGGGAGGGAAATATTTGCTTTGTTAATTAGGCAGAAACTGTGGGAACTTTGAGAGTTGGTTTTCACTAGCCATGCCAATATGACATATCCAATAAACATGTTCTTTGGGGAATCTACCTGCCTCAGAGTTCTGCTTTTGGCAGATGCGTTACTTGGAATGCTGACAAAATGTTAATCAAATCAATCAAAATGTTAATCAACCAATAGCCAATCAGATTCCACCCTAAGTCCCTCTCCTCCTGCACAGGACAACACAATAACCTTCTGCAAAATGTAATAAACTGCACTTTTAGCATACATAAATGTTTTCTGTATAAAATGATTGCAAAAATAGAGAAAATAAGGTTTTCTTGGAAATTTAAATCCATTAAGAATGAACAATGGGAAATGTTTGTACAGCCAAAGAAGTATTATCTGATGGGTTTTCCAAAAATGCTGCTGGTTATCAGTTCGATAAGCTTGTAAAGTATTATCAAGTCAACAATGATAGATGTCCTTTGCATATTTGAACCATTTTCCTGTAGGGAAAAGAAGTTTGTTTCCCCTGGAGAGTCTGCCAATAATCAGGATTCAACTTGAGTTTTATTTACTAACTGAAGAGTCAGTTTGAAGGCTGCAGAATAAATTCACTTTTTTTTTCTTTCAACATATGGTTGATGGGCAAAAATTGGCTCCCATCTGCAAGTCTCTGGGATGTATCCTTTGAAAACAGATCCTTAGAAATGTATAACACTGCCAATAGTTTATATATTTGACATTCCTGGAACCAAAAAAATGTCCAAAAGGAAAGATTTCCAATTTTATATAAGAAAACCCAAAATTGTATCTTATTTCAATTCTACTTTTTCTTCTTCTTTTTTTTACAGGAAAGAAATTAAAGGATACCTGTCAGAAGTTGAAGGAACTGGCTTGATCATCAGATATGCTTCGGGCAAAAATACTTGGTTTACTTACAAAAATATGATTATAACTTTAAACTTACTTTAAATAATTCTCTCCAGAGGGCAGTGGTACCATTAAGCTGTTGAGTCCAGATTCATAATGTGATTATACACTGTTTATATTCAAACTGTATAGAAGAAACTGTATAGAATTCATAACAATACCTTACTGTAATGATTGAAACATTTTAGAGTTATGGTCATTTGGTGTTCTAAAATATCTACAACTGAGTTAGAAATGCCCTAAGAAAATCTGATATGGCCTTTCATGATACAGAATACATTATTCACAGCCAAAAATTGATTTTAAGAAAAATGTAACCATGCAATAGAACTTTTTATGACTTCTCACATTATATCTGTACATGTCAGTATCAGGAGTAGGATTCTACCGGTTCAGACCAGTTTGGGCAAACCGGTAGTTGCAGTGATCATTTGGCCACACCCACCCACCCCTGCCCTTTTCCTATGCTTTATTTTCTTGTTTTTGAGCACAGCTGATTCGCACAGCAGAGCAGTTTTGTTAAGAAATTTATTAATCAATCCTATGATCAATCAATATTGTGGACCTTTAAACTGTGTCTATATATTTAAATTATATAATAAGTCAAGCCCAGATGTTTTCAAATCAATATTTATTCTAACAAGCAGTTTAACTTAATAAACACTCAGAAAAGAATATTACCAGTGTCCTCTCATCATTGTGGTTTTCCCCTCAGGTCTTCTTAGTTTTACAACTACCTATGTAGTTGGAGTTTCTCTGTCCCTTTAGTCCTCATAAATATAGTTAAACAGTCCCTAGCCTAGGAAAGTCCACTTTTCCTTTTCAGCTTGAAAAGGAGCTTTTCTTGAGGCTTCTTGATATTGTCTGCCTATGCAGCACATATATCTCACTGACAGCTTATTCTTCAAACACAGCAGAAAGTATAACAGAGACAACTTGAGAAGCCAGAGATCGCCTATGCTGGACAGTCTCTTTATGGGACAGATAAGACAGAGACAACAGAACCTGACAGCTGGTATACCTGGAGACCTCTCAGATTTCAGACCTCTGAGGTAAATGGCAGTTGGGCTGCCCCTTATATACTGCAGGGGCGTGGCTTACCAAACCAGCACTTGTCATGACATGTCACACTGTCATTGGTGGATTTGACCTTTCAAATCCAAACATTGTAAATTACACAGCAACAGAAAATATATTTTCTGACAGGTTTGCTGCGCATCAGGTGTTTTACTCACCGGGGCTACAGCAGAAGGTAAGTATTATAACTAAAAATTGTCTTTTCAAAATGCTGTGCAGGCACGTGAAGCGCACACCCACTGAACCAATTGTTACACTGGTTAAATTGCACCACTGGTCAGTACATATTCTGCAATAAACAATAAGAACAGTCTTCATTTTCACCTCTTTCCTTTGAGCAGCCCTGAGCGCACGCACATTGGGCACAGGCTCCTCAGGGTCCTCTGCATCACTGCTGTCAGACTCCACAAGCTCCGAAGGCAGCACCCCACTCTCTGACAATCCTGGCCCCATCCCTGCATCACACACAGGCCCCACATCTGAGTCTTCACTCTCAGAGACCTCAGCTGTACGCACCTGCTGCCAGCAAACCACAACAGGTTCACAAATTGACAAAATGTACCTTTAATTGTTAAGACTGGTGTTTGTTCCTTTTGCTTATACCCAGTGGGTAAGTCTTACAACTGTTACTTATAGGACTGTCAACTTATAGGATCAATCATCCTGATTATCATAACAATTTGATCACCACAGGCAACTGATGGATAGAAAACTGTAGGACCACCTGTTGTTTGCAGATTCAAATTGCAGATATTTATATAATTGTACAAATAGCTCACAAATAGGTGATGTTTCATTAAATGTAAAGCAAATCTTCCCATAAACTGACACTGTTACCAGACTAGATCCTGCCTATGCAGAAACAAAATTGATGGAGATGGAGATCGAGATAAATACACTTTTTTTTTACTGGAATCAAAACTTTCCTTAGTTCTTTGGAGCTTATTATTAAATTGTTATCAGGCAATATGTTGAATGATAAAATATGACTTGGCTGAAACCCAACTTTAATTTCTTGAAGTTAAAAAAAAATCCTCAGGAAAATCTCCTTAGGCTACCATTATTTTTTCTTTATTTATAGCTGTACCTAAATTATCCAAGAATTGAGATTATAGTTAAGCAACTTCAATAGATAGAATGATCTATGGTGTGCTCTAACAGTATTGATATAACTATAGAATATCAAAAAGAACTTTCCTCTAGCATCAGCATAAAGTCTCATTAATTGGATCTATCTGACACTTCATTTAATTTACTTAGGGCACAATTTATTTGTCACATCTTGACCTTTTAATATCCTTCTTTTCAGAAGGAGTCTTCATAATCTGCAACACACATCTTTCCTTCCTCTTCCTCTTTCCATTCTTTACCCCAGCTCTGCTTGATTTGCCATGGGCTTCACATTGAACAAATAATAATACTGGAGCATTTCAGCACATCTGACTGGAAGGACAAAGAAGGGCCACTGAATCACATTAAATTGATCATCTTCTAACCCTCCAAGTTTCTTGGGCTTTCATCATCCCTGATAGTTGGCCAAGCTAATGGGACCCTAATGGTGATTGAAGATCACAGGCTCCCCATCTTGTGAATAAAAAGCCTTCAATGCTGGGCAAACCAGGAAGAAATGGCTAGAAATATTTGAGCCTGATCATTTGCTTTTAAAGTGGCTTTTTTGTTATGCTTCAGATATTTGCTGCAACTTCAGTAAATGTGAACATTCTTCTAAATTGCTATCTTACATATTATGTTTACTAAATTCCAATTCTCTATTTTTATCACTTTTATAATTAATTTTTAGAAACCATAATGTTAGCCTAGAATGCCTTTAGTCAGTAATGAATTATTTCTCAGTTTAATGGATTTGGGTGGATACTTTAGTGCAGGCACCTCAATATGTGAGTAAACCATCCCTTCCTACTCTAATCTCCTATGGAAGCAGTTCTATGCATGCAAAACCTCTCCACTACACAAAATCATTCTGTGGCCATGAAGATCAGTTGTTGCGGAGTTGCATCCAGAGTCACTTAGAGAAAAGACAGGCTGTCCACGCTGAGACCTCTCTCAGACAACATTATCTGAAAAAAATATTCAGAATGCAGGTAGTTGTTGTAGTTCGCCAGCAGCCTGTGCAGACGGCAGCGGAATCAGACAGTGGGGAAGAACGGGAACCAGTCAGGGAGTCTGGAGAGAACTTGGATGAGGGTCCATGCAGAGATGGGGCCAGGACCATCTGGAAGTGGGTTACTGATTCCGGATTCTGGAAGCAGCGAGGCCGAGGAACAAGGGGAGCCTGTTCCCAGTGCATGTGTGCACAGAGCTGCTAGAAGGAAGAGCAGCTGAGACAAGGGGAGACTCAGGGGTAAGGCTTGGAGGTGATTGCCCCTCCCATAAGGTATAAAGGACAGGCAAAGGTGATGAACCTTTGTAGGAAGCAAAGTCATTCGCTCTGTTCAGATTAATCCTTGAAGCTCTGTGTGGACTTTACACTTTGGTTGGTTTTTTATAATTCATTTGGCACTCTAGTTGTTGGCTTCAAAGGAAAGAAAGGTGGGTGCTTATCTTGAAGAGACTGTTTGGGACTCATTACTGGCTGGGAATGAAAATAATTCCCAGCATTGAAATAAAACAAGAGTTGTTTTAACTAAGCATGTGCTTAATTACAGTCTTGGGAAGCCTTGGTCAGAATAGTAGTCTTTGACTTATGACTGGTCACTTAGAATCCATTCAAAGTCACGATGGACCTCCTCAGGGCAACTTATATCCCAGATTTGAAGTTCTGAGACTGCTTTCCCCTCCCCCGCAGTCACATGATCACATTTTTGGTTGCTTGGTAACTGCCCACATTTACAGCAGTTTGCAGCATCCCACATTCATATTACTATGATTTATAATGGATTTTTTTTTTGCTAGAAACCAGTGTTAACTTCAGGTTTTCAACAAAAGACACTCATTGCAGACAATAGATTTACTTAGCAACCATAGTGAATCACTTAACAACAACCACAAAAAAAAGTCATAAAATCAGACAGGGTCAAAACATTACACTACACTTAATGACCACCATGACTTATTATCATAATTCCAGCTCAATTGTGGTTATAAATCGAGATCTACCTGTAGCCAAGTACAAATCACATCGATTATGTTAGTATTTATGAATGCTTAAACAAGAGTTAAGCAATTTTTTTCAAGGCAATGAAAAAAATGACACTTACCATGTCACATTAAAGTTGCAATTCATCAGCAAATTTTGGAGGAAATTTGCCAACCACTCATGAAGCTTGGGTACAATATGGGATCACATTCTGCCATGTGCAATAATTAATAATCTCACTTAACATAGCGGAACATATTTCACAGAAAACATGCATAAGATTCTTCCATTACATGTTTGCTGAATCATATTCCTGAAAAGATCACATTATAGGTTGTTTACCATGTCACATTAAAGTTGCAATTCATCAGCAAATTTTGGAGGAAATTTGCCAACCACTCATGAAGCTTGGGTACAATATGGGATCACATTCTGCCATGTGCAATAATTAATAATCTCACTTAACATAGCGGAACATATTTCACAGAAAACATGCATAAGATTCTTCCATTACATGTTTGCTGAATCATATTCCTGAAAAGATCACATTATAGGTTGTTTATTAGCATGCTTTGACTAATTCTTTCTAGATCTGCTTGCCTGCTTTACCACTACAGTATCAGATGCCAAACAGCTAATTCAGCTTGAAAATAGCAAACTTATAGAATGAATAATGCTGAAACAAAAATGGCATAAGATAAAATTGAATTGCAGAGACCACTATTTGAGAAATGAAAATAATTAATGTAAAACAAATATAACTTTATCTTCTCCCTAAAAAACCCCTACATCTCTTAAAGTACAGATTTTGGCAGCCCCAGCACATTTATAATTATCAGAAATTTGGGGTTTTCTATGAAAGATGAAACAAAAGTTCTTTTCAAATATCTAAGTCCTTCCATTTCAAGCTAAAGTCTTGCCTTAGGTTCTGAAGTAATATCTTTTGCACTTCAAGAGACATAGTGGCTTTTGTGATACTTAGGAATCCTAGCTTTTAAAAGCTGGATTTTAATTGCCTTGATTTCAGAGAAAGCTGTCAAACGCTGCTGGCAAAAAGAAGTACAAAATAATTCATTAAAAATAGCAAGGGGGATTTGTCTGCCCCTGCGATCAACTTAATGTCTGTACAACCAGTAAAATACCACAGAAATTAAGTTTAAAGATTTACCTTACCTTAATAAAAGGGTGAAGCTAATGTTATCTCTTAGAGAGAATGATAGCGGTCTTCTTTTTTGTTATAAGAAGGCTTTCAAAATCAAGATCTCAAGAGATTTTTTTTTTAAATAGAAACATGCAGAAGAGGTCCAACTTTATGAAGTCAAACAGGGAGCAGATTACTAAGGAAGAGGAAAACAATGGTGAATGCAACAAGTATTTAGAGTAGGCTTCCCAAACTTGGTAATTTCCAGATACGTGGACTTCAGATCCCAGAATTCCACGGCCAGCATGACCATTCATGTGAATTCTGGGAAGTCCATGCACTTGGAAGTTACCAGGCTTGGGAAACATCAATCTAGTTTGTGGAAAAGTAGAAGAATGGAGGCAAAAAAAACAATATAGCAAATGGAGTGGGAAGCAATCAAAGGGGACAAAGGACCATGACTCTATGGGGACTGGTATCTAATAAAAAGAATAATCCAAGCTAAATCACACTGCCTGAAACTGCTGGGAGTTATAGTACAGCCACATTTGAACATCCAAGTTTTTCATCTCAGCCTATGAAACATTCCTGCTCCTATTTGCATTGCCCAAGAAATTGGCAGTTGCTGGGAAATCAAAAGCTGGATTGATAAAGGAAGTAGGGTTATTTACCAAGAGAATGAAGCATTGTTGTTTCTGATTGTCACAGTTTGGTGGTATAATGGCTGTGCTCAGCAACAGGGGCCTGCTGTTGTAACCAACCCATTATCCCATTGAAGCAAGCACAGTTTCTCTTAGCAGCGGCTCAAATCATATGACTGGAAGGGACCTCAGAAGTCTTATAGACCAGCCCCTGCCCAGTCAAATGGTTGTCCAGTCACTTTTGAAAACATACATATATCATAAAGTCAAGCCTAGGCAGATAATGGGGCAGGAGCTCTAGAATCTGTTTAAAATGTTATATATTGGATTTGCTTACAATTAAGAGTTGAGATATGGAAAAATGAGTTTTATATTTTTTAGCTAATGTGACTATTTTAGGGGTGTGCTTGGACTTTTACTGACACCTGGAATAGGAAAAAATGTTATTTATTGGACTTGCCTAGAGTGAAGAGTTATTTATTTATTTATTTATTTATTTATTTATTTATTTATTTATTTATTTATTCGACTTGTATGCTGCCCTACTCCCTAAGGACTCAGGGCGGCGAACATTAAAACAGAAAAAATTACAATAAAACAGAATTAAACAACTAAACAAGCCGAATGGAGTTAAAATAAAACCCAGACACCCCCCCCGGGTCATTCCAGGCCGGCCCGTTGAAACAACCAAGTCTTCAGGTCCCGGCGGAAGGAGTGGAGGTCAGGGGCCAAGCGGAGATCCACAGGGAGCTGATTCCAAAGGGCAGGTGCTCCCACAGAGAAGGCCCTAGCCCTGGGGACCACCAGCCGACAATGTCTGACTGACGGCACCCCAAGGAGGCCCCTCCTATGAGAGCGAACAGGGCGATCGGAAAGTGATGCTGGCAGGAGGCGTTCCCGCAAGTACCCTGGACCCAAGCCATTAAGGGCTTTATAAGTTGTAACTAATACCTTGAAGGCGACCCGAGAGGCAACCGGCAACCAATGCAAGCCACGCAGGAGGGGTGTAACATGGGAGTATCGGGATACCCCCATCACAGCCCGCACGGCTGCAGTTGAATTATGGGGTAAAGAATTTTATATCTATTAACTAAGAAGAGATCAAGAAATTGTAAAACTGTTTGTACTTACTATTTGTTGAGGGTGGGAAGTCACTTGCTTAGAGTTTTCTTTTCTTTTTCTTTCTCTTTTTTTCTTTCTTTTTAGCTTTTTGCATCTTTTATTCTTTTCTTCTTTTTAGTCTATATTATCTTTTATTATTGTAATTAAAATGATATAGATGGTAGGTAGGTAGGTAGATAGGTAGATAGGTAGGTAGATAGATAGATAGATAGATAGATAGATAGATAGATGGTAGATGGTAGATTGTAGATAGATAGATAGATGATAGATTAGATAGATAGATGATAGATAGATAGATAGATAGATAGACAGACAGATAGACAGAGATAGAAAGAAAGAAAGAAAGAAAGAAAGAAAGAAAGAAAGAAAGAAAGAAAGAAAGAAAGAAAATAGAGATATGTGATATGATAGGTGTGAAATATTTCTCAAATTTCCATTTACTCTTACACAAGTACTAGATGCTAAATGAAATGTCCTAGAAAAAGTATATTCTCCTAACATTAATTCAGCAGCAGGTCTCCAGTTATCTTCTAGGTGTTAGCTGGTTGAATGCTAGTACTGTAATGTCTTGTAGATACAGTACTGTAGCAACAGAAATTAGAATTTATCACAGGGATCATATAAACATTTCCTGAGCTATAATGCTGTGATACATTTAAAACCACCTCTTTTTTAGGTCACATGTTGCAAAAGACAATTGCTTGTAACATTTACCTAGTAAATGTTGTGTGTGGGAGAGATGTAATGTGTTATACCATGCGAGCTTAAATATTATTATCATTTTTTAAACTTCTTCACTAGGTTTTCCCATCAAAATGAATTTCTAATGGACTAGTAATTACAAAACCATATCTAAGCAGCAATTTCCTACTATTATTTATCTTACATCTTTCAATCCAGAAGGTGTTTATTTTAACACTCCAAGATCCCTTTAACATTGGAGTGGTGACAGTTCTGGCATCCATGCTGTGTTCTGGGGATCAGTCTTCTGTAGCAAACCTGGCGAATTTTCTGCTCAATTGCTGTTTCAAAGTAAATTCTGTAAAGATAGTATTCTAGCATTTCTTTCAGAATTCTGGGGCAGATGGCTTTTGTAGGAGAATATTTAGCTCATTTGAATCCTGCATTAAAGCACAGATTTATTATGATATCATGAGGTCAGGATGATAAGATAATCAGACAAATACAGGAAATGAGATTGGCTTTTCGACAAATCAGTTGGACAAAGGAATGTGTCTGCTATATTACTTTTACTTAGATATCATCAAATGCTAGTACTGCTTTCTGCTAGCTTTAGTATCTGAATCAGCATTATTTATGCTAAGTGCTTTATGGCTAAATGGTTTATTTTTATGGGAAAATGTCTTTGGGAAGGAGGTAAGATATTTGCCAAACCTAACGCCATATTTTCTCCTTCAGTTTCCGCTGGTGGGAAATTTCACTTCAACTTAACTCTGGATTCTTCAGATTAGCCCCTAACCTGTTGTGCCTTGGGTTCATTTTATGTTAAGTGTCATCTTTAAAGCAATGGAGCAGCTCTATTTCTCCCCACCTATCACATACAAGTCCTTTTCCCTTTCATGAGTTCAGAGGGAGGTTTGCTACTAGTTATGATGGCTTACTGTTGTAAGCATTGAGCAATTTTTGAAGAACTCTGTACATGCCAACAAGGGTAACAGGTATGATACATATGGAATGAGATAATATTGTTTTAGGGGCTTTATGAAATAAAACTAATAACTGTTTGGAATTTCCCTTATTTTGACATGTCACTGTCCCAAATACACAGTATAGATAGATGGGGGTGAAAATAGGGGGTGAAGGACAGAGGGAAGATGCATTGCTGCAAGCCCTTCAAAATAAATCAGGCTAGGAAACCAATGACACATAGGTCACCACTACTTTTATTTTAAAAATATAGTAACAGAATCTTGCAAGTCTGAATGTGTTTCCCCCATCCTCCTTTTTTATGAAGTAGGGAGGGGCTTGTCTGATATGTTTACTCATGTTACATTTTTTTTTATTCATATTTATATGCCGCCCTTCTCCGGAGACTCAGGGCAGCTTACAATGTTTGGAGCACAACCCAATGCACTCAGCAATAGCCTTCATTCCATTGTATATGCCTGCTTATTACTAAGCGGCATTTTTACAAAGTCAGCTTATTGCCCCCAACAATCTTGGGTCCTCAATTTACCTACCCCGAGAGGATGGAAGGCTGAGTCAACCTTGAGCCTGGTGGGATTCGAGCCTGCAGTAATTGCAGGCAGCTGGAATTAAGTGCTAGGCATTTAACAGCCCGCACCACCAAGGCTCATTAATACTTATGTGGGGTCTTTAGTGCTGTATGATGTATGAAATAGTTTCAGACTTGCAAGATTCTGCTACTATGGAAAGTATCTTTAAAAATAGGTTTAGATCTATATGATGTCTGTTTCTTAGTCATGTCTACCTTAAATGGCTGATAGTAACTATCTAGAGTTAATAAAAGTTGTGATAAAACACCAGTGCTTAAAAAAAAGAACTACAGCCAGAGGATTATTCCTTTTAATTGTTTCTGGTTTGTTTATTAATTTGATTTTTAATCCCACCATTATTATTTTTATAAATAACTTAGGGTGGTGAACATGGATAATACTCAATGAGATGGGTTGGGCTGAGAGTGACTGGCCCAAGGTTAACCAGCCAGTTTTTGTACCTAAGGAAGGACTACAACTCACAGTATCCTGGTTTCTAGGCCAGCACTTTAATCATTACACCAAAGAGGCTCTCTTGTTGCTGAGTACTGTCTCCAAGTGTTCCCAGCCTTCAGAGAAGCAAGAAACAGACTCCCTGCAAAGGAAAACCACTCTTTATTTACACATTGGGAATTAACTGCATTCACCAACAGAAAATCCAGGCAAGAGTCCTGCAAGAAGTTAACTGAAACAATAATTCTTTTCGGCTTCTTATGATAAATGCAACACTGTAAGCTCACAGCCAGGAGGCTGCAAATTAAGTCAGTTCAAACAGAGAAATAGACAAACCTCAGTTCACAAGGAGCAAACTTTCCAGAAATGCGAACAGTTGTCTGCAACAACCACTCCTCTTCTTTCCTCCTATTTATTCTCCAGCCAGGGAGGGGCAATTCAGCATCCACATTTGCTTTGCTTCCCGAGCCAGCTCATTGTCCTCTGTTGTTCACCTCTGCTACCTGCTCTGCACATACACCCATCTGGAACAGGCCCCAGCTATTCCTCCTCCTCACTCATCTCTGACTCCAAAGGCAGCTGCCTCTTTGTCTGGGAAATGCTGGATGGCCCTGGCTTTATCTCTGTGTCCAACGCTGAACATCCATCAGAGCCTTCCCCAGGCTCCAGAACTGGCCCAAGTTCTTCCCCAATTTCCTCATCATCCGAGTCTGCCCCCAGCTCCGCTGGCAGCTGGTGAGCCACAACACCAAGATTTCCATCACTACTTTATATAATTCAAAAATTTTGTACAATTCAGAAGTATTAACTCATTATGAAGTCTCCCAGATAAAGATGGAGTCCTACTGGTGGCAAAAAATATTATCTCTTTGATTAATCGATGTCATAGATCAGGATTGTCAAATTCCCGGCCTGCAGGCCAGAATGCATCATATGCTGGCCACGCCCATGCCCAGTTTACTGAAGGGGAAAAAGTACTGATACGTCATGTGGCAACACCATGACAATGTGAGTTTGACACCCCCGTCATAGATAGAGTTTTGTAGATGTAAGCCATTTTAGCATATTCCTCCAATACTAATGTTATATCTATTAACAGGGAAATAAAGGTAGCAAGTGATGCCTTCAGAAATAGCAGTGTACTGATAGCAGAGGTGTTATTTTTGATAGGATTCTTGGTTAGGGTCCAAATTGGAAGTTTACCATCATGATAACCCATGAAAGTGGAGAACGGTAGCAATTTAATATCATTATCAGAAGGAAATGATACATTTGGGAAGAGAGCAGGACAAGGCACTAAGATACTGACAAGGAAATTACTGATTACCAGACAACTTTTGGTTTGTAGCTCTTGGCAAACATTGATTGGGTGGTGGTTGTTTCCACGCTCTAGACTTGCAAATATATAAACATGTCCTTAATCATACCATCTTGATGTCCATGTTAATCTGAAAGTAATCAAAACAATGCAAATCAAAAGTATGTTTTGAATTGGATTTAGGAGAATAGGGAGACAGAAAGGCTTGCTGTCTGAAAAAGCCCTAGGACAGTATGGAGGAAATTTTTACTGGATTTAATTACTGATACATCTGGACTGTAGGAACAATTCATGCACAATTAATTTCAAAGTTATCTTGCAAATGGGTCCAAAGAGAAACAAAATGCTCTGATTGATCTACATTCAGTTGCCTTTTAGCCTCACTCATTTCAGTCAACATTTCAGGTAACTTTATATGGTCTCTTTTCCCTATTTGAGAATTGTTTATTACCAGCATCCTTTTCACCACACTTCCTCTCATTTCTGCATGATTTTTAATCATTCCATCTACTTAGCTTTCATGGTACAGTAGATTACGATTAGCAGCTAAAATTGTGTTAGTGTCATACCAAAAATAAACACAAAAAGCCAAAAGCATGTAGACAATTTAAATTTAAGAAATATTTTCCTCTCAGTAAATGTTTCCTTTGAAATAAAATCACCCAAGGAGAAATAATAATAGTTTCCTTTCCCAAATGTCAAAAACTAACTTATATGAAGTTGAAGATCAGTTAATCATTACTGCAGAATTCATTAGAGGCTCTCAGATTGAAAAGTCTCTACAGCAATGATATCATTAGGTGTTATTATTTCTTGTGTGACTTCTGTTCTAAAACTATCAGGAAATTTCTCCTCCTCCTCCTTCACATCCTTCTTCTTCTCTGGAACTCAACAAAATGTATGAAGGACTTATCTGATGAACAGACTTAATGCTGCTATTTTTTGCAAAAAAAAAATTGGACAGTCTTTGTGTTCCAAACTGCTCATAACCTGAATCTGGTATATTTATTTATTTATTTATTTATTAATGGGACTTATATGCCGCCCCATCTCCGAAGACTGGCTTACAATAAAAACAGACACAATAAATATTTAAGAAAGAATTAAATTAATGGTCCCAATTAATACAAAACTAAAAAACCGCAAATCTAAAACACCCCACCCATAGGTCACAGCCCGGCTTGGTCGAATAACCAGGTCTTCAAGTCATGGCGGAAGGTGCGGAGGTCAGGGGCCAAGCGGAGCCCCAGGGGAAGTTGGTTCCAGAGTTCAGGGACCGCGACAGAATAGGCACGTCGTCGGGGACCGCCAGCGGCATTGCCCGGCTGATGGGACCAAGGAGTCCCTGTCTGTGACTTCGTACAGGGTTAGTATTCGATGTCGGCAGCAGTCTCTCCCTTAAATAATAAGGACCCATGTCATGTAGGACTTTGTATGTTAAAGTTAAAACCTTGAATCTCACCCGGAGGGCAACGGCAACCAATGCAGGCAGCGCAGGAGGGGGCTAACATGGGAGAACCGGGAAACTCCCATCACCGCCCGCGCCGCCGCATTCTGCACCAGCTGCAGTCTCCGGATGGTATGCAAGGGCAGTCCTAATATTGATCTGTCATTGATCCCATATAGAACAATCAAGCATATATTGGGGTTCTGCAATATCAGCCCGATTCTATTGGAATTGGAGACCTGAGATTTCAATGTGAGGGGATGGTTCAGTTTGTATTTCTCATTTTGATACCCAGTGGCCACATGATTCCATTTGAGCCACTGCAAGATTAAGATTCAGTTTGGAAAAATGATAGTATAGGCAAATAAAATTGAATACACTATAGAATTAGACAGATGGCAAAAACTTTGGGAAGGAAACTATAGGTTGACAATGGCAACCTCTTATAAGGAAAACCTGTATAAAATGTTCTATCAGTGACACTTACCACTGGCGAGATTAGCAAAAATGTTTAAAAATATGTCCACCATGTGTTGGAAATGTAATCAGGTACCAGGTACGTATTACCATATGGGGTGGACATTTGCAAAATATTTTTGTTAGGTATAGTACCAGATAGGTATGATAAAGAGAATATATATTTAATATTATATGTTTTGACAGCAGCAGTAATTGTATTTGCACAGCACTGGAAAAAGGAAAAAACACCTACAGAAGAAGATGTAATATAAAAATACTAGATTGTGCAGAAATGGACGGACTGACATTAAAGATAAAAGAAAAAGAAGATAGAGAATATTTTCAAACTAGGAACTGGAAAAGTACCATTATGTAAGCAAAATGATCCAGACAATATGCTGTTCACAACACACTTACAGTATGTATGTAAAGAGAAAATGTATAAATAAACTGTTTTAAAAAAATTCAATTTGGAAATAAAAGAAAAGGTGTTTCCCCATAAGCTTTAATGAGGAAATCTCTCACTTTTTAACAGAATGGGATGAAAAGTGAAGTTAGAGTGATCCTTTAGAGAATTTTATCCTGCAAGTTCACCTTTAAGCAAACTTCCTCCAACCCCCCAAAAAATCAGCATTTGACTCTATATTATGAGTAAAACTATGGCAAAAAATAAAAAATGAGATGGCTGACAGTCACTTGCTACTATTTATTAGAATTCTGCATGTTAGCACATTTCTAAATGCACTTCTCACAGGCATTCATGAACTGCTGTTCCAAGTTTCAAAGGTGTGAGACAAGGTTTTATCCTTGTCTGACTTTATATAAATGACATAATGGATTATTTACATAATGTGAACTTCCACTCTTCTAAATTGCTAAAAAAAACTACCTTTCCCACTAAGTCTATGCAGATAATGCAATAATTCTTTCTAAGACCTCTACAAAATTAGAAAAACTTTTGAGACCCTCATTCAGTATAGCAAAGAGCATCAGCTGGAAATAAATTATCAAAATAAATAAATAGATAAATAATAGTATGGTTTTTGCCAAGAGACTGAAGATACTTTCTTGTAGAAAGTAAATTAATTTGAATAAGTACTAAGCTTTCCATATTTGGAGGTGATCATTCATGCTTCTGAATTGTGGAGAGCCTATGGAAATTTCATGGTCCAGAATGTCCACATGACACTTTTAAGACAGAAGAAGAAAATGTATCCCTGCTGCTTTTAAACATTTTGAAGCTGTCTTTAGCATAATTGCTTTATGGAAACTTGTTTGACAATTTTTCTGGTTTCTGTCCCTCTGTAGCTTATAAAGTCTAGTTTTTCAGACCTAATTGTCTGGTAACTTGTTTTCAAAAGCTGAGTTTAGGGCAGGTGTGATGAAGGTGAAGGCTAGACTATGGTTAAGACTATTCTTTTCCAATAGAACTGGGCTATATATTTGCCCTAAGCTAAATAAATAAATAGACTCTATAATGATAGCTTTAGCATACCAACTTTAACCAAAGAAACTATCGTTTCCTGGATTAACTTTGTTATGTATGCAGGTTTGAATGTCATTGGTTAAGTTTGAACTGTTCTTGTAAAATGTCAGAAATGATTGGTTTAAAAAGTGTGGGAAAACCCTGCACTCTGATTGGCTGGCAACTACGGCTGCTGGCCATAAGTAGCAGCCGCAGCCCAGCCAAATTGGGTCTGTTATGAGCTGTAGTCACTAATAAACTCTTCACTGAAGCACTCTGCGTCTGACTCTTCATGCAAACTTAACAAACTTCATCCTCCATTTACAAATGGAACATAAGCAGGTTAAGAACCCTTATGAAACATCATGTAATGGTTAGGATGGGCTCTCTGACCTTTCAGAGTTCCAAAGTTCCTTATTAATAAGTGCCACCTGCAGAATACTTTATCCAGATAATATCCCAAACAAAAGTTTACACGGCCGGTTTGATTTTTGTACCAGGCTAGAAACTGGGAGGCTGTGAGTTCTAGTCTTGCCTTAGGCACAAAGCCATATAGATAATCTTAGGCCAGATGCCTTTTCTGAGCTTTAGGAAGCAGCTAATGCCAAACTACCATGTTTCTCCAACAATACGCGCCCCCCCACAATAGGAAGGCCCAGCATGTTTTCTAGGCATGAGGTGAAATTAAGCCCCTCCCCCAAAATCTAGGCGTACTTAAACCATGTGTTCCCCACCATTTCTCACATTGCTTGAACTACACAAGGTGAAGAGAAATGGGGGGAAAGATGATGTGGGAACTTGTCTTTAGGAGTGCCATCAGCTAGAGCACCCTGCAGGCAGACTCGCCTCTATCGGCCAATAGAAGCACCCTGCAGGCAGAATCGCCTCGCCACAAGGCCGCTTCTATCGGCTGATAGAAGCTCCCCGAGGGCTGAGTCACCAGCCGCTTCTATCGACCAATAGAAGTGGCCTCGTGATGAGGCCTGCCTGCCTGTGGGGCGCTTCTAACAGGAGTGCCCCACGCACACTCACCTTGCCATGAGGCCGCTTCTATCAGCCGATAGAAGTGCTCCAAAGGCAGAGTCACCAGCCGCTTCTATCTGCTGGTACAAGCGACCTTGTGACGAGGCGAGGCTGCCTGCGGGGTGCTCCTAATAAGTGGGGGTGCACATGGGGGAGGAAATTAAGTCTGTTAAGTTTGCATGAAGAGTCAGATGCAGAGTGCTTCAGTGAAGAGTTTATTAGTGACTATAGCTCATAACGGACCTGATTTGGCTGGGCTGCGGCTGCTACTTATACCCAGTAGCCGCAGTTGCCAGCCAATCAGAGTGCAGGATTTTCCCGCACTTTTTAAACCAATCATTTCTGACATTTTACAAGAACAGTTCAAACTTAACCAATGACATTCAAACCTGCATACATAACACCCCTCCCCACTAGGTTCAGTCCATACTCAAACCCCAACCTATCTAATGTATTCTTCTAAATATGTGGGGCTCTTACGTGTACGTTGAGACCTTCGTGGTTCAGAAGTTTTAATGTTCTCACCCAGTGAGAGAGGAAATGTGTCTGTTGACATTTCCCTACTGGGGCTTCCAGTGAAAGAAGACCCTGTTTGATTGTTACAATCTGGTCTCTCCTCCCAACCCATCTCCAACCCAATGTCAGCACACAAGTCAGGTAGTGATGTGCAATCTTCCACTTGTAAGGATGGATGTTGGCATTGTGATAGGTTTTGGGATGGTTCCTGTCATAATGGCTCATTACACATGGGGTTGATTCTTGCTTGCTGATTATCCTCATGTTCCTCCCCCTCCCCCTAGAAAAGGCATTAGGTATGGGAACTAGAGAGGAACAATTACAATGTTCCTGAGGTAATCTGGATCTTAACTGATCAATGTGCCTGCTCCAGAGGACACCATCCTCTGTTTGTATCCTGTAAGAACGAGGGCCTGTGATTTGAGTTATTTCAGCAGGAATCCATGAAGGGTCACCCATAAGGTTCTTAGCATAAACAGAATCACCCACACTGAACGTGCAAACTTTGCTAGTGGAATCTAGTGGTGCATTGGGTGCGTAAGAGGGATGAAGGCGGTCAAGGGAAGACCTAAGTTTCCTACCCATCAACAACTCTGCTGGGGATAAGTTAGTTGATGGGTTAGGAGGATGTGCTGAACACTAAGAAGTTTTTCAACTTTCTCAGTGATGTCCCCAGGACCCAATTGCTGAAGCTTTTCCTTGGTAAAACGTACCATTAGTTCAGCCCGCCGTTAGCGAAGGGTGCCCAGGGGTAGTCAGGGCATGTCTGATACCCTGTTGTGCTAGATAGGATTCAAAAAGGTTGGATGTAAATTGAGGGCCATTGTCAGAGACAAGAACATCAGGTAACCCGTGGGTTACAAAAGCTTTTTGCTGCTTGATGACAGCATCAGTTGTGGTGGATGCCATGGGAATGACCTCTAGCCATTTGGAATATGCATCTACTATAATAAGAAAGGTGTGCCCTCTGGTAGGGCCAGCGAAATCAATGTGAATTCTAGACCATGGGCCCCTAGGACATTCCCATTCCTGTGTGGGGGAGAGGTGGGGCAGGCCTGACTACCTGACAGTTGGGACAAGATGCAACCTAGTTTTCAACCATTTTGTCAATACCTGGCCACCATACATAACTCCTGGCCAATCCCTTCATCCTTACAATACCTGGATGACCCTCATGTAACATTTCCAAAACCTCTCTTTGCAGTTTTGCAGGAATAACCACCCTGTTACCCCACAAAATACATCCTCTTAATACAGATAATTCAGTTTGCCTGGATTTAAAAGGTTGGGCAAGGTGAGGTAGATCTTGAAAAGGCCAACCTTTCTTAATCCAGCCTATAACAGGAGTCAATAAAGTGTCTTTGGCAGTCTCTCTGGCAATTTCAGCAGCGTGTACTGGAAGCTTGGCAACAGTTTCTAGGAAAAAGGTGTGCACCTCAGGTTCAAAGTCCTCAGTGTGAAATGGAAGTGGGCAGCGACTCAAAGCATCAGCATGGCCAATGTCTTTGCCAGGCCTGTGGATAAATTTGTATGAATAAGCAGCAAGAAATTCAGTCCACCTCAGCATTCTTGGTGACAGGATAGTGGGTGTAGGTTTGTCTCCTGCCACAATGCCTAACAAAGGTTTGTGATCTGTGACAATGGTAAATGTTCTCCCATATAAATACTCATGAAATTTCTTGACAGCTGCAACAATTGCCAATGCTTCCTTGTCCAATTGGCTGTAATTCCTCTCTGCTTTGGTCAAAGTGCGAGAGTAAAATGCAATAGGGGCTTCCCTCCCACTGGGAAGCCTGTGGCTCAACCCCCCCCACTCCAAAAGGGGATGCATCACAAGTCAGTACAACAGGCAAATTCTCAGAGAACTGTATCACTACAGCATCAGACGTGATTAGACTTTTAAATGCTGATTGTTCCTTCCTGCCCCAGACCCAACCAGATTTTTTGTCCAGTAATCTGTGTAATGGTTCTGCAATGGTTGCCTTCTGAGGTAGGAACATGTGATAAAAGTTAATAAGTCCAAGGAAGGCTTGCAAAACTGTTTTGCATTTTGGTCTAGGGGCTTCTTTGATTGCTTGAACCTTGGCATCTGTAGGGTGGATGCCATGCTTGTCAATCATATAGCCCAAGATCTCAACCTTGTCAGTTCTAAGAGTGCATTTTTTTCCTTGACTTTTAACCCGCTTTCTTGAATCTGGTAAGGACTTCTTGAGTCTCTCTTGTAATTGAGTGTCATTTTCAGCAGAGATTAACACATCATCAAAGTAAGGCACTACCCCTGGCAGTCCTTGGAGCATCCTTTCCATAAGGCTTTGGAAGATGCCTGGTGCCACGCTTACTCCAAACTGTAACCTTTACATTTGAAGGCACCTCTATGAGTCACAATGGTTTGGGCTCTGCAGTGGCATCATCAACTGTTAGTTGTTGATATGCCTGGGCCAGATCCAATTTGGCAAAGACTGTACCCCTGCCAAGTGAATGTAATAAATGATGCACCACTGGAACTGGATATGCACTCTGTTGAAGCGCATGGTTCAATGTCCCCTTATAGTCTCCACAGATTCTTACTGACCCATCAGTCTTGACTGGTGTGACTATGGGTGTCTCCCACCTGGAGTGGTCAGTGGGCTCTAAAACTCCTTGAGCTATTAGTTTATCTAATTGTGCATCAATTTTTCCTTTAAGGCAAATGGGACCCTTCTGGGCTTTAAACGAATTGGGGGCACCTTGGGATCTAAGCTGAAAGTGATAGGGGTCCCCATATACTTGCCCAATCCGTGGCTGAAGACCTCTGGAAACTCAGACTTCAAGGCCTCCTCTCATTCAGTGTTGCTCACGTGATTGATGCCAGTCACCTCGATGCCTAGTGGATTGAACCACTCAAGTCCCAGCAAGCTTGGGTGATCCTTGTCCACAATGGTCAGGGGCAAACATTTGGTGTGGCCTTTGAACTTCACGTTGAATTCTCTTGTTCCAACTACTGGAATCTTGTTCCCTTGGTAGTCTTTAAGAGTCAGTGCTTGCTTCTGGAAATGCTTCTTCTGAATGTTTGGGAGTAGTCTGTGAATAGTGTCCCATGACACCATAGATAAATATGAGCCTGAGTCCACTTCCATTTGGCAAGGCCTTCCTTCAATTAGTACCTTCACATGTACTTTTCTGCTTCTTAAGGGTGAAGAATGACCAATGGTGACTGTTTGATGAGTTTCATTCTTCCCATTTGCTTCTGTGTTGCACCCCATTTTCTCACTGAAGTTGTTAGGCTTGAATTCTTTGTCAGGAAACTTTCTTCTGTGGGAGTTCTGGATGATTTGCAGACTCTTGCTAGATGACCTCTTTTTCACAATGGAGGCAGATGGTATCAAGAAACTTGCATTCAGTGCGGGGTGGCTTCCCCACAACCTCTGCAGTAAAAATCTTGCCTCTTTCTTCCCAGGTCTTTCTTTTTCCTCTCCATTCTGAGTCTATAAATTCCTTCCTCCACCTCACTACAGTCTGACTCAGAATCTATTTGCTCGCAATGAGTTGTTGTGGACTTTTCCACATCAGGATGGCTTGAGGCCTTGTTAATTTTCTTCATGGCTGCTGCTGAGGACTTGGTGGCTTCTGCTGAAGAGGCCTCTTCTATTGCTTCCCTCAGCGTGATCTTAGGTCTCATTAATAACTTGCTCTGTAATACCTTGTCTTTAAGGCCTAGAACAAATCGATCGCACATGGCCTCTTCTAAGTTGTTAAATTCACATGCACCCCCAATGTCCCTTAAACTTGCCACAAAGTCATTTACGTTTTCACTTTCCCCTTGATCGCTATGGTAAAATTCGTGTCTCTTAATGAGGCACAATACTTGTGGCGCATAATGGGCTCTTAACAGCTTTTCTAAGTCCGGCCATTCCATTACCTTCACGTCTGCAGCTCCCGCCAATGCCTTCGCCATCTTGAAAACTGCCGGACCGCAGTGCGTAAGAAAGACCACCCTCTTCCGCTTCTCGGAAATGTCGGCGAGATCGTTTCCCCTCCAAATACATTTGGAAACGATCCGCATACGAGTCCCAGTCTTCTGCCATTGGATCGAACGGGGCTGGGGTGGGTGTTCAGCGCAGCCATCTCTCTCAGCTTGTTTTCCGCGTCTTCTTCTCTTCAGGAAGGATCCCACCTTCGTCGCCAGTGTTAAGTTTGCATGAAGAGTCAGACGCAGGTGCTTCAGTGAAGAGTTTATTAGTGACTACAGCTCATAACAGAACCGATTTGGCTGGGCTGCGGCTGCTACTTATAGCCAGCAACCGCAGTTGCCAGCCAATCAGAGTGCAGGATTTTCCCGCACTTTTTAAACCAATCATTTCTGACATTTTACAAGAACAGTTCAGACTAAACCAATGACATTCAAACCTGCATACATAACAAAGTCAACCCCGAAAAAACAGCCTAGCCGTTTTTTCAGGGCTCAAAAAAAAATAAGGCCCAGCCTTATTTTATGAGAAACATGGTACTTAGAAGAAAACTGAAGAGACTTGTCACCAAGAGTCTACATTGACTTGAAGGTGTATACACACATACAAAAAAAGCATCACTGCATCCTTTCAGATGTATCATGAACAGATACAGTAGGATGCCCTTGTCCCTGTAATAAGGGGCAGGTTAAACTATTGAACATCTTATAGTGAAAAAGATGTGCAATAGTTTTAACCTGCCCATTATTACATTATTATCTTCTATAACAACTTCCATAGCACATTTATCCACACTGTTTTTACAGCTACCAAAACTGTACAAATCAATTTTATACTCATTTATTACTTCAAGATAATGATAATTTTATAATTTAGAGTAGGCGAGTTCTTTGCCATAGCATATTAAATTTAATAAAATCTGACAGTCAATAAGCATTAATTAGGCCAGAAACATTTTATGCTTATCTTTTGTTATTTAATTTTATAGCTATTCAAAGTTACTTACTATTAGCTATCTTATTATTTTAATTTATTATCCTCCTTTAATTTAGATTCAATTTTGGTTTAATAGCATTTTATAGATTTTTACATTGATAAATTCACTTATTTGCAGAGCTTAGTATTTTATATTCCAGCTTTATAGTGCCAGCTTTATATTGGCTTAGAGATAATTTGGGTGTGTTTTTTCTCTTAAAAGTCTTTTCACTTATTTTTTGTCTATAGTAGGATACAGAAATCAAAATGGCTGCCATTTTTATATTTGCAGCCTGCTGAACTGAGAAAAATTAAAAGATTATGAAAACATATCCAAATTTTCCCTTACCTCAATTACATATCAATAATACAAGCTAGCAATCAGCTTTAGGGATGGGCAAAATCTCCATGCTACTAAAAACAAGGCTTATTTAAATATAACTTATATAATTAAATAAATAAATGCATAAATACAAAAATAGCATATATAAAAAGGGAAGCAGATTTTTGGCACTGGGCTATTTATTTTGTTTTTATTTTATTTGTTAAATTTATTTGTCACCTATCTCATTTTGAAGTGACTCTTGGTGGCTTACAGCATAAAACTTTAAAATAATTTTTAAAAATATAGATTCAGAAAGGAATAAATAAGTAAATAAGAATGAATTCAACCATCTAGATTCTCTCTCACCTCTGGTTTGTGGCTGCTGTTATATTAAGCCACTTTCGATTTTGGAAAATCTGTCCAAGACTGTCCAAGTATCTCATGAGAAATGTTGAGATCGGCCTTTCTCAAAGAGAGTAGGAAAAATAAGAAACTGTGTATAAATTAAGTCTCTGTGAAAGTCTTGGACAGAATACCATGCCTCCTAGAATTGTGTGAGGCTTCCCAACCTTTAAAAAATGCAAACAGTTGAAAACTGTCAGGAGATTTCAGCTCTGCTTAATTTTTCCTTTCTTTCTGTTCAGTGATACTTCAGTGGGAAAGCTCCAACTTGTATCTTGATCTCATTTTTCCATGTGATAAATAAAACAACAAAAAATGAGAACATTAAATATTGTCTTCCAGATGCTGTGAATTGGGTAAGCATGAAGATTTTACATCCGTTTCAGCAAAAGCCAGAGATTTTACACATGGAAAAAGAGCTGCTCTGCATTACAGTTTAATATCAATAGGATCACATAACAAATGTTCTTGAATGTTTTTGTGGGAAAAGAGGGGCTATGGTGAGAGCAAGTTTAGAGACTTTCTACCTCCTGCAATGCTCATTAGGTTTCCTTCTGCATTTTGCACTTGCTGAATAACAGTTCCATTCTGTGCCCTCAGGCAAACTGATAGAGATCTGACCATCTAGAAATGTAGAATGCAGATACGGGGACAGAGAAGAAACATTGCTATATCCCTCTTTCTTCACATGTGTGCATATAACTATATTAGCATTATTTCTTCCAGTAAACAAATATGAAATCAAACTTGGTTTCATTTCTCAAATGAGAGCCTGAAGGGATGCAGCAATACATTAGACCCCACCATACTGAACCTCCCAAGCATTTTCTAATAATCAGACAAAGAAAACAATATTTGTATAAAGCACTACATTGTAGCCAGCATAAAATATTATCTCCTCAGTCTGTAATGGCAAATAGAATTCCCAAGGCATAATAGTAGATCCTTTCCTTCCTTCCTTCCTTCCTTCCTTCCTTCCTTCCTTCCTTCCTTCCTTCCTTCCTTTCCTTCCTTCCTCTCTCTCCCCCTCCCTCCCTTTCTTTCTTCCCTTCCTTCCTTCCTTCCCAATCCTCTCCCATTTAATTATATCTTTGTTTTGTCATTCATCAGCTACCATAGTTTGTAAAATTCCAGCATATTTTCATCCATCTGAGGCCCGCAAAAGCAGCATACCTAAATCAACAGAATAACCTCTACTGGCAAAAACTAGGAAATAACGAGTGCTATTCTTAAGATCAAGTTGCTACATATAAATCATATGCTGTCTACATCAAAGAAACAAATGGCAGAAGGACAAGCCGAAAGGAAGAAAATTATTAGACTTTTTTTTCTTTTGGCATATGCATATATCTTATTGATGGAAGTGATTTTATTTATTAGGGTTCTGGTGGTTTGGTTTGGTTTTGGGTTTTTTTCTGTTTTCTTTTCTTTTTGAAAGCCTGTTGATCACTGAGCTTTGTTGACACAGTGATTAGAATGCAGTACTGCAGGCTACTTCTGCTGTTCGGCAGTTCGATTCTCACTGGCTCAAGGTTGACTCAACTTTCCATCCTTTTGAGGTCGGTAAAATTAGGACCCAGATTGTTGGGGACAATCTGGTGACTCCGTAAACTGCAAAGTAATGTGGAGCAGTATATAAGTGCTTTTGCTATTGAAAAATGAAGATGTAATGCAAAAAAATGTCAAAGAACTAACAAAAAAAAGAGAAAAACTGTACCACTGTCAAATGGGCAGATCATTGTTGGGGAGGAAAGTATGTTATTGTAACTCTATTGTAATATTGTAATGTTACTGTAATCAGACAAAAGATAAAAAATCACACAGGGTAAATGGGGTGGGAAAGTTTGTTGTTTTTTACAGGGGTATATTTATTAAGGTCTTCATACAGGTAGTCTTTGACTTATGACCACTCATTGAGTGACTGTTTGAAGTTACCACAGCACTGATTTATGACTTTTTTTACATTTATGATGGTTGCAGCATCCCCATGGTCACATGATTAAAATTCTGATGCCTGACAACTGACTCATATTTATGATGGCTGCAGTGTCCCAGAGTTATGGGATAACTTTTTGTAACAAAGTCAATGGAGAAGCCAGATTCACTTAACAACCATATTACTAACTTAACTGTAGTGATTTACTTAACAAGAACTGTAGTGATTTCATGACAAGAAAAGTGGTAAAATGGGGCAAAGTTCATTTAACAAATGTCTCACTTAGCAACAGAAATTTTGGCCTCAATTGTAGTCATATTTTGAGGGCTATCTATACTAACTAACCATGATTTTCAAAAATCACCTTCCAAACCTAACTTCTTCCTTTCTGTTTTCCAGCTCACTTCCTAGTTTTTACTAAAGAATCACATTGCTTATGACAAATGTGATTTGTAGGACAAATACCCCACTTTTATCCAAAACAGGAAGTGAAATAGAGTTTCACACAAAAATGCTTGGCAGTACAGTATGTATAAGTACCCTGTCAGCCCTGAAGTCATTTTGAGCTGAAACCATTTTGGGAGCATCTTCAGGGCTACCACAACAAGGCCGGTTGGAGCTGTGAGAACTAAAGGGGGTAGATAGAGATAGTGGGGGGATGTATAGCCAAAACAACATTCTTTCCCATGGGAGCCAATGATGCTTTACCAGGTGTTGGAGAGGTGTGGACCAAAGCCAGCCAGGATGGTGGCTGCAATGTGATTGGACTGTGTGATGGATGTGTGACCTGGGGGGCAAGAAATTCAGGGTTTGATTTGGCTGGGGAAAACTTTGGGTCCTTCAGAATTGGGTTTTCCCCAGATGTGCCAACATGCCTAATAAATGAACTTTGAGTAATATGCCTGCCTTGGAATTTTGATTCCGTTGGGTATGTTAACTGGAATCCTGACACTCAGCAGAATTTAAGAATCAGCTACTGTATGTCCAAGGCCAGCATCAGATTTAAAGATGCCGCCAGTAGAGTTCTCCTTGACTGCCCACTAACAGATAAACCTGGTGGTTAAATGATGAACAGGATCATTCAGCAAAGAAAACCTGAGAAGAAAAGCACCAGATGTTGTACCTTCAAAAATGAAATAAAAACAGGCACTACCTTCATTTCATTTCTGAGCAATACTTCTCAGGCTAAGAGCATTTTGGAGAAGTGAATACTTCAAGTCCTGCAGCCTTGCTTAGCATTTGTCTTCACAGCATCGCACTGAGTATTATCACCTTAAAAATGCTATCAAGTTATTTGGTAGAAAAAATCAGTAATCAAAACCATTCATGATAGGACCCCACATTATACTCAGTGAACCTATCTTTGCCTGAAAAGGGTCAGTCATGATCACACTAATCCAGCAACCTGTTTCTTGCAGAGGCCAGCTAAGTATGTCTTATATAATCTTCCATAACACAGTGCTCTCCAGATGTATTAAGATTGTAGCAATGTTCTCTGGGAACTAAAGGGGTCATGGTCCCAACACATCTGGAAATGAATACTGGCTTTGATCATAAGCAGAGTAAGAAGAAAAAAGCTAGTTATTATTTGCCTCTGTGTAATGAAAGACATGCAACTTCCCACTGGCAAACAGAAAACCACACATTCATAAACTGGTTATTTGAGGTAACATTTTTGCAATTTCCCTCTAATAGAAAGTCAGGTCTGCTAGCTGTCAGAAGACCAAGCAACATTACCTGTTTTTTTAAATGTTAACTAATAAACATCTGACAGGAGAGTGTAACTTAATCTCATTTCCATATGAAATTGTCTTTTAAGAATGTTCAGTATTCATTATGAACTACAATATGCTTCTCCAGAATCTTGCAAAGAAAATTACATGACCTAAGTATTGTAATGAAGTTCTTTAGATACAGTATGTTAGTAACTTGCAAGAATGAGATAATGTCTAGAAAATGGTAACATGGTCCGACTGGCTTAGGAAATAGGGTTTTTTAATATCTGTTTAGATGAAAAAATAATTGGTAAAAATAAGCATATTGTTTGATTTACTGGGTGTTTAACACATCCGTTGCTATGATTTTAATTACAGAGTACAGAGAATTCTTGAACAAAGAGGTTGATTTATTCAGATCCTGATATAATCCTTTGGACAGATTAATATAAATGACTTTACATGCTTGCAGTCTGACATTACAGGCCAAAGGCTCAGGAGGATCAATTATTTGATTTCTTTGTGTCTCACGGCAAATAATGACCAAAGGGAAAAGTCTGGAAGTCTGACCAGTCCTGCATAGGATATAATGACTGTCTCATTAAGAAAAGGAGATTTAACTTTACTTTAAGAAAATATAACTCTCTCCAAGAAAGATTTGTAATTTAGGGAAAATAGAACATTTACATAGAAATCTGATTCCAAAAATATAATACATCAATTATTTTATCATTCAATATGTTAATGAAATCCAGGAAATTATCTCATAATATCTAAAAGTGTAGTGTTTTGCTTTTCTCCTATTTACTATTTTGCTTAATAAGGGGTTTCAATTGTGTGTGTGGTTCTGGGTCTGTGTTTCATTTGATTGTAAGTATGTATGTGGACAAATGTATGTGTCAGTGGTGGGATTCAAAAAATTTTACTACTGGTTCTGTGGGCGTGGCAGGTGGGCTTGGTAGGGGAGGGATACTGTAAAATCTTCAATCAGAAGTGGTATTTGCCGGTTCTCCGAACTACTCAAAATTTCCGCTACCTGTCATGCCCCTTGTTATGTATGTAGGTTTGAATGTTATTGGTTTATTTGAACTGTTCTTGTAAAATGTTAAATGGTATTGGTTTAAATAGTGCGGGAAGAAACTGTGCACTCCCATTGGCTGGCAACTATGGCTGCAGGCTATAAGAGGCAGCCGTAACCCAGCCAACTCGGGTCCATTCGAGCTATAGTCACTGAATAAACTCTTCACTGAAGCTCTTCGCGTCTGACTCTTCATGCAAACTTAACACTGGCGATGAAGGTGGGATTCCCCTGAAGAGAAGACGACGCGGAAGACAAGCAGAAGAGCGAGATGGCTGTGCTGAACACCCCCCCAGCCCCATTCGATCCGGCGGCGGAAGACTGAGAATCGTATGCAGATCGCTTCCAGATGTACCTGGAAGGAAACGACCTACACATTCGAGAGATGGAAGAGGGCGGTATTTCTCACGCACTGCGGTCTGGCAGTCTTCAAGATGGCGAAGGTGTTGGCGGGAGCTGCAGAACTGAAGGTAATGGAATGGCCTGATTTGGAGAAGCTTTTAAGAGCCCATTACGCCCCACAAGTATCGTGCCTCATTAAGAGACACGAATTTTACCATCGGGATCAAGGGGAAAGCGAGAATGTTAATGATTTCATGGCAAGTTTAAGGGACATTGGGGGTGCTTGTGACTTTACCAACTTAGAAGAGGCCATGCGTGATCGGTTTGTTTTAGGCCTCAAAGATAAGGTCTTACAAAGCAAACTGTTAATGAAACCTAAGATCACGCTTAAAGAGGCCATTGAAGAAGCTGTTTCAGCGAAGCCACCAAGTCCTCAGCAGTGGCCATGAAAAGATTAACAAGGCCTCAAGCCAGGCCTCAAGCCATTCTGATGTGGAAAAATCCACAACAGCCCATTACGAACAAATAGACTCTGATTCAGATTGCAGTGAGGTGGAGGAAGGGATTTTAGACTCAGAATGGAGAAGAAAAGGAAAGACCCTGGGAGAAAGAGGCAAGAATATTATTGCAGAGGCTGTGGGGGGCCATCCCGCACTGAATGCAAGTTCTTAGACACCATCTGCCTACGTTGTGAGAAAGGGGTCACCTAGCCAGAGTCTGCAAATCATCCAGAACTCCACCTAGTAGGAAGAAATTTCTGAAAAGGATTTTAAGCCCAACAACTTCTTTGAAAAGATGGGGCAATTCAGAAGCAAATGGGAAGAATGAAACTCACCAAACAATCACCATTGGTCATTCTTCCCCCTTGAGAAGCAGAAAAGTACACGTGAAGGTGTTCATTGAAGGAAGGCCTTGCCAAATGGAAGTGGACTCAGGCTCTTACTTATCTATGGTGTCATGGGACACTATTCACAGGCTACTTCCCAACATTCAGAAGAAACATTTCCAGAAGCAAGCACTGACTCTTAAAGACTACAAAGGGAACAAGATTCCAGTAGTTGGAACAAGAGATTTCAACGTGCAGTTTAAAGGCCACACCAAACGTTTGCCCCTGACCATCGTGGACAAGGATCGCCCAAGCTTGCTGGGACTTGAGTGATTCAAGCCACTAGGCATCGAGGTGACTGGCATGAATCACGTGAGCAACTCTGAATGGGAGGAGGCCTTGAAGTCTGAGTTTCCAGAGGTCTTCAGCGAAGGACTGGGAAAGTATATGGGGACTCCTATCACTTTCAACCTAGATCCCAAGGTGCCCCCAATTCGTTTAAAGCCCAGAAGGGTTCCATTTGCTTTAAAGAAAAAAATTGATGCACAATTAGACAAATTAATTGCTCAAGGGGTTTTAGAACCCACTGATCACTCCAGATGGGAAACACCCATAGTCACACCAGTCAAGGCTGATGGGTCAGTAAGAATTTGTGAAGACTATAAGGGGACACTGAACCATGCGCTGCAGCAGAGCACATATCCAGTGCCAGTTGTGCATCATCTGCTAATTCACTTGGCAGGGGTACAGTCTTTGCCAAATTGGACTTGGCCCAGGCATATCAACAACTAACAGTTGATGATGCCACTGCAGAGGCCCAAACCATTGTGGCTCACAGAGGTGCCTTCAAATGTAAAAGGTTACAATTTGGAGTAAGCGTGGCACCAGGCATTTTTCAAAGTCTTATGGAAAGAATGCTTCAAGGACTGCCAAGGACTGCCTTACTTTGATGATGTGTTAATCTCTGCTGAAAATGACACTCAGCTTCAAGAAAGACTCAGAGAAGTCCTTACCAGATTCAGAAAAGCGGGGTTAAAAGTCAAGGAAGACAAATGCACACTTAAGACAGATAGGGTTGAGTTCCTGGGCTACATGATTGACAAGCATGGCATCCACCCTACTGATGCCAAGGTTAAAGCAATCAAAGAAGCCCCTAAACCTAAATGCAAAACAGATTTGCAAGCCTTCCTTGGACTCATTAACTTTTATCACATGTTTCTACCTCAAAAGGCATCCATTGCTGAACCTTTGCACCGATTGCTTGATAAACAAGCTGTTTGGATCTGGGGGAGGAAGGAACAATCAGCATTTAACAGTATTAAGAAACTAATCACGTCTGATGCTGTATTGATACAATTCTCTGAGAATTTGCCTGTTGTACTGACTTGTGATGCATCCCCTTTGGAGTGGGGGTTTTGAGCCACAGGCTTCCCAGTGGAAGGGAAGCCCCCATTGCATTTTACTCTCGCACTTTGACCAAAGCAGAGAGGAATTACAGCCAACTGGACAAAGAGGCACTGGCAGTTGTTGCAGCTGTCAAGAAATTTCATGAATATCTGTATGGCAGGACATTTACCATTATTACAGATCACAAACCTTTATTAGGCATTGTGGCAGGAGACAAACCGACACCTACTATCCTGTCACCAAGAATGCTGAGGTGGACTGAATTTCTTGCTGCTTATTCATACAAACTTATCCCCAAGCCTGGCAAGGACATTGGACATGCTGATGCCTTGAGTCGTTGCCCACTTCCTTGTCACAAGGAGGACTTTGAACCTGAAACACACACCTTTTTCCTAGAAACTGTTGCCAAGCTTCCAGTTCATGCTGCTGAAATTGCCAGAGAGACTGCCAAAGACACTATGTTGGCTCCTGTTATAGGCTGGATTAAGAAAGGTTGGCCTCTTCAAGATCTACCTCACCTTGCCCAACCTTTTAAGTCCAGGCAAACTGAATTATCTGTATTAAGAGGATGTATTTTGTGGGGTAACAGGGTGGTTATTCCTGCAAAACTGCAAAGAGAGGTTTTGGAAATGTTACATGAGGGTCATCCTGGTATTGTAAGGATGAAGGGATTGGCCAGGAGTTATGTATGGTGGCCAGGTATTGACAAAATGGTTGAAAACTGGGTAGCATCTTGTCCCAATTGCCAGGTAGTCAGGCCTGCCCCACCTCACGCCCCCACACAGGAATGGGAATGTCCTAGGGGCCCGTGGTCTAGGATCCACATTGATTTCGCAGGTCCTACTAGAGGGCACACTTTTCTGGTTATAGTAGATGCATATTCCAAATGGCTTGAGGTATTTCCCATGACATCCACCACAACTGATGCTGTCATCAAGCAGCTCAGAAAATTGTTTGTAACCTGATGTTCTTGTCTCTGACAATGGCCCTCAATTTACATCTAACATTTTTGAATCCTTTCTAGCACAACAGGGTATCAGACATGCCCTTACTGCCCCTGGGCACCCTTCGGCTAATGGCCAGGCTGAATGCATGGTACGCTTTACCAAAGAGAAGCTTCAGCAACTGGGTCCTGGGGACATCACTGAGAAGCTTGAAAAACTTCTTAGTGTTCAGCACATCACTCCTAGCCCATCTAGTAACTTATCCCCAGCAGAGTTGTTGATGGGTAGGAAACTTAGGTCTTCCCTTGACCGCCTTCATCCCACTTACGCACCCCACTGGATTCCACTTCCAAAGTTCGTACTTTCAGTGTGGGTGATTCTGTGTATGCTAAGAACCTTATAGGTGAGCCTTTGTGGATTCCTGCTGAAATAACTCAAATCACTGGCCTTCGTTCTTACAGGGTACAAACAGAGGATGGACTCCTCTGGAGCAGGCACATTGATCAACTTAGATCCAGGTTCCTCAGGAACATCGCCCTGTCTCTCTCTGGTTCCCTCACCTGATGTCACTTCTAGGGGAAGGGAGGAATAGGAGGAAAATCAGCAAGCAAGAATCAACCCCATGTGTAACGAGCCATTACGACAGGAACCATCCCAACCCTGTCACAATGCCAAGATCCATCCTTAGAAGTGGAAGATTGCACATCACTACCTGACTTGGGTGCTGACATTGGAATGGAGATGGGTTGGGAGGAGAGACCAGATTCTAGCAGTCTAGCAGGGTCTCCTTTCACAGGAAGTCCCAGCAGGAAATGTCAGCAGACACATTTCCTCTCTCACTGGGTGAGAACGTTAAAACTTCTGAACCATGAAGGTCTCAACGTACACGTAAGAGCCCCACCTATTTAAAAGAATACATTAGATAGTTTGGGGTTTGGTATGGACTGAACCTAGTGGGGAGGGGTGTTATGTATGTAGGTTTGAATGTTATTGGTTTATTTGAACTGTTCTTGTAAAATGTTAAATGGTATTGGTTTAAATAGTGCGGGAAGAAACCCTGCACTCCCATTGGCTGGCAACTATGGCTGCAGGCTATAAGAGGCAGCTGTAGCCCAGCCAGCTTGGGTCCATTCGAGCTGTAGTCACTGAATAAACTCTTCACTGAAGCTCTTCGCGTCTGACTCTTCATGCAAACTTAACACCCCTGGTGGAGACTGACTCCGAGGAAGAGGAGAAACAGCCAACAGGGTGTGGGAGTGTGGTTCCAGAGGTGGTGGAGGAGGCTGGGGAAGGGCAGAGGCTGGCTGAGCAATCAGAGGAGGATCCAGGCCCATTTCCTATCCATCCCAGGGCACGCAGGGAGGAGAGGATCAGGGAAAAGCATGGTCTACTCATGAGGAGAGGGCCATGATCCTCCTCAGGGCTTACAGCTGGGAGCTACATATATAAGTTTGTAACTGTGTAGTCAGAATTGCTGGAGTCAAAGTTAGTGTTTCCTTTAAAGGAGGTTTCTATTTGTTGGCGTTCTTCCCAAGGACTTTCCCCGGTTATCTGCCTGGAATGTATGATTACTTGTCTTGGTTTGCTTCGGAACTCTCGCCAAGATGGTTTGTTTTTGTTTTCCTTTTGCCTCATTAGTTACTTCTGGGATGCTAAACTGACTAATAAAACAGCTAAGTTGAAGGCATTGCTGGACTTTAATTCATGTTTTGGGTTTTGGGTTAGTTTGAGAGACTACAGGTCATCACACTACTGGTTCTCCAGAACTGGTCAGAACCTGCTGAATACCACCTCTGGTATGTGTGTGCATGTGTTAATTTCTTTTTGAAAGCCATAAGAGAGAGACCTTAGTGCAGAGGTATCGAACTCAAAGCCCACGGGCCAGATCCAGCCCGCAGGGTGCTTAGATCTGTCCCATGGGGCTGCTCTGGAAACAGCGAAGGACCAGCCTGCAGTGCCTCTGCAAGTGAAAATGGAGCTCAGGAGGGCTGCACGTGGCCTTCACGAGCTCTGTTTTTGCTGGCAGAGGGTTGCAGGAGGCTGTCCCAGCCAAAAACAGAGCTCAGGAGCCAATTTTCACTGGCAGAGTGCCCGGGCCACCGCAGGCACCCCCTGACATGAGTGATATCAAGCTGGCCACATCTACCCTGGCCACACCCACCCCAGTCCTCCAAGGTCAAATATAACCCTGATGCAGCCCTCAATGAAATGAGTTTGACACCCCTGCCTTAGAGAGATCAACAACTATGGAAAGACATACACTAAGTAATATGGACATAATTGCATGATTAAATTGAAAAAATGGATGATGGTTATCCAGTAAGCATGGATCAGTTCCATTCCTAATATTAAGAAAGATGTGGACACAAAGATTTGTCCCTATGGAATTCATAAAACAATTAAGTTCTCCTCCAGACCTAATTCGTTAAAGCTACACGTATACGAAATGTTACATTAATGGATTCCAGTTTCAACAAAATTGCATTAAAAGTCTTACAACAACTGGAGAAAGCATTTCTTTTTGACACTTCGGGATGACACAAGAAGAGACCCAGCAGCTATTTGCCATGCAGAGGTAGAACAAATGTATAACAGCAAGCAGAATAAACAGCTTTCATTTCTGAATGTGTTCCGTATTTCTATACTCGTATTCCAGTACATGTTTGACAATTTACATTTGCTATGCCAGAAGTGGAATTTTTCAAGGTGAATTAGGAGCAAAATGGGGGATTCATATTTCAGACTGTTCCTTGTGAAAGCAGAAAATTAACTGTGTCCATTTCCACCAATGCTATCTGCAATGTTACTGTTTTTTCCCATCCAGCTGACAAAATATTTTCCACGAAACACTTTTCTGCAACATGCAAGCACCCACAGGGATTCAATACACCCACTGAAATTGTTTTTGTTTGTTTGTTTCTACATAAAACAAATTCAGATTTAAAATAATTCAATAAATTATTTAAATGTTAAACATTTTTTTGAAAATCATCTAAAACATGGGACAATAATATCGATGTGAAAAGGCATAACAGAGCCAGTAAATCTAGCATATTTAACTGTGTATAATTTCTACTGAGAATTTTAATTACAATAGTAAAATCTAACACAAACTTAGAAACAGAGAAGAGACAGAAAGAATAAAAAGTACAAAAAAGAGGAAAAGAGGAAACAGAAGAATATAATATAGAAAAAGAAAAGAAATATATAAAGAAGTGACTTTCAACCTTCATCACAAGAAATATAAAGAAATGTAATACTAACTCTTCAACTCCTAAAATGCTAAATATATATCTCTTCGTTCCATATCCTATTCTTTACCTATAAGCAAAACCATAAAATGTCAACTTTTTAATTCTGGTATCAGCAAAAATTTGTAAAAGATATATATTTTAGATTATTTACAAATCCCATATTTGTTATTTGTATAAATAACTCAAGGCAAATATACCTAATACTTCCTCATCCTCCTGTTTTCTCCATGACAACAACCTTGTAAGGTCAGTTGGGTTGAAAGAGAGTGACTGGCCCAAAACCACCCAGATGGGTTTTTCATTAGAAAACTAAAATTCACAGTTTGTAGTCTGGTGCCTTAACCACTAGACCAGGTTGACTTTGTAAAATTCTTACTGTAACTGTGAACAAATAACCAATTTTATATGCCTGCCTTTTATTTCTAACAGTCTTAATTTATAATTCTTCCACTCTTTGGAAGGTGTAGCATACAGATTTTTGCAAGCCAGATATAGTAGTCCAAATCTATCTGTTCATGTGAAAAATAGGTGCATATATGATAAGAAGTTGTGCATTTAAACTCAGGGTGAATTGCAAATGAATTTTTTTTTAAACTTTAAAAAAAAACATAAAAAGACCCAGATAAACCAGCATATTGCCCTCATTGTAAAATAGAAAGCACGTTAATTTTGAACACATACTGTGGTTGGAATATTGTGGTGCTCTATTCTTGATTAACTCTTCCTCATTTCCAGTTTCCATCTTACTTACTTATGGAAAAATATACTTTCTGCAGGTTCATTTACTGTATGGCTTAAATGAAATAAGAGCTCTGCAGATCTTTGCAAATATTACAAAAACCATTAAAGAAAGTTGAAATTGCACCATCCAATTAAAAAAAAAGCTATCAGGAGATAATATTTATGTTTATATTGGTGAAACATGACCAAGCAGGCCTTAAACATCTGAACTTTATTTAAGCTTGCAATGAAAAAATGCAGATGTACATTCATTTGGGCAATATAGAAAAAGTAAAACATATGGTTAGAATAGGTCATAAACTTGAAACCAAACCTGAACAGCTTCATAATTCATTTTTGCACTCCAGGCATTCTCTTTTGAAATCTATGGGGCTTCTTTTTCTCTTTATTTTCTTAAAGTTAATTTAAATTTGATGAAAGACCTTTCATTGACAGCTTCAACAACTGAGGAGCCTGGGTGAATTCAGCTTCATGATCACAATTCTGAAAGGTTGCACTGCAGCCTATGGAACTGAGATTTTATCCATTTTTTAATATTCGCAGCAAAAGGACCCACCTTCAAAAATTTTAATTTTACAGCTTCCTTGAGGTACAGCCCAATCAATTTTGTAGATGGGTGAAACACAATATAGCAGCAAATCCACCCCTTTTTAAAAGATTATAAATGCCAACATTTAGTGTTAGTTCTTAACTAATACCATCCAAAAGCTATCTTTTGTGTAAGAAAAGACACCCAGGCAAAGATCTAAGTTTGATGTAGGCACCAGATTGTTGCAGTGTCATCCAATTTATACTAAGCTCCTGATTTGGTTAAAAATATATTATCAACTATGCATGAAAGAGTTCAATTTTTTATTTGCAAAGTTGGCAACACTAATCTTCATGGACAGCCATGCAATAGTGCTTGTTATTTTTAGTTGATGGTAGGTTTATCTGCTATCATAAATTATGTATGTAACATAAGCATTGCAGTTGTAAAATACAAAAAAAGATGTTAAAGGATTCCTTACATGCAACACCCTTTTGTTATAGGGTGGCTCTGCCATAATACTATTGCTGTCACTAATTGCCACCTTTCTTGTATTCAGAAATGTTTACCCATGTAGGGAAATTTTTGTTAGATCTGAAAGATGCTAAGAGCAAGAGAAAATAATGCTTTGGGTGCAAAGACTTCCATCTTCCAATCAAAAACATTTTCATACATGGGTGAAAGAATGTTTATTTAAGGAAAGCAATGTTTGGATTCAATCCAAATTCTGTCTTCTGTTGTTTACATATACGCCTGTCTCACACAACCATACAAAAAAGATATCTGAAAAGTGCAAGCTGGGTCAATATGTAGCTATCAGACCATACTTTGAGAAAAATGCAGGATTCCAATACATATGAAGATGAAGATGAAAGAGAGCGAGATGGGATCTGTTGTTAATCGATCAACCACAGTGGAGGTGGTTGATCTGTTATCAACAGATCCCATCTCCTTCTCTTCCTCTCCATCTATAATTGTGTCATAGTGTATGTGTGTGTGCGTAGCATTCTCATAGAGTGTCTGTATGTGTGTGTGTGTGTACACACACACACACACACACACTTCAAATGTCTATCTCATCATTATACTAACTACTGTAACAAGGATTTTTTAAAAAATCACGAAAGCCCAAGAGCTACAATGGATTTGGAGACTTGCGGAGCTGTAATGGAACTGTTTTGCCTCTTTGGTCTCATCAGATGGCATTGTTTTGTGGAAGAGACCCAAAGTATGTCCTCTCAATTGGAGCATGTGGGATGGGCAGATACTATTGGGAAGGGAGAGGGGGTTTCCACACAGCATTCATTTCTCTGCCATGTAGAACTTTATAGGTGGTAACCTGAACTTTGAATCATAACCAGAAGCCTGTAGGAAGCACTACAGCATGTAAAGTTACAGTGTTACTTGGATGTACAGGTAGTCCTCAACTTATGACCCCCAACATTTATGTTGTGAACAAATTTGTTAAGTGAGTTTTGCCCCATTTTACAACTTTTCTTGCCACATTTGTTAAGTGAACCATAGGAGTTGTTAAATTAGTAAGATGATTGTTAAGTGAATCTGGTTTCCGCATTGGCTTTGCCTGTAGAGATTCTCAGTCATCCAGGTCATAGTTGTCTGAAAGGTGCTTTTTTTCAGGAGGCAACTGGACTTTCTTGTTTTTGCTTTTGAAGACGTTTTGCTTCTCATCCAAGAAGCTTCTTCAGCTCTGACAGGACAGTGTGGAATAGAAGGATTTGTCTGCAAGGAATTGACAGAAGGTTGCAGAAAAGGATGACCCTGGGACACAGCAACAGTTATAAATATGAGTCTGTTGCCAAGCATCTGAATTTTATTCACATGGCCATGGGGATGCTACAGTGGTCATCAGTGTGAAAAATGGTCATAAGTCACTTTTTTCAGTGCCACTGTAACTTCAAATGGTCACTAAACAAGCACTGCCTGTACCTAGGTAACTGTGCTGTTGCATTTTGAACTGAATTCTGAAATATAGCTGCTGGATGTCTTGGTATTGTACAAAATACAAGAAAAGGGGACCAGCTTCCCAAAATGGCAGCTGCAAACTGGCAAAAGTATTAATAGCAGCTCCCCATATAGAGGAAGGGGCTTGGACCTCTCCATTGCCAACTTCCTCCTTTTCCTTCCCAATACCTCGGGCCAGCTGTAAACCATCCTGTCTGCCCCACCACTGCCAGGAGATGCTCCATAGATGTACCATATTCCACAGTGCCTCTCCATTTCCCCTTCCCTCTCCCTCTCTTCCTTGTACTCTGGCAGCATAGTTTAACTATGCAAGCATAGTTTAACAGTAAAATCAAAAGCCCAGCTTAACAGTCTGCTCCTCTTCACTGGATAGGTTCAAACGATGGCAAAGCCGTCATGTCATTATTTGGATTCCTGAATTGCAAAGAGGTTTGAACTCTTTAAATGAGCCTTCCTAACTCTATGGTTTTTGTGAGATGACTTGTTTCCTTAGAGGAAAAAGAAGGAGGAAGAGGATTGTGGCCTGTCAGAATTGAGAACTCTGACTCCAGTCTATAATTCCTCAACACATCAATATTACGCTGCCAAAATTTCAGTGGCCCATTTTCTGAGGCTTTTTTTCCAGAATGAAGGTTGCAAATGGGAATGGCAACCCCTTTCTCATTCTCACCAGAAATATCAGCACCATCCTCTTCCCTTCCAATTAATGTTACAACTGGCTTGCAAGTAATCAAGGGAGCAAATTGAAATCTCTGATTCATGGAAAGTTGCGACTTCTGCTGTAAAGCAGAGGAATCAGAGATTTAAAAAATGAAGATTTCCTGAGTTGCTTAATATAAACTAAAAAATGAGGCAAATGAAGAGACATAATATATCACACAGGGGGAGACTGTGACCAGATTTTGTATACTGTTGAGTCTGCTGCTTTAGTGCTAAAGTTATTTCTCCAGTTACCAATGAGTAGATTCACAACAAGCCTTTTTTTTTCTTGAAGATGCATAAACTGAACTTGGATTGAGCAATCATTCACACAATGGAATCTGTCAGGATTCAAGATTAGAAATAGGATTCAAGATTAGAAATAATTCAATATTAGAAATGGATGGAGGTATAAAGTCTAAAAATTCTTCTGAGTGGTGACAGGGAACCAACTTTTTAGGCCAGTCAAAAAAGGATAGATCCTTTCTTGACTGCTTATGGGAAAATGTTTATGATAATATTTGTACTCCATATTTATATCTAGTCAGATGGCAGCATTATGTTGATCTTGTCTGATCCAGAACAAATCAATAGTTGCATGTGAGATTACTATGAAAAAAAAAACAAAATTTTGAGGAGTTGAGAAACTGTAGCTATTCCAAAAAACGAAAGCAAAATGTTTTTGAACTGTTGCAAAAACACACTACAAATGTTATGGAATCATCCAGCTCCAAGCGTGACTTTACTTTTTCATTCATATCCAGCACAGAAGAACTGGGCTTAAGGCCATTCAATTATTATTAACATGCTGAAAGAATTAAATCAATGAAACATTTCAGTGTTCTGGTTGAATGATTGGTTGGTTGGTTGGTTGGTTGGTTGGTTGGTTGGTTGGTTGGTTGGTTGGCCAGCTGCTTGCTTGCTTCTTGCTTGCTTGCTTGCTTGCTTGTTTTGGAGAGATGCAGTATTTCACTTATTTTCAGGCTGATTCAAGAAGATCAATTTCCTCTGTTGCTTTCTTTACCTCTTCCACTGGTGGCACTCTGCCAGTTAAAAATTGCATGGTTACCACACTAGTACTCCACTTATGACAATTTCCATAACCCTGTTTCTTTGCTCTCCAGAGGCACCTGAGCATTTAGGAATTTTATCCCTGCCAAATGGGTTTAATCCAGGAAAAGCATTATCCTTTTAAAACTTGGAGCACAATTTGGTATTGCTTCCTCTTTAAAACTGAATAAAAACGTAATGATATTATAACAGGCCATTCACACTGATGACAATGTACATATTTTTCCAGTTCCATATCCATAATGGTACCCTGCTGTAAACTGTTAAATTCCCTATAGGTTTTTTGCCTCCAAAAACACTGCATGTGTACTACCATACATCCTTCTTTCATTGGAGAAGGACCAGTCCTTATTTACATTTCTCTGCAAAGCAATTCCTACTGTTTCTTTTTCTGCCTTACCCCAATTGCAGCATCTGCTGTCTGGCAAGAGTCAAATCTAGTTTGCTTTTCAGTTTGTGAGCATGATACAGTACGTGAAATTAAGGTATCACAGTTAGAGGTCATAAGCACTTTCAGTGAAAATATCAAGGAAGCAGAAGAGAATCAAGTTAGCTTTGCTCCAGGGAGCTAGTAAGTTATAGTCATGACCAGTGGAGCAAAAGGTTAGGAAGCCAAAAGTCTCATCAAAGCAGCATTGCAAGAGCCATGTCTGCACATGTTTCATAATAAAGGCGCATGCTGAGGTCAGATATTGAGCAAATTCTTGCCATTCACATCAAGAGAAGGCAAAGGACTGAGCAGGAGGTGAGATGCATGAACAAATAAAGGTTGGGGGGGTGGACAGTGATGTATGGTATGGAAATAGTAATGCTCTCCTTCACATTGGACAGGGTAAACCATCAGGAAGCTGGAGTTTTTTATAGCTTTATTTAGACAAAGGTCCATATCCATGTTGCTTTGCAGAGGCTCACAAACAAAATAAAATTCCTCTTCCCCAATGGACCTATAGTCTTATTTTATAGGAGAAGACTAATAATAAAAGGACAGGGAATAACGGACAGAGGCAGTGAGGAGGACATGTAAAAATCCAAGCTTAGCAAGCTGTGAAATAATCAGCAGGATATTGAGATTTTCCATTGTAGCTGAAGATGAGAGGTAAGGATTAGAGCAAATGCAGGCTAATCTGTACCTGCAAACCACAATTACCATTCTGACATGCACCAAGGAATAAGAATGGAAGGCATAGTTGATCAATGTTCAAACTGCTTTGGACTATTAAAATGATAGGAGGGGGTGGATTATGTACTGTAGTTCCTGTACTGTAAAGTACTGTTACATTCATGGTTTAGAGAAGGTGGCAATATCATGAAGATACATGGTGCAAGTGGAAAAAAAGACCAAGTAGCAATTTGTTTTTTACCATTACACTGTACAACTAGCAAACAAAGTCAATCCTATTTGCTTTATATTGGATTCTGGCCTTAAGGCAAAATTTATGTTGTTGTTTTTTTTGAGAGGGAGCGTCAGGCAAGTCTTGTATCTGGATGGAGTTTCAGCTCATTTAACCTGAAGAAGTGGCCAGGATCCTTGCTGCTGCTAGTTTGGCCACTTGTGTCTTAGATCCAGGTTCCTCCCGGCTTGCTGAGGGTGTGCAGGAAGGGATGGGTAAGTGGATCTGGGTGAGACAGGGAGTAATTCTGCCGAACAGTGATATGCACTTCCCTCAAGAGGTCATCGCTCAACCCAACTAATTTGAACAGATGTTGTGTGATGAGAGTGGTCTTCAGAGGATCTTGGATGAAACAGATTATCTGGACCCACTTCAGACCTAGGTATGGGACTGGAGCAGCATTGATTACACTTGTGGATGACACTTAGCGGGAGCAGGATGGATCTAATGCATCTATCCTGGCTCTTCTTTACCTTTCAGTGCCATCTGATACCATTGATCATGATATCTTTCTGGATGGGTTTTGAGAGTTGGGAGCTGGTTCTCCTCCTACCATCAAGGTCATCTCCAGTCGGTGTTGATGGATGATTGACCTACTTTGTGGGTACTTCAGGGCTTGATTCTCTCTCCTTTCCTATTTAATACCTACATGGGGTACCGAGTAAGGTGTTCCATTGGTTTGGGGTGAGGTATCATCAATATGCAAATAACACCCAGCTTTATCTCTCCATCTCAGGGTCTCTGGGTAATACTCTGGATGTCCTGTCCCAGTGTCTGGAGGCTGTTCTTTTAATTTTAATGTTTTCATGTCTTTACATTCTTGTTTTTAGAATAGAATAGAATAGAATAGAATAGCTTTATTGTCATTGCAATCCACAAATACAATGAAATTTGAAAGCTACTGCACCACAGTGCCCCAAACACCACATCACAATCACACTACAGAGTATTTAATAATAATAATAATAATAATAATAATAATAATAATAATAATAATAAACCTAGTCTAAAACCTATCTAAAACATTTAGTAAGTTAAATAGTTTAAAAAGGCCACTATATACATAGGACTAAATCACAAATGCACTGTTTGATTCAAGACAATTATTGCCTTAGAAAAGAAACTGTTTCTCAGTCTATTAGTCCTCATTTTAATTATGATACTGTAAGCTGCCCAGAGTCACTTGATGGTGAGATGGGCAACATATAAATTAAATAAATAGATAAAACAATATTGAACAAAATAAAGGGCATTCTCTTGAAAATGTTAGAATAAAAAGTAGTAATAAATTGCAGAAGAGAACAGAAATTTTGCACTTGTAAGAAATGTTAGAAAATATCATCGCATATCTCTCTCTGATAGACATTTAAGTGCATTTTAAATTGCATTGTTAGTATTGTAAAAGAATAACGCCAAGCATCGGATTAGCCAGTTTAAAACGTCAAGTTTGAAACAAACAGTAAGTACCCTAAATCCAACCAGACATACATTAAATATAAATAAATCAATATGTACATGACTTAAAATAATTTCATACGAAAAATTCAAATAGAAAAATTAGAAATATACTGCATACATATACACTCTATATTACACAAATTTGAATTGGAAGATTTGATGGTTAAGATTTTTTTTTCCAAATTCATTCCAGCTGCTTTCTGCATTCATGGAGCCTAATTTCTGAAAAGCCTTTAGGAAAGGGTGGTGAAATCATATCATGTTGAAGGAAAACAAATGACCCAATTATCTCAAACAAGACTTGAGGACACCATCTGGCTCTGTTTAGTGATACCATAGTGTATGGGCCTTATATAAACAGCATAAAACTGACTTCTACTTTACTGGATAATTGTGTGACAATGTGACCTCCCAACTTCTCCCCAATGCTTGCATAAATTAATCACTGTTATCATTAACATCAAGTCATAGCCAACATTCCCAGATGAGATCCAAGAAATGGCCATGCTGTTCAAACTCTTGTTCTCCAAAGACAAAGGACAGTTTAAATGCATGCAGAACAACATGTAACCAAGAAGATAATCATTTGCCAGGATAATCCCATGCACCTTCAGGAAAATAAGCAATGATCTATTAAAACTCTGCAGAATTTTTTTTTCTGCCACATATTTTTTAAAGAAGTGCATAGTTATGACTTTTGCATGCAGAAAGCCTCAAGTGATCCCATGTAATATGCTTGAGAGGTTTCTGTCTTCTGAAGAAATGTAAAATGCTCCCCAAAGTCCATATAGTCACTGTGGAATCAGGCAATGATTTTCTGGCATGTCACACACAAACAGAGGTGTTATTCAGCAGGTTCCGACCAGTTCTGAAGAACCGGTAGCAGAAATTTTGAGTAGTTCGGAGAACTGCCAAATACCACCTCTGACTGGAGATTTACTGTATCCTTCCCCTGCCATGCCCACCAAGCCACACTCACAGAACTGGTAGTAAAAAAATTTGAATCCCACCACTGCACACAAACCTTTGTTGGTCCTGCCTTGACTGGGTTTTCTGCATGCATGCAGAGCTCATGATCTATTATAAAGTTGCAATTCTTCCCCCAAACGTGTAAAGAGTTGAAATATTCTTTCGCCTTAAGATCTCCAGTCATAACCTGTTCTATTTATTAACTGATTTCTTGTATTACATCATGATCTGCTCCCTCAGTATTTACACAGACACATACTATATTTCTTGTTATACCCTAGAAGGAATCTCATCCATTTTGTTTTCATGGAATAATAATAATAAAAAAACTCTAGGTGGCACATACATGATGCTTCTAATCTGTGTCCTGCAAGCCTTACAAACAAATGCAGGGAAAGAAAAAATTTCATATCGGTCACTACTACTTTTACTGTAGCAGCTATGGTAACAGAATCTTGCAAGTCTGAACATTTATTTATTTATTTATTTGTTTGTTTGTTTATTTATTTGATTTAATTTGATTTGATTTGATTTGTCAAATTCTTATGAGATAATAGGTATAAGAATAATCATGAGTATGAATACAGGAAATAGGTACAAATAAATGGGGACAATAGGACAAGGAAGGTAGGCACCTTCCTTGTCCTATTGCAAGGGGCATGCAGTTATGCATGCCCCTTACAGACCTCTTAGGAATGGAGTGAGGTCAATAGTAGATAATTTAAGGTTAAAGGAGTGGGGGTTTGAGGATGTAACAACAGAGTCAGGTAGTGCATTCCAGGCATTGACCACTCTATTGTTGAAGTCATACTTTCTGCAATCAAGTTTGGAGCAGTTTACATTGAGTTTGTCATCTGTTGTGTGCTCTTGTATTACTGCAGCTGAAGCTGAAGTAGTCATTGACAGGAGGTAAGATATTGTCGCAGATAATTTTATGTACAATGCTTAGGTCCAACCGTAGGTGGCATAGCTCTAGGTCAGGGGTGGCGAACAAGTTTGACACAAAGAGCCAAAATTTTAAACTGTGAGAGTCAGAGAGCCACACCACACTCGCTGGCCCGTGCAGTTGTTTCCGAGGGATGGGAGACGGGATGACGCAGCCGGGGGCGGGACTACGCGCCGAAATCTCTCCTCAGAGATCCCTCCTCAGAAGCAGCATAACAAAATCCAAACTTGGCAAAGAGCCACAGTATACAAAATAATGATAAGAGGCAAAGAGCCGCATTCATTTTGGCCAGAAGCCGCATGCGGCTCGAGAGCCGCGTGTTCGCCACCCCTGCTCTAGGTCGTCCAAGCCCAAAATTTCAAGTCTGGTGTTGTAGGATATTCTATTGTGAGCAGAGGAGTGTAGTACTCTTCTTGTGAAATACTTCTGGACTCGCTCAATTGTATTAATGTCTGATATACAGTGCGGATTCCAGACAGTGCAGCTGTATTCGAGTATTGGTCTAGCAAAGGATTTGTATTTAATATTACCAGAGGAGAAGCTTCGTAAGATTAGATTTACAACTCTTAATGCCTTTTTGACAATGCTGTTATGGCGAGCTCTGGTGCTTAGGTCATTTGAAAAGAGTACTCCAAGGTCCTTGATAGAATGAGGGTCATCAATGAGGTCATATCTGCCTAGCTTGTATTTGGTATACTAATTTTTTTTACCAATGTGTAGGACAGAGCATTTGTTGGTCGAGATTTGAAATTGCCAATTGTTTGATCATTCAGACACATAATCAAGGTCACTTTGAAGGATGATAGCATTGTCTGTCATGTTGAATATTTTTACATCATCAGCGAAGAGAGCACAGTTGCTTATAAGGTGATTGCAAAGGTCATTTATATAGAATATAAAGAGTGTGGGTCCTAGAACACTGCCTTGGGGGACACCACTGTTAACTGGTGCAGGGTTTGATAGGGTGCTCCCTATTTTTTACTATTTGTTGCCTGTTTGACAGGAACATAGTAATCCATTTATGAAGGGATCTGGAAATGCCGTAAGAATTTAGTTGTAACACTAGTTTGTCATGTACCACTAAATCAAAGGCTTTGCAGAAGTCTATGTAAATTGTATCTATTGCTTTACCCTGGTTGAGTAGAGTAGTCTATATGTTTTTACAGTGTAGGAATTGCAGGTTGCAGGACAATTTTTTCCTAAAACCAAATTGTTTTTTGGAGAGTAGGTTGTTTGACTCTAAGTGGAGGGTAATGGATTGGTTAATGATTGATTCCATGACTTTGTATGTTATGCAACACAGAGAGATTGGTCTGTAATTTTCAATCAGGCTGGGGTTACCTTTTTTGAAGCTAGGGATAACCATTGCTAAGGACCATAGGTTCAGTAAGGAACTAGTTCTGAATGATATCTCATATATTATGTTTCAGGATTCCTATCTATACATGCTTCCTATCTCTCCTTTTACCTTCATGTGAACCAGGGAGGGCCTTGTCTGAGATGTTTTCCCATGCTATTTTTTCAGGATGTGCTTAGGCCCCTCTTATCTAACTATTGCCTTGTAGCAGCTTTACCTTCTTTCCTTCAAGGCCCTCTCTGTGTCATCAGGAGAACAGCATGCTTCTAGCATAATACACGGGGTCTTGAATTTCAGATTCTTCTCAATTCTTCCATGTCTAAAATAACTGACAACCTTGATGGCGAAGAGGGGGGGGAATCATGATTTTAAGTAGGCATTGGCTAAATGACTGATTAAGATCTTCAATGCTTCCAATTGAGAACAGACAAAGTTAACACTCATTACATCTTCCAGTTTCCCATGTAGTTATTCTAAAATATGTTTTCTATGTCAGATCAAATCAGCTTCTTTTTAAAACAAGCCCACAGCTGTTTTCCAATTCAACAGCTAGTGCTGGAAAGAGAGAAAATTCCTTTTGGTAATTTCCTGTACTTGCTAGCAGCAACATGACAGCAATCAGGTGATTTCTGCTAATAAAAAAAGAGTATTTGGGCAGTTGTACAGCTGCGGTAAGAGATGTTAATACTCTGTAGCCTACACAGGATTATACTTCGCCATAACATATTGGGGAGATTGTATAACTGTAATCAATTCACCAAAGATCAAATTTTGCTATGAAAAGGCCAAATAGGTGTGGCACATGTCTGTAATGTCAATATAGTTTGTCAATACTTTGCTATAATGTTTGAAGAAGAGACTTTTGCCAGTCCTGCAACCCAACCAGCCAGGGATTAAGCCAAAGACATTCTTTTATTTATTTTTATTTATTTGTTTGATTTGTCAATCGCTTACAAGATAATAGGTATAAGTATAAACATAGTTATGAATGCATGGAATGGATACATATAAGAAAAATAAAAATAAAAATAAATCAATAGGACAGGGACGGTAGGCACATTGGTGCGCTTATGCACACCCCCTACAGACCTCTTAGGAAAGGGGTGAGGTCAACAGTAGACAGTCTAAGGTTAAAGTTTTTGGGGTTTGGGGAAGAAACCACCGAGTCGGGTAGCATATTCCAGACATTGACCACTCTGTTGCTGAAGTCGTATTTTCTGCAGTCAAGTTTGGTGTGGTTAACCTTGAATTTGTATCTATTGTGTGCTCTTGTATTGTTATGGTTGAAGCTGAAATATTTATTGACAGGTAGGACATTGCAATGTATGATTTTATATACTATACTTAGATCGGACCGAAGACGGCGTAGTTCTAGATTTTCTAGGTCTAGAATTTCAAGTCTGGTGGCATAAGGTATTCTGCAATGAGTAGAGGAGTGGAGAACTCTTCTTGTGAAATATTTCTGGACTTTCTCAACTGTGTTAATATCAGATACGTGATATGGGTTCCAGACTGATGAGCTGTATTCAAGAATTGGTCTAGCAAATGTTTTGTATGCTCTAGTTAGTAGTGTAATATTACCAGAGAAAAAGCTATGTAAGATTAGGTTAACAACTCTTAATGCTTTTTTGGCTATGTAGTTACAGTGGGCTCTAGCACTTAGATCATTAGAGATGAGTACTCCAAGGTCTTTGACTTCTTCAGTTTAGCCAAGTGATCTGCCATAAAATCAGACACTATTCCTAAATAAACCTGCATAGAACTGAGCCAAGTACACTGTTTGGCACCTGTCATGAAGCCTGATGAGCCAAGAAAAAAAGCATGGAAGAAAAATTCTGTAAATAAAGAACATTGCATTTAAAAATCAATCATGGAGCTGAAAGATTAAATTAAACCCAACAAGTTTTCAGTCTTGTGGAAAAGCAGTATGCAACAAACTATGTTAAAAGTGCCCAAAAACATGTTGTGGCTGCCAGAACTGCAGAACTGGGGTGTATTTCTTTAGAATCCAGATATCCATTACCACCTACAACACTATTTCGTTGGACAGATTTTTAAAACCTGGAATTTGAAATCTTCAGAACTGCAACATTATAATAAACAGACTTTAACTCAGCCATCAAGGATAGCAATTTGAATTGTTTTATTTGCTGTGAATTTATTTATTTTTCTCTGAATTAGTTTCCTTTGTGTAAGGTGTTGGCTGTATTTCTGTCATATGTTCTGTTTATGATGGGAGCCTTCTAAATGTAATTTTCCCTATAGGTTTCCATCATGTTCTTAGAAAATCAGTGAAGTTTGAGAAGTTTTTTGGTATTCCCAAGTTTTTCCAAATATTGCAGAGGATTAATCATCATTACACTCGAAGGAAGAAATCAGAGGTTACTACCCTATTTGGATGAAGTCACAATCCTCCTGAATGATCAGCCTCACCGGTTCTGGGATTGCCATTGTTAATGGATGTAGAGGTGGCTCCTGCCCTAAGAGTCTGCTTGCTTACAGATGATGAACATAATAGTAGCAAATTATTCAATCTTTCCCAGTTTGATTATTCTGAATCGCCTATTTATGCAAGAGAATTTTCCGAGAATGTGTATTATAAGCAGAAGATTTCAACCAGGGTGCCCTCTGAAATGTGTTTCATAGACCCAATAAGATCTTCTATCCACAACACCTCTTTTAGATTTATTTCCAGATTCAGTTCAAAGGACTGTTCATAATGTAAAGTTCCAAATGGTGTAGGCTGTCCCTTTTTCTCTAACTTGAGAAGATAGATATAGATTATAATCTTTTTCTAAAATGGTATTGGAAATGTCACAGAAACTTGGCAGATAGTCATAAAAGTAAGGTGAGACCTAGGTACATATAAACTGCAAACTGACAATTGGTCTTCCAAATCATGTGAGGCAGGCAGTAGAAGTACTCAGTTCCTTTTTTTCTTTTTAATTTTTTTATAACAAAAAACAACAAATAAAACCTTCTTTCAGTTATACAGTGTGTTGGCTGGGTACATATATCTTGTGCACAATGTTTGTATACATTTCTTCTTGAGTTAACATTCATATTGTATTCTAATCAACATTATATATCATATTGTATCATTATTATACTGTCATTAGGTTTTTTATTTCAGTTTCCAGCTATCCTTGAAAGCAAATGTTACTCAGTTCCTAATAGGTGCAAGCAAGGTTTCTCAACCATAGCAACTTTGAGTTTTCAGAACTCTGGTATGTTGGTTGGGGAATTCTGGGAGCTAACATTGCTAAGGTTGAGAAACACCAGGTTAAAGGATTGATTCTGGTCTCATGATACTATTTTTTTTTATTTTAATGTTTAAAGCTTAGTTGTAGTATTTTATTTTTGTATAGATGCTTGAAGAATTTCATTAGTGCCCAGAAGTGGTTTATGATTAATATCTGAAAGTACATCACTGATCATCAGACTTGATTATATCTGCAGTACAACTGTTAAAATAACTGGAATTTAAATTAATCACCTATCAGGAACTGTGTACTTTTACCACTTGCCTGATATAATTTGGAAGAACATTAATAAACAGTAGCATAATCCTCCATTAATCTGACCCATCTTCTTTTCAAACCGTTCCAACTGCTATTGCCAAAACTGCTGACAATGAATGTTACAGTTAACTTATGTCTCTTTTTACATTAATGTTATATTACACTACAGCTTATATTAAAGTCTCTCCTATGTTAAGGACTGTCGGTGTAGTTTCAATGGTAATCTTGCTTTATTGAGATTTATGAGCTGTACATTTTAATATGGAGACAGAGAGGTTTGGCCTTGGCCATTCAATTGTGTTGCCACATGTTAAACAAAGCATTGAAGACTTTTTTTTTCCTCTGCTCATGATTCTCCAGGGCTGTGTAACCCAATCACTCCATGGCTCTCGGTCCTATGAACTAAAAAAAAAAAAAGAGGACAAGGCTTGCAAAAACCTTGCTGTGCAAAGCATCAGGGACAGCTATAAAATGAGATAATAAATCAGCTTATAAAACCATAAAAGGTAAGCTGTTTTCAAATCAATCAGATAGAAATATTGAACTGTGACATTACATGTCAGCTTTGCCCATTCAAGTGTCCCTAAGGATACATACCAGAGCATGCCACAAAGAGAGTCTAATTCGTGCTGAAGTAATAGGCTTTTTAAATTCCTTCACATCCCTTCCCAAATTCCCAATTCAATTAGAAGGCCTATGAATAGAAGTGGATGAAGGACAGATTTCCCACAAGAAGCAATGGGGTTGGGGATTTTTGAAGTATGGTGCCAAAGAAAATGAGACAAGTCCCTTTATTGGGCCTGTGTAAATCCTCAAAGTCACAAAGTAGTCAAAAGTGGGTTTTACCCTCAAATGCTTTATACAGGTCTACTATTTCCATACTGAAAAGTACAGTATATAATATCTCTCTGTGGATTTAACCCTTATTCCTTTTTCAATAAGGCTCATCCCAAGGTTAGCAAAAAGTCACATGATACAGAAACAATTTAGATCCATGCTGGAAGGGATCTATCCTTTGTTATAAAGGATAGCCTAGCCCTTTATTTCAGAAAGCTGTCCTTTAAATTTATTTACTTTTCAAAAACTTAGTTTTGTCTTTTATTTTGGTCATTTAATGTGTACCAAACAAATGGTACCACCTAATGCAGTCTTTCACATACATGTGAAAAATATGGAAATTGAATTGTCTTTTTAAAATAAATTTACATATGCTGATTGATTTTTGATAATTTATAAGAACACATGTTTTTGTAAAGCTTTTCTTGGTTTCGTTCTTGAATTTTCCTTTGTAAAGCAAGGTTATAAACATTTTTATAAATGTTTTATTAACATTTTATATAAAACCCTTTTAATGTCATTAAACTTTCAGATTTAGTTTGGTGCAATGATTAAGATGCTGGCCTAAAAACCAGGAGATTGTGAATTCTAGTCCAGATTTGGCATGAAGCCAGCTGTGTGATTTTGAGCCAATCATATCTCTTAGCCCAGAGTCATTGTAGTTGTTGTGGAGAAAAATACGAGGAGGAAGAAGTATTAGGTACATTCACCACTTTGTGCTACGGTACTTTTAAAGTAATACAAGGGGAGATAAAAATGTAATAAATAAATATGTGTAATTATGTTGGATATTTGTATCCTATGAAAAGATATTTATTTATTTATCAAATTTATATAGCCACTCATCTCATGAATGCCTTTTGGATGGCATACTGTAAAACTAAAAAATTTAAAAAATATAATTATTATAAATAAGAGAAATACAAATAAATAAGATCTCAGGAGAGTGTTTAAAAACTCATACCTAATAAAACCATCTTGCGGGCTATCTGTTTCAAGAGATTCCCAGGTCTGCTGGAAAAGCCATACCTTGTGAAGTTTCTGGAAGGCCAAAAGGGTCAGGGCTAGCCTCCTCTGGGGGAGATGATGCTCTACAGAGCGGATGCTGTGGCAGAAAAGGTTCTGTTATGTATGCAGGTTTGAATGTCATTGGTTTAGTTTGAACTGTTCTTGTAAAATGTCAGAAATGATTGGTTTAAAAAGTGCGGGAAAACCCTGCACTCTGATTGGCTGGCAACTGTGGCTGCTGGCTATAAGTAGCAGCCGCACCCCAGCCAAATCGGGTCTGTTATGAGCTGTAGTCACTAATAAACTCTTCACTGAAGCACTCCGCGTCTGACTCTTCATGCAAATTTTACACTGGCGATGAAGGTGCGATCCTTCCCGCAGAGAAGACAAGGCAGAGAACAAGCTGAGAGAAATGGCTGCGCTGAACACCCCCCCAGCCCCGTTCAATCTGACGGCAGAAGACTGGGACTAGTATGCAGATCGTTTCCAAATGTATTTGGAGGGAAACGATCTCGCCGACATTTCCGAGAAGCGGAAGAGGGTGGTCTTTCTTACGCACTGCGGTCCGGCAGTTTTCAAGATGGCGAAGGCATTGGCGGGAGCTGCAGACGTGAAGGTAATGGACTGGCCCAACTTAGAAAAGTTATTAAGAGCCCATTACGCGCCACAAGTATCGTGCCTCATTAAGAGACACGAATTCTACCGTTGGGATCAAGGGGAAAGCGAAAACGTTAATGATTTCGTGGCAAGTTTAAGGGACATTGGGGGTGCATGTGAGTTTATCAACTTTGAAGAGGCCATGGGTGATCGATTTGTTCTAGGCCTAAAAGACAAAGTTTTGCAGAGCAAATTATTAATGAAACCTAAGATCACGCTTAAGGAGGCCATAGAAGAAGCTTCTTCAGCGGAAGCTACCAAGTCCTCAGCAGCAGCCATGAAGAAAATGAACAAGGCCACAAGCCATCCTGATGTGGAAAAATCCACAACAACCCATTGCGAGCAAATAGATTCTGATTCAGACTGTAGTGAGGTGAAGGAAGGAATTTATAGACTCAGAATGGAGAAGAAAAGGAAAGACCTTGGAAGAAAAAGGCAAGACTTTTATTGCAGAGTTTGTGGGGGGGGCCACCCCCACGCTGAATGCAAGTTTTTTGATACCATCTGCCTCTGTTGTGAAAAAAGAGGTCACCTAGCAAGAGTCTGCAAATCAGCCAGAACTCCACCAAGCAGAAAGAAGTTTCCTGATAAAGAATTCAAGCATAACAACTTCAGTGAGAAAATGGGGCGCAACACAGAAGCAAATGGAAAGAATGAAACTCATCAAATAGTCACTATTGGTCATTCTTCACCCTTAAGAAGCAGAAAAGTACATGTGAAGGTACTTACTGAAGGAAGGCCTTGCCAAATGGAAGTGGACTCAGGCTCCTATTTATCTAGGGTGTCATGGGACACTATTCACAGGCTACTTCCCAACATTCAGGAGAAGCATTTCCAGAAGCAAGCACTGACTCTTAAAGACTACCAAGGGAACAAGATTCCAGTAGTTGGAACAAGAGAATTCAATGTGAAGTTCAAAGGCCACACCAAACATTTGCCCCTGGCCATCATGGACAAAGACCACCCAAGCTTGCTGGGACTTGAGTGGTTCAATCCACTAGACATCGAGGTGACTGGCATCAATCACGTGAGCAACACTGAATGGGAGGAGGCCTTGAAGTCTGAGTTTCCAGAGGTCTTCAGAAACAGATTGGGCAAGTATATGGGGACCCCTATCACTTTCAACCTAGATCCCAAGGTGCCCCCAATTCATTTAAAGCCCAGAAGGGTCCCATTTGCCTTAAAGGAAAAAATTGGTGCACAATTTGATAAACTAATAGCTCAAGGAGTTTTAGAGCCCACTGACCACTCCAGATGGGAGACACCCATAGTCGCACCAGTCAAGACTGATGGGTCAGTAAGAACCTGTGGAGACTATAAGGGGATATTGAACCATGCGCTTCAGCAGAGTGCATATCCAGTTCCAGTGGTGCATCATTTATTACATCCACTTGGCAGGGGCACAGTCATTGCCAAATTGGATCTGGCCCAGGCATATCAACAACTAACAGTTGATGATGCCACTGCAGATGCCCAAACCATTGTGACTCATAGAGGTGCTTTCAAATGTAAAAGGTTACAGTTTGGAGTAAGCGTGGCACCAGGCATCTTCCAAAGCCTTATGGAAAGGATGCTCCAAGGACTGCCAGGGGTAGTGCCTTACTTTGATGATGTGTTAATCTCTGCTGAAAATGACACTCAATTACAAGAGAGACTCAGAGAAGTCCTTACCAGATTCAAGAAAGCGGGGTTAAAAGTCAAGGAAGAAAAATGCACTCTTAGAACTGACAAGGTTGAGTTCTTGGGCTATATGATTGACAAGCATGGCATCCACCCTACAGATGCCAAGGTTCAAGCAATCAAAGAAGCCCCTAGACCAAAATGCAAAACAGATTTGCAAGCCTTCCTTGGACTTATTAACTTTTATCACATGTTCCTACCTCAGAAGGCAACCATTGCAGAACCATTGCACAGATTACTTGACAAAAAGTCTGTTTGGGTCTGGGGCAGGAAGGAACAATCAGCATTTAACAGTATTAAAAGACTAATCACGCTGATGCTGTACTCATACAGTTCTCTGAGAATTTACCTGTTGTACTGACTTGTGATGCATCCCCTTTGGAGTGGGGGTTTGAGCCACAGGCTTCCCAGCAGGAGGGAAGCCCCTATTGCATTTTACTCTCGCCTTGACCAAAGCAGAGAGGAATTACAGCCAATTGGACAAGGAAGCATTGGCAATTGTTGCAGCTATCAAGAAATTTCATGAGTATTTATATGGGAGAACATTTACCATTGTCACAGATCACAAACATTTGTTAGGCATTGTGGCAGGAGACAAACCTACACCCACTATCCTGTCACCAAGAATGCTGAGGTGGACTGAATTTCTTGCTGCTTATTCCTACAACCTTATCCACAAGCCTGGACATGCTGATGCCTTGAGTCGTTGCCCACTTCCTTGTCACAAGGAGGACTTTGAACCTGAGGCACACACTTTTTTCCTAGAAACTGTTGCCAAGCTTCCAGTACACGCTGCTGAAATTGCCAGAGAGACTGCCAAAGACACTTTATTGGCTACTATTATAGGCTGGATTAAGAAAGGTTGGCCTCTTCAAGATCTACCTCAACTTGCCCAACCTTTTAAGTCCAGGCAAACTGAATTATCTGTATTAAGAGGATGTATTTTGTGGGGTAACAGGGTGGTTATTCCTGCAAAACTACAAAGAGAGGTTTTGGAAATGTTACATGAGGGTCATCCTGGTATTGTAAGGATGAAAGGATTGGCCAGGAGTTATGTATGGTGGCCAGGTATTGACAAAATGGTTGAAAACTGGGTTGCATCTTGTCCCAACTGTCAGGTAGTCAGGCCTGCCCCACCTCTTGCCCCCACACAGGAATGGGAATGTCCTAGGGGCCCATGGTCCAGGATTCACATTGATTTCGCTGGCCTACCAGAGGGCACACTTTCCTTATTATAGTAGATGCATATTCCAAATGGCTAGAGGTAATCCCTATGGCATCCACCACAACTGATGCTGTCATCAAGCAGCTTAAAAAGCTTTTTTTAACCCATGGGTTACCTGATGTTCTTGTCTCTGACAATGGCCCTCAATTTACATCCAACCTTTTTGAATCCTATCTAGCACAACTGGGTATCAGACATGCCCTGACAGCCCCTGGGCACCCTTCGGCTAACGGCCGGGCTGAACGAATGGTACGTTTTACCAAGGAAAAGCTTCAGCAATTGGGTCCTGGGGACATCACTGAAAAAGTTGAAAAACTTCTTAGTGTTCAGCACATCACTCCTAACCCATCAACTAACTTATCCCCAGCAGAGTTGTTGATGGGTAGGAAACTTAGGTCTCCCTGTGACCGCCTTCATCCCACTTACGCACCCAACGCACCACTTGATTCCACTAGCAAAGTTCACACATTCAGTGTGGGTGATTCTGTTTATGCTAAGAACCTTATGGGTGAACCTTCATGGATTCCTGCTGAAATAACTCAAATCACAGGCCCTCATTCTTACAGGGTACAAACAGAGGATGGAGTCCTCTGGAGCAGGCACATTGATCAGCTTAGATCCAGGTTACCTCAGGAACATCGCAATTGTTCCTCTCTAGTTCCCATACCTAATGCCTTTTCTAGGGGGAAGGGGGAGGAACATGAGGATAATCAGCAAACAAGAATCAACCCCATGTGTAACGAGCCATTACGACAGGAACCATCCCAAAACCTGTCACAATGCCAAAATCCATCCTTATAAGTGGAAGATTGCACATCACTACCTGACTTGGGTGCTGACATTGGGCTGGAGATGGGTTGGGAGGAGAGACCAGATTCTAACAATCAAACAGGGTCTTCTTTCACAGGAAGTCCAACTAGGGAAATGTCAACAGACACATTTCCTCTCTCACTGGGTGAGAACGTTAAAACTTCTGAACCACGAAGGTCTCAACGTACACGTAAGAGCCCCACCTATTTAAAAGAATACATTAGATAGGTTGGGGTTTGAGTATGGACTGAACCTAGTGGGGAGGGGTGTTATGTATGCAGGTTTGAATGTCATTGGTTTAGTTTGAACTGTTCTTGTAAAATGTCAGAAATGATTGGTTTAAAAAGTGCGGGAAAACCCTGCACTCTGATTGGCTGGCAACTGTGGCTGCTGGCTATAAGTAGCAGCTGCAGCCCAGCCAAATCGGGTCTGTTACGAGCTGTAGTCACTAATAAACTCTTCACTGAAGCACTCCACGTCTGACTCTTCATGCAAATCTAACAGGTTCGTCTCCTGAGTCCTTCAGATGGAACTCCTTAGGGAATACAGTAGAGCTCACTATCTGCCCTTCCTGTTTCACCTGATGGAACAGGTAGATGTAATTGAGATGAAGCGGTCCTTCAAATAACCTGGCCTCATATCATGTAGGCAAAGGTGGTATTCAGCAAGTTCTGACCAGTTCTGGAGAACCAGTAGTGGAAATTTTGAATAGTTCAGAGAACCAGCAAATACCACCTCTGACTGGAGAATTTACAGTACCCTTCCCCTACCAGACCCACCAAGCCACACCCACAGAACTGATAGTAAAAAATTGCATCCCACCACTGCATGTAGGTCTTTAAAGATCAATACTAGCATCTTGAATTGGGTCCAGAAGCAAACTGTCAATCACTGTAGCTCACAGAGCAGAGGCCATTCTGGAGGCACACATAATTGCCCATGCAGCCACATTTTGCACCAGTTGAAGCTTCTGGATAGCCTTCAAAGGAAGTCCCATGTAGAGAATATTACAGTAGCCTGTGATAGGTTAAATGCATCCCTTATCACTTCTTATTTCTTTTTTCTCCACTTTGCTGCTGGGATTTAATTTAGAAGTTCTTGTCTCTTTTGCTTGTTTCTTTGTGAAGCATGGGATATATTTAGCACCATGCCATAATAAAAGCATTACAAAATCTAACAATGGAAACAGCAATAACATCAGCATCATTTTAATTTCCCAAGCTATCATATTGAAAGTTGGTTTTTCTTTACAGTTGTGCAGGGGTGTCAAACTTGTGGTACACGGGCCAGATGTGTTACATGCTGGCCACGTCTATGCCCGGTTTAGCAAAGAGGAAAAAAGTTGTGATATGTCACATGACAATGCTGTGACGACATGAGTTTGACACCTCTGCAGTAGTGAATTTAGTGATTGAGCTTCTTAGCGCACTCTTTAAATTTATTTTCTTCTTCTCCTTGAATTGTTTCCCCTTCAACCCAAAACATCAAACATACAGTACAGGCTGTAAGTTAAATGATTCCTCATTATCTTATGGAAACTAATTTATTCCCATCACACCACCCGCACCTAACCTGAGTGCTAAAAATCTATTTTTGAGGGTGTTTGAATCCATCCTGTGCTATGTCATCTTTTCTAGGGGGCGGCAGGAAAAGATTTCATATTATGACACTTTAAACAGGGCCAGAAAAAAAAAGAAGAAAAAAATATTGGCATTAGTCCTAACAACTTTTTTTAGATTATCTCAACTTCCCACCAAGAACATGGACACACAAAAAATAAGCACATCTGTAAATACAACAAATTGATATTTGCATACCAGTTCTGCTAACATTCACAGCTCTTTTCTTGGAGCTATGGAAGGGATGAATTAATGCAGAATAGCCTTGTGATGTTTCTCCATGCCATCTAGATAACAATGATGGGACCATATTTCATGTGGTAAATAGACAAAATATACTTGAGTGCAGTGACCTAGTTGTGCTCCTCTGCAAAAAAAAAAGTGACAAGGGAATGGTTTGCTACCACAAGAGACACACTAAGTGGATTTGAAAAAGGAACAACTTCTACCGCACTCTAAATTGTAATCCCAAACCTGTTACTACTTAATAGAGGGCCGGCCAACTCTCCCTTCAAATCCCTCTACCAGACCTTTTCTATTTCTAGAAGAAACTTCTACATATACTGTTCAGTCATGACTTTTGAGGCACACAGAAAGAACTACTACCCCTATGCAGTGCCTCACATTAAATAAATGATACTTTAAAAAAAGTAGAAATAACAACTATGCAAGTTCTCTGTAAAAGTAAGTTTTTAAAAAAAAAAATTAAACACCTAACTCTCACCTCCCGTCAAGTGGGAGCCAGGTGTTGGGAACAAAGTATTCTCTCTGCAAAGCTTTAGTAAACAGAGTAACCTTCTGGATTATTATGCTTATTCAATCAAATTTCAGTATGATTTCAAGTTCCTCTCTTTCTCCATTATTTGCATTCTGTTCACTGGAGGGAGGGGTTTGTTTGTTTTTTAGGTTTTTTTTAATCCCACCTTTATTATTTTTATAAATAACTCAAGACAACAAATACTCTTCCTCCCCCTATCGTTCCTACAATCACAACCCTGTAAAATGAGTTGGGCTGAGAGAAAGTGGCTGGCCCAACATCACCCAGCCAGCTTACATGCCTAAGACAAGACTGGAACTCACAATTTGCTGGTTTCTTGCCTGGTGTCTTAATCACTACACTATATCTTTTTCTGAGATTACATTTAGTGATTTGCACATTTCCATATAATTCATCGATTGGTTCTGCTACTGCATCTTTAATCAGATTACACTGTTCAGTTATATAACATCAATGTTTACCAGATCAGCTATTTTTAGATCATCCTGTTGTCCATTAAGTTATAACCAAGAATATGCAAAAAGCAGAACCACACTTTCTGCTTGACCCATGACCAGTCTACCTATTTGGCTTGGGAAAAAGGGAAATAAATCCATGTCATTCTCTACTCACTCCCATTTGATTGCAAAAGGACCTCCCAACCATGTTTTGAAGCTCTCTGCTTTAAAGCTGTTAATATCCTTCCTAAATTGTTATGCATGTTATGCATGCATTCTTCTGGTGTAGTAAAAGCCCCAGCTTCTGACAGATAGTGCCTATCAGATCTTCTCTCCCCTTCTAGATGGTCACTATCCTAAATATCCATTTTACTCTGGGCTGTGAGGGTCCCATGTTTCCATTGGCTGGCAGCTGGCTTTTTTATTATTTTGTGGTTGATTCAACAATAGCTTGAACATTGATGAATTTTCATCATCGCATGTATTCCCACCTATGTCTAGAAGCTCATCACTCTATTCAATCTTTGATCTCTCATTGGACACTCTTTCAGTTTCTGTCCAAATTTATGACCCACTTTGGCAACAATACAGAAATGGATTACCACATTAGGGTTTGATTTAAGAGTTCCTTATCTTAGCTTACTTATCTTCCCTTGTGCCTCTATCTCGTCTCATTCCTTTTCTTTCAATATTACTGGCAAGGTGGAACCTACCAGAAGCTCCTATTTCTGTCAGAATCACTCTTAGAGAATGATGTAAAGACAGCCAAGGCAAGAGTAGTGGCCATCTGGGGATCTTCAGGTATAAGGTATATTCAGGCATAAGGGGTTTTCATTAGGCTTTCAATTTTCTTTAGGGAAAAAAAGAACAAATTGCTGCAGGGTGAGTGTACTCCCATGGTGGAATCAAGGCTAAGGGGACATGCTAAGTGAGGTAGAAAGTAGAAGCTGGATGCAGACAAGTACAATATAGAAGACAATCTCAGGATATTCTAACTAGAATTGTTACTGTATGGTAACGAAGTGGTATAGAAATTTTAATCCTGTTTTCTAATTATCGTCTTGATTGTTGCAATCCAGAACAGATAACTCTAATACTGAGGCAAACTCACACTAACTTAAACTTGCTGGTTTAAGACGGTACAAGTACAGATTAGGTGAAACCTGGCTCAGAACAATAACTGTGAAAAGGATCTTAGAGTCCTAGCGGACGATCACTTAAACAACGAGTCAACAGTGTACAGCAGCAGCCAAAAAGGCTAATACAATCCTTGTATAAACAGAGGCATAGAATCAAAATCACATGAAATATTAGTACTGCTTTATAAAGCCTTAGTAAGACTACACCTGGAATACTGCATCCAGTTTTGGTCACCAAATTACAAAAAAGATGTTGAGACTTTGAAAAAAGTGCAAAGACAGGCAACTAAGATGATTAAGGGCCTAGAGACAAAAACATGTGAAGAACAGTTGCAAGAGTTGAGTATGGCCAGTCTAGGGGGGGAAAAAGACTAGGGATGACATGGTAGCAGTATTCCAGAATTGAGGGGTTGCCACAAAAAAGAGGGGGAGAACTTATTTTCCAAAGCATCAGAAGGCAAGACAAGAAACAATGGGTGGAAACTAATCAAGGAGAGAAGCAGAGGTGGTATTCAGCAGGTTCTGACCAGTTCTGGAGAACCAGTAGCAGAAATTTTGAGTAGTTCAGAGAACCAGCAAATACCACCTCTGACTGGCCCTACCCCTATCTCTTCTCTGCCTCCCAAGTCTCAGCTGATCAGCTGGGTCTTCTTTGGTTGCCCTGCACAGGAGAACGGAGCTGGAAAGCAAGTTAGTGGGGTGGGGAAGGAATGGGGATTTTGCAGCATCCTTCCCCTGCCATGGCCACCAAGCCACACCACACCCTCAAGCCATGCCCACAGAACCGGTAGTAAAAAAAATTGAATCTCACCACTGGAGAGAAGCAACCTGGAATTAAGGAGAAACTACCTAACAGTTAGGACAATTAACCAGTGGAACAGCTGGCTTCCAGAAGTTATAGGTGCTTCATCGCTGGATGTTTTTAAGAAAAGACTGGACAGTCAGTTGTCTGAAATGGTATAGAGACCCCTGCTTGAGCAAATGATTGGATAGAAGACCTCCAAAGTCCCTTCCAGCTCTATTCTGATTGGTTCTCTTCACATAGCTCTAGCCAAACAAATATCCCCCAAGTGATTTTATTTTTATTTTGTTATGTTTTAGAGAACTTTCTCAGTTCTGGGAATGCAATTTTGATGGAGCTAAAGTTAAAATGGGTCAAGCAAAAAAAGTAGGATTCAACTGCATACAGCTCTTCACTATTTTATACCCATCCATTCCATCAAGGCAGACAGGGATTATAGGAAGTGTATTCACTGAAAACACTACTATTCAAACATGGATTTATTACCAGGCTGTAAAAATACAGCCTTAAAAAGCACAGCAATAGATTCTTCCAACTTTACCCTTTCTCCAGTCTCCAAAGAAAGCCAAACTGTAGTTTCACTAGTGCAATCCTCTACATGCCCATGCAGATCAGAGTCCAACTGAGTTCAGTGAAATTTATTCACCAATTAAAAGGGCAGGAGGATTTTTCTGCTTGCTAATCATTGTCTATTTTTAATAACCATCTGCAAAGCCATAATTTGAAGATATCTATCTTCTTTCCCTCATTCTTTTTCAATGGCCATCTTTCACAGCCATTCAATGCCAATGAAAAGGCCACTGCTTTAAGTTTTCTGATCTTCATTGTCAAAGAAATATCCTTCAAAAGCTCATTTAATTTTTCTTCATTTTTTCTTAATCTCTTCTTTCCAGTATGTGTCATTTTTATCTATTCTTAAACTCAGGGGAAAATGGTTTTGCTATCTTCATTTTTTTAACATCAGCTATGAGATAATTATACTTGCTGGTTGATATTGTCTTCTTAATATTGAATGATAATCCAGATTTTTCTTTCCTTTTTTACTTTTATAAAAAGTGGGGCTAAATCTTCCTTATTTTCAGTCATTGAAGTGATGTTCTATATGTATCTCAGATTTGATGTTTCAGTGGTTCAGCTTTCTATCTTTCCCAATCCTGCCATTATTTTAATGCATTCAAAATATATCAGACATAGAAATTATATCCCTGTTGTCTGGGCTGCAAAAATTTATACCACAATTACACAACAACAACAGCAAAGAGACTGAGAATATTCCTCCTTTTTGCAGCTTAGCTTTGGTAGTTCTAATTCTTGTTTTACTCCCCTCACTGTTCTCAATAAACTCAAATTGTAGAATAGCTTCCTTTCATTATTAAAATTCCTCAGAGGAATAATTAGGTAGGTGTTCCATCATTCCCATTAACCATTATACATTCCACATTTTGAAATGATGCACAGGAGCAAACACTTTGCCATAATCAATAAACTAATAATAATTATATTATTTTGTTCCCTCTATTACCTCATATTCTTTGCTGTCTGATCTCATTTCCCTCTGTCTGTTCTGAAACCTGTCTTTTTTGCAAAATTGTAAGCCAAACTTTCCTTGGATGAAGGTGTCATGCAATTATTTGATAATTTCTGTATATTCTTAGATGTTCCTCTTCCAGAACACACTAATTTTATCTAATCTCTACAGTTTTCTCCCATATTTCCTGGCATAGATTTGGGAGAAATAATACCTCCATCAACTCTTTCCCACACACATACAGAGCTGGCCTAGGAACAGAAAACCTAAAGAGGTCTCAAAATAAACCATACAAATTGTTCAGACAAGAAACTAGTATTGAGAGAAGTGGGGATCAAACAGGAGCAATACTGCTTGATGGCTCATATATCTTGTAAATAACAGTTGCATCCAGGAGTCATCTCTTATTTTAGTTGTGTGGAGTTAATCATGGCTCGAGTCATAAATAAGTGAATAAATATTTTATTGCATATATCTTGGTCAACTCAGAAAGGGATAATCAAGGCACATGTTCAGCAAGTACTGAAGACAGATTGCATCAATATATTAATGGTTATGACAGTGTTGCTGATTGAAAATTTAATCTTAGAAAATAAAAATGGATGGAGAAAAATGCTTCTCTCAAAGTTCAAAGCACTTTAATGCCAGAAAGCCTCCATAAGTATTCAGGAAAATAAAAATTAAAAAAAGGAAACAGAAAGTTAATTAACATGAAATGACAGCACTTGTGGTACTAGATTGGAAATGTAGCTTGCTTCATACCGCTGATGAAAGGGTATGTTTTATACAAACCAATCAGTGCAAATTAATGAAGGGCAATTCAATTTCACAGAACAGAGTGCTTGGATGATGCAGATAGAATGAAAACCATCAGTTCAATCAATATACTGAAGATGATTTAGCAGGGTAAAGCATTATATCAAGTGCTCTATTCCTAAATACACAAGGTAGCCAAGTTCATTTGGCATGAAGATTTGGGTCAGCCCTCAGGAAAAAAAAACTTGATTTCCAAAGGAATTCACTGAAAAGATCAAAAGAAAGATTTAGATAGGCAAGAATAAAAGGAAAGGAAAGTGTAATGATTTAGTTTTTAGAAATTTAGATTTTATTTGGAAGGAACTGATATCCATGTATGATTAGGATAATAATTTCATCAGGTTAAATCTCATAGAAATTATCTTCAGAAGCTACAATCCTGATCTGCTTCACCAGACTTTACCGTGCTGCAGATTCCTGATATGATTGCTCCAAATATTCTCTCTCTGTTGGTCAATGGCTGCCTGGTTTATTGAAGCCCTGTAGAACCAGGAGATGAAAGAGACAAAAGATACCTAGTGGGTCTGGATGGGATAGAGCAGATTGAAGAAGAACCCAATTTAATGGAGTTATTGTTTGTGCATTGCATTACATGTCTCAAGTCTTATCTTTTGATGTGGTAGTGCTATCCTTATAGGAGCAGGTTCATCACTGGACTTATGACTATTGCTGGAGTGTGGGTGGAAGGAAGCGTCATGCTTCCAATGTGGGTGGTAGCATGTCATGTGACTGTCTCTGAAAACCATCCAGAATGCAGAAACCAGTCACCAAAAGGAACATTTTCCCTTTTGCATTATTCAATAGATATTATTATTGTTAATGTTGCTTTTATGTATTACCTTTATTTTATAAATATTATATTTTGTGCATATTAATGCATTGGACCCTTCATATAGCTCTAATCGTCTGCAACCTTCATCTTGTTCTGCTTAAAACAAAAAAATGATACATATATATATATATATATATATATATATATGTAGGTCTTGGTGTATTCGGGTCTTGTCCCGTGTAAGGTTGAGAATACCTTGGCAACGTTTCGACGAAATCTCATCCGTCATCTTCAGGCTGGTGTCTTCAGCTTCGTTCTCCTGGGAGAAGTGTGTGATCGTGGCTGTCCTTCCCTTTTAAACTCTAGAGTTGGATGTGTTGCCACTTCTTGATTGGCCTGTGGAGTTGATGTATGCAGATTGGATGGCTTTTTCCTGAGACCCTGTGTGGCTGAGGTGCTGGAGGTGTGTCTCTCAGCCTTTTGTGTTGTAACGACCTGGGTAATGGGCTGTGTGATGACCTTCTGAGTTCTATTGTTGTGATGTCCTGGGTGTGGTGCTGTAATCTCCTGGGTCGTTGTCTGTGCTGCAACCTCCTGATGTTTTGTGTTGTGATCTCCTGAGTTCTGTGATGTAGTATCCTGGGTGGAAGGCTGTGATGTGGCATTCTGGGCCTTGGTTTGGCTCGAGTTTGAGGTCTGGCTATGTGTTTATAGCGTGTGTCAGTTTGCTTAGTTTGGGGGTTGGAGGGGGTGTAGCAGCTGGTGTTGCAGCCATGGTCTGGTTTCTGGATGGTGGTTGCCTTTCATCTGTGGCGTGGGCTTGGGTTTGAGTCTGGTGAAGGAGATTGGTGGTGGCATCATGTGTTATTTTGGGTCCGTGTTGGTTTTGTGGCTGGGACTCGTTTGTTGATTAGGGCTAGTTTCCAGATGTCTGGTAGGCGGAAGTATCATCCCGTTTATTCATGTTATGGGGTGTTTCTCTATTTCGATGGCTTCCTAATTATTCTCTTGTTGAAGTGTTCAGTATTGGAGATGAGTTTGGATCCCTCAAAATCAATTTCATGTCCTGTGGCTTTAAGGTGCTGGAAAAGGGAGGAAGTTTTTTCTTCTTTTCTGACTGCGTTCTTGTGTTCTGCGATGCGTGCATTTATTCTCCTGTTGGTTTGTCCAATGTATGTGGCTGGGCAAATTTTGCATGGTATTTTATAAACTCCTTGGTTTTCTAGCTGGATCTTGTCTTTGGGGTTTCTTAAGATGTTGGCTATTTTTTGATCAGTGCCAAAGGCTGTCCTGATATTGTGTTTGTGGAGAATTTTGCTGATTTTATCTGTGGTGCCTTTGATGTAAGGGAGGAGGGCGATGCCATTGTCCTGTTCTGTGTCTTGGTTTTTAGGCTCACCTCTACAGAACCTTGCCAAATTTCTCGCCAAACAACTCCAGCCCTACACAGAATCCATCACCTCACACGTACAAAATTCTTTCCACTTCATAGAAACAATAAAGAAACAAAACCTACAACCCAGTGACCTACTTGTGAGCTTCGATGTCATATCCCTCTTCACTCAAGTACCTATTAAAGAAGCCTTGACAGCTATCCAAAACAAATACAACCCCTAAGCACATCCTAGATCTGACCAACCATTGCCTTTCCAACACGTACTTCATCCACAATGGACAAAGATATAAACAGATAGAAGGAGCACCTATGGGATCACCCTCTCACCATAGCTAACCTATACATGGAACATTTTGAAACCAATGCTCTAGACAAACCGAATACAAACCCAAACTCTGGCTTAGATATGTAGATGACACTTTGTAATTTGGCCACACGGGAAAGAAAAACTGGACAACTTCCTCACACATCTCAACAGCCTACACCCCAAAATACAATTTACCATGGAAACAGAAACCAACAATCAACTTCCGTTCCTGGACGTCCTAATTTACAAAAACCCAACGGCTCCCTAGGACACACCATCTACCAGAAAAGACACACACTAACCGCTACTTAAATGCACAATCCCATCACCACCCTGCACAGATCAACTCCGTAGCCAAGACCCTCATCTCCAGAACCAAACGCCTAGCTGACAAAGACCACTTGAGAACAGAATTACACACCCTCACTAACGTATTAATGTCCAATGGATTCCAAAGAAGCACAATCACCAACCTAATCCAAAGGGAGACTCCCCAAAACCAAGACACAGAACAGGACAATGGCATCGCCCTCCTCCCTTACATCAAAGGCACCACAGATAAAATCAGCAAAATTCTCCACAAACACAATATCAGGACAGCCTTTGGCACTGATCAAAAATAGCCAACATCTTAAGAAACCCCAAAGACAAGATCCAGCTAGAAAACCAAGGAGTTTATAAAATACCATGCAAAATTTGCCCAGCCACATACATTGGACAAACCAACAGGAGAATAAATGCACGCATCGAGAACACAAGAACGCAGTCAGAAAAGAAGAAAAACTTCCTCCTTTTCCAGCACCTTAAAGCCACAGGACATGAAATTGATTTTGAGGGATCCAAACTCATCTCCAATACTGAACACTTCAACAAGAGAATAATTAGGGAAGCCATCGAAATAGAGAAACACCCCATAACATGAATAAACGGGATGATACTTCCGCCTACCAGACATCTGGAAACTAGCCCTAATCAACAAACGAGTCCCAGCCACAAAACCAACACCGGACCCAAAATAACACATGATGCCACCACCAATCTCCTTCACCAGACTCAAACCCAAGCCCACGCCACAGATGAAAGGCAACCACCATCCAGAAACCAGACCATGGCTGCAACACCAGCTGCTACACCCCTCCAACCCCCAAACTAAGCAAACTGACACACGCTATAAACACATAGCCAGACCTCAAACTCGAGCCAAACCAAGGCCCAGAATGCCACATCACAGCCTTCCACCCAGGATACTACATCACAGAACTCAGGAGATCACAACACAAAACATCAGGAGGTTGCAGCACAGACAACGACCCAGGAGATTACAGCACCACACCCAGGACATCACAACAATAGAACTCAGAAGGTCATCACACAGCCCATTACCCAGGTCGTTACAACACAAAAGGCTGAGAGACACACCTCCAGCACCTCAGCCACACAGGGTCTCAGGAAAAAGCCATCCAATCTGCATACATCAACTCCACAGGCCAATCAAGAAGTGGCAACACATCCAACTCTAGAGTTTAAAAGGGAAGGACAGCCACGATCACACACTTCTCCCAGGAGAACGAAGCTGAAGACACCAGCCTGAAGATGACGGATGAGATTTCGTCGAAACGTTGCCAAGGTATTCTCAACCTTACACGGGACAAGACCCGAATACACCAAGACCTACATACCTTTACCCGTGAAAATCTACGAAAACAAATATATATATATATATATATATATGATTTTTCCATATTATATAATAAATGGCTGGAGCTCAATTTTTCTTGCTCCAAAATAGGGAATCATAGTTTATTCATTTATTTATTTTAATTATAAAATTTGTAGGGCCATCCAATACCATAGCAAGTCTATGTGACATGCAGTACTAAAAATGTCAATTTAATGTTCAGCATCCCCATCTGTTGGTTCCAGTCACCTCTGAAGCAATCAGTGCTGGACTGAAATTAAAGTATAAGTTTTGTTCTTTTCACTAATCAGCTAGTCATCATGTATATGTGGTCTGCTTGAGAAGTTGTTGCTCTTGGCAAAGGAAACTCAACATGACTTACTCAGACATTTGCCCAGGAATGATGCATATGAAGAGATAAATATCTGAATGAGGAAATAAACAAAAAGTTCGCTCCAATGAAAGCAAAATATAACCCAGGATCCCCATCAATCTCTACTGATGGGCACTCTCAAAAAATGGTTGATGTGGTTGGTGTAGTTCAATAGTCAACCAAAGAGATTCATTAAACTCACTTCATTTAGTGAGTTTCTTTCTACCTTCTCCATCCTCCTAAATTGTTCTCGGGTTATATTTGACATTTTTTAGCCCTAGTCTGTTGGCACATTTCCAAACAGAAGACAGGGCTGCAGCTTCCTGCCAAGTTTTTCAAAAAACTTGTGTGTGAGAGAAAGCATGTGAAAGGAATAGTCCTGCAAAATTAATTAAAATAACATTTGAGGATGGCATTTTCCTTTGCAGTATATTACATTCTAATGAATTTTAAAAACAAAGTAATTTTTTTAAAATTCTCCTTAAAGAACCTCACATCACATATCTGAAACTATGATTTGAAAACTTCTTTTTCTGGAAGCATAGATGGGAAGTTGGATGATTGACTGATTGATTGATCGATCAATTGATTTTGTGATATCAAGTGAGTGTTGATTGTTAGTGATCATATAGATTTTCTTCAGGAAAGAATGGTGATGATATCTCCAAACAGCAGTGTTTTTAATCTCTCATGCCAAACACGCATGAAGTCCAATTTTCTGGAAAGTAGGCTAATGGTCACAAATGGCCAACCTCTTTAACACATTCTTTGACTCAGTATTTGTAAACAGCAATGGATCATGCCCAGTATTTCCTAGTTGAACCACAGACAATTAGAATGATCTAATACGTATCGATTTTACAGAAGACAACGTTGAAAAAGCACTACACAATGTAAAACCAGCTCTATCTATTGGACCGGATGGAATATGTGCCTACTTCTTTAAAAAGCTATCTACTGCCACAGCCGAACCTCTAAGCATAATCTTTGAAAAATCCTTCAAGACCAGCTCCTTGCCAAACCTATGGTCACTAGCCACAGTCATCCCCATCTTCAAAAAGGGAGACCGCAGCCTAGTTGAAAATTACATACCAATCTCTTTATGGTTCGTCACCTGTACAGTCATGGAATCAATTATTAACCAATCCATTATCCTCCACTTAGACACAAACAACCTACTCTCTAACAAACAATTTGGTTTCAGAAAAAAACTATCCTGTAATCTGCAACTCTTACACTGCAAAAACATATGGACTACACAACTCGATCAGAGCAAAGCAATAGACTCAACTTACATAGACTTCTGTAAAGCCTTTGATTCAGTGGTACATGACAAACTACTCCTAAAACTAAAATCTTATGGGACCTCTGGACAACTGCATAACTGAATAGAAGCATTCCTGTCAAACAGGCAACAAATGGTCAAAATTGGGAATGTCCTATCAAATTCTGTACCTATCAATAGTGGTGTCCCCCAAGGCAGTGTTCTAGGACCACTCTCTTCATACTCTACATAAATGACCTCTGTGATCATATTAAGAGCAACTGCGTTCTCTTTGCTGATGATATAAAGCTATTCAACACCACCGACAATACTGCTACCCTTCAAAAAGACCTCGACTATGTATCAGAATTGTCAAACAAATGGCAACTTCAAATCTCAACAAATAAATGCTCTGTCTTACATATTGGCAAAAAAAATCAGAAAATAAAATACAAGCTGAATAGTCAAGACCTTGCTGATGATCCAAACTCTGTCAAGGACCTTGGAGTACTCATCTCTAATGATCTAAGTGCTAGAGCCCACTGTAACTACATAGCCAAAAAGGCATTAAGAGTTGTTAACCTAATCCTGTGTAGCTTTTTCTCTGGTAATATCACACTACTAACTAGAGCATACAAAACATTTGCTAGACCAATACTTGAACACAGCTCATCAGTCTGGAACCCGCATTATGTATCTGATATTAATACAGCTGAGAAAGTCCAGAAATATTTCACAAGAAGAGTTCTCCACTCCTCTACTTGTTGCAGAATACCTTATGCCACCAGACTTGAAATTCTAGACCTAGAAAACCTAGAACTACACTGCCTTCGGTCCGATCTAAGTATAGTACATAAAATTATATATTGCCATATCCTACCTGTCAATGAATACTTCAGCTTCAACCATAACAATACAAGAGCACACTATAGATACAAACTCAAGGTAAACCGCACCAAACTTGACTGTAGGAAATATGACTTCAGCAACAGAGTGGTCAATGTCTGGAATACTCTACCTGACTCTGTGGTTTCTTCCCCAAACCCCAAAAACTTTAACCTTAGATTGTCTCCTATTGACCTCACCCCTTTCCTAAGAGGTCTGTAGGGGGCGTGCATAAGTGCACCAACGTGCCTACCATCCCTGTCCTATTGTTTCTTTTTATTTTTCTTATAAGTATCCATTTCATGTATTCATAACTATGTTTATACTTATACCTGTTATCTTATAATCGTATGACTAAATAAATAAATAAATAAATAATACAAATTTAATAATTATTATTAAGATTTTACTATCATATTTTTAAGTAAATGTAATATTTGGTAACCCCAAAGTTTAGTAGTCCCAGTTACCTTGCCTGGAAGACTTCAGTGAAACAAAAGCTTGAAACAGAGAAATATTAAAAACTAATGTAATGTGAACATATAAGTCTAGGGGCATAAATATCTCACTCAACTAAATCAGACATTAAAGGTCATGTTTTATAAATGTAGCAATTATGCCCTAATTCTATGATATTTTTCAAACTGTTTTGAACAGTTCCATATTCAAGGGTGAAAATGAGGTACATATGCTTACGAGTTACAGCCTTATACCAAATAGTTTGTGACATTCTGATAAAATGGCAACAAGATGATGCCAGACATCAAAAAAGAAAATTCTGGTCCTTCCGTTTAACTGTATTAGTCCATTCAGACACAGTCAATATTTGAAATGGGCTGATTAATCTTTAATCTCAAAATAGGAAAACAACAAATGCCTATTCTCTGTGTGGAGATGGAAACTATAGGCAAATTGAAGTTCATGCATTAATAAAAGAAATATTAATAAAGGCAATAGCTGTTTTGTAGAATTCTGAGAGGCAGAGCTCTCATTAAATGCTGCCTCAATTTCGTTGCCAGCCATCATTTTCTCTGGCACTTCAGAGTCTTTTTAGAGGTTGGCTAGTTGGCTAGCTTTCTTTGTAACCAGACTTGAAAAAAATAAATAAATAAAAATGGCAATGGCCCAATCTGGATTGCAATCACTACAGAAGCATCAAAGGGAAGAGACTTAGCTCATTCCCACAGTAGTGATTTAGTAGGTCTTCTATGGTCATCCAACTATCGTTGTGCCAAAATAACAAGAATGTAGACAAGTTTTATGTCACTTCAACAATAGTTGGGAGATGCTATGAAGTTACTACAAATCATTCCTGAAGAAATAACCCAAAACTCCCACTATTTTTGGCCCATTTCAGTCTCCTCCTAGGGGGCTGGAAAACAACCAATCAACAACACAGTGCCTGAAAAAGCTCTGTTTTTGCAAGACCTCATCAGGCTCCTCTTTTCTCTGTATCTGGCATCCAGAAGAGCAGATTACAACAAAAGATTCTGTTCCATGATCATGCAGCACAGCTAATGAACATAGTGGGGTTTTCCCTTCATACCGGCAGATTTAATCCACTCTAGTAAATATTGGAATTCAAATACTGAGCTGTAAACATTTACTTCGTTCATCAATTGGAAGCAGGTTGTTCTTATTTGTTTGCTTGTTAGTTTTAAAGCATTATATAGCTACCCATATTGTAACAACAATTCCAGAGTAGCTCACAGATCAATAAAAGCAGCAAAAACCCCAAACAATTATAATAAAAACATATGGCACAACACTCTCCCACACATCAATGTACCATCTTGCTGGGTTTCAATCATATCATACCTACCCAATGTCTGTGGGAAATCACAGCTTAACATTTTGTTTTAATATCAAGAACGTACTTCATCTCCACTTCTTCATTTTGCCTCCAGTTCAAGATTTGATTTCCTGAGATCCATCAAAGGAAAATGTAACTGCTACCTAGATTCTTTATTGTCCTCTTTTCCATAACACCTAATTGGAGATGCTCCAATTTTAATTAAGAATATTTTATTCTGCCATCATCAACTGATATTTGAAAGACAAGGAAAGACAGATTGCTTTTATATTGCTTGATGTGAAAAGACAATTTATAGAACTTTAAATATCTCAGTCCTTCCACAACATCCCTGTGAAGGCACATCTTTTAGTAGTATATTTTTATTAAATGGGTTGTTTGAAAGCATTTATGACAATGGGATCATGCAGTCAAATACACACATTTATTGCTGTATAACATAGCTCTATATACACTAACACACATTACCATTTCTGTTTTTAAAAGTTGAATACTACTAACCTAATATTTTAATGTACACATTAAAAAAATATTAAGATATAGCCTCGCCTCAACATTAAAAATACTTTTTGGGCCATTGTAAATATGATTTTGCCCATTCACTGAATATGTATGAGAGTGGTGCAGTGACCTGGAAATGGAGCTCTTGCCTCATAATAATAGGCTGTGAGTTCAATCCTAGGTAGAAGGAGATATTTCTCTCTCTGGGCATGTTGAGAATATATCTGCTGAATATAATTCCTCATTGGCAACAGGAAGGGTGTCCGGCCAGTAAACACTCAGCTCCATTCAATTACCCAGACTCCACCCCACAAGGGATTATGGGGTTAAAAGAAGATGATGATGATGACTATGTATGTATGTATGAATGTATGTATGTATGTATGTATGTATGTATGTATGTATGTGTGTGTGTCCAGAATCCAACAAGAAAGCTCATGTTTTTTATAGCAACCCTTTCACTGTAATTCCAGTGTCTGGCATCAAATATATGTTGACTTTGTATACTTCCAGAGAAGGTGTAGATCCAAAAAGTGATTCGTGACCATGCATCCACACAAAGATAGCTGGAGTGTTGTGAATGTGAAAAAAATCTGAACTTCTTCCATCAATTTTCGAAGAATTAGAGAACAGGCTTTGTAGTTAATACCTGAGTTCTTTAGCAAAGACATAGAATAAATAAATTAAAATTGCTCAAAGAGCTTAAGTTGGTTGCTTGATTTAGGAGGGGAAGGTATGGCAGGGTAAAGTAGATTGGTGTACTCATTTGAATCAGACCATTTAGATTGTGTGCTTACAATATGGATGGGTAACCTTACAAATCAGTGGAACTTAACCAGTAGAGTGCTATTGGCAATGTCAATGAAAGACAGTACTCTCACATAACAGTTCCCATGTCATTTTTCATAGTTGAATAAATGAAATAATAAACTGAGCAGGATTACTGTAATGTGTAATTTATTTAGCTGAGAGTTCTGAAAAACAGTGAAAATCTGGATCATGAATTAAACTCTACTACCTATGAGATATAAAGATATTCACCTTATCGTAATACCAAATAGGCCTTTAATTTCTCGTTGTTTTCTACCACTTGGCATGAAGGCTTTCTGTGTTTGTTGTTTGCCTTTCTTTCTACTTCCGTTCACTCATGTAAAATATAAGGTAGTGAATGTATATTTTAATATATAAAAGATATAATGCACTACTGAGCTGGATAGGGTTGAACATGCCCCCCCAAGCATCTAAGCAGCAAACTTTCTAAGTCTGTGGTGAAAAAATTATCTTATTTCCCTCAAAATATTACAACCACCTGGCATCATCGTAATACACAAACCAATTAAAGCCCTCCAAAGCTCTTAAGTAAACCAAAAGACCCAGTAGCTGAAGAAGAAAAAACAAAAGTCATCTACAACAGACTGTCAACATTCCAAGTAATGCACCCATAGAAAACAAACTCCAAGGCATTCGAGTTCCTCAAAGAAGAGTTTATTGGATACATCATTTTGGCACAAACTGACAAAAGCTGACTCTGAGGTTTTCCGCGGCTTTCACCTAATTAAAAGTAAAAGTTTTCCCCTTCCCCCTAAGCCACTGGTCATGCTGTCCAATGCAGGTGCTGGCTGGTTGCTGGGTTACCAGCTCCTCCTCTGGCCAGCCACCTGTGAGAATGTCCTTGGTTCCCATAGGAAAACATTATTGTTTTGGCTACAAAACCCCATCTAACTATTCCACACACACACACACACACACACACACACACACTGCTGTGTGGCAACCCTGGAGCCTCCAAGATGGCTTCGGCCAACCTCACTTCAAGGTTGACAAAGAGTGTATAAGGACTATAACAGCCACTATGTAAGACAAACAAGCAGAAGACTAGTAGAGCATGAACACCAACTAGCACTCAGAAGGCACAACAAAAACTGCTTGATTTCATAACACATGGACAGACTTAGCCATAGATTCAGCTGGGGTATTGTGAACATCCTAGACCAAGCTAAATTTTAAAAAATGCTAGGGAAGTCCTGAAAGCTTGGCATTTAGACAAATCAAAGAGTGCCACAAAGAGGCACAAAGAAATAAAACAACATTTACACATCATTTAAAAGAGACAATAACAAAGCTAAAAAGAAAATAAAAAGACCAGAAAATCTCTTCACCAGCAATCAACACAGAGGTGGTATTCAGCAGGTTCTGACCAGTTCTGGAGAACCGGTAGCGGAAATTTTGAGTAGTTCAGAGAACCGGCAAATACCACCTCTGACTGGCCCCGCCCTCATCTATTCTCTGCCTCCCAAGTCCAAGTTGATTGGCTGGGTCTTCTTTTGTTGCCTGCACAGGAGAATGGAGCTGGGAAGCAGGTTAGTGGGGTGGGGAAGGAATGGGGATTTTGCAGTATCCTTCCCCCTGGAGTGGGGAGAGAATGGGGATTTTGCAGTATCCTTCCCCTGCCATGCCCACCAAGCCACACCACGCCCATCAAACCAGGCCCAAAGAACTGGTAGTAAAAAAAAATTGAATCCCACCACTGAATCAACATCCAGATAAACAAGGATTAATACCAGGAGCAACACCAGACAAACAATCAAGTAGTAAATAACAGCCTAATGAAGGAACTACCAAAGAGAAAACAACAGCCTCACCAACACTAATAAAACATCTGCAAACAAACCAACAACCTCATAGAACACCAAGGACACTACCAGTTGTGTTGTTTTGTTTTGTTAATTATATGGCCATCCATCTTGTCATGGTGATTTTGGTGGCTAGCAGCAGCTTAGAAGAAGCACAACCACTACAAAAATAAAATAAAATAGATAACCAGCAGCCAAGATAAAAACCAATCATACCACAGTGGCCATCTTAAACCATCTAATAGGCTCTAACTGAGCCTGAAGCCTGTGTCTTCTGAAAGACTAGAAGGGTTGTGATCAATGTAATCTCCAGGTGAATTATTTTTAAAGGAAAGGTGCCATGACAGAAAGGGCTCACTTCCTGAGTCCTGGCAGATGACACTCCATGATTGATGGAACCCATAACATGCCTGTTGTGCTAGATCTGATGAAATGAGTACAAGCAATCAGAAATCCTGCTATGATGCAACAAACAACTTTAGAGACATGTTTCATAAAGTTGACATTACATGAACTACTGTTCTTTACCCTTTATTATGTCAGCATTCGGTCAGCAAAGTGTTGGTAAGAATTGAAGCCTGTGTTCCCTCTTGCTTAGAATTCTGATCAACCAAAAACACACCAGCTCTTATACATATTCCACTAGTGTCTACTGAGGAATAAATGCATGCATTCAACATTGTATGAGAACATTAGCAAATCTTTCATGTACTGTTCGAGAAGAGGTCATTTCAGTCTTGGAATGGACTGATTTGATGTGCCTTTGTTTACTATAAGAATTAGAGTTAATATGAATAATTAGAAGAACCAAGAAGAATCGCTCTTAGAATATGGTTACTATAGGCACCTTTGTTTAATTAGATTACATTTTATTTGACATCTATTACATCTTACATTGCATAACTCAGTGTTTCTTATTAGCATTCGAGACAAGTACATTTATGTGTCTCATAGCAGACAGGGTGCTCTGAATGCTTATTATAAATTGTGCTGGTTTTTTTTCTGCATTAGCCATATATAACTGAAATGGAGAAGGTGGCACATGATAAAGCAAACTGGAATGTCAATAACGCTCAAGAAAAATCAATATTATCACATCCTGTATCTTAAAGCAGATTTCCAAATCCTGTTTGCCTCAGCTTGAGCACAAAATATCTACCATTTTTGGAAGAGAGGAGCATAAAGGGTTGTCCCCAACCCATCCTGCAACAACTGCAATCTCCATCTATGTCTTCCTGCATTTCACCAGTATTGTTTCCACTTTCTGAAGGAAGAATAGATGTGACAGATTTGCCTGCTAAGATTAATTAGCACTGAAGACAAATGGTAGTGTGCACTGCAAATACACACACATGGTCTTTTCCAGTCTCCCTGGTCACTGTTCTCCAGGGTCAACTAATATTGGGTTGCTGAACTGAGGCCCCTGCATAGACAGAACCTTGCCAGTATTTAGTACACTGAACCTTTAGCTTCTCCAAAGGGAACAAATACAACTGATCTGATTACTTGTATGGAGTGAAGTTATTGTTTCAACTATTCTATCATGTCCTATGCCCTGCACTCTTGGTGACTTTATAGGCAAGTGCTATATGAAGATAGCCTCTTATTCATACTAGTTGGTTGTAGACCAAATAGCCCTTTGCTTTGTTTATTGCTTATTTATACTAAAAATGTCTTTTATAAAGTTATGGCATTAAAAAGTAATGAGTGAAAAAGTGTCAACTCAAATAGTTGTGAGTCTTCTTGGCTGCTGTTTTTATGTTATGCTCATTTTTAATTCTGGTTGTTTTTATTGTTTTTATTCTGCTTTAATTGTGAATTGCTCATGAAGGTGAGTTGGGCAGACAATAATTCTACAAAATAAATAAAAAGCTCACATATGCATACACAGGAACCATCTTAAAGTAAAACTCCTTCCTTTGGTTCTTTAATTTCTATTGAAGGAAGACTTTATGTGACATGTTTATTTTTCTTTCCTTGAGCTAACCCACTTTTAAACTGATTTTTTTAAAATAAGTCCACTGGCAGACTATCAAAATGCTGGATTGATTCTTTCTTTCTTTTTCCTTTTCTTTTCTTTCTTCTCTTTCCTGCAGCACTTTATCCCTCTGGCCCACTTGGGAGCTGAGGTGTATTGGCAAGAGAAACTCTCCACCACTGAATTAGTTAGAAAAACAACAATAAAGCCGGTAGTTCAGAGAAATAATGATAATTATGCCAATTATGATAATGAAAAATACACCATCGGTCAATTGTAAAATACAGCTTTGGAACAGTTTACATCCTGTGACAATATATGAACATCATTAAATACCCAGATCTTCCTATGGCAGGTCCTTGGGAAGGACTTGATAGGTCGACAAAAATGCCAGTCTGAATATCTGATTGACTATGCAATGAACCATAGTGTCTTTTCTACCTAGTTATTAACCAGGGCTCCTTCATCTTTGTGGCAAATCCCTACATAATTAAATGGTGAGTGTAGTGCCAATATTGTGCATTTTTGGATAGATCCTTTGAGTACACTCTTCACCATTCTGCTGGAAGCATACCTCCTACACTACAGTATCTAGTCATGGAAAGGAAAGTAATTGATTATTTCTTTCCTGACATGAGAGGCTCACAATATAAAAACCAATTAAAACACAGCATGGAACAAAACAAGAACGAATTTGGTTTCTCCATACAAAATCATAGACAAAAACATATCCAACAAGCAGTTCCGTCCACTTTTTTCTACATAACCTTAGCAGGACTGTCTTAATGCATGGGCCTGATGGGCATTTACTAATCTGTGTATGTTAACCCTTCAATGCACCTTGTATCATATAGATACAGCAACATATTTATTACATATTTATTTGTTGGAAGTGCCAATAAAATAAATATATGTTTAATTTTATTGACCATTTACATTTTTATTCCTGTGGATAGTTGTTGTAGGGGCCCCAGTACACTGCTTTGCCCAAGGCCCATAATGCTGTTAAGACAGCCCTGAACCCTAACAATATTTTGCCAATATCTGCCATCCAGAATATATATTTTATGCTTGTTGTATTACTTTATTTTTAAAATATCATTTTGCTTTGATATATATATATATATATATATATATATATATATATATATATATACTAACATTACATTATAATCTTTTTAAATGTTCCTTAGAAGCTCCTACAGCCAAGCATCAGGAGAAAATATGAGTTCTGTACCTTATATTGAATCAGTTGGCTTCTAATTGTTTTCATTTTTTTCTTAAAGTTTGTTAATACTATTGTAAGCTAAAAATAACAATTTTATCTCACAATCTCCCACAATGTGTTCACCTAACTCCCTGGTTTCCATCACACAAACATTTTTATCCACTGTAATATATAGTTTGTAAAATGGAAAGTATAATGTTCTGCATCCCCATTCCTCTATGTCTGCAAAGCTATAAATATAACCCATTAATCCCAAAATGTGCATGCATGCATACAGTTGCACACCAGTCTTACTCTCAACAGGGGTAAAAAGAGTTTTGTAACAGCATTAATCATATGCAATGTTTGTTAACCACTAGCAATTAATACATTCAAACCACAGGTGGGGTTCAGCCAGTCCTCACCAGTTCGCCCGAACAGTTAGTTAATTGCTTATGCAGTTTGGAGAACCAGCTAAAAATAAAGTGCAAGAGAGGTTTTTTCTCTCTCTCTTTCCCTTCAGTTAATAGTTCCGGGCAGACAGCCAAGAACCACTTAACGGTTGCAGCTGCAGTGCAGCTGATACACACTGAATCCAGTCAATAAACAACAGAAACTGACAGGATTAGGGCAGGGAAACCCATCAATCACCCATCTAGGGATGGGATTAACCTCTTCCCTTCAGGAAGAAGGACAAGATTACAAACATTTTCATTATAAAGAGTATTAAGTAACACTTCTGTGGTCAGCTGATACTCCCTGGAGACCCCCAAGACCTGCAGTGTTGGCTACTTTTTGTTTCTTCCTGGGGGAAAAGATACATGAGGGGACAATGATGTAGCTTGATCATACAGGCCCTGAATTTAATGCATGTGTAGTCCAGCCAGCTGTATTGCTTCTGCTGTGAAGCACCCAATTTAGAACATAGAGGAGTAGAATAATAGAGTTGGAAGGATTAATGGCTTTTGGCAGCAAGCCCAGCCTTTCAATTAGCATTTCTCTCTCAGCTGCTGAGTTTGCTGCTGAATGGCTTTTTTTTAAGCGGAATGGCTGTTTTAAATTTTCTGCATTGTTTTAGTGGTTCCTGGCACTGTCCTTTTGGGGTGTACTTCCCTCACTCTTTTTGAAAGCCTCTAGTGATGGAGCACCCACAACTTCTGAAGACAAGCTATTCCATTGGTTGATTGGTCTCACCCTTAGGAAATTTCTCCTTAGTCCTAGGTTGCTTCTCTTTTTGGTTAGTTTCTATCCATTGTTTCTTGTTGTGCCTTTTGGTGATTTGGAAAATAGATTGACTCCCTCATTTTTGTAGGAGCCCCTCAAATTTCCTGACAGAACAATTAATCAGTGGGGCAACTTGCCTCCAGAAGATGTAAATGCTCCAACACTGGAAGTTTTTAAGAAGGGATTGGATAACCATTTGTCTGAAGTGGTGTAGGGTTTCCTGCCTAAGAAGGGAGTTGGACTAGAAGACCTCCAAGGTCCCTTCCAACTCTGTTATTCTATTCTATTCTAAATATTGGAACAGTGCTATTTTATTGTGGTATTTTATTGTGCTATTTTATTGTGAGTTGGACTACCCACCCAGTCACATGACCACCCAGCCATGACCACCCAGTCATTAGGGCAGAAAACCAGTTGTTAAATTATTTGAATCCCACTACTGATTCAAACCCATTTTTAAAATTGCCATATGTTTCGATCTATGGAACCTGCTCTTAATTTTAGTGAACTAGAACATAAAATGATATTATACTGAAATACTGGAGTATCAGAAATGATTTTTTGTTGCCTGAAATTCTAAAAATGTGAATCTATTGAGCTACCCTTTCCGCCTTTGAATGAACATCTTTAGCAAGTTCTGTGGTATTACTTAATAGGTATGATAAGTTTTTCTGCTAGCTTTTCCTAACCTGATTTAGTCCACACTTCCTATTATCCCCTGCTAGCAGAACAACTACAACCAGGGACATTTCTACACACACTTAGAAAGTGTGCATTTGTCAAATGAAGAGTTACCTCATTGTTGGTATGGTATAGGATCTAACTAAATTCCTAAGGACTTGAGTTAGTGTGGCAACACTTCAAATGCACCATTTTTGTTGTCCTAGTAAATCACTGCCACAAACACAGTGAACCTCTCAGATATTATAGGTAGCAACCCTTCAGGAAGGAAGAAATCTGAAGTCTAATGTGGTCCCAATTCCTTCTGTGCCAACAACGTCTTTGTCAAGAAGTATGAAAGCAACCGAAATACCATAAAAGAGCTTACTATTTATTACTACTAAGCTGAAAAATATAAGGGACTTTCTTATCTCAATATACTCTCCAAATGTTACTTGTATTGAGAAAGTAAGAATGCCTATCACAAGATGTGAGGCATAAGTTCATGCAGAAAGCAATAGAAATGAATTAAAATTATGAATGTCTTCTCACATAGTTTAATGTATTAATATACTAAGAGCCATGGTGGTGCAGTGGTTAGAATGTAGTATTGCAGGCTAACTCACTGCTCACTGCCAAAAGTTCTATCCTAACCAGCTCAAGGTTGACCCATCCTTCCAAATTTGGTAAAATGAGCATCCAGACTGATGAAGCCAATATGCTGACTCTGTAAAACATTTAGAGAGGGCTGTAAAACAATATGGAGTCTAAGTGCTATTGCTATTGCTATTAAACATGCCATCAACCACTTAGAACATGATTGCTGCATAGTGCAATTTCACATTAGCATTTATTGCTTTTGTTAGAAATGGCCATGTCTGTGTGAAAATTCTCCAGATCTCAAAATGATGTGTTCCATTACACCTACAGTGGTTGTCCATGGAGACAATTCCAGCAGTTCAACAGGATGGAAACCAATGAAACAAAAAATAATCTGTAATAATTACTAAACTGAATCCAATTGTATCTAATTATATGCTCAAGAATAAGAAAAGGAAAGGTAGATAAAATATAACGTAACATTCATTGACCCAGAAATCTTATGCAAGTAGTCAACTCATATAACAGAAGTCAGATAGGACTAGAGAACATGAACCCACCACCCAAATTTGTCTCTATCCAATTGCAATAATTATATTCATAATGTTTAATATTAACATGTAGTAATATTATAAACATTAGGTCATTGTTCACCATATGGATTAGGAACTAATGGATTCTCATTCTTAAGATCAGTACATATCTTCAATTGAGATTCATCAGCAAATGTGTTTTAACGAACTTTTGGGAAATGAATTCTTTAGCCTATAAAAACCAAACCCTTCAAGCTATAAAATTTTTGTATTAGTGAAAAATGATGACAAAGAATGGATATATTGAGCTCTGTATTTTCTGACATGGCTACCAGACCACTAGAAACTAGACTGATTAGACAGTTTCACCGAGACAAGCCATAACTCAAGATGAAAATCTCAGCTGTCTTTTTAAGCACTAAAAGAAATTGGGTTTATTACATTAAAATTCACAGCATTAAGACATAACCTGGACATATTTCATGGCTTTTGAAGCTGCTTCAGTGAGGTCATAGAAAGGACACTTTATAAGAAAACCACAAGAAGAATAAACAATGCTTTTGCTAGAAGTACAATCTTGTTGAGAAACATACAGTACCTCCCTGACTGGTTTTTCCTTCTATCTGGGAGAAGAATCCTCTGTCTGTGTGTGTGTGTGTGTGTGTGTGTGTGTGTGTGTTCTTTGTTGAAGCTGGACTGATTTAAAAATGCTTTTGTGTTAAAGTCATTTTTTGAAAAGCAGCTCTTCAGCTGAGAAACTGACCCTTAGGAACTGCCCTGATCCGTCGGCATAGTAACAAAGAGCATGAATTAACAGGCTTTGTGTAGTTTCCAATCCAAACTCAGTACATCTCACAAAATATACTGCTCATGCCTGATGGAGCCACTGAGAAGAATAATCACTGTTATTACAGGATGCCACTGGCTGATTTTTACAAGAGGTTTAGGCGTATGGGTTGTTTTCTCAAAGTAGAATCGGTAGCTTGGAGACTTATATCCCTAACGTTGGATCATGTCACCAAACTGGTAGTGCTTGAGATAACAGGTTATCTTTTTTTTTAGTTTATTGAAGATTATTCCATTTGGTAATTATGAATATGAATGAGAAGTAAGAAATGACATTTTGTTCACAGCTTATAAAGGAACATTATGTGCAATACTACTATTTGTAGTGAGTTTTATTGTTTTTAAATTAAGCTTCACCCACCCCCCAAAAAATAAAAGAAAATTAAATCACACCATCTCTGGTAAAAAAAAATGATTTTTTTTAATTTCCAGGTATATCTCTCTGCATATTTGGCAGACTCCATTGTTGATCATCTTTGTACTAATGCTACTACAATATATAGTCAAACAACATAATTCCTACATAGCCTAAACACCACAACTGTCTTTGGAAAGGAATTAATTCAGGTTAAGGAAACATGACTGAAAAAAATGATATTGGTTTACTGGTAGACAGGATTGTAGAGAGATTCTTATATGATATATGATAAAGGAATTCATTTCTGCATCAATGAATTAATAAAACTCACAGATTCATCAACTATCACATCATGACTGCATACATTCATCTTGCGAATATGAGAACAGGAAAAAGACATAAAGGAAATTAAAGTTGTGCCAAGTCACCTAAGCCTTGTATTCTAGTAGGTATAACTGAGAAGTAGAATTATTCATATTGTTTCAGTTTCACTTTGATCAGCAAAATAATTTCATATTTCCATTTGGCAATTGAATAGAATAGAATAGAATAGAATAGAATAGAATAGAATAGAATAGAATAGAATAGAATAGAATAATACTTTATTGGCCAAGTGTGTTTGGACATACAAGGAATTTGTCTCCAGTGCATAAGATCTCAGTGTACATACAAACAACAAAGTAATATAATCATAAGATACCTATAAAAGAAGGTAGTAAAAAATGAAAAAAGATGATAGTCATATAGCTATACTACATGGGTAACTATTGGTAACTACAACTATACATGAATAACTACTACATGGGAACTGCGGCTGAAAGCTTTGAGTCTCCTTTTCCAGCACTTTCTTGGCGCCTCCATTTCTTTGTGCTTACATTGTTATTTGGAGTATGGACGTTAAAGAGAAACATTACACTTTGCCATATTTGTTGGCAGGTTGGAACTAAGGCCAGAATGGTTCTAATGGTTCTATGATGACAAGGCTTTTCCACATGTATCTATCCAGACAGTGGCAGCTGACCAGGAAACAGTCATCAGGCCAAAAGTTAAGACTTAGATCAGTAGTTCTTAAACTGTTTGACTCAATTACCTTTTTTCCACTTTCAAATAATATCATTACTCCCACAAACCAACAAAAAACCGATTTATTTTACACAAGGGTCTTGGCAACAGCAGTCCCAAACTGGATCTTTGACTCACAGGTAGCTTGCTACCCACACACCTCACACACAAGAACCACTGACCTAGGTTCTCAGGGGAGTAGATATGGCCATTGGAACAAAGAATCCACTTTATCATTCTTTACCATTCTTCCTTGAAGACCCCATTGTCCTCTTTGACCCAGCAATGTTCCCAATAGATTGGGGGGGGAATCAAGTAGATATTTACTCCTGGCGATCACCTCAACAAGTCCCTGCAATTTTCTTGACAAGATTTCAGAAATGGTTTATCATTGCCTCCTTCCTAGGGCTAAGAGAGAGTGATTGGCCAAAGGTTGCACAGCTGGCTTTGTGTGCAGGACTGAAACTCATAATCTCCCAAATTCTAGCCAGATGCTTTTTCACTACCTCAAACTGTCCCTCTCCTGGTGGAATAATTAAAGGAAAAATATCCCTTTTATGGAAGCTGAGCCTCCATTGGAAATTTTCCAGGGAAGAACATATTAGGACATGACTGTAATTTGTGCACATGCAAACTCATTACAACATTCCTTTGTATTTTTCCCCATGCATGCTTTATTGTTTAGAAACACATTATAGGATTGAAACAGAAAATAGCAGAATCAGTTCAATATCTGCAGTTTTACCATTTTTCCTGTAAGACTGAAAACCTCACATGAATGGTTGGGAAATTCCCCACCTATATAGTAGACTGATTTCTTCCACGAATCCTCTACACAGAAAATGCCACTCCTGTGACACTTTAAAGCTTAGCAAATTTATCCTCACAGAAGCTTTTGTAGGTTGTAATCCTCTTCACTGAATGCATACAGCATCACCTAAGTGGTGGCACCTAGCTGACCTTGAAAGCTACATTAAGTTAGCTCTAGTTAATACTTGAAGTGGGGAGCTCTGGAGAATTCCAGAGTTGTTGGCCAGACTGAGAAGCTGAAAAAATATCTCGGAAGGCAGTAATGGGAAATCACTTTCAAGAACACTCCACGGATGCAAACATCGACAGCAGGATTTACTCAAGAGTGTTTGTTTGTTTCCTGAAGATCATATTTTATGCAATGGCAAAAAAATAGTAAAACAGTCAGAAAGAAGCACAGTACACAAGTCAAAGACAGTGAAAACAGTCTCAACAGTGCTTTTTCAAAAGGCAATTGGGCTTTGTTTTTCCTTGAAGACATTTCACTTCTTGTCCTAGAAGCTTCTTCAGTTCAGTTCTTCAGCTCAAAACTGAAGAAGCTTTTTTGGATGAAAAGCAAAATGTCTTCAAGGAAAATCAGGGAAGTCCAGTCACCTTTTGAAAAAGCACCTTTGGGACAACCATGACTTGGATGACTGAAAATCTCCATAGACACAGTGAAAAGAGCCTTGGTGGCTCAGGCTGTTAAATGCCTGCTCTTAAGATCCAGCTGTCTACAATTACTGTAGGCTCAAATCCCACCAGGCTCAAGGTTGACTCAGCCTTCCATCCTCTCGGGGTAGGTAAATTGAGGACCCAAGATTGTTGGGGGCAATTAGCTGACCTTGTAAAAATGCCGCTTAGGAATAAGCAGGCATATACAATGGAATGAAGGCTATTGCTGAGCGCATTGGGTTGTATCCCAAAAAATTGTAAGCCGCCCTGAGTCTTCGGAGAAGGGCGGCATATAAATGTAATTTAAAAAAATAAAAAAAAGAGGTTTACAATGTGAATGAAAGCAGTGTCTCTCAGTCCATTCCAAAAGCTGCTTCCTGCAAGATAGGGCAGACCAACATCTTTCTTTTGAAATCTATTTGCTGCTTAAAGTTTAATACTTTTTTATGTATTGTCTGCATTGTTTATGAGGACACAACTTCTTGTGGCAAAATATTATCTTTTTATAAAAAAATGACCCTGAACTTTGTAACCTATCTGCATTTGCAAGTATTCGTAGAACTTCAAGCTGTCTTCCATTTACAATCTGTTTATCAAAATGATATTGAAAGAATTAGCTTTCCAAGGAAAGAAGATGCTAATTTGAAACTCACATTCTGCATGTGTAAGAACAAAATCTATGAAGCTAGTTCATTAGACTTTTCCTGAAGTAATATATAACAAGCACTCTGAATGGTTTTTTTTAAGCTATTTATTTTAGTAGATATGTAGCAATGTTGCCAAAAGGAAATACGGGAAAAAATAATAAGACAGAAAGTAAGTAGAAAAGACAATGTATAAAATTGAACTAAAATTGCAAGACAACATTAGATCATTGTTGCATGTTCAAGTTTCTGATATTAATTTGAGATTTCGAAACTATTATTAAAATCAAATCAATATTCCAACATTAACTAAAGAAACTAGTATAATGAATCATAATACAGAATGTAGTATTAAAAGTTTTTATCTAAAATCTTAAAATGTTACCTTTATTTAATGAGTCAAGCAGAAGCTAATATTCTAAAGCCTCAAGTTAAGAGAAATTCAAACTTTGAATGGGATACAAATCCATCTGTAGAATTATAATCCATAAAAATTCTTTCAGACTTGTTTTTCATATATGAAATTATTTTTGACAGTTACTTCTTAGCTTTCCATTCTCCTAAAGACATAGTGTTTGATTTCCAATAAAAAGACATCCATGTTATATCATATACAGATTTAATTTAGTATACCTTGTATGATATAGAGTTGAGTAATGTTTGGTACAGTAAAGAAAAATAGCTTTTGGAAAAGGAAATTCCAATCATTATGATTTGTTTCTTTCTATAATAAATCACTTTCCAGAATTGTTGAGCTTTACAGCATATGCCCCAAATACGAAAGAATAATCCAACTTGATTATTGCATTTCCAACTGCTTTTAGAAAAGAATTTATCTATTTTGGCAATCACACTAGAGTAATAGATCAGTGGCAAAACACCTTGTACGTAGGACCATATTATGACTTTTGTGGGCCTTAGCCACTTTGGTCTTCTGTAGGTTCCTTCCTACATAAAAATTATAGTATTAACATTAATTTTCATTAACATTTAACTTATTTTCAATGCTTTACTTGTATTTCTACAGAAAAATAGAAAATGGTAATAATATATTACATTCATATAATATATGTATTACAGCTATCAATTGCTGCTGATCCGTTATGATCAGTGGCGGGATTCAAATATTTTTACTACCAGTTCTGTGGCGTGGTTTGGTGGGCGTGGCAGGGGAAGGATACTGTAAAATCTCCAGTCAGAGGTGGTATTTGCCAGTTCTCTGAACTACTCAAAATTTCTGCTACCGGTTCTCCAGAACTGGTCAGAACTTGCTGAATACCACCTCTGGTTATGATGTCGATCATGTATCATCAAAATTATTAAAGTTTAGTATTCTCACCTTACAAATAAGATCACAAGTTTGCTATTCAAACTTTGTCCATTTGTTCCCTTCTTTTTTTATTAAATGCATGTTAACTGTTACTGAGTTTTCATTAGAATAGTAAGAAACATAGTAGCAATATGTGGGCAGAATAGAAGTAAATTCATTGAGGCCAGAGATGAATGGAGGTTTCTACTATCTGCCCTCATTTATTCATTGACACCTCTGTCCGAGTCTTCTTCATTAGCCATACCATTGCTACACTTTTGATTACACAAAAAAATAATAGTACTTAATTGCAAAATGTTTTCCATTTCATAAGTGACTCTGCTTTAATATAAATTATATATATATTTTATTTGTACTGTATTTGTATTCATGCATTTTGTGATCGTTTTCAAAGTCAAAAAGCAAGCCATGAAAATAAATAATTTCTATTTCATTTTTATTCTGATCTAAGAAAAAAATATTAAAACACTTTTAAGAGACCAAGCTACTATGCCCACTGTGCCTAATGGATACATCAGTCCTGCTTGTATCAGTTTTCTCTAAGTGTAATATCCATGATAAATTTAATATTTAATTCCCACTGATATTTTCATTATTGCATAGTGGACTAATGTAACATGCTAGACGATCATCAGAAGCTTCATTCGGTCCAGAATGCAGCAGCATGGTTGTATCTCATTACAGAATAGGACAACTCACCTTAGCCAACGCGCCATGGGACAACTCACTGTGGGACAATTCAATTTCATTATTTTATTTATTTTATTTATTTTAATTACATTTATATGCCGCCCTTCTCCGGAGACTCAGGGCGGCTTACAATTTTTGGGATACAACCCAGTGTGCTCAGCAATAGCCTTCATTCCATTGTATATGCCTGCTTATTCCTAAGCGGCATTTTTACAAGGTCAGCTTATTGCCCCCAACAATCTTGGGTCCTCAATTTACCTACCCCGAGAGGATGGAAGGCTGAGTCAACCTTGAGCCTGGTGGGATTCGAGCCTACAGTAATTGTAGACAGCTGGATCTTAAGTGCAGGCATTTAACAGCCTGAGCCACCAAGTTATTTAAAGTTATTTAAAATAACTTTAAAAATAATTTCAATTGTTTAATTCACATTTTATTTTGTCCCTCCTTTGGTGTCCTTTCTTTAATTATTCTATTGGATTATTTATTTGATATTAATAAAACTCTTGTCCCACCATGAATTGTTCTGAGGCAAGATGATCATAGTCAGTTGACCTGAGGTGACTTGGCTGTGGTTGCAGCAAGTTGGCTGTGGCAAGATGGCTGTAACAAGTTGGCCGTGGTGAGCTTAATACCATTACTCTCCAAGCTACTGAACATTTGAGTGTCTCTGATATTATCTACCTTCTGGAAAAAGTTGGAGATGGAAGATTGGTGTGTAATACCTTTTAACTTTCATCAGTGGGATTGTTTGGATATATTATTATATATTCTAGCTTTTATTTTTGTTTAGGCTACCAAGAATCAGCTTACACTCTGCTGAAGTATAAAGTAATTTTGAACTATGCTGCTTATATGAAATAGGTGGATCTAAATGCTCTGAAGAAAGAATCTCAAAAAAGCTTTGTTTATTTATTAGATTTTCTAAAAATCTACCTACCCTTCTGGGTCTGAATACTTTAAAAGGTATTGTTACATGGTGGTCATTTATTGGCCTTTCATAGTGACTCTCAACAAAAAGGGGATTTGGGGGGGGGAGTCTCAGTTTTGAATGCCAAATGCTAGCAGCCACCAATGCTTAAACATGGATTATAACATTCCACAATAGTCATTCTTTGAAACCAGTAAAATCACAGGCACTGCTTTTTAGCTGATATATCATTCCCAATTTGCCATATATGATCTATATTTGACTGAATTTAATCTAATGAAAGTCTTTTCCTTGGTTTGTGAAGAATCAAGGAAAGCCATGATGGCATCTACTGCAATAAAAACAATCTGCTTTTTCTTTGCTTACCTACAGAAGTGACTTAAACTTATGTTATGTTGTGCACTGCCATCTACTGTGTCTTCTGACAAATTGCAGGCTAAAAATTAGCTCAAGGAATGCCTGTGATGCCATTATTCACATTCTGCTTTTCAAGGGGTTAATATTCAAGGGTTAATATTCTGTTGGGAATAGGCTTATGTGATACTTCAAATAACACAATACAAATACAGACAATTAAGTTTCATTATTCCCATCTAGTAACACTAAACAGATCATCTTTCTTATGCGAATATTATCTTGTAAAGAGTGGGTTTATAGAGGCAGTTGTAATCAGCATGAGAAAGGCCTTGTAAAAATATTGGGTGTAGTTCTTAAATCATCTCCTCATAATGTAACAGAAAGAGAGATTATTTTAAACCTTAGGGGAAATTCTGTTCATTCATTTACTGTGTGCAAAGTTTATTGCGATTGTAATTTATTGTTTCGTTGCTTTGATATACTGTTTTTAATCCTCTTATTGGAAAGGGTTTGTAAACCACTCGGAATCTCCATGGATTAGAGTGGCATATAAACCTCAATAAATTAAATATATACCTCTATTGGATTATAAGATTTTTGGCACAATCGCCTTCGATTGTCTTTTCCATCACTTTTTGTTATACATTTTCTGACAATTTGATATAGTATAATATGATGAAAACTACACCAGTCATCACAAGGAAGGAAAATCCGTGAGGCTAAAACTAAGACTTGAAAGCATCCAGGGTAACTACTTGGGTGATGTCTTCTTGGCATCTGCACAAACAGGATTTGTCAATTTTACATTCTGATTTGATTTTCTGCTTGCTCCTTGGTAGTTCAGCTTACTTGCTATTGACTAGAATCTCTCTTCCAACTATTGATGAGACATGACACTGGCTATTTTTTTTAAGCTGAACAACATTAGCCAGCTGTTGTCCCAAAGCATTAAAGCATTACATTGAGTGATACATGTAGCTGAGAATATATTTTCCATAGCATACTTCTCCAAATCAAGAAGCTCAGCTACCTAAATATTACAAACTATTAACTTTGGAATGAATTTTAAATAAGCATTTGAACTGCTTTGTCATTACAACCCTCACTCCATTTTTACTCCTTATCCAGGGAAACTGCTGGTGATTTTACTACTGACCAGTATGGCTTCTGTAGGCTAAGGAATACAAATGGAGAGTGTGATAAAGTCAAAGCAATTCATTTATTTATTAGTGTGTATCCATCTCCTTCCAATGTAATGTCAAAACTCGGGATTTGATGTGCTTGATAAAGCAGAAGAATCATTCTATATTTCATTTGGCCAAAACAACAACAGCAACCACCCACAACTAAGAACTAAATATAATCCACCAACAGAAGAGAAGTAAAACAAGAAAGCAATCTCAAAAGGCTGATCAAATCAAAAAGCAAACTTTACCCAAGCCAAACATTAAAGAGGTAAACCCTTACCAACTTAAGACTTACCAATAAGAACTTATATTCTGAAATTTTGACAAAACTCACAAATAAAAATAACCCTTATCATTGTTTTACAGTAAAAACTGATTGCTTCAGTTTTAACGTCAATTAATATAATAAAAACAAAAATGAAAGAGCAGAAAGACATACATAAAGCTATAGTTATACCATGAGCCTATTGGCCACCTCACAGAGATCAGTAAAATGAGGACTCCGATTGTTGGGAGCAATATACTGACTATGTAAACTGCTTAGAGAGGGCTGTAAAAGCACTATGAAGTGGTAAATACATCTAAGTGCTAATGCTATTGCCAGGTTCCCAAAATATGGTCACATGACTTCAGGGGAAGCCCAGCTATTGGAACTTTGGAAACAGACACTAGGTACTTTGGAGGGATCATCATAATTTTGAATCTTTGCTAAGCAACCAAACTGACGAGTACTTGAGCCTGTTGTATTCAGAGGCAATAAAATGTGGGAGCTTGCTAGATCCAATTGGTGCTCTGTGTCTGCTACGCACTATTTAATGAGTAATTTGGCTTGATCATATTCCATGCTGAGTAGAAGATCAGGAGAGAAATCCAAGAACGATATTTTAGTTCCCACTATTTATTATAAATATAATAAATATTTGTTATAAATATAATATATTTATAATATTTATTATAAATATAATATTTGTTATATTTGTTATAATTATGTATTATAAATATTATTGTACTATTTATTATAAACATTATAACATTATCTAATATTTTTAGTTTCTACATGTGGACTGAAAATCATCACTCACAGTTAATTGGGCAAGGCCAAGGGGTAAAAGGGATAAATTGAGTACATTCACCATAGTCTAGCCTCCACTTCCACTAGTTCACTAGATATGGGCGCAACTGGTTCACCAGTTGCGCCCATATCTGGACCGAGATGCCCTTCGCACGATCACTCATGCATTTGTGACGTCCCGACTCGACTACTGCAATGCTCTCTATCTAGGACTGCCTTTGCATACCACCCGGAGGTTTCAGTTGGTGCAAAATGCAGCTATGCGGCTGCGCGGGTTGTGATGGGAGCTTCCCGATACTCCCATGTTACACCCCTCCTGCGCGAGCTGCATTGGCTGCCAGTTTCCCTCCGGGTGAGATTCAAGGTGTTGGTATTAACATTCAAAGTCCTTTACGACTTGGGTCCGGGGTACTTGCGGGAGCGTCTCCTGCCAATATTGAATACCGATCGCCCTGTGCGTGCGTACAGACAGGGACTCCTTGGGGTGCTGTCAGCTAGACAATGTCGGCTGGCGGTGCCTCGGAGAAGGGCCCCCGCCCCCGCCTTGTGGAACCAACTTCCTTTGGAGCTCCGTTTGGCTCCTGATCTTTGCTCTTTCCACCATGATTTGAAGACCTGGGTGTTTGAACAGGCTGGGCTGGACTGACCTCCTGGGGGGGGGGGTTAAATTTATTTTAATTGTTTTACTGATTGGGCTTGTTTGGTTTAATTTCTTTTTAAATATTTATTGTTGTCTTTTAATTGTGAGCCGCCCCAAGTCCTTCGGAGAGGGGGCGGCATACAAGTCTAATTATAATAATAATAACAATAGTCACAGGGTGGCATTAGAGATACATTTTGGGACTTGAAGGACCAGTCTTAAATGTTCGAATTACACAAATTCTAATGGTGACAAATGGGGAAATGGGCCCAGGTGGACATCAAAAAGATGTTGTGCTATTGGAATGGCTTCAAATCAGAGGTGGTATGCTGCAGGTTCTGACCAGTTCTGGAGAACCAGTAGTAGAAATTTTGAGTAGTTCGGAGAACTGGCAAATACCACCTCTGACTAGCCCCTCCCCCATCTATTATCTGCCTCCCGAGTCTCAGTGATCGGCTGGGTCTTCTTTTGTTGCCCTGCACAGAAGAACGGAGCTGGAAAGCAGGTTAGTAGGGTGGAGAGGGAATGGGATTTTACTGTAACCTTCCCCAGGAGTCAGGAGGGAATGGAGATTTTATAGTATCCTTCCCCTGCCATGCCCACCAAGCCATGCCCACCAAGCCACACCACGCCTACCAAGCCACGCCCACAGAATCAGTAGTAAACATTTTTGAATTCCACCGCTACTTCAAATAATTTGAATGCTGCAGGTATATATAATGGCGATCTCTTGTCTTAATGAATTTAAGGATGGTAAATGAGTTCCTCTGTGCATTTTCCATAATGTAGACACCTAGGCTTTCCTACTGCCAAAATAATGAAGGACAACTCCCAGAGTTGTCAAACAGGAGACCTTCTCAATCTTATTCATGAGTGGCTCTTGGACCTTTTTGCAAATGGCATGATTTTAGTTTCCTTATAACTGAGTTCTGCCTGATTTTCCTGCAATATTTTGTAGGTACTCTCGGTGCTTTTGTTTTAAGGCTAATAGGTGTTCTTGAATATATTGTTGCATCATCTGCACTGAGTATAAAAGGGGTATGTGCAAGTTTCGGGGGCTGAAAATTCAAGTCAAGGAGATGGCCCATCATGAAGTTGATACAGAAATTGAATATGAGCGGAGATCATGTGCATCCTTGCTTAATGCCTTTTTCAGTTCTAATAGCACTTGCCAGTTGCTTCTGGGAGTTACATCTTACTTTGAGTTAAGTCCTTCTATATAGCATACATATTACATGAAGTAGACATTGATCAATCAAAGAGACTTCGAGTTTTTCCCATATTTTAGCTTGGGATATGGACTCAAATGTTGCTTTGAAGTCTATGAAAGCATCATAAAAAGAGTTGTGTTGTGGGAGGAAATTTTTCAATGGGATGATGGAGAACTAGGCATTGATCAAGGGTGGATTGGCATTGCCTAAACCCAGATTATTTCTTTGCAAATATGTTTTCGAGTCCTGGAATTTCACAATAGAGTTTTCTGATTGTGTTAAGGAGGCTGATCTATCTATAATTTGCATGATCATCCCATATCTATCTATCCATCATCGATATATCTATCATCCATATATCCAATCTATCTATCCATTCATACATACATACAATCCAGAGGTGGTATTCATCAGGTTCTGACCAAGTTCTGGAGAACTGGTAGTGGAAATTTTGAGTAGTTCGGAGAATTGACAAATACCACCTCTGACTGGAGATTTTACAGTATCCTTCCCCTGCCACACCCACCAAGCCACGCCCACAGAACCGGTAGTAAAAAAATTTGAATCCCACCACTGATACAATCATATATATGTGTGTGTGTGTGTGTGTGTGTGTGTGTATCTCCAATACTGAACACTTCAACAAGAGAATAATTAGGGAAGCCATCGAAATAGAGAAACATCCCCATAACATGAATAAACGGGATGATACTTCCCGCCTACCAGACATCTGGAAACTAGCCCTAATCAACAAACGAGTCCCAGCCACAAAAACCAACACCGGACCCAAAATAACACATGATGCCACCACCAATCTCCTTCACCAGACTCAAACCCAAGCCCACGCCACAGATGAAAGGCAACCACCATCCAGAAACCAGACCATGGCTGCAACACCAGCTGCTACACTCCCCTCCGACCCCCAAACTAAGCAAACTGACACACGCTATAAACACATAGCCAAACCTCAAACTCGGAGCCAAACCAAGGCCCAGAATGTCACATCACAGCCTTCCACCCAGGATACTACATCACAGAACTCAGGAGATTACAACATAAAACATCAGGAGGTTGCAACACAGACAACGACCCAGGAGACTACAGCACCACACCCAGGATGTCACAACAATAGAACTCAGAAGGAGTTCTCAGAAAGAACTCACAGCCCATTACGCAGGTCGTTACAACACAAAAGGCTGAGAGACACACAGCCAGCACCTCAGCCACTCAGGGTCTCAGGAAAAAGCCATCCAATCTGCATACATCAACTCCATCAACCAATCAAGAAGTAACAACACAGCCAACTCTGGTGTTTAAAAGGGAAAAACAGCCACGATCACGCACTTCTCCCAGAATAACGAAGCTGAAGACACCAGCCTGAAGATGACGGATGAGATTTCGTTGAAACGTTGTCAAGGTATTCTCAATCTTACACGGGACAAGACCCGAATACACCAAGACATATATATATATATATATATATATATATATATATATATATATATACACACACACACACACAGATACATACATACATACATACATTTAGGGTCAGCATCAGGATTTAGGGGATCTATTCTAAGAATTATGGTGTGCTTAAAGGAGAAAAGCTGTGCAAAAGAGAGAAGAATAAGGTGCAGAGTTTCAGCTGCAGACACTATAAGAAAAAAAACTGCATCCTTGTTTTGGCAGAAGACAATTTAGGTGGCTTCAGTTAAGTAGGCAATAAATATTCCTAACTAGCTGTACCATGTCAAATGTTTAGATGGTTTCTACAGAATTAGAGACAGCTCAAGGATCTAGTTAGGAATATTTATTGCCTACTTAACTGAAGCCATCTAAATCTGACAACACATACCACAGTTTTTGAGGACTTCTTAACTCTAGAAGGCAAGGATCTGGTGCCAATTGTACTGAATATAAATACAGAATTCAGAGGAATCATCTGCCAAACACACAATAGGGATCTTGTTATGCAATCCTGATTGGTGGGGGGGGGGTGCTCTGATTCAAAAAAGAAGCATGGCTTTACCAAGAATAAGTCATCCAGACTGACTTTACTTTCTTTCAATCACGGAATTACTAATTTCATAAATTTTAGCAAAACATACAATGCTGTCTAACAGTATCTTATTCAAGAGGAGATTGAAGTTGTTGCAGGATGATATGTTGGTTATCAATCTGCAGAAACTTCATTCATGGCTCCAGATCAACTTAAAGTGTTCAGCAAACAGACCAAAAGGACTTTTACAATGTTCAAAACAAATTTGTACAAATAATACAGGCAAACAGCAAAGGGAATGTTTATTACATTTGCAAAATTTAATAAAGCTGGAAGGCATAAAACTGGAAGAAAGAGTTAACACCATGAAAAACTGGACTAAGATCAAAATTATCTTGACAAGCTGGGATGTTGACCAAACTGGCAAAATAAAATTGAGCCCAGATAAATGTTAAATGTTATCTACATATTTAGATAAAATGTGTATCTAGTTGTCTCAATGTAAACACTATACTGAAGGACACAATTGGCAGCTATGTCTCTCTTTTTTTCCCCTCTACTCAGAAGTACCGAGGGGGTTCATATCTAGACTATAGTGTGGGAAAGCTTATAACTTGGTCTCTTACTTCAGTCCTCAAGTAGGTCTTTAAACTACTTTGCAAAATTGTATCTTAAAGCAAATGAATACTAATGTTCTATGGAGTTAACCTGGACATCCAATAAAATAAATGGATGGATGGATGGATGGATGGATGGATGGATGGATGGATGGACGTACGGATGCACAGACAGACAGACAGACAGACAGACAGACAGACAGACAGATGATAGATAGATAGATAGATAGATAGATAGATAGATAGATAGATAACTTTGCAGTTCAGATCAGGTAGTGGACAAAGTATTACAGGTTGTCCTCATTTAACAATGCAACATTTGGGTGCAAAATTTTGGTTGTAAGTCATTGCAGCCATTAAGTGCATCACCACATGACCCAACTCTATTTTACAATCATTTGAGCCACATAGTTGTTAAGTGAATCTAATACACCCTATGGGCATTTTTGACATTTCAGAAAAAAAATCACCAATTGCAGTCATGTGACCACAGGATGTTGCAGCCAGTCGTAAATGTGAGCTGGTTGCCAAGTGTCCAAATTGCAACCACATGGCTAGGGAGGGGAGTGCAGCAGTCATAACATTGAGGATGGATTATAAGTCATTATTTTTAGTTCATAATTTTTAAACATCATTAAACAACTGCCTTAAAGGAAGTCTACCTGTAGGACCCTTCTACCCTAATACTAGGGTCCCAGAACTGACGATGAAAAAATATATCTGCTAACTACGTTACTCTGTCTCCTGTGGTTGCTGAGAAAGCTAATGAAGATTTAGGTTGCTTACACAGACCATGAAAAGTAAGTCTGTTCTGCATTCTACCAATCATTCAGCATCTGAAGTACAGGTAGTCCTCAACTTATGACCACAATTGAGCCCAAATTTTCTGTGGTTAAGTGACACATTTGTTAAGTGAATTTTACCACATTTTACGACTTTTCTTGCCACAGTTGTTAAGCGAATCACTGCAGCTGATAAGATAGTAGCCTGGTTGTTAAGTAAATCTGGTTTCCCCACTGACTTGCTTGTCAGAAGGTCGCAGAAGGGGATCACATGACCTTGGGACACAGCAAAAGTCATAACTATGAACCAGTTGCCAAGCATCTGAATTTTGATCACATGATCATGGGGATGCTACAAAGGTCGTAACAATGAAAAACAGTCATAAGTCACATTTTTCAGTGCCGTTGTAACTTTGAACAATCACTAACCAAACTGTTATAAGTCAAGGACTACCTCTAGTTTGTCCAGTTCTGGGTGTCATAACTTAGTAAGGATGAATACCAGTTAGACTGTATAGAATCTAGGCAATGATCTAGCAAACAAGTATTTCAAGGAGAAGTAATTTAAGTGTGGAAAAGAGACAACTGAGGAGAGACCACCATCATGATCTTAAACCATACAAACTGTATCCCATATAGAATAGACCAGGGCTGGGGAACTATGGCCCTTTTATGACTTGTGGTCTTCAACTCCCAGAATTCCTTAGCCCTTAGAAATTCTGGGAGTTGAAGTCCAAAAGCCATAAAAGGAGCTATAATTGCCCACCTCTGGGATAGACTGAGTTTGTTCCAGGAATCCATAGCTAGGAATTGTAGAGGAGCAGATTTCAGGTAAGCATCATGAATTCTTCTTTAAATGCACTGATTCGGGAAAAAGAGTACCTTGGGAGGTAGAAGATTTTCCTCCGTTGGTGATATTCAAGAAGGTGATATTCAAGAAGAATTGTAGTTGAATTTCTACAAAGAAACCTGCATCTGGTCTTTCTGGATTATAAATTACAGTTACAGGGTGTCACTGGATAAATAAAAGATATTTTCAACCCAGTGATTGTATCATTCTATGAAGAGTTATGTTCAGTCTGAAGGATACATAAATAGGAGCTGAGAAGTGAAGTTAATATATGAGATGACCAGGCTGAGCCTGAGGGCAGGGTCAAATGCATCATCAGTTTGGAGTCTCTATGCCCTCATAAGAGACCTAAATCCAGCCTTTCTTGAGGTTTATTTATTCTCATCTGGTGCCAAATTGCCTTGACCATTAATAGATCAGATTCTTCTGTACAGCCAGTATGAAATCAACTATTTATCCTGTCTCCTGATTTCTTGCATCTGACAGTTAAATGACAAGAAAATGGAGAGGAAAGATTACTGCATTTTAGCTTTACTAAGTTTGTTAATATTGTAGTGGAGCAGAAAAATCTTACCTTAAGCAAACATCAATGGATAGAACCTTATGGGGTACTAAATACGTTACCATCAACTACTGCTGCTGTGAATTCTCACTTTGCTTATTTTAATATTGACATATGGTTGTTACAGACTTCTTTCTGCATGGTACTAATATTTAGAACTGGGTTTACCATAATTTTTTCCTTGTACAAGAGCATTGACAAACTTTGAGCTTTATTGTGTTTTTCATAGAAGAAAGGTCTGAGACAAGATTACAGTATTTTAGACTACAGTTACAAATTTAAATAAATTAGCATAATTATTTTATAGCAAGCAAAAAAGAGTACACAATTGTGTTAATGATAGATTTATGTCCCACTGAGGGACATTCTGCACAGGGTATGGGAAGAAAACAGAAGTGAGGAAAGCAGTGAATTAAAAGTATCAAATGCAAAGTAAATTATAGAATTGCCAGGGGTCATTTAGGTTATCAAGTCCAACATCCTGCTCAGTGAAGGAATCTAAATTAAACAATTTGAAACCAGTGGCAGTCTAGCTTCTATCTGAACACACCCAATGGGTCTACCACCCCTCTAGTGGACTGGTATTACTCTTAGTCTTATGAAGCTTGTTGGACAATTCCTCTAATTTAATTCCTGAACTCTGGCATCCTAGACTGTGATTTCTCACAGTCGTGTGAGAACACTTCCTGTGATTTCTCTTACAATCACTGTTTAGTCAGAGGAGGAGTAGGATAATTACTCATAATGGGTAATCAATTAATCTCAAGATACACCCCTTGCTGTCAGCAGTTATTCAGGAAATGGCCATTTCAGAAAAGCCCTCAGAACTTAGTTCCAGGAAACAGCTTCTCTGGTTATTCTTCTCTCTTTCCTCTACTCAGCCTCCTTAATAAACCTCTAGAAACTTTCCCATTTCATTCATTTAATGGCCTTACACCTTGGAGCTTAGAGAAAGGAGCGGAGCCAAGTTCTGAATCACTACAAAAGGAAGCACTCCTACAGCAGTTTATAAACCATGACAATAGCCATTTAATGTGCCACTTTTATTGATACTTGCTAATGTATTCTATGACAGCCTATTACATTCTCATGATATTTCTACTCACTATTGGTTGGTTGGTTGGTTGGTTGGTTGGTTGGTTGGTTGGTTGGTTGGTTGGTTTGTCTGTTGATAATGCCTTTTAGCCATAATGGCTCACAAATAATTCAGAAAAAGTGTGTGACTGTATATGAAATCAAAGGACAGGGAGAGAAAGACAGAAAGGGCATCTATAAATGATGTTAGCTGGATTGACAAATTAAAATGCCTGACTGTTGGGAAAAGCGAATGGCTAAATGTCATAGTACCATCTCATTTGTGTTAGAAGAAATAGTGGAATGATTTGCTTCTTGAAGTTGTGGGTGCTCCAACACTGGAGGTTTTTAAGAAGAGATTGGACAACAATTTGTCTAAAATGGTACAGGGTTTCCTCCTTGAGTAGGGAGTTGGGCTAGAAGAATTTCAAGGTCCCTTCCAACTCTATTATTCTGTGTTTCCACCAGCAGGTTTTCAAAGGCATACTGTTTTATAATCCATCCATTTATATAGCCTCCTTTTAAAGCCAAGAAAGTTGGTGGCTATCATCATATCTTGCCATGACAACCAATATAAACCAGTGCTATTTGAACAAATTCTTCCTTTTATCTGTTCTCACCTCATTAAAAGCCCAAAAACTGGTTATTATAAGAGCGGTGAGATCTCCTTTCTCACTTTTCTTAATCCAGGCAGAATCTCTCTATTACAAATCCCATCAATTGTGAGTTCTCAGATGCAAACAAAACCCATATGGCTACATTATTCTTTCAATGTTTTACATAAAACCAGATTAGATTTTCTCTATAAGCCATGGTTCAATTAAACATGTGTTAGTATATTGTGCAAACACAGCAAACATATATGTACCTTTTTGGTTAGTAAAAGAGGAGAGCTCTGTATGCCTTCCTGAATTTCTCTGTAGCATTTTTATTCTGTTCTTCGGACAAGGAAGTCTGTCAGAATGGTTTACATGCATCAATTAATGATTGATACAGCATAGGAAGAAAATACGATGGAGAGGAAACAAAGAATATAGAAACTTCACTCCAATACTAAATATTTTTTCCCAAATAATAACCATTTGATACAGTTCTGAACGATATCCTGAAGCTACTGGTCTTTTAGCATGGCCTACGCAATGGCGGAGTGGATAGAATGCAGTACTGCAGGCTACTTCTGCTGATTGCCAGCTGCCACCAGTTTAGCAGTTTGGGTTTCACTAGCTCAAAGTTGACTCAGCCTTCCATGCTTCTGAGGTTGGTAAAATGAGGACCCAGATTGTTGGGAGCAATATGCTGACTCTGTAAACTGCTTAGGGAGGGCTGTAAAGCACTGTGAAGGTATATATAAGTCTAAATGCTATTGCATTCGCTATTTCTGCTTCCTGATTGAACCTGCCTTCAATCAAGGACCTGTATACTGCACGAGTGAAAAAGAGGGCTGTGAAAACGTTTAAAGACCCCTCACATCCCAGACATAAACTGTTTCAACTCCTTCCCTCAAAATGACGCTGCAGAGCACTGCACACCAGAACAACTAGACACAAGAACAGTTTTTCCCGAAAGCCATCACTCTGCTAAACAAATAATTCCCTCAACACTGTTCAACTATTTACAAAGTCTGCACTACTACTATTAATCTTCTCATCACTCCTTATCACCCATCCCCTCCCACTTCTGACTGTATGACTGTAACTTTGTTGCTTGTATCCTTATAATTTATATGGACTGTTTCCTAGTATGATTTGATTGCTGATTGTACCTTATGACTATCATTAAGTGTTGTACCTTATGATTCTTGATTCTTAATGAATGTATCTTTTCTTTTATGTATACTGAGAGCATTTGCACCAAGACAAATTCCTTGTGTGTCCAGTGATGCTTAGCCAATAAAGAATTCTAATCTAATCTAATCTAATCTGATGAAATGGGAGTAGCATGCAGAAAATTACAGTTGTAGAATTGGTTTTCTTGGTTTTCCTTTCCATCTTCCTCTTCTGCAAGCTCAACTAAAAATCATTTCAGAGACAAACTTTTCCTTTCAAAAGATAAAGCTTTCATGGTTCCCAGGGATTCTTCCATAAGGAGCCCAAAACCCAAAGGTTAGATTTTAGCAGGACATTTTTTTCTTTTATTATTATGAATAATGTTGGACTGTAACTATCCTTTAATCTCACTAACCTGTCTACGTTTTTCTCTCTCAAAGGCAGTAATCCATGTATGCATTTTAGTAGTCTAAGGTCAGGAAATAAAGGATTTACAAGTAGCTGCAACAAGCATTCCAGGTTTGCTTTTTTTTTATGTTTTAGCGTGGGAAACAAAAAAGAGAATTTTGTGCGTGTGCATCTGAATGAATTCTTCCAGCATTTGTTGGCTGGCAATAAGCCCAGAGGGAAAATATTCACATTTCATTACATCAAGTTGTGATTATCAAATGCTATTGTCATCTACACAAGCTTTCTTTGAATCACTGTTCAGTTTGCACAAATAACTTGTATTCAAAAGCTGAAAAGTGGGCCAGTTCTTTGCATTCAATGAACTTATTTTCTGCTTTCTGGAGAGGAGAGGAGCCAAGTTTCTAGACAAACAAAACAAAACAGGCAGCATCTGATCAGTTGCCAAAACCGACTATCAGGCTTTTTTCTAAAGTAGCCTAATTCTCACCCTGGCCAAGCCTCTATTCTATCTTAATTTATTTATTCCAGAATTTTTGCAAGCACACTTATCCTTGGTTGGTGCTGTCACAGCTTGATTATTTTTAACTTCCTAATTATCTAGGCATCTAACAATGCTTCTTGTATTCTTGGAATATTGATGCTTCCCCACAGCAATTGAGCGTAACTTCCAAAGGAGCTCTTGCAGATACATTTCGCTGCCACCAAACAATGGGCAGAATCCAAGTGACAAGGGTTTAGTCCACTTGAGGCCTTCACTATGTGATAAAACTGCAATTTTCTTTTTTTAAAAAAAAAAACTAGAATAATGGTATTGGAAAGGTATTCAGATGCATGGGAATGAATGGAAGGAGGATGACCTTTGAATAAAAAAGAAATGCTATCCCATGGAATATTCTGGGTTTTTTAGTTTATGTTAGGTTAATGAGATGGGAAAAGAACTAGATTTAATGCTTGCTACAGAGGTGGTATTCAGGAGGTTCTGACCAGTTCTGGAGAACTGGTAGCGGAAATTTTGAGTAGTTCGGAGAACCGGCAAATACCACCTCTGACTGGAGATGTTACAGTAGCCTTCTATTGCCACACCCATCAAACCACACCCACAGAACCGGTAGTAAAAAAGTTTGAATCCCACCACTGGCTTGCTACATAAGTTTGAAAACTATGTTTTCTCTTCCGATATCCATGAGTGTTAGATCAGGTATTTTTCAGTAGTCGGGTATTTTCAGTACAAGATTTATTTTTATTTATTTATTTTATTAGATTGATTGACTCTAAGTGGTTGACAATATTAAAAAGATAAAACATTACAAAACCTACCCATAATAAAAAGATAAATACTCAATACTTCAAGTTAGAAGTTTCTTAGGTCAGAAATAAAAACAAACATTTTGAATATTGGATTTATCTCCGATTAAGTCCAGTGTAATAAATTAAGCAAGGTGTGTTGCTAAAGATTTCTCTGTCTTTTCCATCCCAGACAATTATCAGTATAGCACAGAATCCTGAAGTATCATGGGGATGCTGCAAAGGTCCTAACTGTGAAAAACGGTCATAAGACACTTTTTTTGGTGCCATTGTAACTTTGAACAAATGCTAAATCAACTGTTGTAAGTCGAGGACTACCTATAATTGTTTTTCCCATCTTGGCATCCTTCATATATGTTGAAACTGCAGCTCCCAGATCAGTGGTGGGATTCAAAAAATTTTACTACCAGTTCTGTGAGCATGACTTGGTGGGCATGGCAGGGGAGGAATACTGTAAAATCTCCAGTCAGAGGTGGGATTTGCCGGTTCTCCAAACTACTCAAAATTTCCACTACCAGTTCTCCAGAACTGGTCAGAACCTGCTGAATACCACCTCTGTCCCAGATATATATTACTGGTTATGAATTCCAGAATTTACAATGCTAACATAGTGAGAGACCTGCCTGATATATTAACATTTCACCATTCATACAAGCTTAAAAAAATATTACAATAGATATAGGTAGCCCTTGACCTGCAACCATTTATTTAGTCACTGTTCAAAGTTATAATGGCACTAAAAAAAGTGAGTTACAACCAGTCCTTGCCTTTATAGCACCTACATGGTCATGTGATCTAAATTTAGGTGCTTGTCAATCAGAAATTCTTACCCCGAATTACAGTAGTCAAGGTCTACTTCTCCTATTTTACACCTATGGGTTACAAAATTATACTAGCAAGCTCTCATCCCTCTCCAACTATATTTTCTAAATACAATAGTTCTGAACAATTTTCTTTTGATCCAGAAAAAAATAAAGAATTTTTAGAAAGGAGGGGGATGAAGTTATAAAATAATCAGTGTAAGGATTCTTCAGTGCATTAACTTCTACAACCTACTCTTTCAATTGAAAATCCATATGTGTCCAATTATGGAAATTGGGAGATTCTTCAGTTTTTGAACCTATTAGCTGGATTATATTTGTGACAGATACAGTAAAACGTTAGGCTGTTATTTCTTAAGGTTTCCACTTATCTCAGAGCTTATCATGATTTGCAAGGGATAGAACGAAATGGGGCAACTCACCACAGCCAACTCATCCTGGGACAACTCACTGCAGGACAATTCAATAATTCAATTTAATTATTTAAAGTAATTAAAAATATATTTTATTTTTCGTCATTGACATTTCATTTTGTCCCTCCTTTGGAATCCTGTCTTTAATGATTCTATTCCATTATTTTTTCAATATTGTTGTAACTCTTGCCCTAGGCAAGTTGGTCATGGAGTGTTAGCTAGCAGTGAGTTGGCCACAGCAAGGTGGCTGTGGCAAGTTGGCCATGGCAAGTTGACCATGGTGAATTGTCGCAGACAGATGGATGTAATGGGTCCTTGGTGGTCTCTCAGCTTATCTGCTTCCTTGCAGATATCTCCTTACCCAAATTAGGTAACAGTATTAATGCTAGCAGGGGCTGGAGTTTGCTCAGCATTCAATAAAAATGGAACATTTAAAGATAAAATATTAAAAACCATTAAATCTGATGCACAGCTCCAAGTCATGGGACATCCATTGACTCCTGGTAGCCCATAAAAGAGTTTTATTTTTCATCTGACAGAACTGGGTAACATTTACATAAAGATTTCCTTCTGCAGATCAGACACATTCCAAATTATCAAATGAATAGATATAAAAAGTTTTGTGGTCAAGGCAAAGAGAAAAAAATAATAAAGAGGACCAGAAAAAAGCAGAGATTTCTTATGCATTAAACAAAATGGGTTATATGTGTGTTTATGACAAAACAAACACAAAATTGTATGTGTGTATATTTATACACTTGCATACATATACAGACACAGTTATAATTACATAATTAATACTGAAGTTGGTTTAGCAATGAGAAGTTTTCAATCTTTATCAATTGTAACCAAAAAATATAGCAGGCACTGGGGGAGGGGGTTTGCAAATATGCATGATAAGTAGTAGAAAACATTTCAGCTAAAATTTCTGCTTCTATAAAACTCCTGTTTAAAACTTAGGAGCAGGTTTCATATAAAAAAGAAAACATTTATTAAATGCCATTTATCCTGTTGCATTCTTTGGGAAAGTGATTCCTGTAGCTGTTCCTCCTTCCCTCCCAAAAGAGATCTATTCCCACAATGTGGAATTGATCCTTTTTCTTTCCTTCTGCAAGGAAGAAATAAATAAATTCCGAAGAATGATAAAGGAGACAGACACCAGAGGGCACTCTTTTGTTTTTGGGTAGTTCTCAAAAGAGTTTCTCTGAGGGAAGTGATTTTTCATGGTGTGAGTGTGTCTGTGTGTGAATGTTAAAGTTATTTTTAATTTCAAGGCTTATTAAATGCCAACAGCTGTGTATATACACCCCTCTATTTTGTATGGGCTGGATCAGGATACAGTGAAGGTTTACGTAATCCACATCCTGTAACAGAGTTGTGGACACATAAACAACTTAAGGTAACCAAAGAAGCTGACATTTTTGTCTCTTGTTCCTTTCTTTCCTTAGCCATGAAAATGTCAGTGCTCCCCCATTTTACATTAGTGCCCATACTGAAAGTTCTCTTGTACTTTTTCTCTTGTCCCTATTCAGTTTAATGAAATGAATTTGCACTTTCCCCCACCCCTGAAGAAAAAGAGATTTTTAGCAAAATTCTCATGGACAGGGAGTGGTGATCTTGAATTGTTTAAGCAGCAAAATGGCCAAGGGGAGTACACATGTCCAGATTTTCACTGTTCAACTTTCTGTCCAGTTCTCCACTGACTCCTGGGAATTCCATACTTCAATTATCACAAAGGAAGCTATTGTTAAGAAGCTTCTCCCAATGATTTGTTTCAGCTGGAAACTGTGGACAGCCAAAATAGGTTTTTTTTTCTTGATGTCTTCAAGTCATTTTGTTGTCTGAACCAGCAAGACTTCATTAGTGGTTTTCCCTTGCCTCCTTCCTAGAGCTTCAGTGATTGTGCTTCAGTGAAGAGATTGGGCTGCCATTTGTCAGAAATGGTGTAGGGTCTCCTGCTTGGGCCAACAAGATCCCTTCCAAATCTGATTATCTGTTATCAGACTGACCAAAGGTCACCCATCTGATTTCGTGCCTAAGGCAGGACTACAACTCATGGTCTTCCAATTTCTAGCCTGATGCTAGAACCTTAACCTCTACACTGAACTGGGTCCCTCAAGATAGCTTTACATCAATGGAAAGATACATAGCAGAAAACAAGAACTCCTCTGTTTGCAATCTAAAAATAAACAAAAAAAAAAAATCACCAGAAGAAAATTCTCAAACTTCTTGAAAAATAAAGCCCCAAATCCCAAAACACTTTTTGGGGACAGGAAACTTTTGAGAAACTGAAAGATACATTTTAGCACAGCTTTATTAAAAATAAAAGAACAAATGTCTAGTCAATGATGTGTAATCTCTTATCCCATGCAGCCTCCATAAGAATCACTTCCTGCTGCCTATGATGTTTGATATTTCCAATTGCAGAACAATTCTTAGTGGTGCAAAAATATCTTCCATACTCATTCACAGTGATCTTTTTTTTTAAGTCTCAGGCTATTGGCCAAAGAAGAGCAAATAAGCTTGAAATTCATCGGGTTTATATTCTAAGAGTACTTAGAACTCTTGCTGATGCAAATGAGGACCTGCTCTTTACCTTTGCTGGTGCTGCAGAGAAAGAAATTTGGACAGAAAAAAATTATTCTTAACAAACAGTCCCAATGTCTATGAAATATGGGAACCTCATTATGCCTGGACACTGTATTCAGGGATTATGACAGCCATCAAATTCCACTGCAGGGGGTAAAGAACTATAATCCAGCTTTTAACAAACAAACTGAGCCATATATCTGGGCCATTCTCAACCTTACGGTAAATATGCTTTGATTCAACTCCAGCCAATCCAGGACAATGGCATGGCTTATATTTTCTAGGCCATGGACAGGTGTTGTGATTAGTGGAAGAATTCGTGCAGGAAGTATGTTGGCTGGTGGCAGACTATCATAAATCCCAATGGGAACAAAAAGGGCAGTGTGTACTCTAGGGAAGGGAGATAAGTATAACCTTGAAGTAAAGTCAGGAGCACCATTTTTCTGTTTCAATTTATTGCTGTTATGTTCTGTGCAAGGCTGTGCCCATGTGCATTTAATCATTTGCATGGACGCTTGAAGGTTATTTTTTTTTCCCTTGTGTTCAGATTCCTATTCAGAGTTCCCTCTGAGTGGTCACATGTTGTCTTTTAGGAAGGACACTCCTTTATCTGAAAGGATGTCCTCTTTTCTGCTTGAAGAGATGTCCCTGTCGAACATGGCCTCGACAAGACCTAGGAAGAGAGAAGGAGCTCATGTCCATCACCAGGGAGGAGAACTTGACCAGCAGATTGAGTAAGCACACTTACATGGTCTTTTCCAGTAAGGGAAAATGTATGCTTGCATTTCCATTTTAATTATTTCCTGTATCACAGGGGAGAATGGAGCTTGTGCTCCTCAGAAATGACTTAGCACAGGACAATCCTAATATTAAATTCCCATATTTGTCCCCTAGTACAAACAGTGAAGAATTGAGTGTGGCTACTAATTTACACAAGATGTTACCCCTTCAATGCCCTGTTCAGTCTAAACATTCTGGAATCACTCTGTAGTTCTTCCTTTTGCACTGAAGTTTGGATGCCTTTCAGGTTATCTGGTAGATCTTAGTAGTGCTTGGACACCTAGATTCCTGTTGGTTTCTGTTGCTGACATTCACAGACCAGTGTTCCCTTTCAAATTTCAAGTGCATAACTGAAGCCATTCTTGCTCCATGTGTAGAATAAGCTCCTGTCTCACTATGTCTGGCCATACTGGCATACATACCGTGTTTCCCCGAAAATAAGACCTACCCCGAAAGTAAGACCTAGCACTATTTTCTAAACCTGCCCTAATATAAGACCTACCCCGAAAATAAGACCTAGTGTAAATCTCCAGTTCCAGGAAGACTTTTCAGGGAGCAACCATGCACCAGAAACACCCCCTACACACTCACACCCACTATTTGGCACCATAAATATATAAGACCTACCCCGAAAATAAGACCTAGTGTGTTTTTGGGAGCCAAAAAAAATATAAGACAGTGTCTTATTTTCGGGGAAACACGGTAGATGATAGTTTACAGATGATACTTGGTTATAGTTTTGTTGCAATCAATGCCACTAATACTGAATACCAAGTCTTCTTAGTCAAACTAGTGCATTAAGAATTACACATGTGCAGAGTGTTCTTGCCTTGTATGTTATCCTACTCAAAGTCAGTAGAGGTAGGAAGGTTTTTTTTAACAGATTAACACGGTTGGAAGGGATCCTGTAGGTCATCTAGTCCAACCCCCCGCCCAAGCAGGAGACTTACCATTTCTGACAGATGGTAAATAACAGTCTCTCTGTCAATAGAAGTGGGAGGGAATCTGTTATGTATGTAGGTTTGAATGTTATTGGTTTATTTGAACTGTTCTTGTAAAATGTCAAATGGTATTGGTTTAAATAGTGCGGGAAGAAACCCTGCACTCCCATTGGCTGGCAGCTACGGCTGCAGGCTATAAGAAGCAGCCGTAGCCAAGCCAGGACAGGTCTATTCGAGCTGTAGTCACTTAATAAACTCTTTGCTGGAACTCCTCGCGTCTGACACTTCATGCAAACATAACACTGGCGACAAGGATGGGATTTCCCTGAAGAGAAGACGACGCGACGAACAAGCAACTGAGCGAGATGGCTGCGCTGAACACCCCCCCAGCACCGTTCGATCCGGCGACGGAAGACTGGGAATCATATGCGGATCGTTTCCACATGTTCCTGGAGAACGATCTGCCGGCATCCCGAGACAGAAGAGGGCGGTCTTTCTCATGCACTGCGGTCCGGCAGTCTTCAAAATGGCGAAGGCGTTGGCAGGAGCAGCAGAGCTGAAGGTAATGGAATGGCCCGATTTAGAGAAACTTTTAAGAGCCCATTACGCCCACAAGTATCGTGCCTCATTAAGAGACACGAATTTTACCGTCGGGATCAAGGGGATAGCGAGAATGTTAATGACTTCGTGGCAAGTTTAAGGGACATTGGGGGTGCTTGTGACTTTACCAACTTAGAAGAGGCCATGCGTGATCAGTTTGTTTTAGGCCTAAAAGATAAGGTCTTACAAAGCAAACTTTTAATGAGACCTAAGATCACGTTTAAAGAGGCCATTGAAGAAGCTGTTTCAGCGGAAGCCACCAAGTCCTCAGCTGCGGCCATGAAAAAGATTAACAAGGCCTCAAGCCAGGCCTCAAGCCATTCTGATGGGGAAAAATCCACAACAGCTCATTGCGAACAAATAGACTCTGATTCTGATGGCAGTGAGACAGAGGAGGTGATTTTTAAACTCAGAATGGAGAAGAAAAGAAAAGACTCTGGGAAAAACAGGCAAGGATTCTATTGCAGAGGCTGTGGGGGCCACCCCGACTGAATGCAAGTTCTTTGACTCCATTTGCCTACGTTGTGAGAAACGGGGTCACATAGCCAGAGTCTGCAAATCATCCAGAACTCCACCAGTTAGGAAGAAAATTCCTGATAGAGACTTTAAGCCCAACAATTTCCTTGAAAAATGGGGGAAATTTAGAAGCAAATGGCAAGAATGAAAATCACCAAACAATCACTATTGGTCATTCTTCACCCTTAAATAGCAGAAAAGTACACGTGAAGGTGTTTATTGAAGGAAGGCCTTGCCAAATGGAAGTGGACTCAGGCTCTTATTTATCTATGGTGTCATGGGACACTATCCACAGACTCTTTCCCAAAATTCAGAAAAAGCATTTCCAGAAGCAAGCACTGACTCTCAAAGACTACCAAGGGAACAAGATTCCAGTAGTTGGGCGAGAGATTTCAACGTGCAGTTTAAAGGCCACACCAAACGTTTGCCCCTGACCATCGTGGACAAGGATCGCCCAAGTTTGCTGGGACTTGAGTGGTTCAAGCCACTTGGCATCGAGGTGACTGGCATCCATCACGTGAGCAGTTCTGACTGGGAAGAGTCCTTGAAGTCTGAGTTTCCAGAGGTCTTCAGCGAAGGACTGGGCAAGTATATGGGGACCCCTATTGCTTTCAGCCTAGACCCCAAGGTGCCCCCTAAGGGTTTTGCTTTAAAGGTTGATGCACAATTAGATAAGCTTATTGCAGGAGGGTCACCCATTTGCTGCTGAGAATCAGCGCAACCATGAGCAGAGTGCATATCCTGTACCAGTTGTGCATCATCTGCTCCATTCCCTTGGCAGGGGTACAGTATTTGCTAAACTGGACTTAGCTCAGGCATATCAACAATTAACAGTTGATGATGCCACTGCAGAGGCACAAACAATTGTGACTCATAGAGGTGCCTTCAAATGTAAAAGACTACAATTTGGAGTAAGCGTGGCACCTGGCATTTTTCAGAGCCTTATGGAAAGAATGTTGCAAGGACTGCCAGGGTAGTGCCTTATTTTGATGATGTATTAATCTCTGCTGAAAATGACACTCAGCTTCAAGAAAGACTCAGAGAAGTCCTTACCAGATTCAGAAAAGCGGGTTTAAAAGTCAAGGAAGACAAATGTACACTCAAAACAGACAGAGTTGAGTTCCTGGGGTATATGATTGACAAGCATGGCATCCACCCTACTGATGCCAAGGTTAAAGCAATCAAGGAAGCCCCTAAACCTCGATGCAAGGCAGATTTACAAGCCTTCCTTGGACTTATTAACTTTTACCACATGTTTCTACCTAACAAAGCATCTATTGCTGAGCCCTTACATCGCCTGCTTGATAAGAAAGCTGTTTGGATCTGGGGGCGGAAGGAACAGTCAGCATTTAACAGTATTAAGAGACTAATCACGGAATATAGAAATCTGGACTTCCGGTGACGCCTCGGTATGGCGAGGTAGGGAGAAATACTTGTGCTTCTCCCACCTCGGGTTTTCCGTTCAAGAACAGCCGTTCGTGGCAGGGTGAGTCCAATTCGAACACCCTTACGAGGAGAAAAACTTGGAGCCGGTTTGGGAAGTGCGATCCCAAAGGCGAAGAAGAGTTCGAAGTTCTGAACGGAAGAAGCCAGCTCCGCCAGAGCTGGCCCGAAGACGGGCAGCGCCACTAGAAGGAAGCTGAAGGAGAAAGTTGCAGATCGAAAAGAACAAAGGAAGCTTGGTGAGGAGACTAAAGACTGAAGGAGATTGCAGATTAAAAGGATTGGGCAAAAAAAAGCGGCACCATCCTAGTGACTACCCCAGGAGAATATAAAGGGAAGACGAGGTTATAGCCCCTTCAAAGAACAAGAAAGCGAAAGTCCGTGAGAAGAAAGAAAGTACCTGGTGAAAAGAGGTCTTGTCCAACTGGAGAAAGTGCGGTCGAGGTTGGAAGAGATCCGAAAACGAAGTGGGTGGCAGGCGAAAGATCTATTGGACACCAGGCAGTGACAGAGTCTCTGAGAGGTAGCCATTGATAGAAGAAATAACGGAGAAAATCCAGACCAGAAGGGTGATTGAACGAAAGAACAGCGAGGAGAACGCCAACGTAGGAAAGGAAGAAGAAAAGTGGGAATCGGAAAACTTGAAAACTTGCAAAGATCGTGCTGTGACAAGGGTGCAAAGTAGTGACGTGTAAATTCTTGTGCACTCTAGAATACGGACAGACTAGCGAACGAACAGAAAGCTGCAGAAAAGGGAAAGTTATAAAAACTAATCTAACCCAATCAACACTCGAGAGTATCGCTGTTTACCAAGGAGAAAAGGGAAAGGAAAATAAAAACTCTTCGGAAAGAAAGGACTGATAGAAAGGTGGACTAAATCTGTCGGTGAGAAGACCATAAAGAAGAGTCCCATCATCGTGACACTGCAATTTTGCGGCCATTGACATTAGAACAATTAGAAAACTCGAACGAAGAACAGTGACCTAAAGAGTGGAAGTAGATCCTGATACAGCTTTACACGTATACCATTGAATTTAACTGTACCTTATATTATTTAATCTTGAAGAAATCTGATATAAATTATTAAATTATTAAGTATTAAGTTAAGAAAAAAAATACATATATATATACATAGAAAGAGACTTATAATATAAATGAAAAGAATTCCATAGGATTGTTGTACTTTTACAAACGTTAATGATTTGAAATATTGATATTTAATAGCTAATATTTAACATATTTATTAACTAATTCCTAAGATATGCAATTGAATTAAAACTTTTAGTAAGATATTATTGAAGGAAAATAGTTAAAAAAATAGATTATTGACTGATATATAAGCTGTGATTTACAATAAGTAACTAACCTATATAGACCAATAAGATTTGATAGTTTCTCTTATCTTTCTTTTTCTTTATATATATATATATACATATATTTCCTTATTCCATTTGATCTTTTTTCTACACCCTGCTTTTCTTCTATATTTCTCTTTCTACATACTCCCTTTCTTAGACTATTATAAACTATATGCAAGGAATGTAATGTGATTTTGCCCTCTGTCCCTCCCCCCCCCAAGATCATTAAGAAGGATACTAGATTTTAAAGTTAACGGGAAAAAAAAAGACAGATAGCACCCCCTTTCCTCCCACTGGCTAGACTTAATCGAGTGAAATTATTGGAATAGAGGGGCCCCTAGTAAATGAAAATTGGAAACAAGACGTGGGGAAATATAAATAGAATTCTTAAGGAACAGCAAAAGATAATAAAGGAGATGTCAACAGCAACCACCACCATTACTAAAACAGGAAAAAAGGGAGTGACAATTGCAACCCCATCTACCCCCACGGTGACCTCCTCCCAAAAAACAATAGAAGGGATGTTGGCCCCGAGAAGCCCAATGCACAAACTTCCTCCCAAACGATACAAAATACACTACAGACATTACAAAATATGATGCTAACAATGCAAGAAACAATGATAAATAACCATGTAGAAAGCAAGAAAGAAAGAGAAGAGATGAGATCAGAATTAAAAAGTGAATTGGGAGAGATGAAGAACGAACTTAAAACCTTAGAGGGGAAAATAGGACAGCTACAGGAGACGACAAGGACAAATGAGGAGAAAATTATAACAATCACTAAACAAACAGACCAAACAGGGAAAAAGGTGGAAGCCATGGAACAAAAAATCAAAGACCAATACAAGGAAACAAACGAGGCCCTGACCTATCTAGAAATGGATAGAGCCTCATACTATTTACGATTTCAGAATATACAGGAGGAAAGAGCGGAAAACCTGACCCTTATAGTGGCAGAAATGCTGGCAACTATTTTGTAAAAGAGAGTGACCAGATGATACTAGAGATTGATGAGGCATATAGAGTCTACACAAGTTATGCTAGAAGACATGGACTCCCACGGGAGGTTCATGTCAGATTTGCGAGAAAAAGAGTCAGAGAATACAGATTCCTCAATTAAACAAAAACATTCTATTTAGGTGGAACGATCCAGAAGGAATCCTTGTAACAAAGATTGACAATAGCTGGCCCAGATTCAAAAACAGGAGGATCAGAGGAGGAATTGAGTAGTAGAGAAGAGTCGAAACGCAGTGTGAAGATTTACGAGTTCATATGAGAGGAGAAGAGAAAAGAGGGGAGGGAGGGGGACAGAGAACTAACGGTTTGTGAAGAAGGAAGGAGGGAAGAGATAGGAGTGAAGACCAGGAGTCAAACAGCAGGAAAACGAATAAAGCTAGAAAAGAAACGACCAAATGGGAAGGGGAATAAAATTAATATCAATGAATATCAATGGACTAAATAGTCCAAAAAAAAAAAAAAAAATATTTGATAGATTGGAAAGACAAAAGTGGGATATAATATGTCTTCAAGAAGTCCACATAAAAGCAGGATAAAAGATATTTAGAGAATAGAAAACTGGGAAAAGCATTCACGGCTTTAGCAGTGGAAAAAAAGAGTGGTACTATATATAAAAGAGGATATCAACGCAAAACTGATATATAATGATACAGACGGAAGAATATTAATGGTGGAAATAGAGATACATAACAGGAAGACTTTAGCAGAGGAATTTATGCACCAAATAAAATCAAAAAGAATTTTATAAAAATTTATATGAAAAACTGATAGAGAATGGCAACCGAGGATTTGTCTGATGGGGACTAATGCAATAACTGATAATAGGCAAGATTACAAATCGAACACAAACAATACCAAAACGAAATACTTTACCTAAAATATTTTTTGAAATGTCAGAGGAATTAGGATTGGAAGATGTATGGAGAAACCTAGAAATTACACAGTATACTTTCCACTCCAGCCCACACAAATCCTGGTCTAGAATAGATATGATTTGGATAAATAGTGAATTAAATAAAGAAATTTCGGACACAAAAATCCTAACAAATATATGGGCCGACCACAACCCAATGTCTTTAATTTGGAAAGAAGGGGGAAGGAAAGGGCGAAGATGGTCATTAAACACTCAGATTTTGAAAAAGAAGAAAAAAAATTAGAGAGGAATTAATAAATTTTATAATTTAATAAAAAGAGGATACATCACTACAGAACATGTGGGATATGATAAAAGCCTATATTAGGGGAATATCAATTGCATATTTATCAAATAGAAATAAGGAAAGATGGAAGAAACAAGATGAACTAATAAAAGAAATTGGAAAATTAGAGAACAAACAAAAAGAAATCTAGACAATGAGCAAATTAGAGATGGACTAATACAAAAAACATGAACTTAATATACTTGAACAAGAGGAACTCCTTAGAAAGCTACAATATACAAAACAAAACTACTTTGAACATGCAAACAAACCGGGGAGGTGGTTAGCATATAAATTGAGAAAAGAGGAACAGAAAAGAACGATACAATGCTTAGAGAATGAAAATGGGAATCTTGAGGCTGACTTGGAAAAAAAGAAAGAAATTGCAAGAAATTACTTTGAGGAATTATATAAACAAGAAAAATAGAAGTGTCTAAAATAAAACAATATTTAGGAGAAGGAAATATACAGAAACTTACTGATGAAGAAAGAGAGATGCTAAATAAAGAAATAACGATAGATGAATTAAGAAAAGCAATTCAGAAGCAAAAAATAATAAAACACCAGGTCCAGATGGATATCCAAGTGAATTTTATAAAAGATAGGGGACATATTAAATAACACACTCTTAGAAGTTTGTAACGGCACTGGTTAAAGCCAAAATTCCCAACACGTGGAAGGAGGCATACATAACGCTTATACCCAAAGAAGAGACAAATATCAATCAAATTAAAAATTATAGACCAATATTTCTAAATACAGACTATAAAATTTTTATGACAATTATGGCACAAAGATTAAAAGGAATCATTAGTGGAAAAATTAATACAGATCAAAATGGATTTTGCCGAGAAGACAAATTAGACATAATATAAGAACAATAATAAACATATTAGAATACTATGAAAGTCATCCAGTAATCAAATGGCTCTGATTTTTCTAGACGACAGAAAGCATTCGATAATCTGAATTGGGATTTCATGAAACAGCAAATTAATAAAATGAACTTTGGACATAATTTTGAAGGAATGATAAACTAATATATGACACCCAAAAGGCAAACATATTAGTAAATGGAGAGACCACTAAAATGTTTAAAATAGAGAAAGGGTCAGACAAGGTTGCCCCTATCACCATTGTTGTTCATCACAGTACTAGAAACACTATTAATTAGAATTAGGGGAAATGGAAACATAAAAGGAACGAAAATTAAGAATCAAGAATACAAAACACAAGCATTCGCATGGTATGGTATTTATGATAGAGGAACCTTTAGAGACGGCCCGATATTATTGAAAGAAATAAACTAATTTGGGGAACTAGCAGGATTAAAAGTAAACAGGGGAAACCAAACTACTAGTTAAAAATATAACAAATCTCAAACAAAAGAAACTCAAGAAATTATGGGATTACAAATAGTAAATAAAATAAAATACTTAGGAATTTGGATAAAAAACAACAATGTTATGGGAAGATAATTATATAAAAATCTTAGAACAAAAAAAAGGACTTGGAAATCTGGAGTAAATTGCAAATATCCTTGTTAGGAAGAATACAATCAAGATGAACATACCACCCAAAGTCTTGTATCTATTTCAGACAACCCAATAT